>JAKNDB010000068.1:2542500-3742500 GCA_024305405.1 Dirofilaria immitis
AGATACAGACATGAATATATAATGCGAAAATGATAATATTCGAAAATGATTATAGATAGATACAGACATGAATATATAATGCGAAAATGATAATATTCGAAAATGATTATAGATAGATACAGACATGAATATATAATGCGAAAATGATAATATTCGAAAATGATTATAGATAGATACAGACATGAATATATAATGCGAAAATGATAATATTCGAAAATGATTATAGATAGATACAGACATGAATATATAATGCGAAAATGATAATATTCGAAAATGATTATAGATAGATACAGACATGAATATATAATGCGAAAATGATAATATTCGAAAATGATTATAGACAGATATAGACATATATAATTTAAATATAAGTAAATAATTATTTAATTCGAATAAATTTATGCAATAGCTATAAGATATAATTAATTAATTATTGTTGCTAATTAATGGCTAATTAATTTTATTTTTATTAAATTAATTAATTCATTTTGTTTGGAAGTGAAAGAAAAAAATAAATTTTTTTCTTTTTTTTTTGTTAATTTTATTTGTTTCAAAAATTATTTTTTCATTTGATTTAATTAAATGAAAATTGTTTTTTCTTTTTCAATTTCTCAAAAACAATAAATAAATAAAAAGAAAAAACAGTTTAATGTGATAAACAAAAATAAAATAAACAAACTTCTTGAAAAGATATGATAAGATATAATTTACATCTCTTTAATTCTTTTCATTTTTTTTTACATTTCTTTAAAAGATAATCATCGAAAATAAGAAAAGATTGAAATTATGATAAGTACGAAAGAGAGAGAGAGAGAGAGACGGGCAAAGAGGGAGAAAGAGAGAGAGAGAGATAAAAAGAAAAAGAAAAATGATTATAGAAAGAAATGATAAAGTTTTTTGAGGCGTAAGAAAGTAAAAATGTCTGCTAAAATTTTCAGTTCTTTTATTTCGAAAATTTGAATTTCAAACAAAATGTTTCAAAAAAGAAAAGAAGATTTTTTCGATATAAAATGTTTCAACAGAAAAGAGAAATAAAAAAGAAAGAAAGAAAGAAAGAAAGAAAGAAAGAAAGAAAGAAAGAAAGAAAGAAAGAAGAAGAAAGAAAGAAAGAAAGAAAGAAAGAAAGAAAGAAAGAAAGAAAGAAAGAAAGAAAGAAAGAAAGAAAGAAAGAAAGAAAGAAAGAAAGAAAGAAAGAAAGAAAGAAAGAAAGAAAGAAAGAAAGAAAGAAAGAAAGAAAGAAAGAAAGAAAGTTATATAAAAATAGAAATGTAAAATGAACAAAAGAAATTAAAGAAAATTCTAAAAAGATAAATGAATTTTTGATTAAAAAGTTTAAGAAAAGTAAAAAAATTAAAACAAAAAAAAGAAACGATTTTTAAACAAAAATAATTAATTTATTTCATTTTTATGCCATTTATCGTCTCAAAAGCTTATCATTTTATCACTCATTTTGACTTATCAAATTATATTTTCCTTTTTTTCCTTTCTTTCATCCATTCGTTTTATTTTAAAGATTAATGAAATAAATTATTATTCAATTATTTCAATAAAAATTATATGTATTTTTTAAATTTAAGTTTTTCAATTCATTTCATTGGAAATATTTGAATTATAGCAAATTTGATTTGCTAACAAATATTTTGATAAGAAATCAAAATCAAAAAAAAAAAAAACTTATTGTTGATGGATGAAATGAAAGTTACGACATATGTTCACGTTTAACAGATTACTTATTCACGTGAGAGAGAAGTGAACATTTCGTTCAAATTATTTTCTACAACAAAATCTTCTCGACTTTTGTTCTTTTTTTTTCATAATTAATGCTGTACTGATAAAAATTTACTGCATAAAAATCTATGATTTATCAATTTTATCATATGCCACTTTTTTTCCAACCTTTTATGCATTATAAAATAATGTTACTATTGAAGAAGGATGAAAAGATTATCATATCAATAATTATTAATTAATTATTGCTAATTAATACAGTAATCAATTATACTGTTCATTATTATTTTATTATTCAGTACCGTATAATGATAAATAATATCACATAATATCTTTCATGATACTGTCATCTATCAGTTTGCATTTTGTCTAATTCTAAAATATTAATTAGCATAATTGCGCCTACTAATGTTATATCATATATTATAGATTTATGAAATGTATAATTTATTCCATTCGGAGAATGAATTTTTATTACAAATGATTAATGCATTTATTACTGATAAATGATAATAGATATCAAAAAAGTTGATAACCTAAAAGAATGAAAAATTATTGATCATTAATGGAAAATATGACAAAGATCATCGAGTTTGCTAGTTATTTTATTTTCTTTTTTTTTTTTGGATTTTATCTAATTTATAATTTAATTAAATGAATTATAATATCTGATCTATAATATCATTTTATTTCGATCAAAATAAATGATCGTTGAATTTCTTGTTTTCTAATATTTTTATTTATCATTCATCAATTTGCATATATCATCAAACATGAGCACTCATATCATTAAAATTCTGCTAATTATTTTAAACATAATGATTATATATAAGATATGTGATTAGGATTTTACAGTAATTTGCTAAAAATAAACAAATAGACAAAAGAAAATAAACAAATCAAAAAATATTTATATTATATTAGTCAAAATAAAAAATTTCATATAAGAAATATAAAATTATTTATTAAAAAATAAACAAATAAACAAATCAAAAAATATTTATATTATATTAGTCAAAATAAAAAATTTCATATAAGAAATAAATTTTTAAAATAATTTATTAAAAAATGTAAACAAATAAAAATTTGTTATTTTATTTCAATAATGATATCATCAAAACATATCTGTGCTATATCATTTTGAAATAAAAATTTTATTTAAAAAAAAAGAAAAAATAAAATAAACAAAATAAAATCTCTCAAACATAGTAAATAAAAATTTAAAATAAAAACTTTTTATTTTTTGTTTACTTCGAGAAATGATGTCATTTATTAGCATAAAGTTGAAATGATTGCTGTTTTAATTATCAAATTAAGCATATAAATGAATTCAATCCTTTAAATGGAATAATAAATTAAGTTCCAATTTATTCCATTAATGGTCGAATAATAAATTAAATTCCAATTTAGTCCATTAATAGTTTAGCAATAAAAAAAAAAAAAATATGTTCTAAAAAACTTCCGCCATGAAATAGCAAACTAAAAATGTTACAGTATTAAATAATGCATTAACTTTTCCCTTTTTTTTTTGATTTTATTCTTTTTATTTGCGAAAAAAATAACGAACAATTAGTTTTTATAATTTGCGAAAAATCGCAAAGAAAAAATTTTTTTAATTTACGAAAAAAAAGATAGCAAAATATAAGCTTACCATTGATTTATCAATTCTAATTAAATTCTAAGAATAATAATAAATGGAGCGAAAATTTTTATATGAATAAATTTAAATAAAAAAGAAAAAAGTATAATATCGGAAAGAATAAATTTTTAGAAATCTAAAAAAATAAGCAAATAAATAAAAAAATTTATTGAGCAAAAAAGAAAAAGTTTATTTATACATATGAATTAAAATTTTTTCTTAATGAATAGGATTTTGTTATATTTTTTCAAGTTTAATTAAGCCATTTCAAATTTTTTCTATTTTATACTTTCGTTCGTTTTTTTTTTTAATTTCAGAATTTCTTTTAATTGATATCAAAATAATGAAATGATATTTGTGACAAGTTTTAAAGAGTGAGCAATTGAGAGTTGGCTTAATTTAAATAATTTAAAAAAAAAAATGAGGAAGTAAAACGGAAGAAAATGTCGCGAACAAAATTTACATATTAAAAAATTATTCATCAAACGAATAAAATTAATTAATTTTAAATTTGTATTATAAGTTCTGTTTTTTTGATTTGTGCAAGCAAATCATTCTAACTGATATTATTGATAAAATAGAATTTAAGTACAAATATCAGGTAGCAATTTTATTTTAGATTATAAATATATCTTTAATTAGAATAAACAAAATCAGATTGAAATTATCAGAATAAATACGATAAATATGATAGCTGCATTGTTTTTTATTAACGATATCACTCAAAATTTGCTTAATTGTTTTTATTAATTCAGCATATGATTAATAACACAGGTAAACGGTATATTTAATATAATCAGTATATCAGTTTATAGCTAAAATGGAATATATAAAGTAATACTTAATATTATAATAAAAATGAATGATAGCAGCAAATATTTTCAATACTAAATTAAATTTGACTATTTAATGATAATCCTATGAGAATAAGCAATTTTTGAAAACTGATAAGAAGAGATAGATATAAGCAGAAAGAATTAGTAATTGATAATGAATAACTTTAATAATTAATAATTAAATTTGTCATTTGCTAAGTATTTTGATATTTTATTATTTTTGTTGTTAAAATAATTTTAAATTAAAAAAATATGCAAAATTTTTAACAAAATCGAAAAACGATTTAGTATAAATATACTAAAATTATACAATTTATAATTAATAAATTATTTATAATATAAAAATTCCTCAATTATTTCTTATTTGATTATAAATTAATTTTTTGATTTCAAATTTATAATTTATAACTAAAAAAAATGATAAAGGATAATTGATGAAGCGAAAGATAGGATTATTATTTTGCATATTTTTGAGATGATATAATTAAGATGTACTATTTTCGAAATAGACTAACGATAATCGAAAATAGGCGAATAATCTATGCTAATGACATTGTTGATAATAATAATAATAATAATAATAATGATAGTAGTATGTTGATAATGATGATTAATGATAGTAATTAGTAGTAATGATGATGATAATAGGAAATACTTTATTTACATCATTATATATTTGTTACATAAGTTAGTTTTAATATATCATATAAAGAGACGAGAAATCTGATTTTAAAGTAAAATGTTAATTAACTATTATAATTTGAATTATATGCTAATATATGCAAAGAATTTATATGAACGTGAATCTATTAATTGAAAAATCGTATAATTAAGTGAAATTCGAGAATGAAGTTCTCGAATTTATTGCTTGATAAAATTTCATTTTTAAATTGAGAAATATTAATGAGAAGAAAGGAAAGTTTAAAAAAAAAATTGTCATTTCTCATTAAAATATTAATAATAAGCAAATATTATTTGTAATAAGCAGAAAATTTTAACAATCATTTTTAGAAATTATTGGCAAGAAATTATCCGAGTCTCGATGATTACTAAAAATTTGATTGAGAAATAGAGTATGTCGCTTTGGCATGTGACATATTTCCTCTTCTCGAGAATGTGTAAATAATGCTCAACTTAATTCTCAAATTTTTCACTTCAATAGTTATAAGTGTTAGCTAAACTAACTAAGTCAATATGCTTCATAATGCAAACTAGTAGGATTAGTTATTCGATTAAATTCATTGATATTATTATGATAATGAAAATAAAGAATCACCAAATGTTTATATACAATATAAATTTTTCCATATCATATCAATTGTTCTATCAAAATAATCGCTAATTTTCCATTTTCATTCAAAATAATCGCCTAAAATTTTTATTTTTTCTATGCTTTTTTTATATGATTAATATTATTAAATTGAAAAAATAAAAGTTGAATGAATCATTTTAATTATGTTACTTAACTGCTTTTTAATTTATGTAAAATTTCAATTTTGGCAACTATTATTATATGCGTATCAATGAATACTTTTTTATAAATTTATAAAATATTAATGATAATGATGATAATAATAATAATGATGACGGTGATGATGATGATGATAATGATGATGATAATGATGATAATAATAACAGTAATGATGATGATAATGATAATGATAATGATGATAATGATGATGGTGATGATGATGATGATGATGATGATGATGATGATGATGATGATGATGATATGATGATGATGATGATGATGATAATGATGAGTGATGATGATGATGTTGATAATGATAAACTGTAAAAATAAATTTAAATATTTTAATTACTTTCTCTTATCAATTAATTTCTAGCAATATGAATCAGTTTATAAAGATTAATGACTGATGAATCAATAAATATCATTTGATATTATCATTAATGAATATAGATATGTATATCTATTCCAAAATATATCTTTACTCGAATATTAAAGTTTTCATTTTTATTTTGCTTCAAATATTACAAGTATAAAAACGAGAAATATTTGTTATTTTTGAAAATAATAAAAAAAACGAATAATTGGAAAGAATTTTTTCTTTTAAAACAAAACAAATTAATTTTAAATAAATGAATGATATCAATTTGTTTTAATTATTGAATAATAATAATTCGTATAGCTAATTTTAATTCCATTAAAATATAAATTACAAATTATAAATTCTTTTAAATGGAATGAATCTTACAAATCTAAATATTTTATTAATTATTCAATAATAATTATTTGTGTTTTAATTCCATTAAAATATAAATTAGAAATTACGAATTTTTTTAAAAGGAAATGAATTTTATAAATATAAATAAATAAAAATGTACTTAATCGTTATTTAGTAATAGAATTAGGTGTAAAAACTTGAAAAAGTTGTTGGCAATTTTTCTAAAAATATAAGAAATTCAAAATGAAAAAAAAAAAGGAAGGAAGGAAGGAAGGAAGGAAGGAAAAGTCAAAATATATATCTCTTAAACAATCCTTCCCTATATATATATATATATATATTTGTCAATATTTTGCAATTTTAAGAAGAGATTATTATTATTATTCATGTGTGAACATATATATATATATGTAATATATATATGAAAATCAATGATTGAATGAATAATCAAAGAAGAGAGTAAATAAATAAATAGAAACTTTTATTAATATTATTAAATTTAATGATTTCAATTTCATTCATTTTTTGTTTTCGATTATTTGCACATCAAATATTTCAATAATTTATTAATCGAATTTTTCATAAATTTTAATTCTAAAAATTTGTTTGTTATTGTTAATTAAATTTTTACTTAATATTAATTAAATAATTAATTTATGAAAACGAATACGAATAAATGAGTAAATAATTTGAAAAAAAAGAAGGAAATAATGAAATAGAAGGATAGAGAAAATATTAAGTTTCAAAAATCCTTTCTTTCTTTTTTTCCTTTTCTTTTCTCATTTTTTTCAATATATTTCATTCATTTATTATCTTTTATCCATTAAAATCTTACAAAATAATAATTATGTCTATCGATAATTGAATTTCGCTTTTTTCTTTTTTCCCTAGATTATCTAAAATAAAAATGAAAATGTGATGAATATAATTTATTTAATAGCATCCTTTTTTTTTTCTTTTCGAGAATGCAAAAATAATTATGAAAAGTTTTTTTGTTTTAAAAATTATTTTCAAAAGTTTTTTGATACGAGCAAAATACTTGTAAAATTCACATATTAATATTTAATGAATATGCAATTCATGAAATATTAAATGGGGAAAATTTCAAGTGATAAGGGTAATCAATTCTTTCAAATTTAAAATCTCTCTTAGATTGAAAAAATCCAAATAAATGATAAAGCATATTTTTCTCCATTTGAATCTTACCCATATGATTAGATTATGAAAAAAAAGTGATTGATAAATTTTTGAATTGATCAATTTGATTTTAATGATATTAAAATGATAATAAAAATAAAAAAAAATCCTAAACTGATATATATGATTGAAAATCTTTGTATATTACAAGAGAGGAGGAAAGTAAAGAAAATAATTAATATTTCGAGAAATAAAATTTGATATAATAAAATTTCTTCTGCTACACGACGATATAAAATAATAAATGTTGTGTGCTAAAAGAGAGCGAATTTTGAATTGTTAAAATGAAATATTTTAACTCTCGAGATATTACTTTAATTCTTCGAGAATTATATCTATTGTGATATTATTCTAACAAAATTCTCTAATGTAAATGAAAAATTCATAAATCTTTGTCGATTAGTTTAAACATTGTATGAAATCTCGTATCAATTATATATAATGAAATTTTAGCAAATTTGTTGATCAAATTAGAATAGGATCGATATATTTTCATTTTTTCGAAATATTTCCGCTAATAATTTTTGATAATTTGATAAACAGATCAATCGATCATTTTAAATTGAATTAATCAATAGTGCTATTATTAGCAATATTTTTTTAACATCTCTTTTCAATTCATTTTTCTTATTTATGATAAATTTTTGTTTTTTATCAATATATATGATAAAATTTTTATCATACAATTAAGTTTGATATATAATTGAGGGAAATATTTCAATAAATTCGTTTTTTTATTTTTTTAAATTAAATTATTTTTCAATTGTTAATGGAAAAAGCTCAAAAATAGAAAAATATGATAATAATAAAATATTGTTTTTATGCTTTTATATTTTTAAATTAAATTTTATCAACAATTTTGATTATATTCATTACATACACCTACACATACACATATATACACATACATACACATGCATACATACACATACACATACACATACATACACATGCATACATACACATACACATACATACATACACATACATACACATACACATACACATACATGCATACATATATATGCATGCATACACATCTAAACATATCGATTTTTGCGGAATTGAATTAGCTGCCAACGTAATGTCAAAATTCTCACTTTTTTTTTGAATTCAATGGAGTAAGTTTAATTCATATTTGTGATATTATCAATTTATTTTTATATCAGTGATATCATTATTGTTATTATGAATTAAAGATTATAGCTATATCATTATTACGAATTAGTAATATCGTTATTATGGAAAAATGACTAATGATATCGTTATTGTTAATTAAAGATTACTGATATGATTATTATAAATTAAGGACTAATGATATCATTATTATGGAATAAAGATTAGTGACATCATTGTTATGAATTAAGATTAGTAATAGCATTATTATGAATTAAAGATTAATGATGTCATGTTAATTAATGATTAGTGAGTGGTATGATTATTATGAATCAAAGATTACTGATATGATTATTATAAATTAAGAACTAGTGATATTCGTTATTATTAAAGATTAGCGATACATTTATTGTAAATTGACGATTAGTAATAGCATTATTGACGATTAAGGATACCGTTATTATGGATTAAAGATTAGTGATATATATCATTATTATGGAAAAAGACTAGTGATATCGTTATTGTGAATTAATGATTACTGATACGATTATTATGAATTAAAGATTAGTGATACCGTTATTATGAATTAAAGATTAATAATATCATTTTTGTGGAACCAAAACTAGTGATACCGTTATTATGGATTAAAGATTAGTGATATATATCATTATTATGGAACAAAGATTAGTAATATCGTTATTGTGAATTAATGATTGCTGATATGATTATTACGAATTAAAGATTAGTGGTATAATTATTATGAATTAATTAAAATTAATGAATAATTTAATAGAAAGGAGAAGAAGGAAATGAAAAAATAAAATTTTTTAAAAATTTTCTGTTACGATTCTTTTTTTTTTTTTTAAATTGTATTGTTAGAAGAATAATTATATCATTTTGAAATGTGATATAGCGATATGAAAGCAAAATCAATTTTCAATTTGCTAATTTATTTCAGTCATTGTTTAGTTATATTATAAACGAATTCAAGGCTTAAAAAAGCTATTCTGTGATAATATTGGTGATAAATTCTACATTTATCAATGATATGGTAAGTTGCAAAATTTTATCAGTAATATTTTTAATGAACATTCCGTTACGATTCTAATATTTATAATATATTAGAAAATGAATAATTGCGAAAATTATCATGCCTACGATGAAAAGACTAATTGATTTTTATATTTGATAAGAGGTGAATGCATAAAATTAATTATGTTCTAGGATTATGACATCGCAAATCGAAAGGTCGAATTTTCTCAAGTATATTGACATAATTGTGATTCAATAAATCTCTGTCTATCTATCTTTCTCTTCCTCTCTCTCTTTCTTCTCTCTCTTCATCTATCTCTTCCTTTCTCAATCCCTATCTATCGCTCTCTACCTCTCTCTCTCTTTCTGCAATAAGTATGGTAAAATTAGACCTCATCCTTTCCTCTTATATTCGCTATAAAAAAATGAATAACGAGAGGTCAAATTCCTCTTCTCTTTCAGTTATTCATCAATGTCATTTGGTTTTTTTTTCCTTATTTCTCTTCGAATTTTTCATTACTCTTTTCATTTTGCTTTTTTTTTTGTAAAATATTCTTTTAAATAAATGTATTTTAAGAGAAATCAATCCCATTAAATTTATTCCTTTATATTTTCACCAATAATATTTAATTGAAATTCAATCAATAATTTACAAATATATCATTTGATATATACTTATCAAATGATAAGTAAATTCATTTTTTTATAATTCAAATATTTAAATAAATATTTTTCATTGCTTTGTACTAATTATATTCAATCGAAATTAATAACTCATTTTTCTTTCTTGCATATTTTAATAAGAAATTTATTAGCTTCTGATAAAATTTAAAATTAATTACAAATAATCTTTCTTGAGAAAAAAAATGACAAAACGGAATATTCTGAGATAGGTAAAGTTGATCTTTCTCCCCAGTACGGTTAAGCTTACAATTCAACGAGGTACTATAGCAAGTAAACTGTAAACCACCATATAGCGAATGAGTAATATGGATAATTTTACAATTTCAAATAGATACTGTAGTATTGCACTGCAAACCACCGTATAACGGAAGAGTGAAAGTTTTTCATATATAGTTCATAAAATATTTGCTCTTTTTCCATCTGGGATGTCTTGGGTGATGAAGGCTAGGGGAGTCTGGGAAATCCCAGGAATTTAAGGCGATTTTGCTTTTTCGTCGGATTAATTGTTGGAAAGTAATTAAAAATAAAATTGGTTGCATTTTAATGAGTGATAGGAAATTTTGAAATTTAAAAAATTGAAATCTTTCGCTTTAATGAATATTAGTCACTAATTGTAATCAATTTTACATGCACTTAATATAACTATAATTGTTTGTTGATGGTAATTTTTCGTATTTCAAATCAGTTATCTCTAATGATAATTTAGGATCAAAAAAACTTTTAAACTCTAAAAATATAAAGATTTTTTTGATGTTATAGTCATGCATTGAATAATTTTTAATTTGAGTAATTGAGAAATTTATTGAATATGTTGGCCAAATATCAATTAATGAATCAATCTCTTCGAATTATTTGATGAAAGACTTGATTTTTGATGTTTTAAACATTCTTTTGAAACATTTTAAATGTTCAGAATAGTTCGGCAACCATTGAAAAAGACACAGATCACTTGTTCACTGAACAGCAGCTGCGGCAACAGCTACTGAAGCGAAAAAGAATGCCAAATATTAAGGTGTTTTCTTTTTCTTTGTGATTATTTTTGCAAAGTTTTTTTTCTTTTTTTACATGAAATATATTTATTTTCACATTTATACACATACGCTTCATTTATATATATTGTGTTCGCCTGAAAAAGAGTAGCTGCCAAATAGATTTTTCAGGATTCGACGATTTTTTTAACTGATAAATTTCAGGTCTTTTCGGGTTCCTCACATCGGGATTTATCGGAAAGAATTTGCGAACGGTTGCAGTTGGATGTTGCTAAAGCGTCACTAAAAAATTCAGTAACAAGGTGATTTTCGGAAAAATAATTTTTTATTAGCGGCTGTATATTAATTTAAAAATCAGTGGGAAAATTTTTTCATTTAAAATAAACTTTATCATATTGGTTATGGCGTCTAATTTGAATAAAATATATATTTTACAACTTCTTCATTCTTTATCATTCTTTTACTATATCGCACTAATAAGTCTTGAAACATAGCAAAGTTTATTGCGTTTGCCAGCAAGATTAGAATTATCATTTTAAATTTGCTTCAAAAAAATTAAGATTATTCTTTATTGACTATCGTTTTCATAAAGTGCATTTATTAATGAAAATATATTTTTGCTACTCATTGATCATATCAATTTTTTTGTCTATATTTTGCCCTTTTTTTTTCTGGTTTAGGAAACGAATGTTGAAATAGGTGAAAGTGTACGTGGGAAGACGTTTATATTATTCAAAGTGCATGTGGTGAAATAAATGATCATTTGATGGAGCTGTTGATAATGATAAATGCCTGTAAAATTGCTTCATCATCTCGTGTGGCTGCTGTCATTCCATGCTTTCCTTATGCTCGTCAGGATAAAAAGGTAAGCACATTAAATTGCTGAGCACAGATATTATTTTAAATTTACATTTTTCTTTTCATATCGTTACATATTCTATCTAATTTATTGTCTACAATTTATTAATCTTCCAGATATAATCGCAAAAATAAAAATATATGTTATCTATTGAATGTTCTAATAATTTAGTGAATTTTTACGAGAGAATAATTATTTTTGTTTGCGCATTTTATTTGATTCTGAGGAATTTCGAACAGTTCTGTTTTATCAATTTTACCGTATCATATACTTCATTTTCTATGATGTTTAAATATTTATCGGACTAAGGAATCTTTTTCATTTGCATTCAGGATAAATCTCGTGCGCCAATTAGTGCGAAACTTGTTGCAAATATGTTATCTGTAGCAGGGGCTGATCATATCATTACAATGGATTTGCATGCTTCTCAAATACAGGTTTGTTCTGCAAATCTTATATGTATAGATATGTGATAAATAATAAAGTTGAACTTTTATAGAAAATAAAGATTAGATGTTTAGAAAAATCAAACTCTTAATTTTTTGTTACCATAAATACGAAAAAATGATGATTATCGCCAAATTTTTAGGGTTTTTTCGATATTCCCGTTGATAATCTATTTGCTGAACCGGCAATCTTGAAATATATTAAAGAATCGATACCAAACTGGCAAGAAGCAGTTATTGTATCACCAGATGCTGGTGGTGCGAAACGGTATTATTTGCTGGATTTAGTAGACTTAGAGAGATTAATTATCTGCACAAACCTATGATGGTATCGATGTAGAAGTTTATTATTAAATAAGACATAGACATTCAAATTTATTATTTTACATTACATTTTGATTTCAAATTTATGTTATTCTAGTTTTGTGTTTATGTTGACAATGTTTTAATAACATAAATCTTTACAGAGTGACGTCAATTGCTGATCGCTTGAATGTTGATTTTGCATTGATTCATAAAGAACGGAAAAGAGCCAATGAAGTGGAAAAGATGACACTTGTTGGTAACGTTCATGGCAGAGTAAGCTTTGGTTTAACTGCTATTTATATTTATAATAGGATTTAAATTTGGACATAAAATAGCAGCAGTATGTATATGCTCAATCTTCAAATTTTTCTTGAATTTTTCTTAAAATTTTTCAGGTTGCTTTATTAGTTGATGATATGGCTGACACATGTGGAACGATCTGCCTTGCCGGTGAAAAGTAAGTATAGATAGTTCCAACTATTTCAAATCAACTTAATATAATTCTTCCATCACTTCGGAAATACTATATATTGATTTTCAAAACGATGAACCACGTTTACTTTTGTTTGATTCAGTCATCATTTAGCGTTTAATGATTCGAATTTAGCTTTAATTATTGAATAGAGATTATTATTTATTAACTGTTTTCTACGGTATTTACTAACTGTTTTCCAAATGGTTATCAATAAATCTAATTGTATATAATCGTATGCTATGATGATATATAATTAGATTTCATTGATAACCAATAGAAGTAGTGAATGTGGTCTCCCTCTGTCATTAATATGTTTTAGGTTTTAGGATTTATTTTAAATTTATGAAGAGTAAATTTACAAATGATTTTTATCCATGAAGTTATTTTTAGATTAATTGAAGCAGGAGCAAGCGCGGTATACGCATTTTGCGTACATGGAATTTTCTCAGGACCAGCAATACAAAGGCTGAACAATTCAGTATTTGAGGCAGTAGTTGTCACAAATACAATACCCCAAGAACAGAACATGAAGAAATGTTCTAAAATTCAGGTACTTCAGTCCTGATAATTTCTTTTTATTGTTTATCAGGGTTTTTTTCAGAATTTTGAGATTAAATTTCAGAATGCATGACATCATATCAAAAATAGGAGGCATTACTGTTTTCATTGTAAAGAATTGAAAACAAAATTCGTAGCGTTTACGATTTGCTTGACTACATCTTAACTTATTTTTATTATAAAACTTAATAATAACTGCATAAATAGCCAAAAAGTGTTTCTTCACGTCTGTGATACAACCAGTGAATAATTTTTCCTAAAAATAATAACCTTTTTACAAAGCTGATAGCCCGTGATACGCATAAGTGCTATGATCTGTTAAGTTAGTGACAAATAAACACATAAAAAACAAAAACAATTTTATTCATGTTATTTGGCTAGCTATCAGTTTTAGATGATTATTTAAGAATCAGATTTCTTGGACTTTTATTAGAAAATTTTTTGGACTTTGCTAGAAATTGTTGACCATGTTCAACTGAATCATTGTCAGGCAGTATCATTTGTAATTGCATCATTATCAGAATATTAGCTATTGTGTCTTGCAGTGTATCGACATTTCAATGATTCTGGCTGAAGCAATTCGACGTACTCATAATGGCGAATCGGTGTCCTATCTTTTCTCACATGTTCCTATGTAATAAGCAAATGCATTAATATGATGCTAATGCTGCTGCTATTATTATCGCAATTGTTGGAATAGAAAAGAATCATACTTTATTTTTCAATTTTCATTATTTTAATATTATTATTTCTTTAATAATTCTAATCAGTTTTCTTATATTTCAATATTTCTTTAATTATTTGCATTGTTTTTTATTATATTTTTTCTTATATTTGTGCTCTCTGCTAGAAACTGCGCTCAACATTTATTAATATTGAAGATGATAGTTAAATTGTACATGTTTTTACTTTAAATCGTGTTAACATAAAAATTTTTAGGATAGAATAGATGATATTTGGGGGTTTGAACTATCTTTTTATTATCTTAAATCTATTTCCTGTGTGTTGTGATTCCCTGCTTTCTTATTGTTTGTTTTCAGTAGTGTTGCGGTCATTTAATTGGTTAAGAAATGCTTTCAGGACTCTCAACTTTAAATGATAAATGATTTTGTTGGTCACTATTAATGATATGCCACCAATATTCTCATGGACTTAATTATTTGGTTTAAAGAGATTTTCTTACCATTACTTTAATTAGTCAGGTATTCAAATAGGGCTTTTTGTTATTTTAATTAATCATTTATTTTCATATAATTATTGCTGGAATATCATAGTGTAATGAAAATTTTGTCAAAAATGATGCATAAGAGATTACTTTCGATGGATGCGATGAAGAAATTATTCTTGAAATGATCGATATATCCTTTTTCTCATTGCGAAATATTTTTATTACGCAATTAAATATTTTTCAAACGTCATATTGTAAATATTCGCAATTTTCGATTCAAGAAAAATACTCAATAAAGATGACTAATTTAATCATCAGTTTTTGGGTTTTCAAATTTATAGTTCATCATTTTTCCTATGAATATTTAAATTTATAAAAATTATGATATTTAAATAAAAATTATTGCAGGAATTTTTTTTCATATGGAATTTGGGATTAAATAATCCAATCTAATATAAAATCATGAGATATTGATTGAGCATTTTGAAATTCTTTAAAGAAGATCTTTTTGTTGTAAAAATAAAGGGAAACGTCAATTCGTAAGATTAATTACCAAGATTGAAAATAATAATGAGTGTTTCTTGCGTGAGATTCACCGATAGTTATTCGAAAGAAAATGAGACAAGACGATAGTATGCATCAAAATTCATTTCTTCAAGCTATGAACCTGATTTTCTATCTCTTTTTATTTCAGGTAGATAGAATTTCTTTCCATTTTGTGCTTTCACGAAGATTATATTGAGGTGGATGTTGAAGGTAGCTATTTTATTTGCGTTACATTTAATCGATACAAAAGCGCAAAGCTATGAGACGGGTGATAATTCAAGCGTTATAGGTTGCTCGTAAGTTTATTTATTTCTTTATTTTATAAAAACCTATTATAATCACTTTATGGATTAGAGAAATTTAGATGCCAAGCTCTTTTTTTAAAAAGTTTCAAATTATGACCTATTTTTCTGAAGAAATGTGAAAAATGAAATTTATTGAAATTAATAATAAATCCATTAAAACAATACTGCTGATAAAATTGTGAAATGTTTTATTTTGGTTTTTATGGTGATTTATTTGAATTTTGTTTGTCAAAAATTTCTCAAAAACAGTAAATATTATTTAGAAGCCATTGCTCCGCTTATGATGGCGATCTGTCATGCTTAAATCGATCGTTACAATTTTATGAACATGTTTTGTTGGCACAAATGAAGCATTTAATTGCAGTTCAAATTCATATCGGTTACAATTCTTGAAATTTTGCTAGCATTTAAGCAGAATTTTTTGTAGTTTAAAGCAACCTAAGTTTCTTTTCTAAACCAAAAGTGAGCAAAGATGAAATAGAAAAGGGCCTGAATAAGGTTTTGATTTTTTCGTAATCTTTTTCTTGTAAAATGCGAATCATTATTGCGGAAAAAACAATTATTACTGCAGATCAATGGTACAAATGGCATGGTCAACATCGTAATTATACGCAAGTAAGGGAAGAAATAATCACGAAACTTTCCGCAAAGTTGGATCCGGAAGAAGATGTAATCGATACGAATACAGTAAGTTTTTCCTTTTGTGTTTTTGTTAGTAATATTTCTTGAGGACGAATTGTTATGAAAGTTTTCGCCAACTCAGTCGTAGTCATAAATCTGAGTTGTCACGAACAGCTTTATTGATCTGCACTTTGCCATAACTAGAAATGGTGTGTATTTAAAAAAAAAACAATGATACTTTGCGCTTGAATATTCTTGCAACCATTTTTATGAAAAGAAATGAAAACAAGCATACAAGATTTAGGAAATGGAAATGATAATGCTAATAACAAAAATTCTTATCTCTTTTTTACATCATTTTTGCACTAGATAATACAAATATTATGTTTATAACGTGTTTTTGATTTCTCAAAAATCACTTAGACGACTGATTTTGGAATAGTCTTCGATATCGTAGTGGCAAATAGATTAGTCAAAATATTTTCATGATTAGCATTGTAATTCTTCATCCGCACCATATGGGATTTTTTTCTTATATTCAAATATTTTCAATAAGTCCGAAAACAAAGAAAATATATGTTAGATATACATACGTAGTTTTAAAAATTTTCAAACTGATACTAAATACTAAATACTATTTCAGATTGCTACTGTAATTGATGTTCTGATAGAAAAAGTAGAGAACGAAAGTGAAACAATTGAGGCAGAAATACCACATTTCAGTTGTCCATTACCTTGTGAATATCGTTACGACATATGGCGTAATGTTTTTATTGCTTCGATGTTTTTGAATTTATTGCTTGTATTAGCCGTTATTCCATTTATCATATCACTTATTAGATCCGATGTTCCAGAGCCACTCGTAAGGCGATAAAATGTCTCTTTAGGACTAAGTTCAATAGCACCATCATTTTATTTGTTAAAATCTTCATGTTTTCAATTGTAAAATTTTGATTCTTTTTAAGAATTTGAAATTTCATATCAAGTAATAGTTGATTTTTCAGTTTTTTTGATTTTAAAATTCTTCAAATATTCTAATTTATATCTCTTAAGATAGGAATGTTATATTCATAAAGTAAAATGCTTCTTTTTCGTAAAACTTTTATTTAGTCATACTAAAAAAAGTCCGTAAGATTCATAAAAATTTTTAAACTCGAAAAGATAGATTAAAAATTATTACATCTGTTATCACTTGATTTGAAAATTTTCTAAAAAATTTCATGCATTTATAAAATGTCAACTTTGTTATCGTGCCTTTTTCTTATAATAATTTCTATTCATTATATTGTTTCTTGCTTTAATTTATCGCTTTGGAAGCTGTTTTAAGATCAACCAGAAATTCTGCCTAAAAATGGCAGGATAAAAATCCAGAAATCTGAAATTGAATATTCCCATAATTTTGGAGACGAAATCGGCCAAAATTAATGTACTGATTGCTTTAGTAAGAAATCTTTCTCATCGATTTTGAATTTTTTATTTTACCAAGATGTTTCACTTAATTCATATCTTTTATTATTAATCAATTAACACAACTTTAATATGCTTTAAGTTATAAACTGTCAATTTTAACTGATCTGATTCACCCTGAAGATCCTTCTGATCTAATTTGTTTTGTAGATCCGTTTGATCTGTTTGATCCTGTATATCCTCAATTGTTACTAAACATGTTTTATTGCTTTTCTTCTAATTTTTAACAGACATCTCTGACCTTTCATTCCTTATTTTTATTCCACATAATCCCATATTTAATTTTGACATCTTTTGCAAAGTTTTGAATATTTCAATGTTGTCTGATAATTTAATTCTTTCCGATAAATTTATAATTTATTGATTACAGTTTCATTACAACACTTATACCATTCAGAAGTTCGATATAATCGGATTCCATTTTTTATTAAAAGGATTTGATCTCCGAATTAGAATATTATCCATATTATCCTAAATTGATATCTAATTTAATTTATCTTCCCGCCAATTTATATTTATATTATAGACTTCTTACCATTTTTTACGGTATCGAAAATTTTAACAGTAACATTGTTTTTGCGAAAAAATTAGCAAAATTTGAAAGATGAAATTAGCATCGAAAATGTCATAAAGTTTTGATTAATATCTAATACTTTTGATCTTGAAGAAAATCATAAATAATTATATGATTGATGCAAATGATGATCAACAAAATGGTGGGATAGTTTATGATTGAATCAAATATTTTTGGAAGATATAAAATTATAGGAAAATTTTTCGGCATATATTTCATATCATGTTCAATGATTAACAAATAAAATGTTTATTAAATTTTGATGAAAACGATTAGTTTGGATTCTTTTTTGTTTACTTTTATTATAGATGGATGAATATAATAAGACATGCAAGGAATTATTATCGGATGAATTAGACTTGCTAAAAGCAATGTATAAGGATGATGAATTAGTAATAGATGAGCCTCAAGATTCAACAGAAAATGGCCAAGTTACACAGCTAATATTACGTCAGGTAGAAGAAAATATTTAATATTTCATAAAGATAATAATTAATTAATTCTCGTCTTTTCTTTTTCTATCTTAACAATAAATTAAAATAATAGAAATGATAATGAAATATAAATTTTAATATAATATTATATTTTAGCAAATTGATCGTATCAATTATGAAGTTGTAATACATTTGGATAGTAAATATCCGATTGTTGTAAAACCTTCTGTATTTGTACGTTGCTCAATGATCAATTGTAATTTGCTCAATCAAGAACTTCGATATTTTATTGATCAGGAAAGTCTCGGTGTACCGCTTATATTGAACATTATTCAATGGATCATTGATAATATCAATCGTTTTGAGGTTAAATTTCAAAATGGCTTAAAAAATTATCATATCTTATATTTTTTTTTAATTGGTTATTTTTTTATAATTATTTTTTAAGCTTTTATTTAATTAGTAGCCAAATTATTAAATATACATATTCTAATATATTGATTTTATTTCAGCCTAAGCTTTTTTTTCTCTTATCATTAATTTTATCATTTTTTTCTTATCTTTAATTTTATATTTTCTTTCTTATCTTTTTTCTTACCTAATTTTATCAACTATAACAGTGTTTTTTGAGTTGTAACAAGCATTTTCAAATTTTAAAATTTAGTAAACCTTTTATATCCTAATACAATAGTTTCCAAGCTTCTATTTATTTCCTAAAATAATATCTACTGCTAATAATCAATCATACATTACATCATTCATATCATGATTAACATTAAATCATTGATATCATGATCAACAAATTTTGACGATGAAAAAATGATCTACGAAGTTTGCTAAGAAAAAAAATGAACAGATCATAAAAATGATTTTTTTGATTTTCTTAACTTCATCAAGCTTAAATTTCGGGTATTAAATTTGTTAACAAAAATAAATTGGATCATATTAAGTGAATTTATTTTTAGAAAAGAAAAATATATTTTTAATTTAAAATAAATGAATTTTATAGGAATCGATTGAAGAAAAACGGTACAATTAAGTGATAATACAGAAGTAGCGATATATGCGCGATTTTGGATCTATTCGCATCATATTCGCAATAAAATGAAGAGAAATATGATCAAGAATAGAGCAATATTTTATCGATTAGATGGTTTTTTCTGTTCCGGAAAACCGGGTATTATTATTGTAGAAGGTTTGCGAACTGATTGTTATAAATTTTGGGAACAAATTCGTAAACTTAATTGGCAACACATTGTGTTACGTTACTGTGAAGAGCAAACTACTGATCAAAAATCATTTCTTCGTCTTGGAAAATTTCGTGAAATTTATTTTCCATCTGTGGAATATTTGACAGAATTGAAAAAATTATTAACTGAAGTTGGCTTAGAATACGGTTTTCCATTACTACTAAATTTATAGTAAAATTTTAAATTTTAAATTTTCAATTTTTTCAAACTTTTTAATCGAATAATTCAATTTTTAAATTCTTGAAATAATATCCAAACTTATTATTACAATAATTTTGACAATTAATCCATGCTTTTGCTAAAAGTTAATTTTAAATTTTGTTATATCAATGATTTCGATTTTTTCTTCGTTTTTTTTCCTGCATAGTCTAAAATTTAGAAACTTTTTCTCAAAAGTTATTTATAGGTAATATTAGTTGTAGTTTTAAATTTGCTACACTGTACAGCTTATTTCTCTCTTCTTTTTTCTTATCAGTTTGTTACAAACCGTTGAAATAATCCTGCATTGTAAATACTTATTATCATTTGAATAATTTGAAATTACTTTAAAATTTGTCTTAACTTTTTGCAACTTTTTTTTCATTACATTATATTTTAGATTGTATGTTGAAAGTATTGTTGCTTTTAATTTTTCGATAAAATTATCATTACAGGTAGTAATTTAATATCATTAAAGGTGATTTTATACTTTCTTTTTTCTGTTTTCTAATTATAAAGTCAAATAGTTTGAACTAAAATAAATATATAAATTTGGATAATTTTACTATTTTCTTTAATTTTCAAATTGAATAGATTTGAATATAATAAATAAAATACATTTATTTTAGTATTTTCATACCTGTATACCTGATATTACTGTAGTTACTGTATCAGATATAATACTTACATATAATACATACTTGATATCTATTGATATATGATATTCTTTCTGATGATAAATTCAAATATCATATATGGAATCTATTTTTTAAATTATATTTGACAGATGTTTATGTTTCCATTTTCATATTTGGATACCTGTTGATATTTCCATTTACTATATTTGGATACCATTGATATTTTCATTTACTATATTTGAATACCTGTTGATATTTCTATTTACTACATTTGAATACCTGTTGATATTTTCATATTATGCTTGATATTTGTTTTTTTTTCATAGCCTTTCTTATTTCATCGATCTTTCATAAATTAAATTTACTTATATCCTTACAATTCTTTCATCATTATTGTTATAATTAATTCAGGAACAAATGTCTACCTTTTTTTTGATACTTACAAATCCTTCCTTTATTTTTTAGCATATTTTAAATATACGTAATAAATATTCGATACTTTTCTAAATTCTATGATACATTCATTTCAATATTTTTCGCTTTTAACATACCGTATTCCTATCAAAAAAAAATCTTCGAAACTTTACTTTATCGTACTAATTGATGAATCTCGAAATCAAATGTTTTCATTAATAATTAAATTATTCTTTCCTGTTATCCAATTTGAAAATGATTAAATTTTCCTGCACTTTTATATTTTAAAAGTTACGTTAGAATTGATAGTCAAATAATTATTTTATTGTGACTTCACGAGATTAATTATCAGTATTTATCAAACAAAAATTGATATTGACAGATTTGTAGAATCTTTTAAAATAAAATAAAAATAATTCTAAAGATTATAGGATAGAATTATCAGTTATCAGCTAAACAAAAGGAAGAGCCAAAATTCAAAACTACTAAATTTCTTGATAAAATCGAGAAAAAGGATGATTTAAATTATTCTTAAATACTAAAATAAAAAATGTCTTTAATTTATTTTCGAGCTTTAATGTATATTAGCAAATAAGTTTATAGGAAGAGCCAAAAAAATTTTGACATTTAAATATATCTCATATAGAAGCCCGATTATTATTTTTTTAAATTTAAGAAAGTATACTGTAAGTAATCTTATGCAAGATTACATTCAAATGAGTAAAATTTTTTTCCTTTTTTTTCGCCATTATTAGAATCTTCAAAACTTTCAGATGAGTAGAAAACTGAGTAGTATTGCAATTCGTTCTTCGACTTCAAGAAATCTCAAAACTTGAAATTAATTTAATTCTTTTCTCACAATTCGAATTTGTATTCATTTTAGGTGATTATTGATGAATCCCATCCATTTATTATTCATTTAAATCAGTATTCCAGTCCTTTTATGATTCTCGAAATAAAGCGACTATTCTTGACGGGACGTTGCTATTGCATTCCTGTTGCATAACTAGAAGGAGAAGTTAAATCAGTTGTTGTAACCAGCCCAGTTTCCGGGTGGACGGTTCTGGTTATTTTGTTTTCCGGTTTTATTTGATTTATATTTGCAATATGGAAATTATGAGTTTTCCTTAATTACCGTGATGAGTTCCTTGTATTATTGTAGGTAGATAGGTTTAATTAATAATCCTTAATTAATGGATGACAATTGAATTAGCGATGAAAATTGGCATATAATTTCGAAATATGCATAAAATTCATTATAGATATTCATAAATAATATATAGCATACTGAGGATATCATTCCATGAATATTTTTATATTTTCTTCTTACTATTTTTATTTTATTTAAATATTTTTATTATTATCCAAATATGTTTTTTATTATTATCATCCCAATACATATGTCTATTTGTATATAAATTTGTATGTACATGTATGTGTGCGTGTGTGTGTGTGTGTGTGTGTGTGTGTGTGTGTGTGTGTGTGTATGTGAAAATATGACAAATCCAGGTTGCGTTTTATATTTTTTTAAAACTTTTTGTTTTTTTTTTGAAACTGATTATTATATTACATATTATGACGTAAATTAATAATCATTTATCGATGTGCATAAATTTGTCAGACCTTGTAAGAGTGAGTCGGGTAATATGAATTATGTCATATGTTGTGCATTAGGAATTATATCAATTATAACGCATGTGATAAAACTCAAAATATAATTAAATAGTAATTAAATTTAACATATATTATTGATAATAATATAAATAATAGTAATTAATTATGATATTTAATTTCAATAATAATAATCAGCAATGATGATAATAATAATAATAACAATAATAATAAATAATAGTGAGTAATAATAATAGTAATAATCGAGCTTAAGAATAAAGTATCGAGATAAAGAAAAGCATAAATGAAAAACTAACAACTTAATTTTATTTAAGACATCATTAGATATGCTATGAATTAATATGTATGTATGAAATATTTATTAATTCATAAGTATTTATCATATATATATATTTTCATCGAACTAATAAAACTACATGAAATCATCATTTTAAATAGTGTAAAGATTTCTTTTGTTTTCTAATATAAATGATATTTCAGTACAAAATATAATTAATGTATGATTATTCTATTAGCTAATGAATAATTTATAAATTTTAAATATTTATTTATAATTTAGCTAAAAAGGAATTACATTTCATAGTTATCTCAAATTAGAAAGCTACATTGTGCAGGTGTTAACAAAACGTTTGAAATTTATGCGCATTTTTCTCTCTATCAAATATCAAATCATCTATCAAATATCTTTCTCTATCATCTATCAAAATCATTATCACATTTTTCTGTGTGTCAAATGACAAATCATATCGTATTTTCCTCTATGTCAAATTTCAAATCATTACTAACTTGATTTGTTAGTTATAATTCTAATTATTTGAAATAAAAAGTTTAAAGTAATTTTAATTTTTTTATGTAAAAATTTTTATATTCCCTTTTTTTTTGTGTTACTTATTTTTACGTTTTTAATTATAGTGCCAATCTTCCAAAGTGTTGGAATTTGAAAAAAAGAAACGTTCAAAAGAAAAATGTTGCGAAAAACATTTGGAATGATTGTTGAAAGTTTAAAACTAGTCCATAGAAAGATTGTTGTTATGTTATTAATGAGCATTATCTTAATGTGAATCATCATCCTAATCTAATGATCGGATTGGCATCGGATAAATAATTATTGACGAATTGCTGTCAAATGATTCTTGCACTGCAATAGTTGGTGTAAAAATTGGAACAATCATAGAAAGATATACTATAGTAATCAATCAAATGATATGTATACGGAATTTAATAAGGTTTTTTTTTTTAAAAAAAAATTCGGAAAATTTAATAAAACAAATTATAAAATATTTTAGTATTATATGAAATTAAAATTTAGTATAAGAATTTAAGTTAAATTCAAATTACATTAAATGAAAATTTAAACAGTAAATGTTTGAAGTTAATTTTGATGAAAAAAAACAAAAAAACTTATCCTTTAGCAATGTAAAGGGTAATAACCCGGAAATATTTCTCCGACAATTGCACTTGATTTATCAGTTTTTTTCTTATAGTCTTAATCTACGGCAAAACATTCATTCTTTAATGATTGGTTTTAAAACAAAAAATAAAAAAAAAGAAGGGAAAAAAATGTTATAAATAGGTTATTCGAAAAAAAAGGAAATTAAATCTAATTTTTTCTTACAGTTTCAATCTACGAAACTTTATTCTAACATTATTCTCTTTCTCTTTCTCTATCTTTTTTCTTCTTCCTCACTTTTCTCTTGGTTGTTTGTTTTTCCTTCCTTCATTTTCTATGGTTATTTTTGAAATAATTTTAAGCGAAAGAATTTCAGTAGATAATTTATTCAGATCTTTGCAGAATGTTATATTTAATGAAGTACAAAAAGGAAAATAAATGATATATTCAAATTTAAGAAGCGTTTAATAAAAATCAACTATGATTACTCATCATTTTTCTAAATATTTGTATATATGTTAAATATAAAATGGAAAATTGATTAGAATATTTAAAAACTTTTAAAATATTTTCAATATCTGTTAATATTGAAAGTAATGCTAGAAGTGATAACAAAAGTTTGTGCATATTACGTATTAAAGTGTGTTTTTACGTGAAATTACGCTCGTAAATCTTTTAATGTTTTAATCTTTTCTTCTACTAAATAAGCATTTCAAAATTTGTTTTCGATTTTCTCATCATAATAATCATAAATTATGCATGCTTTTAATATGCCATATTCATGTTTGTAGATGTATGTTAGGCATTATTGATATGTTATCATATAAGTGCATGCGTAGTTGTATGTATAATTTAAAAATTTTCCATTTACCAATTTTCGATATGATAGTAATATTTCATTAGAAATTTTTTATGAAGCTCAACATCATAAAAATTGCTTCTTAGATAGTTTGAAAATGGAGTGATAAAACGATAAAAATAAAACTCTCTGATGCTCATTTTGTTATATTAATAATTGTAGTGACAAATCAGATAAAACATCCTATTAATTGCATTTAATTAGTTTGATTAAGTACATCGTTTATCATATGGATTCACTGTTAATAAAATCAATTGAAGGAATCATTGAAAAAAGTAATTGCTGAGAAATATTGATAAAATTTATTATATTTCATCCTTTTAAAATTTCATTTTTATTTTTCTTTTTCCTTTTGATTGAACAAAAATAATATGAAAAACTGGGAAATATTCGTTATAAAATATATGGTTCGATTAATCTTTTTGTATAATATTTATTAATGGAAATTTCGTATAATATTTGATAATGAAAATAATGTTAACACTAGACGATAAATCAGCAATCATTTTCTTAGTTTTTTTTTGAATACAGAGAAACAAGTGATCTTTGAATTATATCATTTCTTTGTCCATTTTTGAGTTTTTTTTGTTTTTTAATCTCTTTCATATAATTTTTCATTGTTTTTATATATTATAATTTTTTTTTTCGTATAAATTATTTGATAAAAAGATTTATTATTTTATAAATATTATTAATTGTTTTATATTTCAAATATTTTTGATAAAAAAATTTTATAATTTTATAAATTAACTCACATATAATTGCATTTTTACATATTTTTCATTGATGCTTATGTATATTTGTGTGTAAATAAATATACATTCTTATTTCTACATATTAACAACTTTATAAAACTTTGTTAGTCTTGATTATATTTAAAGTAAAATTTTGTCTAATCTTGATTATATTCAAAGCAAAACTTTGTCTAATCTTGATTATATTCAAAGTAAAACTTTGTCTAAATCTTGATTATGTTCAAAGTAAAACTTTGTCTAATCTTGATTATATTCAAAGCAAAACTTTGTCTAATCTTGTTTATATTCAAAGCAAAACTTTGTCTAATCTTGATTATGTTCAAAGTGAAACTTTGTCTAATCTTGATTATATTCAAAGCAAAACTTTGTCTAATCTTGTTTATATTCAAAGCAAAATTTTGTCTAATCCTGATTGTATTTAAAACAAAAAAAAATCGCTAAAAATAATCCATTATTTATCATTTCTAGATTGTATCTTTTGTTTTTATTGAAATTGATACCTCTTGTTTTTGAATTTTTTTTAATGATATGATTAGTATAAGTTATGCATTTTGAGTATTGAAAAATTTTTTTTGAAAGTTAGATTGTATAACTTTTAGTATTTTATGATTAGAAGGAACGATGAGTAGATAAAATTAAAAAGAAACAAATGATTCCGATCATTGATGTCTTATCGTATTATCCTCATATCTTTCATCATTCAACATATCTTTTGCCAACAACTGAATTTGCTGTGTTGTTAAAAGTTTTCGAAATTATTTACAATTTTCTAGTTATGCTTAGCATCGTAAAAAAAGTTTTTTTGTTTTTCTATAAAAATTAAAGTTTATTATTTATGCAGTCATGACGAAGCATACATTTTATCTGAATATTATCAGCTAATGATTAAGATATTAAGTTCTTCTAATTCATTAGTCATTTTTTCTTCGTAATTTTAAAGAATAGTAAATTGATCGCTAATCGAATTTAGGCAATCAGACTGATCAAAAGTAATTATTGTTTGTGGGAAAATAGTTGACAAAAAGAGGTATGATCTGTTTGTTTATATAGTTTATTATTGTTGATTTATCACATATTAAAAAATTGTATTGTAGATTTTATTTGCATATTGCATGCCGCAAACCAAAATTACAATGAATGAATTATATATTGTACGAAGTGCAAACTATAAATTTTCCTAAAAAGACAACAAATTTTATGGAAAGCAAAAATTATCATGCTTTTAAAAAATGCTAGATTTCATTTCTTATCACGTTTTGAAATATATTATGATTTCATTTCTTATCACATTTTAAAATATACAAGATTTTATTTTTGAAGTTAAAATGCTAATAAGAATTTGCAATGATTTTTTCTACAGTTTGATTTCATATATATTTGATTAATTTCATGTGCGTTAACTTTATTCATTATTATTTTCAGATATATGATATAAAAGTGATAACAATACAGATTTTAATTATTTATTCTAATATCTATATTCTATCGTTTCTATTGATAATAAATAGTAAATTTGTCATATTTGATAAAATAATTTTTTTTCCATTTCAATTTTTAAATTATTTGACACCATGGAATATGTCGGAGTAGGGTAAGGTTTTAATATACATAAAAAAGAAATAAAAAACAATTTCTAGCATTTTCAAATTCCAATGAGTTCAAGGGCTATCTTTTGTTGTTACTGATAGAATGAATTTAAATTAACAAAAGATAAAATTCATAGCATCAATATACTAATGTAAGTAAAATATGGCCCCTGAATTGGCACTATAATAGGTATTACAAAGCGATACAACAATAGATATCGCATTTTTCGAATCGAAACGACAGAAAAATATTGATAAATTAATTGAAAATCATTATTTAGTATGATCATCCCTAAAGCGCTAATATTATTTTGATATGATAAACCTCGAAGTGTTAATATTTTTTGTGATAAACAAATTTCTATTTTCTGACAAGTCATTTTGAAACCTTTTAAAATGTAATTATTACAGCTTCTCTATATTTTAATATTGTTTTACTACTATTTGAAGAATTAATTTCCAGCCTTAAATTTTTATCAATACTAAATTCAGTTAACAAACATTGAGTTAATTCATATCAATTCAATATCAGCTTCGATCTTCTATACCAAAAACTTCAAAATTTATTTCGTCGAGCTATCTTATCTTTCCTTTCACGATTTCTCTCATATAAAATCATATTGAATGAATATATAAATTATCTTTTTTTTGAAAAATTTGATAAAAGTATTAATTTAATAATGAAGCTAATTACATATTGATAAATGATTAGTACTGATTTTTGAAACACATCTAAATGTGATAGAAAATTAATTATTTGATATGAATGGGCAGGTGGAAACTTCATAAATGTATGACGTCATCGGAAAAATTCCGCAATAAATAATACCTAATGCAGGTTTCAATTTAATTTAGCAGGTATGCATTGTTAATTTGCCATCCAATGACATAGAAGAAAAAATTGTTGGAAAATAACAAATATTTCAGTATTAGAAGAGGAAACAGTATCGCAAACGAAAAAAAAAAGAAAAATACCAACATTTTAATCTAATAAAAAAAATGTTTGAAAACTATGAACTATGAACTTTTATTATTAAAATGAATTATAAAAAATCTAATAAGAAATATCAGCGCATTTAACAATGATAATCAAAAATAGTACTGAATGATTATATAGAGTAAAGTATAAAAATTAAAAATAAAAAAATAAAAAGAAGATTGTAATGTAAACATAATACATTTCAAAGAAAAAAAAAAAAGATATCGCATCTTTTTTTTCTTTCCTGGTGTATAATTTTTATATTACAGTATTTTTCTTTTTCCCGCACTCAATTTCACCTATTCTATACATTTTACCAATCTTATTAAATTAATGTTCACCTATCATCACACAGATGTTTCTTATTTTCTACTCTTCAGCAATAATAATCACTTTAACTAACCAATTTTTCTTTTCGAGAATTGCTTCGCTCAATTTGTTGAATTCATTTGTTTTTTTGTTATTAAAAAAAAAAAAGAATTATCTTTAAAATATTGTAATATCTTTTTCAATCTTTTCTTTTCAATTAAAATTTCATATCATATTTAATTTTATTCGAATGATTGCATTATTCATATCCGTAATTAGATTTCTGTTATAAAATCTTGAGAAAAATTTATTATAAGTATATTATTCAAACTTTTTGTATTGAAATTGTTTTTCATGCAATATAATGCATTTCTCATACATTTATAATATTATATTTGAAAATTGTTATATGCAATCATGAAAGAATCAGAAATCACTTTTTAATCATTTAATTATTAAATCATTATTATCAATAGAAATTTGAGATTTTTTTTTTCATTTACATTTCATTTTATTTATCATCAACATAGTTTTTTTATTCATACTTTCAAAGCTTAATGATTTATCAATAAAGATCAGATCAGCTGTTATCGTTTTGTTTGAGAAGTTGTTCAATTTTAAAATATTTTCATATATATTGATTTGAAATGAAATGATAATATTGCCAATAATTTTTGATGTGAAAGTGCAGGCTTTCGTCTTTGTGAAACTTAGAAAAAAATATTTTTATTCTTTCATCTTTTTCTCATAAAATATAAGCAAATATTTTTTATTTCGAACAGTTGAAAAGAAAAAATAAGAGAAAGAAGTTACTGACATGTTATTATCGTTTTCCTATATTTTTTTTTTTTTTTACAATTATTTCTAAGAATTATTTGGTATCGTTGGAAAATTCTTACATTTTGCTATTTTTATTCTTTTTCTTTGTTTTTTTTTTTTTGTCAAAATAAATCGATTAACTTTTTAATTTCTTCATTTTCTCAACTTCTTTTAGTGTTATCGATATAGCCATCTTTTTTTTTTTTTTTTTTAAATATCTTTAAAGTTGTTGCATGTATTTTTATCGAATGTATGAAATTCGATAAAATATGACATTCATGTTTCTCATATTTATATATATGTTTATAATAGATATAGTATTATTTACAGGAAAAAATATTTATTTCATTTTGAATTGAGTGCGTAAAATCTGGCGATTTCTTCTATCGAGAATTTATTGAATTAAGAAAAAAAATGACATCAAAATCATCATCACAAGAACCGATCCATAGTGGTCATTTTATGACTTCTAATCCACATAGTGATGAATTGTTACCTGATGAAGAAGTTGTTGAGGTACATTATTTTCTTCTTTTTTTTTTTTTTTTATAAATAATATAAAAGATATTAAATTTGATTATTCTTATTACATTTAAAATAAAATGCAAAATGATAATGTTAGTATTGATCTAATATTCATATATTTCAAAACAAGTAAAATCTCCAATCAATCAATAACTATTAATTTAATATTTTTATTGTGATCCCATATTCTTTTGATTTTGTTGAAATTTGATAAGGAATACTATCGGATTAACAAATGAAGACTATATTTAGAATTGAAATAGTTTCTGACATTTTCACTTGATAAGAGGAGCAATATCAACGTATCCTATTTTATTTAAATCTGATATTGATATCTGGTAAATAGACTTTTACTCTGACATATTCTTCATTTCAGCATCTTCAAATGTAGCTTAAAATTTCTTAAAAATTTTATTTTTCCCACTTATTGATAATCTGTTTTCAAAAAGGGAAAGTCGTAAATTTCGAATATATAACATCATATATGTACCATCGTCTTCTTCCTTTTATAAAGTTTATTTTATTAAATTACATAAATAAGTATATAATTAAAGTGTTATTAGAGGAATTCTGAAATTATTCTAATGATTCACTGTTTATTATTTTGATTAATTTGAAATTTTAGTCAAAAAGTAGAAAGCAATAATAAGCGATAGATAGATTTTATTATCATTATTATTTATATATTTTTTTCTAGGATGTAGTTGAGGACGATGTAGTTGAGCATATGGAAGATGATGAGCAAAAGGATCAAGATTTACGCGATTTGAATGTTCAAGTAAGTTTTTCTTATATTCCTTACATGTTGGATTTGCGAATTCATTTTTGCGATTCCATTTTGGTATATATCGTTACGATTGAAAATTGATGAGGGAATGGTTTTCATAGTGTCACCTTGGAAGTCATTTGTGAAAGCAAATGCTTTTATTATCTTTTTCTTTTATCAAAAATTCCTGTTCGCTAATCTGTTTATAGATTTTTCTGTACTGATATTGTAAACTACTGTTTGATGTTGATGTTTGATATTTATGATTTGTCGCTATGAAATACTTTACACTTTAAAAGTAGGTTTAAAATAAATGATTGAACAGGTGGCATGATACGATTTCTTTGCTAGGATTGAAATACTGGTTTTGAAGATTTATCTCTTTATAATTTCTTTTCTACAATGTATTCCTACCAAGTTTTTTTTCTTTGTATTTACAATGACGCATAAAGTGTTTGAAGGAACAGCAATCATTTTTCTAGAAGAAGAGAATATTGTAATCAACGTTAATTTAAAAGAATGAACGGAAATTAACTATTTTATGTGAAATTTTAATTTGAATTTTTTTAAAAATATTTTTATATAATTTAAAAATCTTTTTCAATGAAATTTGAAAAAAAGAACAATAAATTATACAAATTATCCGATATATATATTTCAATATGATTTCAAAAGTAATTATTTGTCATTTTCTTTTATATTATTATCATTTTATTGAATTATTTTGTTTTCTACCATTTTAGGATGAAAAACCGGTTACTTTTTACAAATTTGGTCCAAAACGAACACAATCAATAGCAATCGATGTGTCGTTGAATAAATTAAATAAATGTATAAAAGTAGCTTATAAGTTAGTTCTTTTTTTTAATTCTCCATTATTTATTCTCTTTTTAAGATATATATATATATATTTATTTACTGATTTTAAAACTATTTTTTCATGTACTTATGACTTTATACTTCTATGATATATCTAATCAATTTATTCAGATTATTTTCTGATCAATTTTCATATTTTTAACGAATGAATTTTTAATAGTAATTAATAAACATGCTATATAAAATATATTTATGCTTGTAGTCAGAAAGTTAAGTATTATATTTTATTCAGCAATATGAAAAAAAGCTTCTTTTCATCATCAAATCTAAGTTATTAGCTATTTAAAGATTTTTTTTAAATGAAATATATTGAGAATTTTATTCATTTGAAGATGAAAAGATAGCAAAATTAGAACTTTTTAAAGGCACTGTCTAAATGTAAGTTAAGTTAGTATTGATATCGCTATTTGCTAATCATTATATCAAAATGAAATTTTGCACATTAATCATTGCCTCATTTTAATTAATGTAAATATCAGTGTCACATTAGGAAGATATTCATTTCCATTTTATATTATTCATAACGATTTGAGAAATAGCAATTAGTGTGAAATATTTCCTGCAAAATAAGCTGTGCTTTTATTGCTCAGCTGAATTACTTTTTTATCGACAAAAAAAAAACAAATAATTGCTGCTATTGTTATCACTTTCTATTCTTTGGAAAATGATTTAGTTTCAGAGTTTACTTCATTCTTTCTTTATTCCTCTCTACATATGTTTGCATAATATATTTTATATACAATTTTTAATTCAAATTTTATAATTCATTTCATTTAATTGCAGAGACAATTCTTGACGCTTATATATATATAATAAATTATATCCACAATGATTTTTTTTTTAAATATACACATACAAAGATATAATATTTATTGGATTCTATCAAAACATAATTTGAATAGATAAGAATATAATGTAGATTTATGATATTTGTGTACGTTCTTATTTTCATCTCAAATTCAATATTTTTTTGTTTAAAATGTTATTTGAGAAGAATTAAAAAAAAGAGGATAGAATTATTCCTTTCCGTTCTGTTCTATTTTTACTGTTAAAAAATATGACCAGATGTATATAAGACTGATAATGATTGGATCATGTCGAAGTTTTTAGCGAACAAATTGAGAATAGTATAGATATGATCAAATGATTCTGATGTAAATTTTAAATGGAACAGTTCAGTAAGAAGTTTTCCGAAATATTTTTTTTCTTAAAATGATATCATGGCAAGTTTGTAGTCATTTTTATTATCACTGAAAAATATAATATATCAAATGTCTAATTAATGTTTTTGATTTGATTACAGTAAAATGACGACACCGAAATGGAAGGATTTCAAAGGACTGCGGTTACATTGGAAGCAACGAATACGTTTGAATAATGTCATCTGGAGAGCCTATTATATGGAATGTACGTCTGTCATCTGTTACTACCAATCAGTCTTCCATTAAATATCTTAGATTATTCAGATATAAAAATATTCAGTTATAGATATCATTTATCAATTTATTGAATAGTAGTGATATAGAGCAATGAAGAGGAAGAGATACTGATCTTATATTACATTTATTGCAATTTATCTGCTAAAAAATGGAAAGTTTATTTTGATATTCGAGATGATGTTATCAAAATTATCGAATATAAACTAAACTGACTGAGAAAAAGTGGAGAGACAGCAAAGAAAAATTCCATTAAATATTTTTATATTTTATGAAATATCTAAAATTATAGCTTGAATTGTCTTATCATCGATATTAGCTAGCTGATAAAATGAAACTTCTAAGAATTTTGAAATTATTAAATGTTGTGATATAATTTCAAATGATTTTTTGATGTTTTTGTTAATTATATACTGAAATATTGCTTTCTACATTAAAATTAAAATTCTGTTATAGTTCGACGACCCGATAAGGATAAATCAAAGAGAACACCATATTGTTATTTCACTGTACCAGACGATGATTCTACATATGCTAAATTCACGGTAAATTTCTATATTTATTTGTTATTTTAACATTATGATGATGAAATATGTGCGAATGTCATTGATGCTGATAAATTATCTCAAATAAATTAGATTTGATTGTATACTGAAAAGAACAATAATATCAGGGTACTGTTGTGGAAGGAATGTATTGGAAGAGAGGTATTGATGCGTTGAAAGCTCAGTATAAACGATGGCGTCATTTGAAAACACGAAGAAGAGGAAGACGTCGGGTACATATTTATATTTACACAGTTTTGGCATTTATATACATTTTTGCTTTTTTAATTTTAAATTTCAAATAAACAAATGACTCCTTCCAACACAGTACATTAATCATAAGCAAATAAGCGATTAATGGTATTTTTAGCCAAATTAAAAATTAATTAAACATAGAAACTTAATGATGATAATTAATAATGATGGAATGAAAAGAAATAACTGAAAAAGAAAATGGATGAGATACCGAAAATTGATAAGTAGAATGGATTTTTAGGGTATTAGCTGGAATCAGGAGATCAGTTTCGTTCCACAATTAGCTGCACAAAATTCGATGCCGAAAAATCTGTCTTCTGAGCAGCCAGATGCGGATGATTTAGATAATGAATTCACAGATACACTTTTTGCCAGCCTTATGCAACCATATACATTTCCAAATCCAAAAGAAATAAGTGATTTTTTTTAAATCTTGCCAAATTTTGATTAGTTTATTTTTCATCCTAATATATTTTTTTCTTGCATTCTATATTATTCGTCATCATTTTTCTTAATGTATTATTGATTATTAGAGGTATAGAAAAGAAGGAGGAAGGAAAATTTTTGTTTTTTCTTCAAGAAGTCTTTTAAATTTTATCATACAATGATAAAAATATATAAATGACTTTTAACATTTCTCACAGTTTGTTTACAAAAGATAAATGAATTCAGAGTTAATAAAAATAGCTTTTTACTTGTGTATAAAATTTTCTCATTAAATGAAAAATGAATAATTGATTCAGGTTTTTAATTTAAGTCGTTGTTTAGCACAAGGCTGTAATGCTGATGTAATGCAACCTGGATTACTATCGTTACAGCCAAGTATCGAAGAAATAATGGCATCACTTGGTAAGCTAAGCTTTTTTTCAAATATTAGTTGTAAAAATAGAAAAAGTGGCATATATTTAATTCAATACAGTATAATGCTAATATAACTGTAATATCACTCTCGCCGTAATTTACATATTTCCGTGCAAACTGGCCTAAAATAATGTGAACAAAGTTTTGTGAAGAAAATGTTAAGATAAAGGAAGGATGATTCGACATTGTAATACACTGAAAAACCAAATTAGTGATATATTGTTTTTATCATAAGATGACAAAGCCATCATACCCTTGAACGACTGAAGCATTTTTTTATACGATTTCTACATTTATCTGATATAATTTCGTGATAACAATCAGTGATACCAATTATATTTTTTTTAAATTTTTATTATGTGAATGAAGGAGAGGAAAGATTTGAAAATGTATAACATATGAATTAGTTGAAACCGTAGTAATGAAAAGCATTTTTGATGAGATGTTAATTTTAACGAATATGCCAAGATGATGAAGATGTAAGCTTTACTATTTTTTCATTTTTAAATTTTAATATATTTTCCTTTCAGATCCACCAGAACAATTATTGGATGAAATTGGAAATTATAGCGCATCAAATGTTAATGTTTCAGTAACTCCACCTTGTACACCTAAAGAATATGAGACAACTTTCAATAATTTTACAAATCCGACACAACAACCAACAAGGCAATCATCCATTATATCGCCGCAAATTCTTCTTGCTAATTCTTCTGCGCCAACATATTCACAGGTATTTTTCACAAAAAAAAATGATAATTATAAAAGTAAACGTCAAACTAGCCTTTCATAAATTTGAATATTCATTAGTTTCATTTTAAATGGCTTAATTAAAATGTAGAAGAAAAAAATTAAAAATATAGGAATCGATTAAAAATATGATATTGTAATTTCAAATTTATCATTTTCTCATTTAATTCAGATCTAAAATATATATTTTATAGGCGGCATACGAGCATACACCTTTAATTGCTACAATGCCTTATACAACTGATTCATCAAATTTGAGTATGTACCGCAATTTCTCACGACCACTATGCAATTCTCTTCATCAGTTTTACCAAATCGGACATGGTGGATGAATTTTCCATCTACTCCTACACCATCCTTACTAAGTAGTCCCTCAACTCCACCCGTTGTGCATAGTCCATCTAATTCGAATACCGTCGTGATGTCATCTTTATCAGTCAGCAGTCCGACAACTGGCCCAACAACTGATTCATCGTTGCCTATCAATACTTCAAGTAAAGATCCTTTAAAGATTTTTCCTACTTCGAGCGATACCTTAAAACTCCAAACCGAAAGGTGGAATGTTGCGGGGCCAAGCTCTTTATCACCTCGTGGGATTACTACTGAATCGATGGAACATGGAGTTTGGAAAGTATGGTTTTTTTGGAAAGTTTGCGGAATTTTGTATCAAAATTTTGAAATATAATGGTTTCATTGAATTCTTAATTTTTCCTTTTTAATGTGGCTAGCAAAATTAGTCTTTAGGTTAGTTAACTAACTGAGTGAAGTTAAGTAATTTATATTTTCCAACTTAAATAATGAAATTGAGTTTTCAGCAATTGTCACCATCTACAGTTAGTCTAAATTCACTTCTGGTACCGCAACCTATTTATCCTCAAGAAAATATTCAAGTAATGCCGAAAGTGACTCCAACGACATCAAATGAACGAAATATTCTTCTCCCTGCTGGTACAGCATCAGTTAAACAGGAACAAGAGAAGGATGAGCGAACTTATCGTTTTCCAAAGTATGATACATTTTTAGGATTAAAATAACGGAGAAAGATTAATTAATCAAATCAAGACTAAAATAATAGAAAGATCGGTAATTTTGGTATGATATATCTTTGAAAGTTTTCCTTATATTTCAAGAGAATTGCTATGTGAGAAATTTTTTCACAATGAGAAGAAAATACTGAATTGTACATTTTAAAAAATCAATAAAAATATGTGGATAAACATAAGTTTAAGACTAAATTAGTGCATTAATGAATTTTTAACTAAATTATTCGAGAAGAAAGAATGTTATAATATTAGATTCGGTGATCTGTTATTTGGTTACAAAATATGTAAGGATATATATATAGATGTGTGTGTTGTGTGTGTGTGTGTATGTATGTATATACATATGTGCGTAAAAAGATTATGAAAGAATAGAAGTTTATGATAAGTAGGTAGCTTGAAATAGAATGATTTTGACCGAAGCTAATATTATGGAAAATCAGTATTACTTCATGATGACGCAAGTGAGATTAAGTTTTGTAATTTCAATTTTGTTTAGAAAATTTTTTAAAATTACCAAATAAGTATATGCTAGAAGTTTTTTTATTAAGGCGTGGCTGTAGGAGCGTGGCAGCAGATAGTACGATTGAACCAGTGGAAAGGAAACGTATCCTGCATTTAAATGCTGAACAAAATAGGTTGAGTTTTTATTTCATAAGTGTGTGATAGATAAGTGAGTGAATTAAAACAAAACTTCCATCATTTTATGCTTAAATTTAATAATAATTTGCTGATAGGAATAATTTTTAATTTCCTTATCTGTTAAATTTAACTTACTAAAATTCAAATTTTTTCCAACAATTTCAGTTATAGATTATTCATTAGGAATTCATAGATATTATCTGTATTTTCATTTCCAAAAATGCAATTTATATAAAATTTCCGATTTTAGACGTTGTGCATTGAAAGATGGATTTGAACAATTGCTAAATTGTTTGCCAAATTTATACGGTTGTGGTACGAAACCAACAAATGCTATAGTTTTATCACGTGCAGCTGAACGCATACGGCAACTTAAAATGAAAATTGCATTAGATGAAGAGAAAGCAAATCAATTAAAGCAAAATATACAACGATTAAATGATAAAATTATGTTAGTATTCTTTGTTGCTTCTTATATTTGCTTAATTAAAATTCAAATGTTACATAGAAAGTGCGAAAGATAAGTTACCAATAATATTTTATTATTTAGTTTAATTTGAAGATGCTTATGTCTGACGTAATCATTTGATTTTGTTCATATTTATATTCATACAATATACGCATAATCATCTTTGTTTAAAATATCCTTACAGCATGTCCATTCATTTATTTCTTTTATACAAATATAAGTTGGTAAAGTCTAACATTTCTAATCTTCAAATGTTAAAAATTTCAATTTGTTTCGAAAACCCCAGAAAATTTTATTTTACAATCAGTTGATAACTTATTTTTGTTTTCAGATCACTTCAAGCGTCTTTACCGTCATCATCACGAACCACTACAAGTATTATTAGTCAAAAAGCTGAAATGGAACAGTTTTTGGAACGATATACAAAGGAAAGAACTCGTCAAGATTACCGTTTTTGGATTGTAAGTTTTGCGAATAATCGATTTTTATATTTATAATGCGTTTTTCTTTAGATAAATATAATTTTAAAATAAATATTAGTATTATTGATAAATTTATGAAAATTATTTTCCAATAAAATAAAATTTTCAGATGGCTAAAATGATGCAAGAAATGATGAAAACATTGATCGAAAGACTTAGTCAATTGCCATCGAATAGAGTTTTAGCTGAAATGAGTGAATGGTTGCAGGCGAATTTTCAACCTTCTGTCGTAAGACCGAATGCTTCGTCGTTATTAGTATATTTGGCAACACATGCCGGTATGTTGAATGATCCAAATGCGTTGCAAGAATATATTCAGAAAGAATTATCGCAGCAGTAATTATAATTTATTGTATGACCTCATTATTTAAGATGAACAAGAATTAATAATCTGATTGAAATTATCACCAGTTATCACAGATCGAAATTCTAAGTAATGTTCTCTTGTACATATAAATTCAACTAATTAAGCTAATTTAAACTTATTCTCTAATTTTAATGAAATTATTTCGGCAAATCAATGGAGAAATGATCTTTGATATTAAAAAGATGAAGATTTTGCAAAGATCTTTATGAAATTAGTAATTTTATGGGAAGTTTATTGTTTTTACTATAATTTCTGGCATTTGCAGAGAAGCGAAAAATGATAAAAATAAAAATTTGAAAGAAATAATAGTCAGATTTGAAGTGGAAAAAATCTGTTTGATTTAATTTAGAACTTTTTTGAATTTCCAGAAAAATTGCCTACTTCCAAGTTTGTAAATTATATTTAATATTTTTCCTTGCCGAAATGTATTTTCTTATTTAATCGATCTGATTATTTCATCATTAAAATGTTATCAAAATTGTTAGGTTACGTATGCTTTTTTTTACTCTAATATTTTATAGTTTTGCCGACATTGTTCGATTTTTAGATAATTTAGATTTGATAATGTTAGATATCAGTTTTTTATTCGAACGATGAATTTCGATTTGATTTCTATAGGAAGGGGAGGGAGAGGGGGAAGATTTTGTAGATGACAAGTTCGACTTTATGGAAATTTTGCATTGATCTTATTGTGACTATTAGAATGTCACGGGACATTAAATTTCTATTAAGTCGTCTTGAAGTAAATACCTAATTTATGAATCCTGAATCTGTGATCGATATGTATTCTGGAATGTCGACATATGTTGCCTTCTGATATTTAATTTAAGAATTATGCGAAAAAAAAGATTTATATGCTCATTATATTTTCCTATTTCACGTTTTTTTTCTTCTGTTTCAAATTTGTTACGGGTTTTTTTAATTTGTGAAAATGGATTCCGATGATTTGGAACGGCTCAATTGTTTATTTCTTCATAATTTTCCTTCAAAATTTTGCATATTGTGTTGTACCTCATTAAAATTCAGCTGCTGATTCTATTAAAGTATTTTTCATCGAATTTTCAGTACAACTTCTGAATTCTTCCGTAAGCTTCACATGGTACCTTTTATCACTTCAAATTTTATGTTTATAGGTAATGACCTGACAAAGTGTAATTTTTATCGGAATGAAGTGAGATGAAGTCACATTTTTTCTGATCATTTTAATGCTCCTGCAACAACAATTCTCTGCTCCTAAAACTCCTATTTGAAATAAAATAAAGTGATTATCGGAACTCTCCCATTTCCCGACCTTAACTTTGATAGCGTGATTAGTTTTGTAAATATTAAAACACTGTGAGGCCGTAATAAATTAAACAGATAATATCCTTTCATATGCAAAATCATTCTTGCATTCAAATTTCTCATTATCTGCTTCAAATTCAAGATTGATAATTTTATCTAATCCTCATGAATCATGATAGTCAACAATTCTCGAATTTCCATGTAGAATTAAATAGCATATATACAACACAGGTCGAAAAATTTTAATAATTGAATAAAAAGTATTAGTAGAAGTTATGTATGCAGAATTTCAAATGACACAAATTTGCTGAAATTAAGGTTTAAGCAAATTTGAAGGAAAAGTTGATTGGAATGGACAACATTCTTTAATCTCATATCAGTGGATTGATTATTTTCATGTTATGCGATAAAATTTCGTAGTATATCACGTGACGCGTATGTTGAATGCATTTGTTGAAAATTCTGCATGAAATTGAAATGAATTTATTCATATAATTATTGAATGGAAAGGGAGGGAAAAAGAAAATTGAAAGGTAAATTAAGACAGGTGAGAAATAAACATATGCATATACATATATATATATATATATTTGGATTCGATATATTATTAATTTATCATCGTAATTTTTGCGTTTTATCAGATATAATTTTCAAATTGAAAGAGATAAGGATAAATGAATGAAAGTGAAAGAAAGATCATTAAAGGAAGATGAAAGATTGCATTAAATAATCATTGAAAATATAAATATTGTATAATTTTATCAAGATCAAATACCGCTAATGTGATCAGAAGATCAATATTATTATAACTTCTGCAATCGTTATTTATTTATTGCATACGAAATGTTTCCGTGGGGTCCACATTTTGTTTTTGGTCAGTTTTGCTATTTTTTCTCTTTTTTTCTTTTTATTTAAATGAATTTTTGTAAAAAAGAAAATTTTTAAATTTCAATTAAATTATAATTACAGTAATGAAATAAATATAAAATATTGATTATATCATTAATTTTAATATATTTTGAAATAATAAAAAATGAAACATTTCATTCATTGCTTCAAAATTATTTAATTAACTTTTAATTAATTAATTTTGTCAAATAATTCACTTTTCTTCATTAATTATTCATTGTTAATTTTCTATTAAAAAATTTACATAAATATTTAGCTAAAAAATTTTCATTTAAATCATTTTACTTAGAAACTTCGCTTAAATTTAAAATGCTATTTTTAATGCTAAAACTTCAACTTCATCTAGATTGAAATCTTACTTTTTATCAATACTTCAACATCACTTAAATCTGTAAATTAACTTTTTATTAAAACTTTAATTTCATTTCAAACTTGTAGATTCGGGACAGTATCAACAAATTGAACAGGAAAATGCTGATCAAATAGCGAGAGAGCCTGCTAATATAAGAGGAGAAATTAATGCTAATTTTGCTGCGCCAGCACATCCACCGGTATTATTTTGTTCTCGAGAAAATAGGCGATTACATCCGTAAAAAATTCAATAACAGATTTCAACATTTCACCTTGATATTTATCTTAAAGATCCTAATTAAAATGTATGCAATAGAAGATCGAGAATATAGATATTCGAGATCAAAATATGATCATAATGACAGATTTATTATTTGTTTGCACTGAATTTTAAATCTAATATAAGTATATTTTATAAGTATCAAATGAAATTGCTCGAAATTTTCAGTATGCACCGCAATTCCCGAGACCAAATATGGAATTGCCTCCATCATTTCCACCCAATCATAATTCTCCTACTTCATCTTCGTCAGATGATCATTCAGCTTCTCCTGCATCTTTTCCTCCTCCTTCTAATCCTCCATTATTGCCAAATAATCCTCCAACTATACATCCTCCTCATCCTTTTCCGCCTCTTCCTAATCCTCCACTTTTGCCAACTGGTTCTTCAACTACAGATTTTTATCGTCATCGTCTTCCTCCTCCCTCTCCTCCTCTACCTCCTCCTCCTCCTCCTCCTAATTTTCAACCTTTGCCATCAAATGGTCTTCCAAATATAAGCTTTCCTTCGTATCCTTCACCTTTCCTAACTGGTTCACCAACGATAACTTTTCCTCCTGTTCCAGTTTGTTTATTATTATCGACCGATCCTCCAACCGTAGTTTTTCCTCCTATTCCTGTTTCACCATTTTTTACAGGTAGTCCTCCAGTAATACGTCTTCCTCCTATTCATGTTCCACCGATTCCATGTATTACGGAAATTCATTTGGATATTACAGTGGATTCACCGCCATCTATTAACAATCCAAGAAATATTCCATTATCATCGGTTGATGAAACAAATTATCAAGTAATGATTTAATTTAATCTTTAAATAAAAATTTTTATTAAAAAAATTTTTCCTACTTCAATTAATAATTTTAAAGCTGCGAGATTTATTACGCTAATATCTTATAATATCTTAAACCTGCGACTTATTACATTAATAATCTTAAAGCTACAACTTGTTATCGATAATCAGAATGTTCCAAGATCGGCAAGATCAAATTCTTCATCACATCATAGAATTGCTATCGATTCAGTAGAACATCAAACTTCGACGGTAAATTTTTTTAAAAAGAATTCATAGATCTTTTAATCTTCTAAATTTACAAACTTTTGCAATAATTTTAACTTCAATTAATAAATATATATATTTGAGTTAATTGCTAATTGCTAATAAAAGTTTTTGAGTAATTATCATTCATGAATATGTTTAATCTAAAATCCGTCTTATAGTACCATAATCTGTTTATCTTTCAGGAAAATACTTCATCATTATCACGTGATCTTCCTTCTACCTCTGCAACATTTGTTGAACATGAACAGGAGAAGGAAAAGCGAAATCATCGTTTTTCACGGTATGATGTATTTTTTTAATAATTAACAGATAATATTCAAGATTAAATGATGTGATAGATTCTCGAGATTTCTTCATAGTTCGAAAAAATTGATGCTTAAAAAATTTTTGTACTATCATAATGAGGGAAAAATAAATTATTATTGGTGGAGATGAGCATTTTAAGAAATGAATGAACAATTATATGAATGATTAGTAGTATAATTAGAATGTTTGAAATTAATTTAAACTAATATAAATTGAAATTTAGGATTGAAAAAAAAATTAGATTAACGATAGGTTAATATTTCATGTTGAACTATGCATTCTAATTATCATAGTTTTATTTATTTTCTTTTTATGAAAATCTTTTAAATCTCAGAATAAAACTTACTGTAAATATTTTTATTAAGATGTAATCGTAGGAATTTAAAAACGGATGATGATACTAGTAAATCGATAGAAAAGAAACAAGATATTGTGGATGAAAATGTAAAAATAATAAGTTTGTTTAATTTTACTTCTTCAATTGTTGATGATAAAATTTTTAATATTTTAATAAATTCTATACTTCAAATAGCTAATATCATTTATATGCTATTTTTTTAAATAATTGTTACTCGAAATTGTTAAATTTTAATCTTACAATTAAAAATGAATTAGTTAAGCAAAAGTTGTGTATTTTGTTGAAAGTTACGTTTGATTAAAAGTTTTGCAGTCCTTACATTCAATTAAATATTATGTTCTTTTTATATTCGATTAAAAATGACGTACTTCTTACGTTTGATTAAGAGTTACTTTACTTCTTATATTCAATTAAGATTTACATGCTTTTCTATATTCGATTAAAAATGACGTACTTCTTACGATTTGATTAAGAATTACGTTCTTCTTATGTTCAATCAATTAAGATTTACATGCTTTTTATATTCGATTAAAAATGACGTACTTCTTACGTTTGATTAAGAATTACGTTCTTCAAGATTTACATGCTTTTTATATTCGATTAAAAATGACGTACTTCTTACGTTTGATTAAGAATTACACGCTTGTTTTTACGCTCTTTCTATAGTTATTATCAGGAATATAAAATTATTTTTTTCTTATTTCTATAATTTTTTTACTTTTAGCGAATCGGTGGTAAATGAATTTGAATGCATATTAAATGCATTAGATTTACCAAATGACGACGAGATTGGTACAAATCCAACGGAATATGTTGTCGTAACACGTGTAATTGAACGTATACGACAATTAAAGATTAAAATTGCGTTCAGTAATGGAAAAATAAGAAGATCGAAACGAAACATAAAACAATTAAATGATAAAATTGAGTTAATATTTGTTTTTGATTTGTTTAATTAAAATTCAAATTTTGTTTAGAGAAGTTTTTTTTACAAAAAACTACTTGCAATAGGTATTTTATTATTTAATTTAATTTTAATTTAAAATTGCTAATAGATTTTATCTATTTATAATTATTTGATTTTATTTTTATTCGTAAATAAGTTATTTAAAATAGAAGAAAAATTTCATTTTACAATCAGTTCATAATTCATTTTTGTTTTCAGATCACTTCAAGCGTCTTTACCGTCATCATCACGAACCACTGCAAGTACTGCTAGTCAAAAAGCTGAAATGGAACAGTTTTTGGAACGATATACAAAGGAAAGAACTCGTCAAGATTACCGTTTTTGGATTGTAAGTTTTGCGAATAATCGATTTTTATATTTATAATGCGTTTTTCTTTAGATAAATATAATTTTAAAATAAATATTAGTATTATTGATAAATTTATGAAAATTATTTTCCAATAAAATAAAATTTTCAGATGGCTAAAATGATGCAAGAAATGATGAAAACATTGATCGAAAGACTTAGTCAATTGCCATCGAATAGAGTTTTAGCTGAAATGAGTGAATGGTTGCAGGCGAATTTTCAACCTTCTGTCGTAAGACCGAATGCTTCGTCGTTATTAGTATATTTGGCAACACATGCCGGTATGTTGAATGATCCAAATGCGTTGCAAGAATATATTCAGAAAGAACTATCGCAGCAGTAATTATAATTTATTGTGTGACCTCATTATTTAAGATGAACAAGAATTAATAATCTGATTGAAATTATCACCAGTTATCACAGATCGAAATTCTAAGTAATGTTCTCTTGTACATATAAATTCAACTAATTAAGCTAATTTAAACTTATTCTCTAATTTTAATGAAATTATTTCGGCAAATCAATGGAGAAATGATCTTTGATATTAAAAAGATGAAGATTTTGCAAAGATCTTTATGAAATTAATAATTTTATGGGAAGTTTATTGTTTTTACTATAATTTCTGGCATTTGCAGAGAAGCGAAAAATGATAAAAATAAAAATTTGAAAGAAATAATAGTCAGATTTGAAGTGGAAAAAATCTGTTTGATTTAATTTAGAACTTTTTGAATTTCCAGAAAAATTGCCTACTTCCAAGTTTGTAAATTATATTTAATATTTTTCCTTGCCGAAATGTATTTTCTTATTTAATCGATCTGATTATTTCATCATTAAAATGTTATCAAAATTGTTAGGTTACGTATGCTTTTTTTTACTTTAATATTTTATAGTTTTGCCGATATTGTTCGATTTTTAGATAATTTAGATTTGATAACGTTAGATATCAGTTTTTTCATCTGAATAATGAAATCCAATCTGATTCCTATGGGAGGAAGAAATTTCAAAAATGATAAATTCGCTTTTATTGAATTTTGCATAAATTTATCGACCGATCGATCGATTAAACAAGATCGATCAGAATTTAACACATTATATTTTTATTGAAATTTTTTTGAAATAACTATCTAATTCATGTATTTTAAATGCATAATTAATATACATTCTCGAATATTGTCATATAATATTTTGTCTTGAATATTTAATGTGAGAGTTATTTTGAAGGAAATAATTAATTTTATATGCTTAGCCTTTTTTTTTTCTATTTCAGAATTTTTATGAATTTCTTTTCTTTTCTTTGTGAATATTTTGAATGATTCTAATATTTGAAATAGCTAACTATTTAATTGCTTTCGCAATTTTTCGTCGGAAAATATCTGAATCTCACCTCATTGTACTTCATCATTCAATAAATCATTTTCGAATACTAAAATATTTTTCCATCGAGTTTTCAATACAATTCCATTCTGCATTCATTACATAAGCTTCATATGGTGCTTTTATCATTTCAAATTTCAAACTCCTATAAGTACAGCCTGTTGATGAAAGTGGAAAAATGTAATTAGTTGAATGTAGTAATATTAAAAGATTAAATAGGGAAACAGATATTAGCGAAATCAAGGGATAATCATTATATACGAAACAAAAGTAAACAAAGAAAAAGGATTTAAAAAGATAGAATTTCGATTGAGGGATCGAAGATTCGATCAATATCAGCAACAATCACCAACATCAGAAGCTAGAATCGGTATCAGCATTAGTTTAGCGATCGGCGGCTAGTCGACTGTTCAATGGCGCAAGCGATACATCATCAAGGACCAAAAACCAAGTGAAACGCGAAGGTCAACGGCACCAACGATTAAGGCAAAAGATCGGAACGAAGAGAGATTACGACAAGTATTGCTAATATCCAAAGGAATGTTGTTATCCCTTTTATTCATCGTGCATTTTATTCGTACCATTGTTTAACCCATAATTTTGTTTAATCCATTCTATTATGTAAGCGCGATATTCTATTAAAATATTTTGTAGCATTACGCTGTTGATCAATCTGATCAGAATAGCGAGAAGGATCAATTTCCAATTAGCAAACTACAAGTAAACAAAAGGACTGTTTGCTTGAATTTCCTCAATACAACCTAATAAATTGTAGTTCTTATAGGAATAAATTAAAATCAATTCGTTCGATCATTTTCCTAATCCTACAGTTTATTTAATAGTTTTCTTAATATCTATTTCAAAGATGAATAGAATGACAATCAAAACTTCTTCATTTTATACTTTTAAAAAATGCTCATATTATTTTGATAAATTTTATTACTTTCAAAACAATACTCTAATTTGTTCTTAACGATATGATTGTTTATATTTTTAAATTAAGATAACTGTTTGGATACTGTAATATATGATTACAAATGATAAATCATTTTTATTAAATACAATTTATGAAAATAAACAAAGTACAGAGAATATGAAATTTATGCGTACGGTACAGTTGATAGAAGTTGTCTTACATTTGCTGTTAATGTTGTACTTCGTGCAGTCAATACTTTCATACTGTCACCATTTTTTGCTTCTATTTCTTGCATGCTTTCTAACACATCCGATAGTGATTTAAGCATCTGTAACAACGACTTAATCTACCGTAACTTTTATAATTTTTTAGTATTATTTTGAAATTAATAAGTATTTATATTTCGTTTCGAACAAATTCAAAGATGCTTAATATTCAAATGATTAAAATTATCATTGAATTTACTGTAACTTCTACAGTTTCCATCAGATTATTTATTTTGAAATTAATACATAATTTATTTATATTTTTTCTTGAAGCAAAAACAATTAAAAATTCATGCTATTTAAATAAGGAGCATGCCACGTACGTGTCCATATTTTTGATATACGCTTAGACGAATAGTTTAATAGAACAATTTATTATTTAATATTGCAATTTCAATGTTTAAATATATTTCAGTAATGAACAAAGGGGATCGTAATAGGTCTCCTATTTTCTTATGACACTTCTATATCTCTCACAATCGTTGAAATTTTTGCCGAATTGATTCTAGTCCAGCAAAAAAAAAGAAAAAAATTGCCAGATTATTTCTATCTTTTGGATTAGTTAATTTTGATTCGATAAAAATATTATTCTGACCTGTTCAGTTTTTGTAGCCATTAATTGTGCCTGAAAGATAGAATTTGATTTTTGAATCATTCGTTCTGTTCTATGAGTCACTCCTTCAGCTGCATCTAATACTTCCATGATAATTTCTGACCAATTTTTTTACTTCTACTATCGTGTATTTCGCTTAGCATTGCCTGGAATTGTATTCTGTACTAAATACGTTTGGGACTATATACTTTTTAAATAAGATTATAAATTGTATACTGTATAAATGGATTTATATGTCGTATACCAAATATATTGCATTCCATACCATTATATCGGGTTTACTTACTGTATATTAGTCTTTTACATTACCTGAGTATCGGGAATATAAAAAGGACAGAGAAGTTGCAATGAATGAAAAGCTCTTTTGCACTTCTACTTTTAAAAAGTCAATTCTATATTAAAATTAAAAGAAAAAATTCTATATTAGAATTAGGCTCTTCAATCCTATATTCAGATTTTACTTGCAATTCTAAAGTCTGTACTGAACTTTTTTCTCTTTCAGCCCATATCATATTTTTCTTCCTGGTCTGTTTTATATGACCCAACTTGGACTATATCAATTTCTTATTATCGATAAGATGTTACAACTGGAAATTTAAAAGATATATCAAACTTTGCCCTAATCGAAATGATTTTCTTACTACTTTTTGCTAAAAATTCTCGAAAAATTATTTCAATTCTTTCTTTTCTTCTTCTCTCATTTATTAGAAGAAAAACAAAACAAAACAAAACAAAACAAAAACGAAAACAAACTTTGCAAGCGCCTGCAAGTTTTCGACTTTCTATTAATAGTTCAGCTTTTTCATTCTCACAATCCATTGATTTTTTGGTGATTGATTTGGCAAATCACTCATTGTCTTTTCAAGATGTTTTCGTAAGTTTTTACTCTAAAAGATATTTTATTAAATTTTGGAAAATTTTTTCCCGTTGAAAATTCCATGTAATATGTATGAAGTGATGTTAAAAAATTTTAGGAAAAAATTTTCTTTTCATCATCTGCAAACTATCGGCTTAACAGAAATGAAACTAAAAGTAATAATCGTAGTTTCGAAAATAAAATCCAACTTTTCGTCAATTTGATGAAAATTGATGTTTTCTGATTTTCTGGGTGACTTATTTTCGGTCACTTTTCGTAGTTCTGTATATTTGATCTCTTCAAAAGTATTGAATACAGTAGGACGACGTCGATTACTGTATGTATCAATCAAACTCATTGATGATGTTTGATCTTTCTTGATAGTTTTCTTTGGCTTCTCCGGTACTGTGTAATCTTTTGGTCTAGAATTAATATTAGTTTTTTTGCAGAATATATAAAAAGGGAGAAAAATGTAAATAAAATAAGAAAAACATTAATTTAATTCCAGCCTAGGCCCAAGCAATATGACGATTATAATTGAGTCTTGTCATCTCATATCTTCTGCTAAATTTTATTTTGAATAATTCTCTAGCATTATATTCAAAATAAAGCTATATATTTGTTTGAAAAGCCAAGGCTTCAGATCTTACTTCATCTAATATATAAATAATTAGATGATTATGTTATTGTTAATGATAAGCAGTGATAATAATTGTGGTCATAAGATAATGGTGAATGAATATTAATAATATTGAATCATGTTAATAATTGCAAATAATATTAACAGCAGTTAAACAATGATAAATGTGCTAGAATCAGCGTCATTAGCTGTATTGATAACGATTCTCATAATGATTCTACTAATAATAATAACAATAATATGAATGATAATAATGATAAATGATATTGTAGAATTAATATGCAAAGATTAAATATATGTATATAATATTTTCATTGTGAATTTAAGCAAGACAATGTTGTTATGAGCAGAAAATTAGATAAAAGAAAAATTCCGCCTGATCGTAGTATTACATAATTTTGATCAAAATTAGCATATTATGAATTCCGATAATTTTAGTTAGTATAATTTCAAAATTATTTTCCACTAACATTAAATAGATAATTTCAAAAATATACCATATTAAATATCACAATATATACCTTATTTTATCATATATCATTATCAATCATACAAAAATTCCCTAACGTCTCATTGATCTTTTTTTTTTTTTTTTTACAAATTGTATCAAATTATAGATAAACTTGAGTTCAAACGTTTCATAAATATTTCCTAGGGATGTATTATATAATATTTAGGCATCATAATTTTCTAAAGAAAAATAAAAAATTCGACTAAACTGAATTTGATAAAAATGATAAGAAATAAATGATAATTTTACATAGATACAATAAATTTCATCAAATGAAAATTTCATCAATTATAGCTTTCGTTTATTTAAGTATAATTTGAAATTGCAATTAATAAACTAACAAATTATATAATTTTAATAATATAAATGTGTGAAAATCAATTTCATCATTCCATTCCTTTTTTATCACAATTTTTTAATCTCTTTCTTATCAGAACTTTTTTCGATTATTAAATTAATTATCAGATTCTGATTAATCATATATCCGAAATGCATTTCTTCTTGTTTTATCTCATTGATTGTCCTTATAATTTACAATTTTTTTCAATTCAAAAATTAGATCAATTAGCAATAATTTTAATAAAAATTTTAATATTACTATTCTCATGAATTGGATTTCTTATGTATTTAATTAGTATTTGATTATTAATTTTGGAATTAAAGAAATTTTGTGAATTAATGAAAAATTAGCTCAATAATATTTTATATATGTTTATAATGGATTCATTTGCAAGAATAGTAAAAGGAATTAGAAAACATATTTTGCTGATAATCAATTTGTTTAGTTATAATTATATAGCAATTGTATGTTATTTATTGAAAAATGATAATCGATAATTGATAAAGTGATGATTGCATAATATATATATATATATGTATATATATATATATAATCACATTCATATTTGATTTTAAAAAATATAATTTATATAAAACAGAATTTAATTATTATATTATCCATTTTAAATTAATTTTTGATATTAGTACTCTTGAAAGATTTGATGAAATGTTTTGAGTTTTCAAATACATTATTATCGATGGAATATCAGTAATTAGTTAGCGAAAAAATTTTTCATTTTAAAATTAATTAAACAAAAATATTTTCTCTAAAATTATCATTCTATCACAATACATATCATTAAGAATTATATATATTATTTAAAAAAAATAATTATTTTATTATTTGTTTTCATTTCATTCCTTTTGTAATTTTCTTTTTAAATTCATAATTAATTATTATATTATCCATTTTAAATTAATTTTTAATATTAGTTTTTTTATATCTTAATTTTTAATGTCTTTCTTCATTTTACGATATTTTCTATTATTTCTCTATTAAAATTAATAAAAAAATATTTCATTTTTGGTTTAAAAAAAAATTAATTAATTCATTTTTTTAAAATTTATTGAAAAATTTAAAAATATATATATATATATAAGGCAAATAAATAATTTAACTTTTTAATCTAACATATTTATTCCATTTCATAATAAATAAACTTTTTTTTATGCAACTTAATTGTTGCAAAAAGGTTGTTTCGAAAAATATTTTATTTATAAATAATTGGTTTTCTTTTTTATTTCATTTTTTCACCTGTAATTTCAGCGTTTTAGTTCAATCAATTTGTTAATTTTCCAAAGCAAATAAATAAAATGAAATTTTGATCAATTTCATTAATTGATGAGATTTTTGATAGAATAATTCTTGAATGCATATATTTTTAACAATTTGATAAACATTTTTCAATTTATTAATTTGCCAGTATTTCAAATATTTGAAATTATTTTAGGAAATATTTAAAAACTTATTGAATTTCTTCCTCAAAAGTATCTATAGAATATTTTTTTTTCAAATTAATTTCCTAGAAAACGGATTATTATTCCTTTAGAAATCGAAATATAACTTACTTTTCTTTGTGTCCAACATAACCTTCGAGTCCCGTAAATTCGGCTAATGATATACGTCTGACCTGTATGCGATCATCGGTATTCTGAAATCAAGTTATAGTTAATTTTAAAATAAGCCAAAGAAATTTAGAATATTATTTGAAAAAATTAAAATAGCAATTTTTGAATTTCAAAATTTAATCAATACTTAAAATTATTTTAGTATAATTTAGTTTATTAATATTAGCAAAATGTTTATTTCAATATATCCAAATTAATTACCATGTTATCATTAATTTTCTTATCCATAATTTTGCTTATATCATCCAATTAATTGCTTAATTAATTAATTAATGAAAATAATTGAAAAAGATGAAACAAATTATGAATTTTCTCAAATGATTTAAATGATAGAATGAATTTGAAAAGTTGATTGTCGATTTGTATCCATCGTTAAACTTCTGATGAGTTGTTAAATTTTCAAAAATCTAAATATCAGATAAGTTAGAAGCATAAATTGTTTAGGAATATAAATATACGCATTATATTTTTTGATATATTTAATTGAAAATGTTATTATAATATAAATTTTCAACTGAATTACTTAATATTTTAATTTTAAATTTTAAAATGAAAATATCGGAAATCAAATACTAAATGGCAAAGAGAAAATTTCAAAACCGATGCTTTCTAAAATAATATTTATATCAAATTGTGCCATTTCTTCATTTCTCTTATTTTGATAAGCAATAAACAGAAACATAAAATCAAATATATCATTAAGCTGATGTTTCAATATCATCCATTTTCATTTCCTTTAAATAAAATGAAAAATTTTCATTAATCATATAAAGCTTCTCTTTTCCTTATTTTCTTCAAGAAACTTTTTCTATCTATCAAACATCACATCAGTTTATAATTAAGTTTATTTAATTAGGCAAACAATTCTTATGCAAAAGTCTTTGTAATATATGAAAATATACGACGAAAAATATGTCAAATTTATGTATTTATTTTATTAAAATTAATTAGAAAAAAAATTTGTTTACTCAAACAAAAAAAAATAAAAAGAATTTATTTTTTTCGTTGAATGATTATCAAAAATAAAAAAATGTTTAAAAATTTTAATTATTTTTAATTTTAGTATTTTTGTAATTTATTTCATTATCAATCAATAATTGATCTATCAATAACTGATAAGTATAGCGTTCTTTTGTTGGATTAATTCATACATTTCTTTTTTTTTTATATTCTATAAATTTCATTTTCAAATATTTCATTTATTTTGTTTTTTATTTAAATAATGTAAATAACTAGGGAATAATGTTTTAATCAAAGATAAAATGCTAAACATTAAAAAACAAAATTATAAGATAAGATTGTGGCGAGACAAATTTTGAAATATTTGATTATTTTTAAGAAAAAATAAAAAAAAAGGATTTCATTAATTTTATTTTATTTTATTTTTTGGTATTCGATGAATTTCCTTTTCAATTATTTTTACTTCTCTTCTTATCTTTTGTTTATTTGTTTTTATTTTTATTTTTTTTTTTTGCTTTTCAAATTTCATTCCATTTATCCGAAAAAATATCTTTTAAAGTTTTTTTTCTTAAAATTTGAAATAAGTTTATTATGATAAAATGAAAATTGATAAATTTATCATTAAAGCTTTATTATATAAAAATTAGTAGTTTCATTGATCACTTATGTGATTATTATATGATAATTCAAATTTCTATATTGATTGTATATGTCTCGACAACTAAATATATACTAACAAAAACCGATAACGAGAAACGAAAATTGCGTATAAAATAAAAAAAAAAAATGATGAGAATTATTGATTTTCATTCCATTTTAACGATGACAATATTTCACATTAATCATCAACTCTCGAGATATGTAATAAAAATAAAAATTGCTAATTTTTTCTTCATCAACAAAATTATGTGAAAAAAAAAGAAACGAAAATCTTTGAAGAATGAAATTCTTTTGTATTTTAAAAATTGTTTGAATCAAATTTCTCGATATTTTTTAAATCATCAAAAATCATTCATTGAACAAAATTTATTTTTACTAAATTATAAATAAAATAAAGTGGCAAAAAAAAATTTAATATACCAAAAAAGATTATTCCATTTTAAACAAATCACATAACACTGATTGAAAAAAAGAAAATTAAAATTTTAAAATTTTTCATCGAGAAATTTTCATTCAAAAATAATACGTTGAAAAAGAAAAGCTAAAAAAAAATTTTTTTACAACAAATCAAAATACTAAATTACCGAATATTATATATTTGAAAAATGTAATAAATTTTTTTTACTTAAAATAAATATTAAATTATTTTTCTGATCTCTCATCTTAAGCGTCTAATTGTTTCTACAGGAAATTTGCAAAAAAAAAAATTTAAAAAATTTTGAAAATAATTTATGTTCGCTAAATGAAATTAATTTATTATCACATTTTAATTTTTTTCTTTTAAAACATTTTCTGCAACAATTTATCGAATATTCAAAGATGAAAAACTAAGTAATTTTTAAAAGATTCTTTTCAAAAATTATTTCTTTGCAATAAAAGAAATAAATAAATACACTTAAAAATCTTTTTAACACATTTATCATTTTTCAAAAATATATTTGCAATTTCAATACTAAATTGTTATGTTTACATAATTGTAATGCAAAAGCTAAATGAAAAGTTATTGAAAATAGCTGAAATTATCGATAATCAAAATTGACAAATTGCACAGCAATAAAAATAGGAAATTATATTTTGCATACAATAACATTGATTATCATTGCTAAAATTTTGATAATGACAATTATTGATATGATAAAGATTATGAAAGTTATCATTGCTAAAATTTTGATAATAACAATTATTGATATGATAAAGATTATGAAAGTTATCATTGCTAAAATTTTGATAATAACAATTATTGATATGATAAAGATTATGAAAGATCGCTTGTTAAATAAATGTACGGAATATGTTTATAATAATATATTATAAATATAAGTTAATACAAGTATCAAATTCACAATATTTAATTATTACAAAAATTATTCTCGAATAATTAGAATCTTCTCATTCACATTCTAATATCAAAATGTAGGAATATCTTGAAAGTTTGGCTTAAATAATTTACATTACTTTTCTCATTTACTTACACATCAATATCATTATGTATTTTATTCCATTAAGATACGGTATTTCATATGAATGAAATTTGAATTAATTAAATTTATAGGAAAAGTAATCGTTTTTTTTTTATAAAACTTCAACAATTTAATAATTACTATGAAATTATTGCAAAATTAGATATTACAATTTTTTTGCCCTTTTTTCTTTAAAAATAATTTTCGAATTGTATTTTGAAATATATGAAAGGAAATATAATTGCTGTTGTTTACAAGGCAAATGATAATGATAGAAAAAATAAGATAATTTTATTTTCCTTCTTCTAACTTTCATAAACTAATTTTTTTCCTTCTTCTAACTTTCATAAACTAATTTACTATAATTGTTATTAAAAAAAACGATCTAAACTCACGCTTTCATTTAAGATATTATATTTCATATCAATTAAGATTATGCATTTTATTCCATTGAGATACTGTATTTTATATCAAGTAAAAAGTATGTATTTTATTCCATTAAGATACTGTATTTTATATCAAGTAAAATTATGTATTTTATCAAACTAAGATACTGTATTCCACATCAATCAAGATTATGTAATTTATACCATTAAGGTATGGTATTTCATGCCAATTAAAATATCTATGTTTCTATTATGATACTATATTTCACATCAGTTAAGATTATGTATTTTACTCCATTGAGATACGGTATTTCATATCGATTAAGATTGTATATTTTATTTCATTAAGATATTGTATTTCATATAGACTGTAAGCAAAAAGTTTCAGAATATTCAATAATGCGATTTTAAAATCTAGAAAAAAATATCAGTGGGATTTTTTCTTTTGGAATATTTCTTTCCATTTTTTTGGTGTATTTGAAATGATTCAAATTCGAATTAAATTTTATATTTAATAGAAATGAAATCAATGAAACGGCTTTCAACAACGATCTAAAATATTTTTGCAAAAGAAGTTGACAGTTGAAAATTCTTAATAAATAAATTGCAAATTCGTAAAATTTTAAATAAATAAAATTAGAATTTTGATACTGGAATATCGAAATTAGATAAATAAAATTAGAATTTTGATGCTGGAATATCGAGATTAGGTGAATAAAATTAGAATTTTGACGATCGAGACATAATGAAGCATTTATAAATTTTTGATTATTATAATATAGCATTTACATATGAGCAATGATAAATTAGTAGGCATGTCCCAGTAGGCGATACCAGGCTCTTTTTTTTTTTATTTTAATTTTTTCTCTTCAACTTGTCCACTATCAAAAATCATCAAAGATTAGTTCATATTAACTTGCAAAATTTAAAATTTTGCAAGTTAACAATTTATTCATCAAAAATTCCAATTTACAAAGTTCATTCATGTCGAGATAATTAATGTCGAGATAATTAATAGCGACAAATCTAACTATTGGTCGTTATTAATTATTATGTCAAAAAATGTTTTTACAAATAAATTTTTTCATTTTTTTTTCTTTGATATTATTTGATAAAATTTTAAAATATAAAATTAAAAAGAGAGAAAAGAAATAAAGAAAATTTAAATGATTGATAAATAAATATTGATGATAAAATTATTAATAAAATAGAAGGAATAAAGCATCAATTTATCATAACCTGATGTGATTGTGATTTGGATCTCGATGATTTAGCCATATTATTCATTGTACGAATTGAATGGGAAGAAGGAATTTGGGTAGTTTGTAGTATCGGTGAAATTGATGCTAAAGATTGGGTGTTTGAATAATGACCAAATGAGGAGGGATTGTTGTCATAAGGTGGATTGGTGGTTATTGTAAAGGTGTGACTATTTCTGATAATTGATTTCAGATGATGCCGTTGAGGTAGGGTGGAGTTAGGCAATGGGAAAATTTGTTGTTGATAATCGGATGACTTACGAGGGAATAATGATAATAATAATGATGATGATGATGATGATGAGGTAGGAATAAGCGATGATAATGATGTTTCTTTGATTGCCGAATCAGATTTAGACGATGACAAGCAGGGAAAATATGATTGGATTGGATTTTGTAGATTATTCTTGATACCACAACCGGAATAATTTCGTAATAATGATGATATTGATTGTAATGATCGGGAAATGATAATAGTATCACCAGTAGTAGTAGTAGTAGTGGTAGTAGTAGCAGTAGTAGTAGTAGTAGTAGTAGTAGTAGTAATAGTACTTAGTCAGCAGTAATAGTAAAAGCAGGAGATGAATTGGAACAATCAAATCGTACGTGTTTACGTTTAGAAGGCGAAGTCATCCGATTATCTTCACGTCCATTTTTGTTGTTTATCAATTTCTTTTCATTCTACGGTATCTCTTCATAATAATATATATATATATATATATATATATAGACTATGTACTTATTTATTTATAGCATTAATAAATATTTTGAAATTTCAATTTTTCTTATTTACCAAAATAAACATAATTAAATATTATTCATAATGTATATGAAATGTTACATATTTGAATTTAAATATAAAAATGAAAAGAATTATTGAAAGTAAAATATGATCAATGATTAAAAGTAAGATATCAGAAATCATTAAAAATAAAATTATTTTTAAAATTAATATTTTCAAATGTAATTAATTCATTTCTCTCTTGTTTTGTTTTGTTTTTTCCATTTTATTTATAAATATTCAATTTCTATTTTAATAAATTCCAACGATTTATTCATTTCAAATTAAAATTTTGTTAATTTATTATTATAATAAAATTGCAAATTAATCAATGTTTTTCATTTATTTGTTGTTTTTCTTTCAATTTATTTCATTAATTAAATATATTTTATTAATTGATAATCGATATGCCTAATTAATTGATAGATATGCCTAATTAATTGTTAATCGATATACTCAATTAATTGATAATCGATATACTTAATTAATTGATAATCGATATACTTAATTAATTAATAATTAATATACTCAATTAATTGATAATCGATATACTTAATTAATTAATAATTGATATATTACTTAATTAATTGATAACTCTGATAATCGATACTTAATTAATTAATAATTGATATACTCAATTAATTGATAATCGATATACTTAATTAATTAATAATCGATATACTTAATTAATTGATAACTGACATACTTAATTAATTAATAACTGATATACTCAATTAATTGATAATTGATATACTTAAATAATTGTTAATTGTTGTACTTACTTAATTGATAATTAATACATAGATATGAAATTTAGGTTTAAAAATGAAATAAAATGAAAGGTTAAAATTTCAACAAATATAAATTTGTTGAAATTTGAAAAAAATAAAATGAAGCCTAGAAAGCTTATATATTAGAAAATGGCCTATAGACTAGTAGCAAAAAAAAAAGAATAAAAATAACAATTGTGCAAATTTGAACAACTAGGCTCAATAGCAATGATACGATAAGGAATGAAAGCCTAATAAAATTGCTAGTAAGAAAGTTAGCAATGAAATTTAAATTTTAAAAGAAAAGAAAAAAAAGGAAAGGAGGGAAATAGAGAGAAAAGTTAGGAAATATCATTTCTATTTTTCTTTTACAATTTTGCTCTTTTTCCAAGGAAATATTACATCGTATCTTTCTTTCATTTCTTCCTTAATTAATCCATTAAATTCTTTTTTTCTCTCTCTCCTCTCTCTCTTTTTTCCATTTTCTTTTGACTTTTCTTTTCGCTAACAATAATTGGATAATTAAAACGAAAAAGAAAGATAGTATGAGAGAATTTTTGTTAATCTATTAATTTTATTTTTGAAAACAAAAAAAAAAGGAAATTAAAAAGTTTTATCGGAAGGATTAATTTCGTTTTCTCCCTCCCTCTATCTCTCTCTTTCTCTTTACCTCTCTCTCTCTTTCTCTCTTTACCTCCCTCCCTCCTTCTCTTCTCTCTTTCTTCTTATTTTTCTTCGTTACAAACTTAAGCGAAGTATTAGCTACGAATAGTTGAAAAATTAAACTTTAAACTTGTCAAGTTGAATTTATTTTGTCATATAAAATGAACAGAAAAGCATTGATATTTTGCCGTCATAAATTTGATATTAACATGAATAATTCAAAATTAAACTTCAAACTTATCAAGTTTAATTTATCAAATATGATGGATAAGGAAAAGCTAAATATCTATTTTTCGTATTTCTTTTTTTTTTTCTCCCAGTTCCTCAATTCTTTTATTTTAACCCCTGGGAAATTTAGGAAAAGAAGAGAAAGAATGAAGAAAGTGCATTTCTTTTTTTTTTCTTGGCCTATAATAGGAAGAAAAAAAATTAGAGCCAAGTATATTCAATATTAGCCTACTACTGTTTTTTTCTTTTCTTCATTTTTTCCCTCTTTTATTTACTATTTTTGCTTAATTAGTTAAATATTTATTTGTATTTTGATTATTTAATTATTTATTATCCATTTTCGATTACTTTTTTCACTCTTTTCTTTCGAATTATTTATTTACCATTTTGATTATTTAATTATATTTCAAAAAATGATTTTATTGAAAATATAATAATTCAAAATCATATGGCCAAGATTGTAGCAGTAAAAACAACGAAACCAAATGTAAATAATAAAATTAAAATATTTTATTTATTTGTTTATTTGATTTTTTTGCGGAAATAATAAAATCAAAATTTGCACATTTTTTTCTTTTAGAATTAATTAAATTTTTATAATATCAGAAAATATATTACAGCAATTTTATAAGAAATCTAATAATATATAAGTATTAAATATGAGTATGAATTAATTAATTAATTAATTAAATTATTAGTTTAAAAATCAAAGATTAATCATTGATTGCAATGCTTCCTTTTTTTTCTTTCTTTTAATTCGTAATTTTTCAAATTTTTATTTTTACTCAATTCGCCTCATCCTCTCTCTCTCTCTCTTCCTCTCTCTATCTTTCTTTCTTCATCTTCTTTTCTCTCTCTTCTTTTCTCTATCTTATTTCTAATTTTATCTTCCTTTAAGTTTAATTTTTAAATGAAATTTTCAAATAAATTTTAAATTTCTCGTTTTTTCTTTATACCTTTTTTCTTTCTTTCTGCTCCAAAAATGAAATAGCTATGAAATTTCAAACAAAAATAAAAATACAAAATATAAATAAAAAGAAATAAGAAAATAATTAAGCATTCAATAGAGAATTGAGAGAAAAAGAGAAAGAAAAGAAATAAAATTTAAAAGAAATTAATTAATTTATAATTATTATATTAAACTAATAGAAAGTTTAATTTTAATTTGTAACAAACAATATGCATAAAACGAATATTAACATATTTATTTATCAATAATTTAACTCGATTATCAATTAGCATTTACCAATTTGAATTTATAGTAATATTAAATCATTATATTTATTATTAATAATTTAATTCGATTATCAATTAGCATTTATCAACTTGTATATATTAAATCAGCAATATTAAATCGTTATATTTATTTATCATTGTCGTTACTGTGTATATTTATTATCAATAATTCGGTTTTTATAACTATATTTCGATTATCAATTAGCATTTACCAATTTGAATTTATAGTAATATTAAATCATTATATTCATTATTAATAATTTAATTCGATTATCAATTAGCATTTATCAACTTGTATATATTAAATCAGCAATATTAAATCGTTATATTTATTTATCATTGTCGTTACTGTGTATATTTATTATCAATAATTCGGTTTTTATAACTATATTTCGATTATCAATTAGCATTTACCAATTTGAATTTATAGTAATATTAAATCATTATATTCATTATTAATAATTTAATTCGATTATCAATTAGCATTTATCAACTTGTATATATTAAATCAGCAATATTAAATCGTTATATTTATTTATCATTGTCGTTACTGTGTATATTTATTATCAATAATTCGGTTTTTATAACTATATTTCGATTATCAATTAGCATTTACCAATTTGAATTTATAGTAATATTAAATCATTATATTCATTATTAATAATTTAATTCGATTATCAATTAGCATTTATCAACTTGTATATATTAAATCAGCAATATTAAATCGTTATATTTATTTATCATTATCATTATATTTATTATTAATAATTTAATTCGATTATCAATTAGCATTTACCAATTTGAATTCACAGTAATTAAATGAATTAAAGTTAATTATTAAATAAATTGAAGCCTATTTTTGATATATAATTATTGCTACAAATATAAGTTATTCATTTCCTTTTTTTTCAAATAAAATTTTTCTATTTCGTTTATTAAAAATTAGTATTATTTTTAAGTATAAAATGGAAATGAAAAAAAAGGAAGTAACAAAGAAAAGAAATATTAAAAAATTTTAGTACAAATAAACTTAAAATGAAATGAAGCGGAATAAAAGGAAATTATTGAAGAAATCAATAAATAGCCTAACAATGGTTGTCATCATCTGGCAGTCTATTTAATATCAAGCTTGGCTTATTTGGCTTATTTTTGAGGGATTTTTTTATAGGCAAATTATTAATACTATAGATAATTAGCATGTGAATGAAATATTTATTGAATGAAATTTTCGTATCAACAATGTTGCATTGATATTATAGGTGATAATGAAATGATAAGTTAAACCAAATGCTAAATAATGAAATGATTAATTATTAATATTTCGAATAAATTTAAATATAAATAATTTATGCAAATTAGTAATTAATATGATAAAGAAACAAATAACTATGTTATATCATTCGTTTGCTAAGCTTAATTATTTACTAAAATTATTCAAATTGTAAATAAACAATTTATTTATTTATTTTTAATCGTCCATTTATTTTTCTAATTTTAAAATGTTAAAATTTACTGAGAAAAGTTGAACTTTAATTTTTTATGGAAAAGATTAATTTTAGTACAATTTTTCTTCAATTATCTTTTAGGCCGTAAATTAAGCAAAGTATGAAGTTTAGCAAATAAAATTGAAAGAAACGAAATTTGTAAAGAGAATACATAACTCCAATACAGGTGGCGTAACTCAAAGTGATGAAATACATAACTTCGATACAGGTGGCGTAACTCAAAGTGATGAAATACATAACTTCGATACAGGTGAATTAATACGTAACTCAAAGTGATGAAATACATAACTTCGATACAGGTGAATTAATACGTAACTCAAAGTGATGAAATACATAACTTCGATACAGGTGAATTAATACGTAACTCAAAGTGATGAAATACATAACTTCGATACAGGTGAATTAATGCGTAACTCAAAGTGATGAAATACATAGCTTCAGTACAGGTGAATTAAAACATAACTCGAAAAGAGATTTAAAATTTAATAAATAAAATTAAAAAGACGAAAACTATAAAAATACATTTTATATATCTGATATAAAGTTTAAAAATTTATTTTCGATGTATAGCTGATATATACATATGTAAATAAAAATTAGAAGATGTGATTGAAAATGTGATTCTCGAGAAAAACAATCAACAAATCATTATCATTAGCTAAAATCATGATTAATAAATAATAAAATATAAAATTAATTTTTAAATTATCACTTGACTAATATTCTTTTTCTTTCTATTCAAATTGTCGCAAGTAATTAATAAATTTTGTTATTTGAATTAATTTTAATTTTTTCCAATCTATTTCATAAATTTGGAAATTCCTCGAGAAAAGCTATTCGGGAAAGTAAATCGCTGTAAATTTCAACGATTTTAAGATTGACAAATATTTTTTTATAATATTTTCCATAACGATTAATTATTTTATGGCAATAATATCAAAGCTAATCGATTTTTCTTTCTCGAGATTCATTTAAAATCGCTTGCTTTAAAATGAATGAATATACAAGCAAATATTATGCAATTTGTAGAATTTTTTTACAAATAGAAATTACGAATAAATATTTTTAAATAAAAAAGATCAATCAATCAATCAATCAGTCATTTAAGATCAAAAATACTGTCATAAATATAAATATGATATGAAATAAATCAGTGATAAGAGAGATGAAAGTAAAGGTAAGAATGTAATTAAATTAATATTCTAATTGTTTCATTTTAAAATTTCAAATTTTATTTTATTTAAAAAATTTGCATATTTTCATGGAATTATTAAAATTTTTGACTGATTGCTTCATTTCATTACTGTAATACTTTTATCATTGATTATTTTATTAAAATTTTAGCAAATAGAAATATAATTTCGAGAAGAGCAGCATCATTCCTTGCGTGATATGATATGTTCTAGAAATATTGATAAAATAAAGATTAAAAATGATATTATCTAACAATATTGATAAGATGAGGACAGCATCACCATTTCTTGAGTGATATCGAAAATGATGTGGTCCAGAAATATTGATAAAAATAAAGATTAAAAATGATATGATTCAGCAATATTGATAAGATAAAGATAGAAAATAATATGTTCTAGAAATATTGATAAAATAAAGATTAAAAATAACCTTATCTAACAATATTGATAAGATGAGGACAGCATCACCATTTCTTCAGTGATATCGAAAATGATGTGGTCCAGAAATATTGATAAAAATAAAGATTAAAAATGATATGATTCAGCAATATTGATAAGATAAAGATAGAAAATAATATGCTCTAGAAATATTGATAAAATAAAGATTTATATTAATCATTTGAATCAGAATGTTTATTCAAATGCATATTTTATATTTCTGACGTCCAAACTTCTCGAGGGAATACGAAAGAAATTTAATTTTAAATATCTAGAAAAATTTTTAAATTTTAAATTTTCACATTTTCTCAACTACTCTGATAAGATTTGATGATCGAAAATTTAAATGAATCAGAAATGAAAGAAAAAAAATGAACTTTGAAGTTAAGCAATGATAAAGTTTGATTAGATGCAACTAATCAATGAAAAACTTTGTTAAAAATGCTACAACTTTTGCCATTTTGTTTAAATTTGATTTGTCAAAGTTGTAAAGTTAATTTTAAAATATAACACCAAAGTTACTTCATTTTTTTGCAAAAAAAGTGATTTATTTTCAACGAACTTTTTTGAAGTTAATAAAGTTGTAAAATTAATAACGAAAAAACACATTGAGAGATTAGAATGATCGGGATTTAAACGATCGAGATTTAAATGATCAAATTTAAATGACCATTTCTAATCCGAATATCTTTCCGCAAAAAATCATAACCATGATAAAATAAACATGATAAAATGATTTGAAATGATTATAGCCTGAAAATGCAGGTAGGAAGTGAAGAAATATTCAAAATATATTTTGAAATATAATTAATTGAAATTTAAGTATTTCGATGTTTCTTCCGCTACCATTTTCTTATTGATAATTGCGTAAAAATACAACTATTAATCATTGCATGAAAAATTTCATAAATTTTCTAATTTTATAGTTATTCTTATCATCTGATATAATTGGAAAATATCAGTGATAATAAGAATTTCTAAATTAAGGAAATATCATAGTAATTGATTGTTTAATGAATATCAGCTTAGCAAAACAATCTTATAAAATTAAATAATCTCTTTCATTCGATCTAATGATTAATTCGTTATCAATAGTTCAAATGTTGACCTTTTCATTAATTTACAATACAAAATTTGACCTTTCCGTTATAACTTGCAGCTAATAATCTGCATTCTGCATTCGCAGTTTGCATGTTGTATTTGCACTTTGCATATTTGGCAATTTCATATTGTACTTGTAATTTGTATTATTTAAATATTACGATAAAATAATCTTTACTCTCTCTATTATCCTTCATATTAACCTGCTTATTTTTTATTAGTCGAGATTGGCGGTGCTAAAACAAATAAATATTTCTCGATCGGAAAATGCAAAATTCGGAGAACTTTTTAAACAATTAGTAAATCAATAGAGAAAAGTATTTCTAAAATATCACTTATTACATTACCAAACATCTTATCACTATGCATATCAGTTATCAAATTAGATTTTTATCATTTAATCGACTGATTCGCATATATATATGTTAATAAATAATATCATTTTAATCAAATAAAATATCGAATAATAATAAGTAATTATCATTATTATTATTAGTATTAATGAGAATAATTTAAATTAAAAAATAAAATAAGCCTTTTATCTTATCATTAAAAATAAAATTTAATATTAAATAATTCTTATAGAAATGAATAAACAAATAAATGCGTTAAAAAGAAAAGAAATTTAATTAAAATCGACTAAATAAAAATATTCTCTTTCTTTCGTCATATCAGAAATTTAGCCATTATAATCTATGATAAAATAGATATTTAGCCATTATAATCTATGATAAAATAGATATTTAGCCATTATAATCTATGATAAAATAGATATTTAGCCATTATAATCTATGATAAAATAGATATGTATAAATTCTCGAAATTCATTAACTGTCTAATCATATTGATGTCTCATTAAAATTGCTACCTGAATTTATTAAAGTTTAAATTATTCGAAAAAAAAATCCTAAGCTTTTTAAAGAGAAAGAATTGTTAAAGTTTTCAATTTAGATTTGATCAAAATTATCGATAAAAAATGATAAGATTGTGATAGTTTTATTTTAAAACGAAAAAAGTTTCGTTTTTTATTATTTTAAAATATGAAAATTTTATTTGCTAAAAATACAAATCAAAAAGCGTTGATATTAATGATAAGTTGGGATTGCGAGAATAATTTCGAAAATTAGAAATTGTAAACTTCGATTATTTCAATATTGAAGAATAGTTTGTAAAGTTTTACGAAATAGAATAAATACCCATACTTACTGATTGCATTGCTTATCATTTCTTTCATTTAAGCAATACTTGTAGAATGAAAAAATCTTCGGATATCGATTGATCAATAAAAGATCATTGGATTTGATTGTATTTTATATCGTAGTGATTGATTCTGAAGATTTTAAAAGTAATAAAGCATTGTAGGTTAAATTAATTGTTTGCATCTATTAAAATGAACGGATCGAACTATTGATAACAAACGATAACAAACGCTGGTGATAATTTCATTGAAATGGATGAATTCATAATAACAATAATAGTGATAATACTAATAACAGCGATAGTAATATAAATCATACAATGATAATAATTTTAAACATTGTTTACTTTTTCCAATATATTATCTTTGAAATGAATGGATTCATAACAGCAATAATAATGATAATAATAATAGCGATAGTAATAATAATAGTGATAGTAATAGTGATAATAAAAATTATAATACTTTTAAGCGTTATTCATTTTTTTCAACATATTATTTTTGGATTAATGATAATTAATACTGATATATGATAATAATAGTAATATTAATAGTTTAATAAATTATTTGTTTTGCAATGAAAAAAGCTTAATTAGTAGCAATTCTTAATTTCACAGCTTAATCAGTCCATCAATGTGATTATTGATTATCGAAATCAATAATTATCAGCATATATTATTAAGTGATCGTTGGTCATTTATCAAAGTAAATTTGAGTTTATTAATTTATTTTATTATCAATTCTTTTATCATTTAATCATTATTGCACGTTGCATGATGATAAAATGATAAATGATATTGCTCATTTGGAATTGTTAAAGAAAGCGAAACGAAAATTATCAAAGACTTATACAAAAACTTTAAACTTCCATTGCCGCCGATAAATAGTTTTATCAGAAATTTTGAATCGTAAATTTCAAGTATCAAATATAAATATGAATTCTGATTGATACATTATATACTGAAGTCGTATGTTATCAGATAAAAAGTTAAAGAATTTTCATGTAACAACGATGATATTTAAATATGTTATTTATTACAAATAAATCTATAATCTATTTCAGGATATGAGCCTTATGATATAGTATCCTGAAATAAAATATACATATTGATGTATATAAAATAATATCATATTAAAAGAAATAATTTTTCAGATAAGATAGGAAAATTATATTTTCCATTTTTAAGAACAAAAAATGAAGTTATTGATAAGCTTTGTATCAGAAATGAATAAATTAAAAATTGCTTCCTATCAGAAATGAATAAATCAAGAATTACTTTGTATATGAAATGAATAAATCAAAAATTGTCAATATCTGAAATGGATAAATCAAAAGTTGCTTTGCATCAATAGAATAGAATCAAATACAAAATTACTTTGTATCATGAAATGAATAAATCAAAAATTGCTTCGTATTAGAAATGAATAAATCAAGAATTACTTTGTATATGAAATGAATAAATCAAAAATCGCTTCATATATAAAAGGAACAAATCAATCATTCAAATATTAAAAAAGTTGCCGAAACATAAATCTTAAAAAGTCTAATAAAATATATAATCAAAGTTAGTAATTATAAAAACTTTACACACAGCGTAATCAAATATAAAATTAAAATTAATATTAATAAAAATTAATTATTTCAGTATAATTTCATTTATAAATATAATCGAATATTAATAATATATTTTATTTTCAATCATATTTTGATAAGAAAAAGATATTTCTAAATTTTTACCTATTGTATTATATTTAATTAAATATTTTCATTTCAATTATTATATTAATTAAGGAATAAAGTCGCAAGAGAAATTTAACAGAGCATAAATGTTTTGCAAAATAACAACTTTTGTGAAATACTTTTGTTATTTATTTTTCTTGAAATATCGGATAATAAAATGCATGCAGTTGCATGCAATAATGCATGCATGCATGCAAAATGTTTCAACAAATAAATGCAAATAATTTTCTCTCTTTTTGTTATATTAATTGATATTGGAATATGATATTAATTAATTGTTTTAAAATTTGAAATCGTTTAATAATTATTTTTAGAGAAGAAAATTAATTTTTAAGAAATTATTTTAGGATAAATAAAAATCAACCTGAATTGAATTGTCGTTAGCAAACATAATTTTCAGTTCATTCCTACGATTAATTTTCATTTTTACCATTATTTTTTTAGTACTTAAATTTCATTTTGAAATATTAAAACTGCAAAAAAATATAAATGAAATTAAAGATTGATTAAATAATATTTTAACAATGCAAATGTATTATTTCTCGAATCCTATATATATTTAGCCAAGAATTTTTTGGATAATTTTTGTTTTGTTAATTTTTGCTTCTAATTTTATAACCTAATTATCATGAATTATTTGTTTTAAAATGAAAGCCATAAATTTTATGAATTATTCATTTCCAATATTCATTTTCAATACGGTGAAATTTTGAATATTTTAATAAAATTTATTGAAAAATTTTGATAATAATAATGCAATTTTTCGTTATCATACTGATATGATATTGATAATTTATTTTTAAATTTTATTTGTTTCGGTAAAATGATTGCATTAATTGTGCAAATATTGTAATTTTTTATTTCATTTTTATAAATTTCAATTGATTAGCATTTTATCATTTTTCGATTTCGTAAAATTTAATCAGTTAAATTATCATTGATATGATAAATGTTCTGAATGCATGAGATAAGAAATGATCAGAATTTAATTAAATAATTATTTTTTTGCATAATTTAAATTACTAATATCAACAATAAGTCAAATTTAATTTATCCCGATATCATCATTATTATCCGATAAAATATTGTAATATTATCAATGAGTACATTTCTCATTGATAATTATATATGCCCGAGAAATTGTTTCATTGCACTTATTATACTAATAATGATTATTGAGATTAAAAGATCAACAAACATCGGGAATGATTTTTGCTCTTGAAAAAAGCTATTCCAATCGTCGCAAACAAAAGCTTTATTCTGCTGAAGTCTAATCAGTTCTCGAAAAGTTGAAGAAAAGTTTAAAGGTGAATGAATGAAGTTGATGAAACATATTTAAAAATGCATTCAAGATATTTCAATATTGCTATTTCAGGTTTCACATAAAAAATATTCATAGATTATATTAATTATATGCTTTCAGTTTTCAATACTATTCTGGAACTACCATAATTAGTTTAAGTAAGTTCAAATTTATATCATAAATTTAGGTTTAGATCAATGAAATACTCTTTACAATAAGCTTGGCTTTCCAGCGATTCGTAAATTCTCGAACATATTTATTTCAGAATATTGTAGGATGATGTAATTGAGCATTGCAAAATAAATAAATAACAAATAATCGAGGAATATCACGCAAATTCAAAAATAAATTTTAGGATGACATGAAATATAAGCCAAATAAAAGTTAAGCAATATTGATAATGATATTTAAAAGTTATGGAATGATAATCAAAAAATAATTTAAAAAATAAAAAACAATTAAAGCTTAACTTTTATAATCAAAACACTTTATCAATTATAAAATTATTTTAATTTATCTAAACATTCATACTGCTATATGTAAATTTTTAAATTAATAAATTAAATTAAAATTTTTTTAATCGATAATTTTTGCACAAATTAACGTTAGAAAATATATTTAAATTCTTTGTTTATATATTTTAATTTATTTAAAATTTTGAAATTAAGTTAAATATTCATTTAAGCGTAACAATTCAATAAATTTTATCATAAATTTTTATCAAATAATTTCAAATTCATAACATTGATAATGTTTAGCAATATCTTTTAGCTGTTAATATTTAATGAAAATTATAATAAGATAGATTTGTATGACAAACAAACAATAATAGGTAGGTAAATAAAATTACTATAACATTTAGAATAATTACCTAGTGCAATAGGACATTATTTAATTGAACTGACGTACTACGTCAAAATATCACTTAATTGAACTGACGTGCTACGTCATTTCCAAAAATATTTTTATATGCATAAGTTGAATTTTAGCATAAACAGTTCAGCTGATCTTAATAATTTTTTGAAATTACTCAATTACTTAATTTAATTAAACTGACGTAGATATATTTATAATTAAATTATTCGAGAAAATTTCATTTCTCGAAATATTAATGTCGAAATCTGAAAGTTTTGTTTCAGAATTATTAGTCAAAATAATCGCAAAATTTTATTTATTCAATTAATTCAACATTAACATTAATAGTGCAATAATTGATCTAGTATTGATTTGTAGTCAATTTACTTGTGTTAACGAAGAAAATGGATCAATCAGTTTCACCTGTCATTTAATACAGGTAAAATGTTATACTAAAAAATAATTCCGTAGTGATAAATATAAAAAATTTCATGTTACTTGATAATTCGAACAATTAAATTCGATAAATTAAGACTGCGAAGTCGTATAAATATTTAATTCATTTTATTTGATTATAATCATTAAATGATCATTTGATCATTCTCGAGATCAGCTTTCAAATATATGATATATATTACTATGTCATGATTGTTCGCGAGATCAGTTTTCAAATATGTGATGTATATTAATTATGATAGTTTTGAATCTTCTCGAGATTGAAGTAAAAATATTCTACGACTATGTTAATTTATTGATCTATTAACAGTGCAATATTGTTATCATATTAATTATCATATTGTATGATATGTATGGGAAATTTTATTTTATATGCTATTTTCTGAATAAATTTTAGATGCTATCAATTAATACTATAGCAATTTCAATTATTAATTGCTCACAATACAAATAATATATAAATAAATTCCTCTACAAACTATTTATTATAGGAAGAATAATCGAAATTATAAATCCTTCAATTCCCGAATTATTTTGTAAACAAAGACAAATTTTAAGCCATTCTCGATCATTCTCGATTAATATATTCCTTTTCGTACTGATTCCTTTTAAAATTGTAAGCATTTTAAATTTTCTTCTATGCTAATAATTATTGCATTCATTATTACTTCATCTTTTCATTTCATAACAAAATTTTATTTCTCGAAAAGAAAAAAGACTTCTTTTCTCGAACTATTAAAATTTAATGCAAACAATAATTTATTCATTTAAAAATATAAATATAAAATTTTTTAATTTATTTTTAAAAATCAGTCTATGATATGATATATCTTTGTGATAAAAAGTATTACTATTAATGGCATAAATTTAACTGTTATTATCACAAAATATAATGCCATTGATTAGAATATTTTTTTAAAAAAAAAAATTAATTAAACGAAAAATAAATAATTAGAAAATTATGGGAAAGAAAAAAAGAGAACAATGCTGAAAAATTGAAAAAAAAATTATTAATTAATTTGACCTTTCTCACCTCCAACAATTCGTTGATAACTTTTTCTATAAAACATATTCTATTAATTTGACCTTTGCTTACTATTTTCATAGATAAATTTTCCTACAAAGTTATATTAACATGTTTTATTAATTTGACCTTCTCCGCCGTCTCTATCAGTTCATTGATAACTTTTTTCCATAAAGTTTTATATTCGCTTATTTTATTAATTTGATCTTTTCTAACTATCAGTTCATTGATAATTTTTCCCACAAAGTTACTTTTGCTTGTCTTATCAATTTGGTCTTTCCCTTCTTTATTAGTTCATTGATCGAATTTTTAGCATCAAATAATTTGCATCAAAAAATTTGAACAAATTGATTATCAGCTGACCAATTGAACAGATATTGATTATAGACTAATTGTTTAATTCTTATCAAAAGCATTACGAAATAGAAAAGAAAATATCAGTAGTATGAGAATGGAATAGTAAATGATTATCATGATGATATATATGAGATAAATGAGAAATATGAAATTGAAATTTATAATATTTTGCATAATAGTAATAGTTATTGAAAGAAAAATGTTTAATACATTTCTTTTTATCATTTTTTCTTTGAATTATTTATCACTTATCAATGATTATAATTTTAATATAGTAATTAAATTTAAAATATATTAATTAAATTTTAAAATGTATTAATTAATGAGGGAAGAAAGAGAAAGAAGGAAAAATACAATGAAAATAGGTGAGATTATAGAATAGATAAGATAAAATTTTAATCGAACATTTGATTTTGTCAAATTTAATTTTTCCTTATTTATTTTTTTCTCATCCTTTTTTTATATTTTTATTTTTATCTAATAAAATTTTATTAAATTGAAATGGAAAATTTGATGCAATAAAAAATAAACAAAAAAGTTTCATATTTATGTTTGTTTATTTGTTTATTTTTAAAAGATAATAGTAAATAATATTTTACCTGTAATTTCTTAATTTTTTATTAAAAAATTTTAATAACAATACGAAATAAATATTTACTTAATTAGTTTAATTTGATTAATTAAATTTATTTTTTAAAATTTTAAATCAATAAAATTATTCATAGAATTATCTTCTTCGATATTCTCGAGATATAAATCTCACATAACTTACGCCTTGTTGTTTCGTAATTTTTTAAATCAATAATTTGATAAATTTAAATTTTATCAAATAATATATTTGATTAAATATAGATTATAAATAGCAATGAATATTAACAATATTGCTAAAAATAGTATAAGGTATTGATTGGAGATCGAATCAATCACATTTTCCATCAACAATATGCTAATTGTTAAATAGGGTATAGCTATATTTTGAGAATGTATTCTCGTTCTTCATTTAATCATATCATTATCAGGAAAGTTATCGATGAATCTACTGAATGATTAATAATTTGAATCGTTTTTTTTTTTTTTTTTTAACATATAAACTATGACTATGTAAATATATGTTATTAACACAGTTGAACTGAAAATGAAAAAAAGATAAATTGTCGAGATCATCGAGAAAACAAAAAAAAAAATTGTAAGAGAAAGATAAATTTTCGACAATTTTTCTTTTTTTTTTCATTTTACCCTCTTCATAGACAATTTTTCTCGTTGTAAATTGCTTTGTTTTAGTGCTTTTAAAATGATAATAATATCAGCGAAAAAAAAATGATAATTGATATAAAATTTGTATTAATGATTACTTATTAGCTTTTCTTGTTTGATACTTAATTATTGAATAACCGAATAACACATAAAATATTTAATTAATTCATTGCCTACATGATCAAATAACACAAGAAATATCTAATTACTTGATTACCTGCATGATCAAATAATGCATGAAATATTTGATTACTTGATTACCTGATTACCTATATGACCAAATAACATTTGAAATAATCAATTACTCGATTGCTTGCATAATAAAATAAAATATGAAATGTATTTAATTACTATATAGTCAAGTAATACTTAAACGATTAATTGTCGCATAATTAAATATTAGTTGAATATAACTTTATATTTTAAATTTTTGAATAAACTATGCAATAGTTATATATTTAATATCATTTTATCAACTTACAAATGATATCATAAATTGCTTAATTTTTTATTCGATTATCGAATAATTAAATAACATATGAAATGAAATATTTAAATAGGAAAAAAGCATTATTACGTTGGAAAAGTTTTACGAATAAATAATCAATTAAATTTAAACAATTTTAATTTCAAATTTTTTATATTCAAAAATTATTTGATATTTAAGTATTTCTTCCAATCAATTTTTATCATTTATTTTTAGGGAATAATTTCTTTTATTTATTTATTTTAAAATTAAAATTTTCACTTATTATTGCAAAAATAAGTTAATGTTTTATTATAGTTTTATTCTTACATTTTTCTACAATTTTTTTGTAATTAAGTATTTCATATGTAAACTAATTAATTAAGTATTTCATATGTAAAACTAATTAATTAAGTATTTCATATGTAAAACTAATTAATTAAGTATTTCATATGTAAAACTAAGTAATTAAGTATTTCATATGTAAAACTAATTAATTAAGTATTTCATATGTAAAACTAAGTAATTAAGTATTTCATATGTAAAACTAATTAATTAAGTATTTCATATGTAAAACTAAGTAATTAAGTATTTCATATGTAAAACTAATTAATTAAGCATTTCATATGTAAAACTAATTAATTAAGTATTTCATATGTAAAACTAAGTAATTAAGTATTTCATATGTAAAACTAATTAATTAAGTATTTCATATGTAAAACTAAGTAAGTATTTCATTTTTCCTTCTAATTTTATCAATTTATCTTACTGATAAAGAGGATGCTAGCTATGTATATATTTTATCTGTTCAAATTTTTTTCTAAATTTTTTAATTTTTATCAATTTATTTAACTGATAAAAAGCATGCTTCTATATATGCATCTTACCTGGATTGTTTACTTTTTCCTGATTTGATCATATATATAATCAAGTAATTAAGTATTTCATTTTTGTTCTTTTCTAATTTTTTAAAATTTCTATCAATCTATTTAACTGATAAAGAGTATGCTTCTATATATGCATCTTACCTGAATTGTTTAATTTTTTTTTTTAAAAATACCAAATTTCGCATAATATTGATAGAAAAGTAAAAGAAAACCATCTGTTTATTTGCTTTTCTATTCTATTTTCCATCGAAATATCATCATCTTTTGACATTTTGTTTATTTCCAATCAAAAATGCTCAATTTTTATTTTTATTTTTTGCTACAACTTTGTTATATTATTAAATTGATAATCAAAATTAAGTTTAAATTTTAAAATATTTGAAAATTTTCTTCACAATTAACTAATTAATCGTATAGTGAAGTAGAATTTTGGTTAATTTAAACTAATAATGATATATATATGTCTGATAATGATATATTTTAGATGAATGATTAGATAGATAAATAGATTGATAGATATATTGATAGAATGAATGTTTATAGAATAAAATTAAAGCGTAACATTACATATTAGAAAGTATTTAAAAGATTGATTAAATTTATGAAATACTATTTTATTATGGTAATATTTAAAGATAAAATTAATTTAGAGTATTTTCTTTTCTTTTTTCTTTTATTTCCATCTTTATATTATAATTCAGATTAATTATATCATAGTTGTAATAATAATAATAATAATAATAATAATAATAATAATAGTAATAACAATAATAATAATAATGATAATAACAATAACAATAATAATGATAATAATGATTAATATTAAATTGAAATATTTATCAGATTTAGTTTAATTTTAAAATTATCTTTTTAGTTATCAACTTATCATTCCGATGAAATGCTTTTGTTGATTTTATAAAATGAAATAAATTTAACATCCATATAGCTATATGAATGAATAATATTGTATCATTTCTAATTCTTTGCTAATCCTATCAAACTATCCCTTTCTTTAAAGCAAAACTTTTCATTCCTCTTTTTCTCTCAATTTATTTATTATCAATTCGCTCTTTTCAATCTCGAAATCTCGACTTCATCCTACGCCCATTTTATCATTACCATTGTGATGAATTGCATATTCGTTAGAGAAACTTTTTGTCGAACGTGTTGCAACTGATGGACCTCAACTGTGAATGAATGCTTTCCACGTGGTCAGTTGCATTCTCATTCTTTCCGCTATTTCAATTCATTGTTACTTTTGCTAAGATTCATTTAACATCATTATCATTATTATCATTATCACTATTATCATTATCATTTTTTTGTGATTATTTTTTTAATTCTTTTCATCATTTATTTTATTATCATCGTAACCATTATCTTTTCAAATATCTATACATATATATATCTTATATATATATATATGAAAAATGATGTGATGTTGTATTTTTTTATTCCTCCATGATCATTATTATTGTTATTATCATTATTGTTTGATTATTATTCGTATTATTGTTATCATTATCATTATCATTCTTCGTGATTATTTTTAATTTTTTCATCATTTATTTTATTATCATCGTAATCATTATTCTGCATTCATATATGTTTTATTTTTTTATGCAAAATGACGTGATATTCTTTTTTTTATTCCACCATGATCGTTATCATTGTTATTATTATTATTATTATTATTATTATTATTATTATTATTATCATTATTATTATTAATATTATCGAAAATGTTTGCTTATTGCTGTTATAATTTTTTTAAAGCAATTAAATATATTATTATTTAAAATTCAACATATCATATCATATCATAGCTTAAACTTTTTTTTCCATTCCTTTTGACTAAAAATGATTCATAAATTTTTGTAATTTTGTTGTTCATTTCAATTAGAAATAAAATAACTTAATGATTCATATATAAATATATTTCTTTTAAATGCATTAATTCAAATGAAATTTAAATTAAAATAAAACAAACAAATAGAAGTAAAATTATAAAAAAAAACAATTTTAATAAATGAAATTTGCTTTTGTTTATTTTTTTTATTATTTCTTCTTATTTCATTTCTTTCTTTTATTTCTTTTATTTATTTATTTATTTATTTATTATTCATTCATATATTCTTATTAATTTATTCAATTTTTACATTTGTTTTATTAAAAGAACAATAAACAAAAAAGTAAAAAATGTTATTGTCTTATTATTTTAAAATATATACATATATACGATAATAATAATAATAAGATAGATAGATATAAACATATCTATCATATTCTTACGATTAAACAAACAATCGAAATATTCATTATTCCTTTTAATTCAATCTTAATATTTTTGATCATTAGGTAAATGATTATCAAATGAAATCATACTGATTTGTTATTGATAAGAAAGAAGCAAAAGATAAAACGAAAGAAAGAGAGAGGTAGATAGAAAGAGAGAGAGAGAGAGGAGAGAGGGAGAGAGAAAGAGAAAAAAAATAGAATTTTCCTATTTTTCTTACAATTCGATAGAACGATTTCAGTCTTAACGATGTAATATCATCTATCATCATAGAACATTCATTTCATTGTGATTTTTGATTTTGATAATAATTCCTTTTTTTTCCTCCCCTCTCTCCTCATACTAATACTGATATTATTCCTCGTTTCTTTTTTTTGTTTTATTTCTAAAAAAGTTTTTGTTTGATAAGAATTTAAAAAAAAAAAAAGCCTCACATACTCAATGTATCTAAGTTCAATTGATTAAATGATAATCAAAAGTTGAGCAAAATTAGATATATATATTTATATCACATATTATATTTGATGCTAAAATTCGATGAATGAAATGATAAAGGATGTGAAAGGACAAAATTAATAGAATAAGTTTTATCATTTAATCAATTAAATCGATACATTGATTGATTGCATTGATTGTTCGGCAAAAAAGTTATCAATGAATTGATAGAGGATGAGAAAGACTAATTTAAATGGAATATGCAAATTTAACTTTATCTTAGAAAAAAAATTGATAATTTTTTTTTCTATTTTACCGTATTTTCTCTTCTCTTTATTTTCCCATAATTTTCTAATTATTTATTGTTTATTTATTTATTTTTTAAAAATTGTATTAATCAATGATTATGTTTAAAACTTATTTATGCTTTCTTTTTCAACTTATCAAAATATTACAATTTTAATTATCAAATTTTGCTATTAATAGTAATCATTTTGTAAGATATATTAGAGATTAATTAGGAAAAGTTTATTTGTATTTTAAATATGTAAATATGTAAAATATTTCCATAACATATCAAATATACATTAAGCATTGATTAAAAATTTTTATCATTTTTCATGCTATTTTATATTAATGTAATTGGCCCAAAAAAAAAAAAGAAAATTTTTATATTTAATAATATTATTTGCTTCTATTTAAATTTAAAAATATTGCATTTAGTATTGAAATCGATTTTTGTATAATTTAAATGATAATTTTAAACATTTCGTAAAATTAAGTGATAATTTGTAGGTTTACATGTAAATATTGATTGAATTTTACTGATTAATTTATTGATTTTCTATAATTTGATTATATCGAATTATAACGCTTAATTATCATTTCTTACAGATTAATTAATCATCACATCTGCTATTCATCATCATAATGTATATGATATTTCTATTTTTATTATCAGCACTTTATCTAATTGATAAAACGAGTGGAAACGAAAACGCTGAAGAAACGAAAGGAAATTTAGAAAGTTAATAATTATTTCTTCTTCGAAAATTATTAATTATAAGAGAGAGGAAGAGAGATAGAGCAAGGGATAGGGAGAGAAAGGTGTGGAGAAAAAGAAAGAGAGAAAGAAAAAATTGATCTATGAAGAATAATTGATTTAATCATTTATTGATTGGTATTGATTTAAAAGATTAAAATTTTGTTCAATAACAATTACTTTTAATTTTATTTTTGGAATATGATAATTACTTTTCTTTTTCTTCTTATTTATGCTTGTATTTTTATTTGGTAATTATAGGAGGTAAACTATCATGCCATAATGGTTGGGTACCGTTTGCATCGATCGGATCAGCTAAATATACTCATTGTTTAAAAGTATTAACAGTATTTCGAATGACTTGGCAACAAGCTGAAGAAAGTTGTCGCCAAGTTGGAAAAGATGGTCATTTAGTTTCAATACAAACTCTCGAACAAATTGGATGGCTTACAGAAGCGGTTTCATATTTGTATTAATTAAAAATAGAAATTTGAGACATATTGGCAGCATCTATTTGCATAGGAATAGAAATTTAATAAAATTATTTTTTTAAATTTTAATTTCCAATTATGAAATTTTTCGATTTTTTGAAGAAAAAATACGATTACTCAAAATGATAAACTATAATTCTATGAATAATTTTTATTTATTTTAATTTATTATTAATTAATTTAATTTTATTTCGCCATCGTGTTTACTTAATTGTTATTCAAATGTAATTAAAATAATTTAAATATTTACTAATAAATATATTTACATTTGAAGATTGATACAGAAATGCAATCAAGAGGAAAAACATATTCGTTATTTCCAAAAAATTTTCCATGGTATGATTCAGGATGGTGGATTGGACTTGGCCAATTATGTCCTAATACTCAAATTAATCAGATGCCACCATTTAGGTTTAATTTCTGAAATAGCTACAATTATATCTTTCGTTTTTATCGGCCTTATTTAACTTTTTGTTCAATTTATCGAACAAAACATATGGTAAATCAAAATATGCCAATAATTAATTATTTCCTTTTTGTCACATAAATTATAGAAATCATTATGTTTTTTTTGTATCATTACAGTATCCTTATATGTTCATACCATATGCATTTTGCATATTCATTTTATAAATATACGTCAGTTACAATTAATCTTATACGTCAGAATATCTCGTGATACTATATTTAAAATGTTAAAAAACTTAGATTACTTATTGTTTAATTCTATCCTTTTGTTGTTAGGTATTACTGATAATGATATAATTTTATCAAAAGAATTTCGCTTTCCTCGTCCAATTCTTTGAAAATTTTTTCAAGTGAAATAATTAATTTCAAAATTTTGTTGAATAATAAATGATATTTTATTATAGATGGACCGATGGAACTTTGTTTGATAACGATAAGATAACAATTGGTGATGTGAGGCTTACTTTACCAAAAACAAGCAAATGGGATAATCATTATTGTATTTTCTATGATTGTATGTTTTGAGAAAATTTAGTTCATTTTCGATATGCATAAACAATTATAGAGAAACTTAACGTACTGGGAATAATTTCAATAAAATAGATTTAGTACTTAGGAAATAAAGAATATTAAAAAAGACGTATAAGTTTTGTGTTATCATCATTGATTAATGCTATCATTCATTAGATCAAAAATCAGTTACTGGAACTGTATCTAATAGAATGTTTAACGTATCAAGATGTTCTGATCGTCGAAGATTCATTTGTCAAATGCCTGCTTTTTCACAGGTAATTAATTAAATAAATATTTACTGAAATTTTCAAATGATAATAGTAATAGAATAATTTCAGCATTTTAACATTTTTTTTTATTGAATTTTAGGATCTGATTTCTGATGGTGGTGGTATAGTAGCGGAAGAAGAAGTAAAATTATGGAAAGCGAAAATAATGTACTTACCGAAGAATGTTAGACATTTTTTGCTATTTGCAATGCAAATTTTTTATATTTAATTATCAAAAGTTTAATTTCAATTCTTCTCATTTCCAATATTTTCAATGCTTTAAAATGAAATCAAAAAATATGTAAAAATAAATAAATGAATAAGATTTTATATGCTTTTGCAATTATCATGATGGTATTTATGGAATAGCTAAGTTAAAAATTCATTATTTTATTCATTGGAAACTATTTAGGATACTGTATGCTACCGTTTGCATGTTGAACAAGTATTGCAGTGTGAACATGTGAAAATAAGTAGACGAATGAGTTTTCATATGCTCTTGCAAATTATCGTATTAAAATCAAATTACAGTTCCATGTGGTAAGGATCCATTATTTTGTCCATTGAGAACCGGGGAAGGTACTGTATGTTACCGTTTGCAAACCGAACCGTACTATTGGGAACAAGCTGCTGAAGAATGTGATGCAAAATATCAATCTGATCTTACTTCCATTCATTCGAAAGAGGAAGCTAATTTCATTTATGAAATGGTAAATTTAATTCTAATTATGTAGAAAATATAAATGTCTGTACTAAGTGATATTTTAAATAATTGATAATAATTGATAACTAATTTAATTATTTTTTTATTTGATTGATAACTAATTTAATTATTTTTTTATTTGATTGATAACTAATTTAATTATTTTTTTATTCCATCAACAATTTAATTTATTTGGAATCAGATTCAGGTATAAGAAAAAAATTATTAGTAAGAATGGATTGTATGTGATACTTATCTAAGAAATTTTGAAGGAAATAGAGAGATACTTATTAATCGATATCAATTGATCAATAAAGCTTTATCAAAAAAACCTTATCATAAAATGAATGATTTGTTTAAAAATTGAGTTCTTGATTGATTCATAGCACACATTTATGCTATCAACTGAAATGCTTAGTCTATAGAATATAATTGCATTCACATGCGGAAGGATCATCCTGAACATTCTTCTTGATAAATAAGATTGGTTGCAAATGAATACTTAGATAATCTTGATAATTCAACTAAGATAATTTTTGATATGTCACATAATGATAAATTCAATTAAGATAATTTCAATATCTCTAATAATTAATGATTAAATTTAATTTTTTTCTTATCACATGATGATGAATTTAACTAAGATAATTTGATAAACTCTCTAATAATTATCGATAAATTTGACTTATTTTTTGAGAGACAAAAAAAAATGAAGTAATTTTTAGGTACAACTACAACCATCTGTAAGTGGTGAAACAAAATATTGGATTGGATTGCATAGAAGAAATGCAAAAAGGTGATAACTTCTCTTTATCATACTTATCAATAATTCGAAAAGTTAAAATTTTCAAAATTAATAATCCAAGCAGACGACTGATTAATTTTAATTTAATTTTCCTATCGTTTTTTCCAATTTTGTTAAAGTAATCTTTTATTATTTTATTCTTTGAAAAAATTTGACTATTAATTAAAATTGAATTTAAATCCATCATTCTCTCCTTTTTTTCTTATTAATTAAAATAAAAAATTTGAAATTAAATTTAAAAAAAATAAATTATAGTCAATATGAATGGTCTGATGGTTCATCATTTGATTATTTAATGGAACGAATTTCAAATGAAGATCCGGATGAAGAAAATGGTAATTGTGTTGCAATGCAATTCAATACTAGGCTGGTTTTTTTCTCTCTCTTTGAAAAAGCATTAATTCAATTATTTGCATAATTTACAGAAATATTTCAACTTTCTTTCATCGCTTTTTATTGCTTTTAATTTCTATTTTTTAAGGAAATAAAAAGAAAAGTTAAAATAAAATTTTTTTTGAAAATTTTAAATTTTAAAAAATTAAATTAAATATTTGTAAAATTGGGAAAAAAAGAAATTTATATTATATTTTGTGAAATTAATTATTTCAGTACTAAATCACTTCAAAAACAACCAATTTATAATTTCTTTGGTATTCCAACAACACAAGGACCAAAAAATCTTCCAGGTTGATAGTAATTTTTATTTTTTGAAATTTACCAAATTAAAATTTTTAATAATTAATCAAAATTAATTTATAGCATATTTTTGGACTCATCAACGATGTGATAATCGACATTTAGCAATATGTCGTAAATTAGGCTTTGATTATCATGCCGTTTCGGAATTATCAGCAAAAGAAGTACGACGATTGAAAAAGCATAAAAATTGGAAATGTCCAAATGGATATAAATTATTCAGTACGTTTCATTCTCTCTTCTATCCTTCTCTCTCTCTCTCTCTCTCTCTCTCTTTCTCTTTCTATTTCTCTTCGTTTTTTAAGTGAAATTTTTTTCATTTATGAATGATTTGAATTTCATTATAATAAAATTTATTCATTTCTTCTATCAGCATATTTTTTGTCTTTTTTTTTAAAAAATATATTTTATTTATGAATCTATCAAAATTTACAAATTAACTATTTTGTAAATTAAATTTGAAAATAATTAATTCAAAATTTGAAATTAATTTTTTTATGAATTTCAATATTAGTACAGATTGATGATATAAATGATGAATTTCTAATCATTTAATTAATTTAACTTATATTTTTTACATATCGATTATATATTAATACGAATTTCTAATAATAAATTAAATTACTGAATAAATAATTGACAAAAGTTAGTTAAAATTGCATGATTGATAAGGAAAAAACCGGAACTAATAATTGCAAATTGAAATAACTGATAATATAATTTAATGAAAATGATAAATATGATAAGAGATAAGTAATGGATAAGAATATTCGTCATAAATCATGCAACAAACAGAACAAATAAATTATCTAATTGAGAATATTGAACAGATGTTTAGAAATTTTTAGAAAACATAGAAAGGAAATTAAAATAAAATTTTAATTTGATTATAGGAGGAATGTGTTATAAAGTATACGGTACAAAAGGTAATGGTGCAACATTTAATGAAGCTATTCAACGTTGTAAAAATGAAAAGCTAATTTAGTTAGCTTAACTGATATTTATGAAAATGGTAAGTATAAAATTATTTTATAAAAATTAAATTCCTAAATCTAATAATTGAATAATTAAATTAAATAAACGCATAGAATAATTAAAATACATTTTCATTTTATTACTATTTATCACAAATATTGATAAATTAATTGATTATTATCATTTAAAATTTGATTATTACTATATTATTATAAGCCATAGCTATTTCATAGGCCATTTTATTACTATTTATCACAAATATTGATAAATTAATTGATTATTATCATTTAAAATTTGATTATTACTATATTATTATACCATGCTATTATTTTCTGATTAATTTTTTTCGCAATATCACTTCTTTTTTATATTTGCTTAACAATTTTTTTGCTAAGCATATAAGGTACTAAAAGTTATTGTGTTATTGTTTAGGACATCATATAAGCTAATAAAAGTTATTGTGTTATTGTTTAGGACATCATATAAGCTAATAAAAGTCATTGTGTTATTGTTTAGGACATCATATAAGCTAATAAAAGTTATTGTATTATTTTTTAGAATATCTAATAACTTTAATTAATAAATATTGCATGCAATTCTTAGTTTTTATTTATCAAATTTTTTTTTGGCATAAGCATATTATATTGTACTTTTAACTCTAATAATTAATTACTAATTAACTTTTTAATTCTAGTAATTAAATTTAATTATAGAAATAATTTGAAATATTTGGTAAACATTTTTTTGTTATTTTTAAGAAATCATCCATTATTTTAATAATTGATATATTTTAATTAATTACTTAATTTTTAATTGATTACTTAATTATAACGATTTATTTTGATAGGATTTGCTGTATCAATGTTACGAAATTTACATAGTAATGCATGGATTGGTATGGATATGACTGATGGACGAGTACGATGGTTAGATGGTGAGCCATTGAAATTAATACGATTTGGTCCAGATAATCGTGTAATTCGAATTGGTGGCGATCGGCATATTTTTCAAAATGTTGGTCAAGTTGGTTTTTCCAACGAGGTTAATGCAACTTAGCTTATAATTTATCAATTATCATTTGCTTAATAAAATATATAATACTTATTAGTGATATTTTAAATTATACGAATATAATATATGTTATAAATATATATATTTTAAATATTTAAATTATTATTTTTAATTAGTAATATTTTTAGGCTTGTGTTTCATTAGATGCTACTATTATGATCGGATATTGGGATATTATCTTCAATAAAACTAATAAGTTTCATTTCTTTTTAAATCTAATTCTATTCTAAGAATTATCTTCTTGTAAAGGATATGGTAAATGATTAACTTAGATTAATTGATAGTTAAATTCAATCATACATTTTATCATTTTATAAATAAGCTTAGATTAATTGATCGATAAATTCAATCATCCATTTTATTATTTTATAAATTTTAAAGTAAAATTGACTGAATGATAGTGGAAAGCAAAGTTTCGTAGATCCTGATTACTCTTTACCTGTGTCCTTGATCACTTGGCTCAAAATCAAGATAGATCTCATCCATACAAACTTTTCTTGTAAATGGGAAACTATTAATTAATAGTCTAAAAGATTAAATTAAACAGCTCATTCGATTATTTTTTCGTTCCAAATTAAACTTCTTAAAGGTATAACATTAGAATATTCAAGCATTGCTTTTTCTTAAATAATTTAATGCGAAAGATAAATTAAGCACTTAAATTATATTTGTTTTGATTAAAAAATATCCTAATAATTCATACGAAAATTATTTATTCATTTATTTACATTTGTTTACTTTCATAAACAACTCTTTTATTTATCAATTTGTAATTTAAATGAATTTTTTCAAGTTATTTTTTCAAATTCGAGATTTATTGATTAGTCAATATTTCAGATTATATTTTCCCCGGTGGTTCAACAAGAGCGGATAATAATTCAAGCCAATGTGATACATTGAAATTACCATATATTTGTGAAGCCTATGCAGGTCAATGATGTTTTATTGATATGATATGATATGTGATATTAAAATCGAAATTTAATTCAAACTTTTTATATACAAAACGAATCGTTGAAAATTTTATACTTCGAAAGAAATTCATTGAAAATATTTTATCATTTCATTCATATGATATAGCGAATAATTTATTATTGTAAAATAATTATTTCAAATGAAACTTAACTTAATTTCTAATGAAAAGCCAAAAAAGGAAATAGAAAATTTTTACATAATTAATTGATTATTTAAGTATTTTAGAATTAATTATTCGAATTCAGTATTTCGTCTTCAACAATCAATAAAACAGTTCGTAGTTATCAGTTAACCAAAGCTTAAAATGACTCTCTAAAGCTGTTCCTCATTGAAAATCATAGTTCCCAATTAATCAATCAATCAGTTAATTAATTAATGCTTCAGACGAATCAATAATTGCACATAGCTCCCAATTAAACAATTAATTAATGTTTCAGATGAATCAACTGATATAGTTCAGAAGAAAAGCGTATGTCATGAAATGGAAGATATTATGTATTGCTTCCTTCTCAATGATCTTAACAAGCATAGTTTGTTGCTAATAAATTATTTTAATTTTTTTTTTTGAAAAATTATAACATTCAATAAATTTCGATTAAAATGATTGTAAAATCGTGACAAAAATGAATGTTAATGTTCTTTACCGTAGATAATAAGACATTACTGTAAAGATATTACCGTATTTTTGCATTTATTTATTTTTCAAAGATAAAATTGGAAAATTGATTAATAATATTTAAACTTCTTTTTTATTTTTAAATTATTTAAGACATAACTCTATAAATTTTTCAATTATTATTTTATAATTAAAAATTATTATTTTATAATTACTTGCTAAGGAGCTGCATTTTGCTATAGATTGTAAAGGATTACTGTGGAGATTATTGTATTTTTGTATTTATTTATTTCTCAAAGATAAAATTTAGAAATTGATTAGTAATAATTAAACTTTCTTTTCTAAGCCTATAGATTTTTAAATTATTATTTTATAATTCCTATCTGATAAGGTGAAAGACTTAAACTCTAATTTAAATTTTGATAAATTTTTATGATCAATGATTAATTTTTCGAATTTTTAGTCAATGGCCGGTATACTTTTATGAATGCTTCGGAAATATGTGCTACATTACCAACAAAATATACAAATTATGGTAAAAATATGGGCAACTTGCCCAAGTTGATAATATTTTTGAATGGCAATTTTAACAGCAATGGCGGTTGAAAATGATTATGATGAATTCTTCATGGGTATTCGTTTTCGAAAATCAATAGGGTATAATTTTTAAAGAAATTTTAAATAAAATTGTTAAAAAATCCTTTTCAATACAAACTTGTAGCTATCAATAAACTGCAATTTTAACAATCTAAATAATTTAACAAATTATTGATTTAATAATAATTAATTCTTACTGGATTTATTGGATAGTAATTTATTATTATTATCATTATTAAAGTAAGCTATCATAAATTATCAGTGAATTGTTAAAAATAATGATAAAAGAAATGATAATTAATTCTTAATAGATTTATTGGATAGTAATTTATTATTATTATTATTATTATTATTAAAGTAAGCTATCATAAATTATCAGTGAATTGTTAAAAATAATGATAAAAGAATCATTGGTCAAATATCAATGTTTGAAAAGAATGTCTCAATATTTATGAAATACAATAAAAATTTGTTAAATTATATTTATATATTTTAAAATTCTATCACTTAAATAATACAACGAAATAAATTCAAAAATTGATAATTTCATTTAATATTTGATATTTAATTTAACAAAAATTCTTCCAACAAAATTAAGTAATAAATATTATTTATATTTTTTATGTATAATTTAATTTTTAATTAAATAGATCATTTGGAATAAATAATAAATTTCAATTTTTAAGATAGAAAATTTTCAGATTTGAAAGATTAGATAAGCTACGATTACGTTTAGCACCTTGGGATATTGATGAGCCAAATTTAAAAAATGGTGATTGTGTGGTATTGAAAATTGGCAAAAATGGTCCAACATGGTATATCGATGATTGTATGAAACGTAAACCGGTTGTTTGTCGTCTTTCCAACGGTAAAAGATTATTTTTAGATTGCATGTATTGTATTCTTGAAATTATTCTCGACGAAATCTTGCAGAAATGATAATTTTTAAAAAAATTATATTTGAAAAATTTTTCAAATAAATTTATAAATATTTTATGAAAATTTATGAAATTTAAGTACCAACTCGTCCTTCAATACTAATTTATGATTGCTGAAGTAATGTTTAAATGTTTCTCGAGAATATTTTTGATGTAATTTTAGATTTTTATGAACTAAAAAATTAGAGAAACTTTTGAATAAGTTTATGAATATTTCGATAAACATTTTAACAAATTATGAAATTTAAATATTTAACCCATCGATTAATGCTAATTTATGATAATTGAAGAAGTATTAAATGTTTTTGTCATTCATATGGAAAAATTAATTCAAAATTTCAATTGATACGTCTAACTGTGATTCGCCCAATTTATCATATCATTCTATCACAGATTTCTCAATTTCAATTCAGATTCTTTTTTTTTTCGATTATCACTCAATTTTCATGTATCGTTAGTGTCAGATTCTATTTTAGAAGAACCAATGGCTATGATACCACAAACAGTACGTTGTCCAGATGGTAAAGAAGATTGGATTCTTGGTGAAACACATTGTTATTATTTAATCAGTAATACATCAATGTTCAGTTCAGGTTTTAAGGCAGATCATGATTGTTTCAAGGTAAATGATAATTAATTAACTAATTAAGCCTTAATTAATCTTTAGTTATATAATGGAAATTAAATATAATATATAAATAGAATTTTTGCAAAAAAATAATTCCTTTTAGATATAACTTTCTGTTGAAATTATCCAAATTCTATTTATTTTAAAAAATTTGAAAATTTAACTAATCAAAATAATTATTAATCCAATTATACATATATAGGAATTCATAATTGGAAATGAATTATATCAATGGTATTTTGAATATTTAAAATTTATCATTTTATACAAATTTCATACAATCCTAATAACTATATAAATAAATTATGTGGCTTTAACTGGCAAAATTACTTCACCAGCTTGCGCCCCAGCTTTAAATGGTGCCTGAGGATCATCTTCTTCATCCGGTACTTCTGCCCATTGGATCACAAATTTATCCTCTCTTGGTGGTCCTTCTAGGCGAACTATTGTCAATTCTGTTTGTTCATCTTTCGATACAAAACCATATACTGGTGAAACACGATAATGATCATTATTGGTTGATTTCACCTAAAAAAAAAAAAAATTTCAAATTACAACAACACTCATCTATGATCTATGAATCGTTCTTCTGATCTTCTTCCAAATAAATATTTATCAATCATAAAAAAATCCATTCATTAATATTTACTTTTTCTTTTTCAAAATAAACAAAATTAATTCAAAAAAATATAAATTTCGAAATTTATCGAAAAAATAAATAAATAAATAAATAACAAAAAAAAAACATAAACAAACTTTAAAGCTTAATCTACTTTCGCTTTGATTGATAACATTGACGATAGTATCACTTCCGGTAGCTTTAAATGTTACCTCGGGTGGATCGATATTTAGCGCCATATTAAATCAATACAATATAAGTATATATATATATCGTATCAGTTTCAGTAAACGAATTAAAAATGATAAATTAGAAATGCGACTAAACCGTACGATATATTTGAGAAATTTTCTAAAATGAATTCTTTTATTAAAATAGAATAATTTAAATACTTCTGTACTTAAATTCAAATACATATATATGTATATATTTAAATATATTAATTTGTATAAATCTTTCATAAAATTTTACCTTTTATTAAAATTATGAAAATTATTAATTTGTATCATTTTAAAAGTAATATTACTTTGCAGTTTTTAATTATTATTAATTTCTGATTGACATTTCCAAAAATTGTCATAGCATTATCATCCATTCAATTAGTTATCAATAAGTTTTAATTATTATTTTCAAATAATCTATTATAATCAGCCTATTGTTTATCAATTATTATTTATCATTAAAGATAATAGATATAATCGATAAGCTAAGATAGAGATTTGAATGAACTAATGATAAATGATATGAATTTTAAAAAGATAAACTAATTTAAAAAATTATTAATTTTTCGAAGAGAAGAATTAATTAAAGAAAATTAAATTACTTCTTAAAGAGTATAGATAGATAGTTTTGCATTAATTCATTCAAATCCATATATCTCAGCTTATTAATTTTCATGATTTTCAATTCCAATAAGTTATTTATTATTTAATTTATAAATTTTAATTACGAATTAATTTTAGTATTTCAATGCAAGTTTGGCTAGTTTTGTAACGGAAAAAGATTTGGAATTATTCAAAAGTCATATATTGCACAATGAATTATCCGTATCAAATGCTTTAATTGGACTTATTCGACAACAACATGGTAGGGTAGCCTAGCATTGTTTTCAAATTTCAAAAATAATAAACAATTATGTTAATGATAATAATAATAATAATAATAATAATAATAATAATAATAATAATAATGATAAGTGTAATATTTGTTATGATAAGTATTGAAAAAGTTTTTGCAAGAGTAGTAAATGATAAAAACAATGATTGAATTTATGATATTAGTGTATTGATAAAAATGATAAAGCAGAATAATCGTTTCAGCCAAACTATAAATCGATTTAAAAAAATAATTTACTTTCATAAAAATAAAAATTAAATTAAAAAAAAAAGAAAAATCTTTTTTAGGTTCATATGCATGGAAGGATTCATCACCTGTAACATTCTTAAATTGGGCCGATGATGAACCATTAGATACAAAAGGTCGAATTGTACAACAATGTGTAAAAATGCAACTTAATGGTAATTATACCTGGCATAGTATTAGCTGTTGGCAAAGTACTCATTTCCTATGTTCAGTACCTGTAGAAAATGTACATCATAATTTTGAAGGTAATTATTTTGATAAATATTTTTTGAAAATTTAAATTTCAAATTTCTTATTTAGATAAGTATTGATTTTTACCGAAATAAATGTTTAAAATTTCAAAAGTTTTGAGCCTAAAAAGTTTCGAAAATTTTCAGAAAAAACAAAAAGAAAATTTAAATAAATTTTGTTTTGCCAATGAATTTAAATTAAATGCATTGCGGCAAAAGTTTCACTCTTATCAATGTTTAAAATGATAATAAGTTTGACGAAATAAATTATTTAAATAATTTTAATTTCATTTGTTCAATTCATTTTCAATTAAAAATTTTGCTTTCTGATTTTAGGTGACAATGATGAAAATGAAATGCCATCATCGTCACATTCATCAAATGATAAGAAGAGGAATAGTGGGGAAGAAATTTCCCATAATAGTGATAACCATGATGATAAAATAAGCGCTAATAATCAAACCTGTAAGTAATGTACTATTAAAAATTTTCTTTTCACATTTTCATTTTTTTGTGTTTAAATGACTAAAATTATGCAAATTAAATGAATTGCAATTGATAAAATAATTATAGAATATTTCAAGAAGATATAGATCAAACTTAGCCTAGCCTACTTCCAGATCTAGCCTAGACTAGTCTTGTCCATATCTTTAATTTAATTAATATTAAAATATAATATGAAATAGAAATAATAAAAATATTATTTGATTAGTAATATGTAGAAATGAAGTCGAATTTAAAGTAATTAATTTGAAATTAAATAATTTTAATTCTTAAACTAAAATAATCATTAATTAAGCATTGTATTTTTGCCTTATATAATTCAGCTAAAATATGAAATTCACTTATTTTTTTATGTTAAATTTTAGCTCTAATATTTCTTTAACGATATTCAGTTATTTATTATTAGATTATTAGTAATTAATTATAATATAAATTATAATGAAATAGAAATCAAAAACTTGTTTGCATATATTTACAATATTTCGCTATAATAATTAACTGTATGATATGACTTTAATTAACTGTATGATATGATGACTGAATTTTCCATTTTTATTCTATCTCAAATCATACCATAATCATTATCACTAATTAATAACTTTCCCATTTTTATTCTATTCCAATGCCATAATCATTATCAGTAATTAATAATTTCCCATTCCTATCCTATTCCAATTCATACTATAATCGTTATCGATTTCTATTCTATCCTAATTTATGCTAAGTTTTATATCATTATTCTATTCCAATTTGTGTTATAATTAATACTAGCATTACTAATTAATGAGCTGTTAATAATTTTGGAATACTAATTTTGTAGAAGTATTTCTTTTGCAGTATCATCAATGTCATCAACACAATCGACAAGCGCAATTAGTATTCTTGGAGAGATCTGTTTAACATTTATCATTGTGTTAAGTATAATCGGTGGCATACAATTATGGAAACGAAAGCGACGATTGCGCCTGAGCAATCAACGAATTGTTCAATTTGATCAACTTCAAAATGAGGAAGAGAATATTATGTAGAATGATGATGTTAATGATAATGACAATGATAATGATGATGATGGCACGGGTTAATTAATCAACGATAATGAAATGATTATTTTTTATCAATTATTTAAACATTTTCAATATTTTTTTGCAACGAATAAAAAAAATTATTTTATATTAATATAAAAACTTAATAAATAAATTGTACTTAATATTAATTTCATTTATATAACAATAATTATTATTTATACCTCTATTTTACTATTTATTTATAATTTCTTTCATTTATGCAAATTATCATTTATAGAAAATCATTTTATCATATAATAAAGCTTTTTAGTAATATGATAAAAAATTAGGAAACGAATAATAATAATAATAATAATGATAATACGATTATTAAGTTGAAATATTTATAAAAAATTTTAAATTTGTAAAAGATTTTGTTTATTGCATTGTAAAATTTTAATTTTTAATTTTTCCTTTTTTTGAAAATTATATAATTTCAAATTTTATATAAATTTCTTCGAGAAATGTTTACTTTCGTTTTTTTTTTATTATTTTCTTTTTGTTGTATGTTTTTAAATTGCATTTTTCATTTTCGCTTTTTTGCTTCGTTTATTTCGATCGAAAAATTCCATTTCCAATATATTTATCTGATTATTTTATCATTAATGCAATTAGCATCATAAAAGATTTGATAAAAAAAAATTTTTGCGCAATACTCTAATGTTAACATTTTTAAATAATAATTACCAATGAAATAATTATGTATCAGTTAGAAGATTTAAATTCAACTTAATTGATATATTCTAATATTTTCGAAGAGAATTGTAGAAAGTTCTTGTCTTTCGAAAAATCGAATTGCATTAATTCCACCATTAAATACTTACCGTCATATGTTGGCAGAGTTTAGCAAGAAAACCCTGAGATTTCAGATTTTCTAAAAGTTTGAATTTTACGAAATAATGGAAATGATTTCAAAATTGGGAATTTAAAAAGTAAGTTAACTTCGAGAATATTTTAATATTTGACAATTGTATGTGTAATAATAATTGAAATTTCGCAGTTCATTTCGCAGTGGATATATTTCAAAAGATATTAGTAAATCTAAAATTTCTAAAAGAAAAGAAAATTAGAAAATGGATAAGGTAGATAATAATTACATTAGAAAAAATGTTATCGAATATTTCGATTAAAATCGGTTCTTACAGAAAAATGCAGTGATTAATCATATGAAAGTTAAGCAATCAATATGACAATAATGAATGGAGAATTGCTGGAAATAATGATAATGGTAATAATGATGATGATGAGTTGAGGAGTTATCAGGAATAATGATATTTTTTTCAACGAGAACACATATGCAAAATTTATAAAGCTATTAAAAAATGACAATATTTTCTGCTTTATTTTATTCAAAAAGTTTAATATAAAAATTGAGAAAATGAATCATCAAAAGATACCAATCTCGAGACATTGTTATTCTCATAAGATTGCCCAAGAAATAGTTAATAATCGTTGTGAAATTAAAACTTTACATAAAGTTGTGGTTAATTGAATAATGAGATTAGTTATTCAATATATTCCATTAAATGGAATTTTTAAAAGTTCAACTTTTCAAGCATAAATTCTAAAGGGAAAATAAGAAAAATCAAAAGAAAAATTTCTTTTTGTAAATTCTAAATTTGTTGTTTTTTCGTTTTATTATCATTTATCATTATCATCATTATTCCTAATAACTCCCAATTCATCATCATTATTATCATTTCTAATAACTTCCGATTCATCACCATCACCATCATTAATCCTGATAATTTCATCATTATCATTCCCGGTAACTCTCAATGCATCATTATCATCATTATTCCTGATAACCCCAAATTCATCATCATCATAATACCCGATAGCTCCCATCTCACGATCACCATCATTATTCCTGATAATTCTCGATTTACCATCATCATCATCATCATTATTCTTGATGACTGATAACATTGGTTCTTCTTAGATTTATTATTATTATCACCATAATGTTCGCAAATTAGTCTTCAAATTCCAATTTATCTTATTGTCAATAAGGTAAGAATACAATCATAGACTTTTAAAATATGCGACTTCAAAGCAATATTTTTAACAAGGATCAAAAATATCGACGATTAATTAACTGATGATTATTATACTGAATTATTCAACGATTAACATCATAAAACCAATTCTGAATTATCGAGTAATCGAGAGTACAACATTTTATTAATCTGATTTTTTTGGCAAAAGCTTATAATTCACAAAATCAATTCTTATATATATATATATGTGTGTGTATAATATATGAAAATTTATATATAACATTTGGGAATTTTAATTTTTCTTGTTAAATTTTTAAAAATTTCCAAAATTATTTTTATTTATATTATTTGAAAAATATAAAAATTTTATTTTAAGAGATAAGACATGTCGAAAAAGAAAAAATGAACGATGCAATGTTCTTTTTTTTTCGAGAATATCGAGATTTAATTCGTTTTTAATCAACCATCATTTTTTCTTTATCACCAAATGGCTCTTCTTTGAGATCGATTCGTTGTTTCAATGCAAACTGAAATTTGTTTAATTATAATTTCAGGCTGTTATAGACGAAAAAAAACTTATCATTGTTTTTAAACCAAGCAATAATTTATGCAATATTATTTTATAAAAAAACAAAATTTCAAGCATATAAGAGATTTAACTGAATATAAAATTAAAAATTGTTTAATAGAAATTTTAAAAATTTTATAAAACAAATTAATTCTCGATTATACCAGAAATAAATGATAAAAATAATTATATGAAATCATTTATCATCTTAGGTTATCATTCATTAATGATAACGATAAAAATTTTTAAATTATTTAAAATATAGCATTAGGAATGAAAATTGTGATTAAAAAAATAGTATATTATAATTTAAATTTTCAATTTATTATAAAATTTCTACCTTAATTTTCTTTTTTTTGCTGGTGAAATCTAACAAAAAATAATTTATATTTCTTTATTTAAACATATCAATGATATGATGATAAGCTGTAAATAGCAAAATAAAAAGGAAAAGAATTTCGTCTATTCCTACATTCGATAAATTAAAATTTAATAGCTATGAATTTTAATAATATATCCTTTATCGATGTATGTCACGAAATTCAAGTTGATTAATGATAGATAAGAATTTCTATCATATCATACACATGCCATGCTTTATAGTCATTTAAGTCATTTTGAAAAATAATTAAAAACTTAAAATAAATATTATAAATAATCATTTTTTCGTTATACAAATAATAGCAATGTTTTATGAGAAAAAGATTTCATTGCTCATATTTCTTAATTTTATTCAATTTAAGTATTAAATTTAAATTTAGATATATCGATTATTAATTGATATTATCGATCTTATTCGTCGTCACACCTTCATACGAAATACAGAATTAAATCATTCATAAATTAATTATTACTTTTATTTAACTTAAAATATTAAAAGACATTGAAGAAATTTGAAATAAAATTTTTAAATTAATAATCAAAATATTTATTAAGAAATTAATTTTAAATTTAATTTACTTTTTTATTTAATTTTCTTTTCAAAATATTTGCCAAATAGAATTTTAATTTGTAATAATAAAATTGAAATTTTCTTCATCGTCTTCGTCTTCTTTTTTTTGAATTTATTTTATTTCGAAAAATGAAATAAAAGAAAATTACTTATAATTATTGCTGAAATTTTCATTCATTCATTCATTCATTCATTCATTCCTTTTTCTTTTTCATATACCTTAATTATTTTCTCAGGTAATTTTAATATTTAATATTCAGCATTAGTTGCTTGTTTTTTTCATATGAAGATTATATTTATTGTTAAATCTTGAGATAGAGCAAAATAATGAGGGTAATTTTTCTCTTCTTTTTTTCTCGAGAAAAGAATTTTTATTGATGATAAATAGAACTAGTTTTGTTTATTTTAATGTATATAGATAGGTTCAAATCATTATTTATTTCACATTAAAATGTAATTTTCATGGCAATCAAAAACTTTTTTTTCCTTCATTTCTTTTTCATTTCTCGTTTAAAAAAAAAAAAACCAATACTAAGTAAACAAAATGCTCATCTTACATTTGTTTACTGATATAATATACATATGGAAGATATTATATATTTTGAATGAAATTTTATTTTCAATTAGAAATTTGCAATCAATCAATAATTCTTATCTTTTAATATTACATTATAGAACGATATTTTGGAAGAAAAAAAACTTGCAAAAAATATTATTATGAAATAAAAATAAAAATTTAATAAACCTGAAATGAGCAGGTACCCCTGGATATTATTCGTACACATTGTGCACCTTCGATCATAGCACATGCTTTAATATCTTTTCTGACATGTCGTGATTCCAGATGATCTCGAAATATCTCGACTATATTCATTGTTAATGGTAATACTAAAGCACCATCTTTTCTCCTAAAATATTTCTTATCCTATATATATACATATATAGGCAACCTGAAAATAAACTTAGATATTTTTGATATTTCGATTATAATAGGCAAAGTAATAATTTTTTAAACTTTTCCTTTTATATTATTCAAATAAAATTTTGAATTAAATTTTGTCATAAAAAATTTTAAAAATTACTGTATAAAAATAAATAATCCATAATTTTTGAAATTTTAAATTTTTTTAATAATCAATATAAATAAGGAAGGAATGAAATTAATATTTAATTAATTAATTAATTTGATTAATCAATTAAAAATACAATTTAATAAAACCTTCTGATTGATATTGTCACCAATCCAGAAAGTATCGAGACAACACTATATGTGCCACGATAATTCATTTCTTCGATAATAATTGATGCTTCTGTTTTAAAATGTGGTGGTACCACAACTGTACTATCAACACCCCATGACATCACTTCTGATTTTGTATTCTCGTTGACATTGTTAAAATTCATTTCACGCTTGAAACCTGCTTTCAATTCGGCTATTTCACCTAAATTATTATCCAAAACGATTTATAAAATCAGTGATAAATGATAAAGAGATAAAATCTAAATTATCTAAGAGAATTTATAAAATAAGTGATAAACGTTAAGAGAGATAAATGATAAAAGATAAATATTTAAATTTTTAATACGCATTAATTAAATGAATTTTTCTCTTTTTAAAACTTTTTGAAATCATTTATTTTCCATTTATCATTTCATATAGAACTATGCAAATTGCAACTTTCCATGATATTATCGTTTTATAATATAGCAACCTTTGAACTTTTGCTTACTTATAATAACTGTGGTCATTTTTTCATTTTCCCGTAATGTCAGGTAAAATATTTAATGATGATATTTAAGGTTGCTAAAGAAGAAAGATGAGATTGATTAAATTTATTATCTTCTTTTCACTTACCTATCAACTACAGGTAACAAAATAAATGGGATTAAAAGGTTGTAAATAAACTTGGAAGATTATTGTACAAAAAAAGGAATATGTTATAATATTAATTAATATTGAGTATGAATAATTTTAAAATTAAATTGTTTACTTTTTTATTATTTTTAAAAATTTTTTATTTATTTTTTCAGTTATTCAAATTATTCGCTTATTATTTTAGGTTTAAATTTGAAATAAATAATAATAATAATAGGTAAATCATTTTTCTTCAAGATTATCAGTTTATCATTTTCATCTGTTTTATCTTTTTTGAAGAAATGTGATAGTTTACTTTTGTGAATTAATAAACAATTCCGATACATGCCATGTTTATTTTACATTTATATATCAATTACAATATTTGGCCTAATAAGCCAAAGGCTTATTTAACATGCATGCCAATAGAACAGTAGAATAGAAAATCGAGCCAAAAAGGAAATGCAAAAGAAAGCAGTTTAGTTACATTTTATTTCCATAAATCACAAGCATAATTATTTCCAACTATTAAATGCCACTTTTTTTTTCTAAATTCGATTGGCAAATAAAAGAATAGTTGAAAAAAAGAAAAGTTTTGCCTTTTACATCAATAAATGAAATTTCATTGATTTTTAAGCTCTAATTTTACTTTTCTTTTATTATTTTTCCCAATTTAAATTTCAAATTTTTAGATATTTTTAATTTTATAAATTAATCCTACACGAAAATCATTTAATAATTAGAAAATCTTTTTCAAATATTCTAAATTTTGCACGAAATTTTTTTCAATTATTACGAATCTGCACGGAATCTTTTTCAAATATTCTAAATTTTGCACGAAATTTTTTTCAATTATTACGAATCTGCACGGAATCTTTTTCAAATATTCTAAATTTTGCACGAAATTTTTTTCAATTATTATGAATCTTCACGGAATCTTTTTCAAATATTCTAAATTTTGCACGAAATTTTTTCAATTATTATGAATCTGCACGGAATCTTTTCAAATATTCTAAATTTTGCACGAAATTTTTTCAATTATTATGAATCTTCACGGAATCTTTTTCAAATATTCTCAATTTTGCACGAAACTTTTCGAATCTACACACGGAATCTTCTTCAGATAATTATTGTGAATTATTCATTGCTATGATATTCTTTCGCTATCCAACATTTTATTCGTATAAAAATTAAACATTGACCATTTAAACTTTTACTAATCTAATATAATTTTAATCGCATTAATAATGAAAAATTCTGTCATTGTTTATCTTTTTTTTTTTTTATTCTAAGAAAGCAATTTTACGGAAGATACGGAGGGGAAAGGTCAACGGGAATGTCGGACAAGTTGTAAGTTTATTTTTAATGTTATTTTATCATGTCGTTTTTTTTTTTTTTGTTTCTTCGTTTTACTTCCATTCATTTATCTCATCTCTCAATTTCTTGAACTTCTCGAATCAAACTTTAATTGTTACTATCCCTTGAAAGATAATTTCATTTATTTTCTTTATTTGTCATCATCATCTTCATCATCATCATCATTATCATCATCATCATTATCGTAATTATTTTTGGTATTTCCGTGAGAAAGAGGTCGTTGAATGAGCGATGTGATAGTTATAGTTGAAAGGTTAGTTTGATTTAGTTGACAAAAAGTTTCGTGAAACAGCGGGAAGCTTTGTGAGAAAATTTGAACAATATTTGTTCTCATTCTTTGAAATTATTCTTATCTGAGTTTTTTTTTTTTTGCATTATCTTAAATGAATTCGTATAGCAAGCAAAGGGGTTTTGCTATTTTTATACTATTTAATAGTAAACAAAATCTTTGATTGATTATTTGATCAAATTTAATCATTGATTAAATTTGCATAATCAATGAATAAATAAATTTCTTTCAATATATTTAAATGTTTTTTAAAAAAAATTTATCATAAATTTACCTAATATTATTATTTGTACTTATTATTCTTTTTGTGTTATGCTTGTTTATGAATAAATAATATGAGATTATCGAAATTTCGAGAATGAATAAATCAAACTTTTCAAATTGTTTCAGAAAAATTTCAAAACTTTTACGCTCATTGCATTTCATTCTCTGATAACAAATTATTATAGCATTGCTGAAGAAAAGTTCAAATTCAAAATATAATTTCGATTTAAAATTAAGGAACTTAAAATTAGAAATAAAATATCAATTTTCATGAAATGTTTGCAATTCAAATTTCAATATAAAAGAATTGTTTTGACCTATTTCTTTTTTTTTTTTTTTTGAAACTAAATTTCCTTCATATGCCATCGATATTCTCATAAATAAATATTTAAAAAAATGAATGAATATGTAAATATGATAATCAATAAAAGCTACCGGAAGGAAACCAAATAATTGATTAGATCAATAAATTAGCTATCAAACAATAAGTTGATAAATTAAACACTTAATAGATTGGATTATTGCAGTTTTTTTTTTTATTTTAAAATAAAAAATAAAACAAACAAACATGGCGTTTTTAGCGTTAATTCCGCTTCACCACCAATCATATAGCCTTGTTCACGTATAACGCTACATAAACTTTCCGTGGTACGTTCAGTTTTGAATGAATATTCTTGTGATCGATCGGTATTATTTGTATAAATCGATTTGAATAATGTAAAAGGACGAGCTCCTTGACAATTCAATTGCGAATATTGTGGCTCCTCATGTCGTATTATCAATTTACGTCGATTCTACAATCGTTTAATTTAAAAACAAAAAAAAAGTGAAGTATAACGTAAATATATAATTTGAAATTAAAAAAAAATTACGAAATAATTTGAATTGAATTAAAACATAAATTATTATCGAAATACTAAAATACTGAAAACTATCCGAAATATTAGTCATACAATGAATATTAACCAATCTAAGCAACAAATATATAAATAATAAGTGAATGATCAAAATAATTAGAAATATAATTTTTATAAAATAATAGAAAGTTATGCTTATTTAACAATTGTATCGTCAAGAAATGAATATTTTCTAAAAAGATTGATATTAATAATTAGGCCTTTATTAATCTTTATCTAATATGATAATTTTGTGATAATTAAATAGATAACGCTGGATACAGAAAAGCTGAAGATAGAAAGAAGAAAAGCAAAATCAATGATACTCGTTTTTATTTATCAATGATTGATAATGTCAATCACTGATGAATGATTTAGTAATAATTACTAAATAGATAAATAAAGTAGAGCATAGCATATTATGACGAGTTTTATTATAAACTTTAATCAAGCGTAATGTTACGTTTAAATGACGTATGATTACGTTACATTTGCCATATAAAAAAGCTATTATACCAAATTAATGAACAAATAATTTTTATGTATTGAAGTAATTTATCACCCCTTTATGATAATGCTTGAATTTTACAGCTTACATTTATTTGAAGAAATAAAATTTTTTTTCTGATAAAATAAAACACACAAAAATATTTGTGATAAAATAATTGCTAAAATTATCATTTATACGTAATTAAATTTTAAGAATAATATTTATATATAATACTTATATTCATTTACTGCGGTTCAGTATCAACATCGATTCAGTTTCAGATGCATTCAATCAGATTTCTTTTTCAATCAGATCAAATACATTCAATCAGATTTAATTTTCAATCAGTTTCAGATGCATTCAATTAGATTTAATTTTATTGCCATATTTGCCTTTATATTTGTCAAAAAACATTTTATTTAAGTGAAGGATAACTTTCTATTTTCTATGAAAATTTTCTAAGAAAAAAATATTAAATTTATGATTTATGTTGAAATATAATTTTATTAAATTTGAAATTTCTTAATAAAAATTTATATTTCATTTAAAAAGAAAATTTTGTAATATAAAATGTAAAATATAATTTTGTTAATTTTATTTTTTCATTTGAATGTAAATTTGAATAATTGCATAAATTAATTGAATATTTTTGATGAGAACAAAAAAAGAGAGAAAAATGCTTTATTGATTTTATCAAAGTTTTATCATATCATTATTATTATTATTATTTTTTCTGGCAATTTTGATTTTATTTCGGGAAATAAACAAAGTGAAAGAATGAGAAGAAGAATGAATTTATTTTGATTCAAATTCTCGATAATTATATTTAGTTGATAATTTTCGAAATGGAAAATCTAAAAATCATGAAAAAGAGAGATGCTAGAAGTGAAACGATGATTCAGAAGGAAAAATGGAAGAGAAGAAATTGAAAAGATGGAAAATTTAGCGATAGTTCATTGTAAAATGCTAAAATGATGCTAATTGAGTTTCAAATCCATTTATTCGTCTCGATGGAATTCTCGTTGGTCTAATGCGATAAGTGCCACCTTCCTTCCGGTAATTGTTAAATCGAATTGATTGACATTTTCAAATTCTTTCCCAAAAACTTTTATAATCTATCCGTAAAAAAGAAAAAAGAAAGTTCTAATTTTTATTAAGAAATTTTAATTGCTATTTGATATTTAAAAAGTATTATAATTTATTAAATAATTTTCCAACCATAAAATAATCATCTGATATACATTCAATTAATAAAATATACATTGAATTGATAAAATATATATTGAATTGATAAAATGTATATATATAAATGCTGAATAAATCAATAATTAAGCGGTTTATTATGAAATTTTCTATCTATAAAATAATCATCTGATATACATTGAACTGATAAAATATGTATTGAAGTGATAAAATATACATTGAATTGATAAAATGTATATTTAATTGACAAAATGTGTACATTGAAATGTTGAATAAATCAATAATTAAGCGGTTTATTATGAAATTTTCCCATTTATAAAATGATTAATTAGCTAAATTAAAAGTTAATTACTATGAATTACTATCATTTCTATCATAATACATTTGCTAAAATATATAATTAATAGCTTAATGGCTTTTATCAAAAATTAAAAATTAGCATATTTATCGATTTTCATTTTGCTAAAATGCTATTAGCATATTCAAACAACCCATTACCTTTTACACAATTCAATTTAATTATTGAAAATAAAATTTTCGAAATTTCTTCGCTTACATTTGAAGATTAATAAAAAATTTAATACGAACTTTTTCTTTTTATTTAGAGAAATATTTTTATATTCAATCATTCTTGGATTGTGTTTTGCAAATGTTAGTTATCTTTATGATATCATTATTATGATATCATTAAATTTTAAATTTTCATTTGTTAAATGACTTTTGATCTTAATTCTAATCAGGTTAATTCATTCATTTTGTAAGGTTAATTCATTCATTTTGTAAACTATAGAATATTATTATGTTATGTAGAAATAATACAATTATCCATTTATTGATTGTTTATGATTTAAAAGTTCAGATTAATTCAATTTTAAAAACTATTTTGAAAAAGTGAATTATTTATGAATTTTTCTTGATTACTATTTTCGAATAGTTTTAATACAATGTTCATATGAAAGATGCTTTCAGATTAGTTGCACAGTTGAAATATGTGATTTTCTTTAATCGATTTTGTGAAATTGTTAAATATCATTTATCAATTCTTGAGATTCTCAGCTATAAAATCATTTAATTATCAATCATAAAATTTTGAGATTCTCCGCTGTGGAATTAATAAACTGCTACTTATAAATTCTTAAATTTTTATCTATAGAATCGTTAAAATATCGCTTATAAATTATCAGTTTCTCATCTATGCAATCATTAAAATATTATTTATAAATTCTCAAATTTCCATTCTATAAATCAATCAATAATAATCATAAATTTTCTTTATTTCAATCCTAGATATCAAATGCTTTTAAAATTTTACTAAAAATGTATTAAATTTATGAACTTTCCCCAACTTTAGTCGATTAATAGAGAGAAGTTGAAATGATAACAATTGAATCGACGAGATTGAGACAGGGAAAGGCAAAGGGAGATCAGATGATGGTGACGTTTTTTCGAGAGTCAGAAATGGAAAAATGAACAAACGAACGAACGAACGAACGAACGAACAAGAGAACGAACGAAAGTATGAACACGATAGGATAGATGGATGGATGGATGGATGATGCACTTATGTGCTTTTGTTGATTACGGTAACTTCATTTTCCTTCAATGCTAAAAATGCATTTCAAAAAAATGAAAAACAGCGAAGTAAATAAAAGTTGAAAATGAAAAGAAAAAAAACGCAGCATCAATTATTGATGAAAAAAAAAAGGCAATTCTAAACAATTTCTAATAAGTTATTGAAAATTAGAGTAATTTGAAAGATTCGAAATACTGTAAATTACAATAATTCAACATTATTATAAATATTAAAATCTACGGTAGATTAACTATTATTTTTTCTTTTCATATATTCTTTGAGAAATTTTGCTCGAGAATTATATCTATTGAGATAAATCTTTAAATCGGTTCATATGACAATATCAATTGCTATAATCTATAGGCATATTGAAATTTGTCAGACATTAATTGCATTTTTCTTTTTCAAACTTTTATTTTCATTTTAAGTCTTACGATACTTTTTCAAAAAAAAAAATATTGTAAGATTTGAATTTAGAGAAAAATAAGAAATTTCACAATTATTGATTATGTTTTTAGAAAACTTTTCAAATATTATTTTATATGTTGGAAGGAATACTAACTTATTCATTTTAAATATGCAATGGAAAATGTGTCTTTAAATTTTACTTCAATTTTTCAATTATTTCGACTACTAAAATTAAAATTACATCATATAAAAAGAACAGGATAGGGATAATGATTCTAGGATTGATACTGGGAAACAAAAATAAGTTGAATAATTTCAGGAATATTAGGCTAATTTTTTTGTAATCAAAATTTTTTTCAAAACAAATTTAATGATACAATAAGTTGTAATAAACATGGAGAAAAAACTTTTCTAACATAAATTCTAAAAAATCAATTATAAAATCAAATTGATAAAATATAGTTAGATAAATTATCAATTCCTAAACAGATATGATAAATGAAAATATACTAGATAAAGATAAAATGATAAATATGATAAAGTATAAACAAATATTTGATACCAACATAATAGATGATGAAATGATGGTACGTAATCGAACTTAAACAAAACTTATCACTAAAAATTGTTTAATTTTTTTACTATATCTAATCTTACAGAATATGCAATACATGATGAACATTTTGATATTATCAAACTTTTTGTAAATATTTTTCCATAATAGTGATCTATTAAAGTTTTTTCTTTATCATGATTTTATTATCATGATTTTTTTTCTTTTTGTTCCTGGTACGAATAAATATGTTTGATTGGAAGGAATTGAAAATTGATGCTATAATATCATCATTCTTCCATCCTTTTTTTTTCCTCTCCTTTTTTTTTTTTTTGGAAGAAAGATGGGAAACACAAAATGATTGTGATCATCAGATACAATATCAATTGGCATCGCATGCATTGCTGATGACCGGTTGCGCTCTCAATGAATTATTTGCCTTGGATTATCAAAGCTTTGTTTTGTCAAAAATTCAAAAGTAGCACTACCGGGGAGGGTCGAAAGGTCAGGGAAATATGTTATCATTTGTTAATTTAAATAAAATTATTGGATATAAACAAATAAACAGTTTAAAATTCTACGACACTTTCTTATATAAAGTATCGATAAAATGAAATAAACAAATGATTTTTTTTTCTTTCATTCAAAAATTATACTTACTAATATTTTAATAGAAAATAAAAAAGCATATGAATTGATTGAGCAAGTTTCAATGATGAAGAAATGAAAAATGAAAGATAAAAAAAAAGATAATGATGCTGATATGAGCAATTTATTTATTCACTGAGAAACACATATGCAACTTTTTTATATTTTCTTCATCAAATTTTATTTTATTATTTATTTAAGCGAATAAACAAAAAAAAAAGCAAAAGCAAAAGATTAAAAGTATTTTTAATATCGAAAAATTCCACAATATCTTAGTGACAGCAGTAGAAGAAGAAGAAGGAGAAGAAGAAGTTCAAAAGAATTTTTATTCGAAAAACTTTCAAATATCTTAGCTGTAGCAGTCGATATCATCTTAGTGGAAAAAAATTCGAAATATTTTTGGTAGGAAAAATTCAAAAATAATTTTAGTTCAAAAAAAAACAAACAAAATCCAAAATACTGTAATTACAAAATTATAGTATTAAAATAAGCCAAATAAATAAGCTAAAAATATTTCGAAGTTTCATAAACATAAAATAAGTTTCGCTTCTTTTATTTTTCAAACAACAAAAAAATCGCTATTTATCAGTAAAAATTTGAATTGTTATCAATAGTCCAATACCGTTCGCATGTTTATCTTAATTGATAAGCAGTTTATCTCAATTGATAATTAATTAAAATGTCAAATTATTCTTATCATTAATAATTTCAATATAAATTTTTTAAATTTACTTTGCCCTTAAAATGATTTAGTAAATATTATAGGAGTCGAGAAAAGGGATAATATAATATTGAAATAAAATTCAAAAAAAAAAAAAAACTACATGAAATATTTTTTGTGTTTATTGCAATTTGAATGAGAAATACTAATGCAAAATTTATTAATTCATTTGAAATTTATTCAAAAATTTGTCCTTAATAATAAAAAAAAAAAAACTTTTCACAATTTCTCATTCATTTTTTCAAGCTTCGAAATTTTTCCCCTATCTTTTTTTTCCATAGAAATAAAATAAGAATGATTGAAGCAATTCATTTTCATTCTTTACTATCTAAAAACATCTGCTCTCGAGAAATTTCAAGTGATCTACGCCTATCGATTGATTAAATGATACCTTCCTTAGTTTTATTTGATTGCAATTTGAAAACAAAATTACGGAATACATAATTTACTTATCTTGTTGGAATATAATTTAAAATCTATAAATTCTGATCTTGCTCGAAAATTTTATTTTTATATGAAACGAATAATACTAAAGCAATTTATTTTTCATTTTACAATCCACTCAAAACACCTGCTCTCGGGAAAATCTAAGTGAAATGATAATTATTTCCTGCATTTATCATTCTCGTTGTTTAAAGCTATTAATCTTGAATTTGCAAGAAGGGAAAATATAGGATAGCTTTAGCTTTGAAGCGATCATTTGATTGACAGACAGCTTAAATTCACTAAGCTTCCTTTTTCTTTTCTCACTCCCGAAAACGACCACTTCAATAAATGTTTTCACATTTCCATCGATTTTTCGTCTTTTTTCCACCGATACTTTAATAGCATCATTATCATTACTATCATTATTATTATTATTATTATTATTATTATTATTATCATCATCATCATCATCATTATTATGCTATCACTATAACCAAGCTAATAAATATTTGAAAATTATATTTAAAAAATTTAAATACTTTAATGAAAAATCAAATTTAATTGATTTTATATTTAAAAAATTTAAATACTTTAATGAAAAATCAAATTTAATTTTCTAAAATATATTCTTTCCTTTCTAATTTTTCTTTACAACTTAGTTAAATTTCTTTTTTTAAATTAACTTTTATCACTATATATTATCATATAGTATATAGTGATAATATATTATTTTTCCTTTTTTGATTTTAGTAAATAATTCATTTTATGTTATTCATTTTAGATAATTGTAACAAAATCAATATCAAATTAACAAATGATTCATATAGAATAAATAAAACATATATGCCTATATTTACTGATTTTGCATTAATTTATAATTCAAATTTAATTAATTGGAATTTGTTTAAAATATTTAATTATATAATTTCCGATTTCATTAAACGAAATATTTTTTATTTAATGATATTACTGTAACGACTGAAGTGATTGATAATCATTATATTAGATATTGTTATTTATTTCAAAAGAGAAGGAATAGTTAAACAAAATGTTCTCACTTACTCAAGTGGAATATTACCAGTCATTCGATATGGATGAGTTAGTAGCAATTTCAAGAGTGAAAAGCTCGAGGTTTATTTACCAACCCGATTAGCACCATCTAACTTTCTACTACCTACTACTTCAGGTAAAAAGAAAGAATTTGGAAATATGATGCTTCACTTTTCATTACTAACATCGGATTAGTAAATTCGAAAAGAGGGATATAATTTTAAAAATCAACATTAAGAGTTATTTGCTTTTTTTCTCTTTCCCTTTCTTTCTGTTTTTTTTCTTTCGTTCAATGGATGAATCTATTTTACATATATCAATTCGTCGTGCCTACTATTTCTTATAGATTAATCAAATGATAAATTCTGACTAATTTGATATCTTAGATATTTTCATATTTTCTTTTGATTTTAAATTTAACAGAATTAAAACATTAAGCTTTTATATTAGAGATAAATTGATAAAAATTTTCTTTATATATTATTCGACAAAAGAAGGAAAAAAGGATACTGTATTTAAATCATTTTAATATTTATATTTTAAGTAAAGAAAAAATTTTTAAAAATTAAGAAAAAATATTTGTTAAAAATTAATCGATGAAAATTTCAACTTCCCATTTTGTTCGTTTTATAAATTAAACATAAAAAAGTTGGCGAAGAAAAGTTGATGGAAATAAAAGAAGCAAAATAAAAATGTTAATTTATTTATTAAAAAATATTTTATAAAATGTATTTTAGCATTACAATAAAAATATGGTATAGAAAAAAAATAATGAAAAACGGAAAATTCTGAAAAGTCAAAAAATAATTTTTTTCTTATTCTTAAAAAAAAAAGAAAAAAGATTTTCCAATCAGATGAGAAATGAAAGATGAATACAATTCTGAAAGATTTTCCAATCAGATGGGAAATGAAAGATGAATACGATTCTGAAAGATTTTCCAATCAGATGAGAAATGAAAGATGAATACGATTCTGAAAGATTTTCCAATCAGATGAGAAATGAAAGATGAATACAATTCTGAAAGATTTTCCAACCAGATGAGAAATGAAAGATGAATACAATTCTTAAAGATCTTTCAATCAGATGAAAAATGAAAGATGAATAGAATTCTCAAAGATTTTTGAATCAGATGAGAAATGAAAGACGAATAGAATTCTTAAAGATAAGTATTCGCTTTCAAAAACAACAAAAAAAAATTCAACAAAATTTAAATGTTTGTTTATGAAATGAAAATTTAAAAATTTTTTCAAAATATTTACAATTTATTAATTGCAATCGATAATATATATGTATATATTATTTAAATTTTCATTAAATTAAATGGCTCAAAAATAAGCTATATAATATATTTTATTGCGAAAGAAAAATATCATTATCTTTCTAAAAATTATTCATTATAATTTACTTCTGAATATTCTGAATTCTTGGCTAAAAATCTTAGCTTCTAAAAGCCATTACATAAAAATGAACTGATAAGCTGGCCTAATATTTCAGCATAAAGAATATTAACAGCATTAGGTAAAATTATAGTTATATCATTATAATTTCCTGCATAATATTCTGAATTCTTGGCTAAAAGTCTTGGCTTCTAAAAGCTTAATTTTCATTACATACAAAATGAACTGATAACCTGGCATAATAATTTCAGTATAAAGAATATTAACAATATCAGGTAAAATTATAGTTATAACTGTAAAAATGTCAATAATATACATTTATATAATTATGGTTGAAATTATGAATAGATCAAATTCATCACTAATAATATCGTAATATTCTGAATCCTTCGCTATTGCTTATAAAATCATCGAAATGATGAAAAGCTAATTAAGTAAAAATGTTTACGATTTATTGTTATTTAAGCTATGATATTTCAATAGAGCACTGATTAAAAATGCTTTACATTTTAGTAAAAGATCTTACCTGCTCTTTCACTTATCTTACCTGATCTTTTCTACAAATTTAATTTACATTATTTGAAAATATTATTGATTGAAAAGCTATGATATTTCAATAGAGCACTGATTAAATGCTTTACATTTTAGTAAAAGATCTTACCTGCTCTTTCTCTTATCTTACCTGATCTGTTCTACAAATTTAATTTACATTATTTGAAAATATTATTGATTGAAAAATATTTTTAGCAAAGAGATTTTCCAATCAGTTATTTATATAATTTAATGTTCTACTTCAAAATGTTTTTGAAATATTTGAAATCGAAGTTTCATTTTGTTTTCACAAATCTATTCTCTCAGTACATTCAGAAAGAGAGATAGGAGGAGAGAGAGAGAGAGAAAGAAAGAAAAAAGAATGAAACAGTTGTTTTACAGCAACATATTTTTGTTGATTTCTTTGTTACAAGGAGAGAGAGAGAGAGGGACAGAGAGAGAGAGAAAGAAGAAAGTTTTCTCAAGAAAGTTAGAATTTAAGAAAAAAAACAAAGTGAAAGAAAAAAGCAACAACAACAACAATAACAACTGTTTAAAAGTATATCATTGTAGTTTTTAACTGATAAGGTAGAAATAAAAGAAATAATTTCGTATAGTAACAAATTCAAAAATTGAAAGAAATTTGATAGAATTAAATATAAAATTTAAAAGTTTCAATTTCACAAAAATTATTTAAATTTAAATGAATTCAATGAAAGATAAACAAAATTTTATTTGTAAAAGTAAAAATATTATATAAAAATTTGAGCAAATAAACAAAAATTTATTATTTTATTTGAATTTCTTAGCAAAATTTTATCGTTGTAAAATGAAAAAATTTATTATTTCTTTTTGAATGAATGATAAATTGAAATATTTGTTTGGATGATAAGTTGAAATATATTTACTTTGAAAATATTTTATTTTCAAAAATTTATTTTATATACAAAATTTTCATCCATCATTTGACTGTATCGATAAGAACAGTTATGTTGTTGATAAGAATCGCCGTCATTGCATTAAAGTTGTCAAAGTTAAACATGAAGGAAGAAGTAGAAGAGAGATGGATATCAGTTAACCTGTTGACGATAAATTGTCGATTTATTGCAAAAATTTTGTCATGAAGTATCAAATGATCAAATGATTTCGCGCAACAATTATCATAAATATAAAAGAAAATGATAGCAATGATATAAATAAGCAATTGATTTGAAGATGAAATTCGACAAGTTATCAAATAATTAAATTTGTGCTAAATTGGAATTTAAAAAATTGAAAATAAAATAATTAAAATTATCGTTGAATAAATAAAAATATATTCTTTTACAATTAATTGTACTTAATATTTTAATATTATTTTAACTTTCTGCTATGCAAAATGTTCTCATTGGAATTGATAAAAATGAAAAAAATTGATAAGAAATAAAAGTAGTAGTAAAGCAAATCTGAAATGCTTTGAAAAATTTTTATCAATTAAAAACTGAATAAATTATAGTAATTTCTATTTTAATATTTTAAGGAAAAAATCAAATTATATCGACAAATATTTTCAAATGTTGCAGACATATAGAATTATTTGATAAATGTTGCAATAAGAAAGATAGAAATATGATAAATTGATTAAATGGAAAATGAAGTTTCGATTGTTGTTGTTGCGATAGTAAAAACTTTTTTTTTTTTAAATATCAATTGATAATATTCTAATGCATTTTATCAAATAGAGGAGATGAAAAATGAGAGATATTAATTTTGCAGAACATTAAAAAATTCAAAGAATTAAGAACATACCAAAACAAATTCCACGTCTTCTTTTTCGAGACTTTTAAAATCATCCAAACGTGTTTTGCGTAAACTTTGAATATCCTTAAAATGTCGCCAAGCATAATCTTCTAGCAATGAATCGATATCGATATGACTTTCGGCCATTTATTTAATTGAGATTAATAGGTTGATTTTAACTTTAATTATAACTGCAATATTGAGGAATATAATGACAAACATTTGACGTGTAATACTAAATTCAAGTTACGCATGAAATTTCAATTACACATAACGAATTTCACGTACATTATTAATACGCAAGCAATAATTTACTAAACCAATCAATTTATATATAAAATAAAATTCACTCGATCAACAATATTAGGATTTATAATGATTATTTTTCACGTAACGTTATTAAATTTGATTTATGATAATTATAATAACGCATTCCACGTATACTATTCATGCAATGATAAATTGTTAGATAAATTTTATTTCTAAAAAATTATCAGTACTTCATATCAAACGTAGAACTTGACGTATATTATAACAAGTAGAATATAACGTATATTGCATATATGATAAGCGCTAACTTTAATATTAGGGATAATGTGAATAAGACGTAGAACTTAACGTATGCTTGAATTAAGCGGAAAATAAGTCAGTTTATGCGTCTACGCAAGATATGTTTCATATAAGATTATGTCAAGTAAAAAATGAAAGAGTCAGAGTTAGCTTAAACTTTTCTAATCAATATCGGATGATATAAATCGATGCCAAGAAAATCAAATCAACTAAATAAGAATTAATCGTATATCAGTAAAAGCTCAAACTTTAACAAAACATTCTCGGATCGGATTAACGATCGAAATATCGAGAATATGATAATCGATGAAATTTTGCAATAGCAATAATAGAACAAGAATGATAGCTTAAACTTTTTAACTAAGCAATCTTGAATTATATTGAATTTAATCCGATCAAATCAGGTTGATGATCGAAAAATATCGTTAATCGGAGGATTGTCAATGAAATTCGCAACAGCGATAGCAATAGCAGTAACAACAAGAAATGTGAACGAGAAGACGGAAGAGGAGGAGGAAGAGGAGGAGTAAGAAGTAAAGAGGTTTGGTCTATTTCGTGGATCGGATAGCTCATAGATTGTTTTTCTGTGTCGTCGTTTTGTCGTTGTCACCATTTTCGTATATCGCTTGAGCTCCGCCTTTGATGGCATACTCGCCGATTGATTCTGAAAGTAATCATTCGTTCGATGGATTTTCAAATTTTTAAACCTGAAATGAATTTAGTTAAACCTGAAATTTAATAGGTTAAATGCTTTCTTTAGTTTTAGGGAATATCTGGAAACAAAATATGCTAAATAGCACTTTATTTATAAAATAGGAAAGGAATCCGGACGGAAAGTTTCATATATCGGCGATAATCCAAAAATGAATCAATTGATGACTTATAGAAATTATTGTGCTACTAATATATCATCTTATCATTATTTAAGTTTATTGACATTTAACCCATTGAATTTCAGGTTTAGCTTTTATTATATATAACTCTCGATTTGTTCTATCATGATCTATTTCATCGAATTATTATTTGAGAAGGTCAGATTTATGGAAAGAAATAAGTATAAAATATGATAGCAATTGCTTTATGCTTTTATTGATTAAAGTTGTAAAACAACAAATTTCAGAATTGAAATAAAACTTATGAAGGAAAGTAATTATCAATAAATTTCTGATTCCATGATGATATATAGAAAATGGAAATTTTAATTTAATTTTTAAGTATTCGTACGTAAATTTACGATCAAAAGATTTCAGCTATATCAAATATCATTTTATCAATAAATCACATTTTTATTTAATATTATTTACCATAATATTAAATTAAGAGATCAAAAGTATTATATTCGAAATAAATTGTAATTTAACGAATTCGAATACATTGGAAATTATTTAAAAACTTAAATCTATGAGTATCACTATTTTCTGATTCATTATTTATTCTGACTGACTAAAAATCCGGTATTTTACTTGACCTTAGTCGCGTAAGTTGACCTTTTTATTTCTGTGATTCATGCTAAACACAAATATAACAATTTACTTTATCTATTGAGTAGAGAACGTCTCTTCGTTCAGAATGTTATAATTTTGGAAAACCAAAAGAAAAAATTTGTTTTGTAGAATGAACAATTATTGATTGATAAATGATTATAAAACAATTATTTTATCATTACATTCACGTATATCATAATATTATCAGTGATCGATAGATTTCTTACATTTGTTGATCCTGTATTAGTAATATAAGTTGGAAGAAGTTCCATGAGAGTGCCACTTTTTAGGAACTTTTTAGGAATACAACATCCAAATTATCAATGCTTTGAAATTCAATCTTAAATTATATCGATTTCTGATTAATTTATACAAAGTTTTGAAATCCAACAATTCAAAATTCTCATTGACATTTGTTGTTTGTTTTATCATAAAAATTGAAAATTTTATCACAAATTACAATCAATACCGTATACCATCAATAATTCGTGTTTTTATTATTGAAATGGGGATAAGAGAAAAGCAATAGGAATGATACGGTCAATTATAATCTACCGGATGATAGCATCATCATTTCATCAAAAAATGAAATGCAATGATTCATTGATGTTAAATGTGAATTTTTATTTTAATTTTGATCCAAATTAAATATTCGTATAATCTTTTATTTAACAAATTTTATGAACTCGATTTCTCCCACCGAAAAATTAAACTATTTGATGGTTACTGTAAGCAAAGCCATTTATCGTATTACCATATATTTTCATCCTGCAATAATTATTTAGTTGTTAAGCATTTTAATTCCGCTATTAATCTCATGCAACTTTTCTTCTTAATTTGTAATCAGATCAAATCATTAGAATTCAATGATACCGAATTATTGCTTAAAGTCAAATTAATTAGTTTTGAATTGTAATTTTTAGAAGTAACCAATTTAATTTATTAAAATGTACTATACATCCAGCACATATAACGATGAAATATTAGTAATTAATAAGAATTTCGAATATTTTCCACCTCTCTAACTTCATTAAAATTTACTAATTTTCATTATTTCTTTTCTTTCTATCATAAATTAAACCTATTTCTTTTTAGTCATACTAATCTTCTCATTTATTCCTCTAAAATTTCACTTCGCTAATTCCATATATTTGAATGTAAACGATTAATTTACTACAATTTTGAGATTTTACGGCTTAGGTTGTAAATAAATTCTATAAATTTCTTGAAACATAATTGCTTTTGAATTTAACTATTTTGAAGAATGAAAAATGAATGAATTAACAGTATTACAGAAATGTTCATGATTATCAACAATCATATATGCTTAGCTATTAATATGTATAGAAATTAAAATTATGCAAAAATTCCTCTTGACATAAACTGAGTTTACAAAAATTTGAAGCAAGTGAGTGATAAAGGGAAGATTTGTGTATGGTAACTTATTTCATAGTATCAATCATCATAGCAAAAGATCCAATATCTTTCCATACAAAATTCCACGATCACTAGAAAAAAATTATCACAGAGTAACATTAAGGAAAATCTACAAAAAAACTTTCCCAATTTGTATTTCATCGTTAATCATTGGTATAATTTTAGTTTATTCAGCTTTCTCCTACCTAAAAATCTCTTATTCCAAAAACCAACATCATCTTATCTATTTATTTTTTTGTTTAATCACTTACATTTCTTTTTTGCTTAAGTTGATCACCTGAAGGTTTTATTAAAAGATTTATGAGATGATCATGATGCAGAAAATAAATTATATATAATGATTTGAATTTCAGTTTTAAAACATAATCTATAAATGTCACCAGATTATTTAATGAACCCTTTCCTTGCAAGTATTTACATCTCATGATCTATAACAGAACTTCTTATACAACTTGTTTCTGCTAACTATACAAATCCAAAAAGTATGTACCACAGAAATATCAAGGATAAAGTTGCTGAATAATAAAAAAAAAAAAAAAACAAAGACAATATTAAAATTTTCCAACCAAGAATGACTTATAAATTGTAAACACGTCTAAATTATTTTGATGTTTTACAATATTTTATACAACACTTATTTAGCACATAATATTAGTAATTTCAAAATAAAATAAATAATATCCCACAATACCAGTAATTATCGTTAAAAGGAATGATTTCAATCATAAGTGGTTTTTCAATTCCTTATATAAATGTGTTTCAAAAAATTTGAAGAATGTTATGTGAATTAGCGAGATCTCGAATTACCTGTGATTTCTTATTTATCATCCATGATTTTGTAAATATCGACAAAATATTTAAGGGTTTAAAATAATACCTCCCGAAAGCACTTTGTTTATTCGATTTTATGATCTCTTTAACCAAAATAATAACTAACATCCAAACAGACAAAAAAGCCTCGTTAAGTTTTGAAAGTTTTTTAATGAAAAGACAGCAATATAATGGATGACTAGCTCATCAAATTTGAGGTAAATAGGCGAAATATGGCGGACTCTCCACCATTTTTTTTCTCATAATCTTCGAGCGCATACTCGCGGAAACCATCCTCTAGTCATAACAGCTTTTTCGTTTTCTGGTTTTCTTGTTTCTTCCTCATTGAGTAAAGTACCATAAAACCAATGTTTACTAATTCGAGTAACCATCCAATGTTCGCCAATCTACAAAATCTAATATCTTTTTTTTGTAGAACAAGGAAGTTATGACAGCAGTACTAAAGAACTATAGGATTCACAAACAAAACTGACTTTGGAATTCGAAATTTTTATTAAAAATCAAAATAAAAGTTAAAGAATAGATAATAATTTAGAACTGATAACCTGAGCAAAAATAAAGGAGTTGTACTCACCCTCACTAATTGTCGTGTTTCGTCTGACCATGGTTGGCAAAACCAAATCGAAATACCAAATTTAAGCGATGAACAATAACCGCCCGGGAAATTTCGTATAATTTCAACTTCATGAGCATTATCTCTTTTGTACTTTTTTGTAACAGTTGCTCTTCCTGAAATATTTATTGTTATATGGCAAAAATTCTAAATTTTGTTGTTCATATTCAAAAAAAATTAAGTTTAAATATTAAACATAGCACCAGAATTCATAATTAATAAATGATATATAGATGAATCATTTAGGAAATTGTGCTTTCAAAATGATTATGAATTTTTCCCTTAATCAAATTGCATAAGAATCTTTACTAATAAAATATTTGCTTGTATATTCGTTACTATAACGATCGAAAGCCATTTTTTTCTTTTTTTTTTTTTTAAAGGAATAAATAAATATCGTACCAAAACAAATTATATCAAAAAATTTTAATTGTTTCCGCTGGAGAAATTCATGAATCTCTCATCTTATATATATATATAAAGATATTCAAAACTGACGAGTTCACCATCACTAAATACCAATCAATCAAAACTATGAATAATAATCCTCTAAATGGCTGGAATTAAAAGCTTTGTTATGAGAAAGTGGAGCCATACTTCAAAAGAAGTATGAAGGACATTGCCTCTAACCATCGTTAGATACGCGGATATTAATATTTGAATGAGTATGTCGTCAACCTAAACTGTCCACAGAGATTCAACAATAAAAGTGAAATTGAAAATTTCTTTTAATATATATATATCAAGGACGAGGATGTTATAAAAATATTTAAAGGACAATGAATTTCCCTAATGAGTGTCGAAAAATATTTGATCAAAATTGAAATGAAAAATCAAATCTGACATTTCATTGTAAAAATATAATATGAAAAATATATTTAAAGAATAACACTTTTTATTCCTATAGCAATATTTAAAGAAAAATAAATTCTCTCTAATCATATTATTCTCGAAAAATAATTAATAAAACTGAAGTGACAAATTAAACCTGACAATATTTTTTAAACAGATTTTTAAAATAACACTTTTCGTAACACTACATCAGCATTTAAAGTAAAGAAATTTTTACTTTAAAAAAACCAAAATTAAAATCACTGCCGGAAAATGTTTAACAAAAATTGAGATGAAAAATTAAGTCTGACAATATTTGTATATTTTGTCTCCTTATTCAGCTTCTTCAAAATATATGCAATCATTTCAAAGTTTTTTTTAACGTTTTAATAGTTACACTTAGACTTTAATTTTTTCGGATAAAAGCACTTGAAGAAAAATAAGTTTCCTCAATCGGTCTCGAATATTTAATATTATGTAAGCGCTTCCCAATATTACATATGCTCTTCTAGATATTCACTCAATGTTATATTTCGTTTTTAGAAAACTATCGTAATTTAACATTAACTTTTCAAACATGAGAAAAATTTCAGAATACAAAGCTTATGTGTAAAAATGTTTCGAGATTTCCTGAAAATTTTTGTCGACTACTAATTTTTCTTTCTTTTACTGCGTGATACAAGTGAAATGAAATTGTAGCTAAATGTACAAAATAACTTGAACTTCTATTAAAAAAAATGAAAGATAATAAAGATAGTTTAATGAATTAATGAATTATTTATATTAACGAAAAAACGCAAATAATTTTTATCATTAGAAAAATGGCATGCATTATATGCAACGATTTCTGTTCATATATTTTTTATAAAACATAACAAATGCACTTCTGAAATTATTTTTAAACATTTTAATTATTTCATAAAATTTTCATGCCTTTAAATAACGAACCGAAAGCGTAAATTGTGTAGTTGAGGAAATAACAGGCCACCAAATTCCATTTCCTTTGGTATACCATCCCATGTTAATAATATATCGGATACGTTACGACGCCAACCCAAATCGTAGGGATAAACAAATGCAGTATTTCGTTCACGCGCATTTGCTTTATCAACTGAAACAAATAGGAATGCTCGTAAGTATTTGATTTCAACGTTCGAGACTTAATTTAAATATTAATCACAAATATTGGAAAGAAGTCACTGGAAGGTATAGTGTTTACATAGAGAACATATGATTTTAAATAATATGATTTCTATCCTACATATTTCATTTGGAAATTCTCCCCAAATTTGTATATATCAAACTGCATTCATCTGTAATTGAAGCATTAGTATATCATACAAATATAATTTTCAAACTGCAAGCAATTAAATTTAACAAAACAATTTTCAAGAATCGTTTCAATAAATATTACCGATATAATCTTCAATACCAGTACGATTTCGAATTATTCCTCGAATTTGCATTCCTAATAAAAACCCGACTGAAATTATGACACCCAATGAAAGACCAAATGCAAATATCACAAAAATAAATGAATATAATGATAAAATAATCAATTCACTGTTATCATCATAATTGAAATACCATATCTGAAATTGCGAATATGAATTATTTCCTCATTCTAACAAATGAATGATAAAAATTAAATTCAAAAATCCAAATAAATGTGAAAATATTAATTCAAAATATTACACTTTTTCTATACAATGGATTACATATTGGTGTATATTAGAAATAATACGAATATATGTTAAAACTAAGATTATTTGCTTAAAAAGATTTTCAGTTAAAATTTATATCTCGAAAAGAACGTAAAGTTAGATTTGGGTATTCTTGAAAATATTAATTATGGAAGCAAAAAAAAAAATTAGACAGCGAATGATTTTCGAATCAAATTCAAAGTTATGGAATTTGAATAAAGTAATAATATCTCGGAAGGTGATCACATTACGATTGATAATTAAAGCAAAAATGAAAAACAATGATAATGGTGCTGTTTGAATACGACTTATTACGATACATAAAGTGTAACAAAGAATAAACTCTCTATAAGAGAAATAAATATCTCTGTTATCGGCAAATAATATTTTGCGAATTACTTTTGTGCAAATAAGCAAAAAAGTGAAAAGTACCCGAAATAAAAATCGATATATAGTAAAAGATAAAATTATAGCAGCGTGAATGCAACCAAGTGTTGCTGAAGCAAGAAAGCGTACAAATAATGCATGATTTCGATGTCCAACACAGTTATTTATCCACGCTAAAAATACAATCTATCGAACAAAAAGAAATGTTCCGAAACTTAAGGATAGATATTATCTATCAGGATAAAAGCTTAACTTGCCTAACTAATAAGGATAAACTATCGTTCAGTTTTTAGCCCTCTAACTTAATGAGTTATCTTTAAAATCGGTACAATTTCTAACTGCATCTTAATCTTCCTTGAAAATTATCTTATCTCTAAATTTTCATAGTGCCGTGCGTTCAATTTTTTTGAAATACAATCAAACTTACGACAGTGATGATCCATTTTACAAACACAGCGACCACATTTTGAACAGTGATGCGAACGAGGTAATTTAAAACCATCACATATTCGACAATATTGCAGTCGACTTTCATCTTCCTGAAATTATCAAACTGAAGATTTTGAAACTTCCATCCTATCAAAAGTTTCAAGAAAAATCTTAAGAAATAAAAACATAACTACTCAAAGACGTTATTACTAATAGTATCATTTAATGATAATAACTAGAAAACTACATCGTATTTCCAAAAAATTGGCACATCATTTTAATAATCGAATCTGTCCAGCAAGTAACTAAAATTGCAAATAACATAGCAAACTATAATGAAGACGATCCATACCTTTCTCGGTGGTTTCCAATGATATGGAGCATATCCTGGGCCAAAGAATGATGATTTACTAAGATTAATTAAAGTCAGGTAATTAAATAGTAAAAAAGTGAAAGATGCAAGAATGAAGTTACTGTAGTTAAAGGCCACCATTGCAAATGCATATATATTGTAGCAATACAAATCTAAAACAAATTCGAATGCATAATTATAAAAAATCAAAGATCTGGAAGGAATAAAATTATTTCTTAATTAAAGAAAAACTAAGAATATAGTTATTCTGAAATTTTCTTACTATATGTTCATGAATTATTCGAGAAAAATTATTTGAAACATACAGTAAATGTTATGCAAATCACTGCTAATGGACCCCAATGAAATAACCTTTGAACCATTGTTTTTCCCAAATCTCTTTTTATATCACAATCACTATCACCATTCCAATTTGGAGCTTCGATAATTTGGTCTGTAAAGAACCAATCATCACTGTTTGGATTTTGAAATTGTTTGAAACAAGGATAAATTGCATAAAAATAATAAGAAATTCTAATTTGTTTGTTGGAATTATAATGAAATAAACTATAAATTGTTAGTAATAGTTTGATGAAAAACAGATCACAAATTTCAGACTACAATTATTCATAAGAAATTAAAATAAAAATAACGTAGCTAGTTCACCTACATCATATTACCGTTTCAGAGTTGATAATCAAATGATAAAAGAAAATAGAAATCTTATCAAAATAAAATCTATAATATATTTGATGCATCTTAATTTTAAAATCTTTAAAACAAAGAAAATTAATGGAAAAGTTAAGACGAACTTACATTCCGCCACTGGCAAATTCATACATGCACCATTAGTAGTATTTATTTCAGGATTGTTTATTTTTCGTTGTTTTAAAGCCATTGTTTGTGTATCAGATCGTTCGCGTTGTTGCATAATGTTTTCCTTGAAATATTTATCCACCTATCTGTAATCAAATATCACTAATATATTAAAATTATCTTTAACTTCAAACAAACAGCAAACAATCGCTTAATCAGATAATCTGTAGCAATCAAAACACTTAATTATTCAACCTATATTAGTGATGCCAACTTCTAAATTACCCGAAAAATAAACATTTGTGTTTATAAGAAAAAACAGAATTAAATATTTGACGCAAATGTTTTTCTGGAGAACATAAATGTTCATTTTTACGTCAAATCTCACATAACACGTAATGTTTCAATGAAAATACTGATAAAGTAAATCTCTTTATTCGCTTACGTTTAATACATGACAAAAAAAACAACGTCGATTCTCATATCAAATGTTACGTTGTCATCAACTGATTACCTAATTTGTCGTAACAATTATCACGTAACACATATTTTCAGAAGTTAGAAAAATATCGCGATATCATTGGTACTTTGTATTAGCATTAGCATGTATCAGTTGGATTGGTCGGGTATTTCACAGTTGGCCGGTTGAATGGAATTCAAAAATCCTTGATACTGAATTGAGTTCAGAAAATCTTAGGACAGTTTGATGAACTGTGAGTGTCGGAAGGAGTGTTGTGTTTAGGGAATTCAAATAAATCATGAAATCATCGTACTGATCAGTAATATCATTATTTAGCATATTTCGAAATAATTAAAAAGTTTGCACATGCACAACTTTCTAGAAGGTATTTTTCATTCAATAAATGAAATATAATTCACGTAAAAAACATTCAACGTATTAGCGATATTTATAATTATATTTAAACTTCAATCCTGTGTTGGCTTGTTTTCTAATCATCAATAAAAATAAGGGTAAAAGTTCACGAATTAATTGATCATTCACGCGGATTGCTATTATGCTATTAATTAAATATCGCAATCAGGGAATTAAAGCATGTATTATCGATCAGAAGTATTGAATTCAATTAATAAATGATATGTTTTAATTGATTGGATTATTGAATGATTTATGATTTGAAAGAATATAAATTTCACTCGAACAATTCTTCACATAAATAGATAGAACTTTGACTAATTTAATTACCCTGGCTATTTACAACCAGATTAATCGCACCAGTTTGTCCTAGCTATTTATGGCCAGATGAATATTAAATAATACTAATTAATCATTGCCTTAGCTGTTTACGCATTAATATTAAAAATATTTTGCAAATTAAAAATTTATGTTAATACGCTTTGGTCTTTTATTTTAAATTTTTGGAAGTTATCTGTCACAATAATTCTTAGCCATGTCAAAGATTATATTCGGTGTTATAAATAAATTTTAATTGTATAATTTTTCCGATTATTTTATATTAAGCGATTAATAGGACAGTAGAGAATTTCAATTATTAATTCATCAAATAATCGTACGTTTAAATTAAATTGATAAAACTAAGTATTAATTGGATGATTGTCAATTTTTCGATGGAAGAATTCCAATCATTTTAGTCGTCGATTTTCTTTAACTGTAACAAAGATTAAGGATTAAGGGTTCTTTTTGCCTTTCAATGGTAGTATCTCAAACTTCGGTAATTGAACCTTTATTACCTTACCCTAAATGAATGCAGCGATTAGAATATCAAAAATACAATCCAATGTTACGCCTATAAGATTATATCATAACTTAAAGTAAAAGCAACACCACATAAAGTCCGTAATACCCCTGCAACTGACCTCGCTGAATCACATCCTTTACAATGGCCTTGATGCTCAGAACTCCGCGTAGATGGATGATCCTGGTACGATTCTATGATTATGAGAAATAGCGCCTTTGTTAGCTTGTGGGAATGAAATGAAGCTCTTTTTACAGCTCATAAACATAATGGGCGGGCAACTTTAGCTCGCATTTTATATTAATGCAGTAAATGCGCACGTACAACAAACAACCAACAATATTAAATATGGAATAAAGGAATTGCTAATTTTTGGTTCTTCTCGCAATTTCGGCGATAACTTTTTGAATTTGCAGTTGTTCTTGATGATTTCCATTTATTATAGATAGAAATGAAATTTTGAAAATGCATTATAATTTTAATTAAATGAATTAAATCGAATTTATCCTATTGAAATATCGAAGAAGAATGTTGAAGAATGTGGAACTTTCATGGATTATTTAAATTTTTGATTTTGAATTTGTAGTTTTCCTAAATTTTGACTTTCCATACTTTTATGAATAAAATGTTGCACTATTTTTCTAAGCCATACTACAAACAATATGATATTTGATATAAATCTAGTATTATAAAGATTCATCAATTATCATATGCTTATACAAATTTGCCATCTTTGTATCGCTTATTTTTAAATGCAGTCCTATACATGCAGTCCTCGTGCTGCATCCTTTAATAGAATTTCGAGAACCTCGAGAGTCTAATTGGATAAATTACAAACCCAATCTTTTTTAAATGCTTCAAAATGCATTTTAAATTCATCGAAGTACTATCCAATATTATATCCTTAGCAGCAATTTGATTCTTCACACTGATTACATCGAGATTGATTATGTGTTCAATATGTGGTAAACAAAAATTTCTCCTCCTATTCACTTTTTCATTATTTTCATGATTTGCGCGATTTGCTTGATTTCGAAAACATGAAATTAGAAGACAGCTATTGGTTGTATGAATAAATCGGATGATCATATTCTGCATAATCTTAAAAATTCGTTACTAATGTCACTAATTAATCGTTTAACAAAACAATTACTACTTAATTTTAATTTTTAATTTAACAAAATGAGAGAAAATATTCTGTCACAAGAAGTTCAAGCGATTAATCTTTTCGATAATCGAAATAAATGCAAAGCTTTTTTCTGTGGCTATTATCTGTATCATATCAAGTAAGGAAAAAGATAAATGTAAGAGTAATAAGATTATTTTTGTCTCAAAATATATATTGTATACTGCAAATAATACCTGAAATTGCAAAGTATATTTATTCAAAATATTTGAATATATTTATTAAAAATATAAAAATAATCTTATTTAATCTCATTATTCTTCAAAAATTTTAGGTAAATAATACCTAAAATTACAAGAAGCAACTATACATCATATACCTCATATTTTGGTAATTTCAGGTTCTCTACCGTATTTTTAACAGATCAAATAAATTAGTTCTACAGAGCTTTCTTTAAATTCTTCAAAATTTTTAATTTCACTGTATGGCAGTCCAGAGTGATCATCAAGATTCGTTGAAACTAAAATTATATGCGCATCCTTCCGAAAAACTTTTTTGCAATAGTTTTTGATGTCACAGAAAATTTTATTGCAAACTATTTTATAATCAAGAAATTAAAAAACTACAAGAAAAAACAATATTATTCAATTTATTTTTATGTTTCCATTAACTAATTATATTTTGTACAGTCCGAAAGATATGCATCTGATTTATCGTCTTGAATAATTAATAATTAATTAAGAATGAGATAATTCCTTCTTCGTTCAAATATAGCAATCTTTATTATTTATTATGCAAATATATATCACACATGTATATGCAAACATTTATTTTTATCCAATTGCTTTTATTCAATCATACACACATCATAATTTACAGCAAAAATGAACTGAACAGTTCGTATTAACTACTTTTTACTAATTAATATCAATGCTGAAAATAAATCTTCATAAATGATGTTATTTGAAAAAATAAAAAAATAAAAAGAAGCGACAGAAAGAAAAATGGTGTAGATCGGATGTAACGGTTAATTAATATACAGTTTTCCAATAATTAAACTTGTATTTAGATATTGTAGAAGTTATATTACCAGTTATCATTGATGAAAGTAGAAAAAATATTGAGTATGAAAATTTCAAAATTTCAAGTAATCTTAAATTCGAAATTATATTTTCAATTCAAATTCAACTAATTTTATTCCGATCGACATGATATGAAATGCATGTATACATGGTTCAACTGCTTCTCGAATTGCTTATTTTAACCACAATTCTACTTCATTCATGAATGAGAATGATTGTTAAAGAAGCGATTATCATGACTTTTCACTATCCGACATTATGAGTAATAATTTTTAATAAGCACCTACTTATCAAAATGATATTTCATTTTCAAAATTAAGAAACATCATAGATCTCTATTTAAAATTCAACAGAAATTTGCTGCCAAAATTCTTAAATATAATCGTTCTTATTCTTAAACTGTTCCTTCCTGTTTTTAAAAATAATAAAAGTTTATTATTTTCTGATATTTCTAATAGAAAAATCACATTGGAAATATTTTACGATTGGATTCAAATGATCGTATTTTACGCTTCTATAATATTCTCTTTATACTTATGGACAATTGTAAAAGTAAAATTTTTTTTCAATTAAAGAATTAAATTTTATAGAAAAATCTAGCTAAATTTGCAGAATAAATATTTTTGCCTTAGTATTAATCTGATTCAATTGCTAATTCCTTTTATTGTAATTCTAAAAATAATTCATAATTCGATTAAGAAGGGATGAAATGATTAAAGTATAAAATTCAAATTTCAAAAATGTTTTTTATTTATAAAAACCAGGTTAGGGGCGTAAAATTTGATTACAGAATTATCACGTCAAAATCACATCAGTATATAGATTTTTTCTTTGTAGATTTCCAAATATTGCTTACTGCATATGATGCATGCAAATCATATCGTAATATTCGACGTATTATATTATTCGAAAAGTGTACTTCTAATCCGGAATAATCGGAAAGGTTAAAAGCGATGTGAAAAGAAATGATAACCTAAAAATGAAAAAATGTGCTGCATTTTAGTTCAAAAGCATTACGTCAAAATCAATCACAAAATTCAATTTCATTTTTCTTTTTTTGCCAAAAATTTTTGAAATTCGAAAGTTTTTTTCAATCAAAATTTTCAAATCAATTAAAATGGATGATTGATTTTTATTGTTGATAGAGCAAATATAAATGTATGCCTTTTAAATTGTTCAAATCGAAAATTTTTTTCTAAATACAATTTTCAATTAATCTCAAACTATTTTATAATAATAAAGCTAAAATCCATCCATAAGCTTTTCCATTTGTTTTGTAAATTAATTAATGTATAGAGAATGGAAAAAATGCGCATTAAATTACTTTACTTCAGCAGAAAAAGAAATCAAAGCTAATTTCTTTCTTTTAAAGTGAAAAAAAAGGAAAAAAAGGTAAATGGAAATAGGATTATAATCATATAAAGCAAAAGCAGTGCATAAAGAAAAATGAGAAAACATTAAAGAATAAAATGATCTCCCAAATGTGATAATATAGATAGAGCATATATGCAAAACTAAATTGATGATGGTGCAAATCGAGAATTAATTAGTTAATTGAATAAATTATAATTAATTTTTAAAATGATAAATAATAACTCATTTATTGATAAATAACTAGTTATCATTTATGTTATAATTTATATAACATATATGTATGTGTGTATATGTATGCATATATGAATGATTAGAATATGTTAAAATGATTAAATAATTAATCATAACAAGTAATTGATTATTTGAATATAAATTTGTAAAGAAATTGATGGACAGTGATGGTTTATGCAGGAAGAATTGACAGAATTCTTGGCACTTCTTTAATATTAAAATGATTTTAATTAATTATTTTTCACTATTGCAGCTATTATTGGTGTTGTTGATGATGTTGTCGTTGTTGTTGTTGTTGTTGTTGTCGTTGTTGTTGTTGTTGATGTTGTTATTGTTGTTGTTGTTGTTGTTTTGTTATCAAATTTTAACTAACAGTATGACTTGAGCGTTGAATATGTGATGCACGTTCCTGAAATTTAAAAAGAAAACTTTTTTCCCCTATAATTAAAATTTTATTTTAATAAAATGAAATCTCATCTAATTTATCATACTGTAAAAAAATTTAATTGAATAAAAAATTAATTATATAATTAATCAAATTTTATACTTAATTAAATAATCAATTAAACGCTTCAATCAATCTCCTTGCCTATATAATTTATTTGAGTATTCAATTTTTATAAAATCAATCTGATGCCTTGTTTATTAAAAAAATTTTATTAATAAAAATTGTTTTACCTCTCCTTCTTTATTGAAGAGAATAGTTTGTACATTAGAACCAACTCCAAATGAATCTTCGGCATCATAGACCAAATGATCAGGAGGACTATATATTCCTTGGCCACGAGCCCAAATCTATAATTAGAATATTTTCCGACGATGAGACTTTTAGCTTTAATTTTTTTCATTAAAATAAGACGATATCATTAAGATTGGATTCGGTGTTGGAATTTCATTATACATATTATCGTAATACAGAAGTTGCTCCAGAATACAAATTTTAGATTCCATTCAGAAATCATTTCTTCTCTAAGTAATCTACATTTTGTTTAATATTTCAAAGTATAAATTTTAAGATCGGAAAATATTTAAATTTTATATTCTCGAAAAATTACTTTATTTGACTTTATCATATAAGCATAAAAGTTACCTTAACCGATTTTCCAGGTTTCAAAACGAAATCTCTTGGGAAGGTGTATACAACTTCACGTTTGCCATCAATTTTTCGTTTCAACCTCCACTCGCCAATCGGTTCCTCTTTGGAGCGATGTGTATTTTCGAGTAAAATGTATTTACCATCCGATGCAGCATCCTGAAATTTGCATTTAAACAATAGCCTGAAATTTTGCACCTCAAACGAAAGTTTCAATTCCTAATTTCTAAGAGTGTATAATTTATGTAGATTCTAATCTGCATAAATTAATAAAAATTCAACGCGAAAATTATGAAAAACGTTGAAATTTAAAATAACTTTTAATTTGAAAATATTTCAATTCATTTTTCAGGTATACGGTAATGATAATAATTTGAAATAAAAGAAACCTGTATGGAAACGTTTCCTTTAGCGGAACGTTGAAATGATGTACGACTAGCTGTTTCACCTTTCAATACACGAATACTTTCTAAACAAAAATCGGAAATTAAAATTTCCTTTGAGATTTCTTTTAGCTTTTTTCATATATACTTTTGTGCTTTGTAAAATTAAGAAAAATTTGAATTATTAAATTTTGTTTTCCCAACATAAATTATTTTTAAATTAATTTTAAAATTCAAAACGAAATGAAAATATCAGAAAATATGAATTAAAATCGATAAACATAAACAGTAAATTTTTATGATATAATGAGTATTTTAATTAATTATTTAGATTTATTTGCTAGCTCCCAAAAAAAAAAAAAGGAAGAAGAAAGTATTACCATGCGGAGATCTATAAAAGACATCTTCTTCGAGATTTCGGGACGAAAAAAAAAAAAGGAATTTTATTAAAAGATGGTGAAAATTTTGACAACGCTCAGAAAATTGAATTATATAAATTAACAAATTAAAATTGAAAATGATTGCTGTTGGTTTGAGGTGATGAGGAAAAAACAAAACAAGTTATTCATTTAATTGTTACAATCAAAAATTGAAATATTCTTTTCTCATACAATTCTGAATCTTCCATTACTTTAAATATAATCATTGATGTTTCAGTAAATTTTAAAGAAATTAAATTCTTTATTTGAAATTTAATGCAATTAATACTTTCTAATTCGAAAATTTTTCATTGCCAAAAATTTTTGACGATAAAAATAAAAAAACGCTAAATAATTCTTAAATTTTTAAGTAAACTTTAAAGGATTGATTCCAAAGGAACAACTAAAAATTTTAGAGGAATTTTTTGAAAATATAAGTTTATCCTACGGTGGATATTAGGTTTCAAATGTTTGCAGGCAAAATTTTTCATGACGTACGAAAAGATAATTATTTTCACTACAATGTTTTAACTTTTATTAAATGATGATTATTATGCAGGTGATATTGAATTATCGTCATTTATCTTAGCCTTTAGATTTGATACATGCTGAAAATCATTCTATTCTTAGATATCTGAAGTTTTTTCCGGAAATATTTTCATCGGAAAGCACTTCTAAAAATTTTTCATGCAATTTTGTTCAAAAAATTAATGCAAGAAAAGTTTATCGATTTTTCTTTAAATTTTACCTAAGTAAATGATAAATGATAATGTCAAAATTAATGTTTTAGAAAATGATTTTTATTCCTTTCAATTTCTTACTTTTTCCCCAAAAAATTTGATTATTCATGAAATTTTACAATAAGTTGGCAATGAAATTATTAATTATTACAGAGAAATGGAATAAGTTTTGAAAAGAAAAAGTGAGAAAAGAAAAGGAAAGATATATTTACCGGTTTCACCAACTTCGGTAAGGCCATGAGTTTTGACAACTTGTTCAACAAGCTGACGTAAGCCTGCACGATTTTCTTCACCTTCGAGCATTTTTCGATAAATTGCTATCTCAGCATCCAGAGTCTGAAAAAAAATTGCGGTAAAATTAATAATAATACGAATTATTTGACTTATCGTTTTTAAAATCAATCATTTCTTATTTCGCTCTATTTCTTCAATCCATTTCAAGACAGTAATCATTGCAAAATCTTTTTTAGTAATACTGTATTTACTTAATAAAGTTTTTAATAGAATGTTTTTGGCAGTATAGTATTCATTTAAAAAATTTTTTAACGGAATGTTCTTAGTGATACTGTATTTTTCTTTTTAGACTAATAATGTTTTTTGCTTAATTTTATGTTTTTATGTGTAATTTGGAAAAAATTTCACAGCCCTAAATTTTACCGTATATGAAGCTGCATTTTAAAACTAATTTTGCACAATATTGTTCTCAGAATAATCAACATCTACTCTTTATTAATTTTAATGATTATTTTGTCGAGAAAATATGAATTATACATAAAATATAATTAATGAATAGGCATTAGTTTAACCGTACTGTACCTACCGTTCAAAAAGTAGCACTAAACAAAATCACGTGGATGGATATAAAGGTTTTGTAAATTTTTATTTTTACCAAAAGACATCATCTCTGCTTGATTAATGATTTTACTGAAGCAAGAAGACCAAAAATAAAATATAATTAACAAATAGGCAATTAATCTGAATGTACTGTACCTACCGTACAAAACAATACTGTATAAAACTTCATATACATATGGACTTGATAAATTTTTATTTCTCACTAAGCTTTTCAATCTTTGCTATTTCATTAAATACTACTCATTGATTTTTGATAAAATTTTGGTTAAATGATAAATTAAAATTTATTGACAAACTTGTTTAGTATCCAAAAGCATTTGTAATTCCATCATAAGCGCCTGGCATTCTTCCCGCATTTTACGAATTTGAGAATCACGATCATTTAGGGCAGCTTCGTAGGATCGTTGATCATCTTCCAATTGATAATTCAATTCTTGCATTTGCTTTTCCAATAATGAATTCTGTAATTAAAACTTACCTTCATTTTTTACCTAATTAAATTTTAAATAAAATATATTTCATACCATAAATAAATATTCATTTTTTTTAATACAAAAGTTCTGTAATTAAGATTAGTTAAATTAATAATTTAAATTTTGCATAACATTTTGATTGTTAATAAAATTTACTCAAAACTTTCTTTCAAGTTTGTTGTTTAAATTTTTAACTTTTTCTTAACTTCCATCTCTTGTCATTTTTTTCATTTTTCATCTATTAATCATTAATTTTGCATTTTTTTAGTATAAAATTTGAAGATGTCGCAATAATTTTACAGAGAAAATTTGATAAGTGAAAAAATAAAAATTCAATTTTGTTTCTGTTAAAATCTTTCAAAAATATTTTCGCAAAAATTTCTCCGCCATTAAATTTCACTTTTGTATTGCCTTTTCTAATAAATTATGCCTTTTTCTTTTCACTAATTATTTTTCTTTTTTTTTTTGATTAGAAAAATAATTATTGAGATCAAAGAAAAGAAGCAAAGATTAAATTATATGAAAAAAGATCATTTCAGCCTAGGATTAATTTAGAAAAAAAAAAAAGAGAATGGGATGAATAGTGGGACTTACACGTCCTTCAAGATCGGCTAATTTTCCACGAAGTTCGGAAAGTTGGACACGAAGTCGTTTCACTTCCTCTTTGGCATAACCTTGTTCCAAATTTTGTCTTGTTGATTGCGTTTGAATTTCTTGAACTTTCAACTTATACCATGATTCCATATCCGTTCGATTCATATTGCATATCTGTTATATCAAGATTTAATTTAATCATTTCATATTTTAGATATAATCATGATTTAAAAATAATTTTTAGCTATTCTAATTAGCAATTTCAAAATGCTCTCGTAATCAATTACTTAATAAGCTGCTAAAAAAATTCAATGAAAAGTTCGAGCATACTTGATCATATTCAGCACGAATATCACGAATTGCCGATGAAAGCTCATTCTTGAAATATTCACGATTTTCCGGTGTCGTATCACGAGCAGCCATTGCTTGTAAATCAGTAATTTCCTGATCATGCACTCGACGCATGAAATCAATCTCTTCCAATAATGTTTGCACTTGATTTTGCAAATCGATCCGATTAAGCGTTTCTTGATCCAAATCCTAAAAAAAAAAATTCATGAACTATTTACAGCCGTCTCCCAGAAGTACCATATGATAATATTCGATTTTATCTGATTCTTTCAATTAGTAATTTTTAGATGTTCATAATTGAGCATTTTGCATAGTACATATATTTATTTGCTTGATCTGCTATCAAATCTTTTGTAAGCTTGAAAATCTTAATCAAATGATAGTAGTATATCATTCAAAAACATATTTATAGGATCAAAAGTTGCTATTATTTCGAGATCTATTCTTCTCACATAGGATACAGAATATCAGATAATAAATTATTTAAACTTCGCATACAGAATATCAGATGATAAATTATTAAGATTAGTAAGAAAATAGCCAAAATTTCACAATTTTTTAAAGTGTATTAGGAAGTTTACTAACCGATCTTGCCTTATTGAGTTGATTAGCGAAATATAAGTTATCTTTTTGATACGATTTACTTCTTCCTCCAAATTACTGACGCGACGTCGCAAAAGATTAATTTCGGCTTCCAAATTGGATAATTTTGCCTGTATTGTTGAGTATTAGAAGAAAGTAATCATTGACTATTGTGATTATTTACAGAATAGAAATGAAAATTAATAATGAATTAATTCAACTTATAGATTTTCTTTCTCATAATATGATAATTTATTTTTTATCACAGAGTGATTGATTATATTACATGTTGATATAAAAATGATAATAAATAATAACAATAATTAGTAAAATCCACAATGATAACGATTAGTGCTTTCATAAACATAAAATTTAACAGTAATAAATGATAATCAAATATAATGATTAGTTACATTATTGATATATTACTTTTTCTTCTTTTTTCTCATAATGATAATTTATACATTATCATAGATTAATTGATATCATTTTATTATCTTTATCTAAATTGAAGCGTTTCTATTTCCCTTATTCCGTATTTTATCCAATTGAAATATTTAACTCCATAACCATTACATTTTGCAGGACTGATAAAGCCTATAGAAAAAAGAAATGAAAAAGCAGTACTTTATCAGTTAAACAGTATAAACCATTCTTCAATCCCAAAATCCAGAAATCCAAAACTTACCAACAAGTCATCAATGATTTCTCGATCAGCATGATGTGCGCGAAGTGCATCGTCATATCTTTAAATTGATAATTTAAATTGCTTTTTTAATCATTTTATGATAAGGAAAATAATTGAAAGAATTTGAATTTTCATACTTACATTTAAAATCTACTCATTAAATAATCAATGCATATTACCGTTTTCTGTATTCTGCCAAATCATCCATCAATTTCCGAATTCGCTTTTCCAAATCTTCGCGTTCGCTATTCGTATCGTCTATTATTTTCCGTGCTTCCTGAAAGATTGTGATAAATTGATAGATATAAACTGATAAGTAATCAAATCATTACTTTGAAAAGTAAATAATGATAAAGATAATTAAGATTATTTATTTTATCATTTGAGTATGTATTAATTGCTCATAAATTTATTTTTATTAATATCAGCACATTTGCATTTAAATTTCAGAATTTGAAAACCTTTTAGAATTTAAAAATTAATTAAGTTTTAGGGTTTATTTGAAATGCTATACCTGTATTTCGCCTTCATACATCGAACGAACGCTTACAGAATCTTTACCCCAACGACTACGTAATAAGTTCAGATCGGCGGCTAATTTACGGTTTTGTGCTTCGAGAAAGCGTACCTTAAAAAGCAAAGCACACTTTTTTATATTCCTTTATTCCATAAATTTATTGATTTATTTATTTATAAAATAAATTTGTTTGTTTACTTATTTTTTGTCTATTTATTTACTGATTATTTCATCTGTTAATTTATCAGATACCTTCTCGATGTACGACGCAAGACGATCATTCAAATCACTCATTTCCTTCTTTCTCGTTCACGTGTATCACGAATTGTTGATGCAGCATTTTGTCCAAATGGTGACAGACTGCTGCTATGCAATGACGACGAACCGATTTCCGTTACGGTTTTCAGAATCCTACCACCGGATGCTTCAAATTATAAATTGTAAATAATACCAAAAACTTATTTTCAGATTTGAATTTAAAACTTTTATTTGAATGTTATGTGATAAGCAATTAATTACGGTATTTAGAAATTATCCATTAATTAGAATTCAAATCGATCATTTCTTCTTGAAAATATAATCAAATAAACATATTCAGAAATATGCTTAGAATTTAAAATACATTAAGGAATATGATCATAGTATTGTAATGAAACAAAAAAACAATTACATGTTGTTACACCATAAGTTGGACTAGACATAGGCCCAATAATAGTTCGGCTAAATGCTGGTCGAGCAGAAATTGTACTCCTATAATCGGAAACCGAAATTTCATCCATATTGCTGAAAAAAATAAATATTTAAATGACTTATAAAATATTAATTAAATTTTATTTAGTACAATTCAATTTAATAAATTTGAAAATTACTTTAATCATTTACTTATATTTGATTAGTGATTAATTATAAATTATATCAAATATATGTCAAATTTATTGAATACTAATAAAATTAATTTATTTATCGATTTGATGAAGTATGTCAGATTTTTTTTTGTTAACTTCAATTAACTTTCAATTAAGTAATCCTTCTATTTATGCAACAATTCATATCAGACTATCATGTATCTCGAGATAGTTCATATCAAACTATCATGTATCTCGAGATAGTTCATATCAAACTATCATGTATCTCGAGATAGTTCATATCAAACTATCATGTATCTCGAGATAGTTCATATCAAACTATCATGTATCTCGAGATAGTTTCTAGTATTTCATAGAATATACATAAACTTGAATATATCTTTTAGTTCATACACGTATGATTTTACTTTGATGTATTATATAAATTTTAATAAAAATAATCGCAAAATAATTGACGTAAATGACTGAAAAATACTAATAAACTATGACGTATGGATGGATATATGTGAAAAAATAAAATTATATAATTATAGAAAAAATGCCATATTGTAAAAAAAAAAAAAGTTTAATTTAATTACTAAAATCAATACCTTATGACAATTACATTTTTTATTTCGCAATCTATATCACAGCATGAAATATGCATGTTGTTAATTGCTATCACTTTTTTAATCAAACTTAACATAAAATGAGTAAACAATTGCTATAGATGTTATAAAACTTGTTAATAACTTTTCGAATTTATTTACCTGTCCGATTTTTTTTTTTTCATTTCATCTAATGTTGTCAAAACTTATATCTAATTATAAATTTCAACTAAACTTTCTTAATTTTCTTTTTGCTCAACTTTTTAATTTCTTTGTTTAGTCTTTTGAAAGTTCTGTTCTTGCCATATATTTTTGTTCTTTCTCAAATATTTGGAAGGAAAAAAAGAAAAGAGTTTTTATTAAGTTTTAACTTTATAGATATAGACTTGAAAATAACTATATAGCATTTTTAATATCATTTAGCATATTTGACACTGATTTGAATATAATATTTTAAATTATTCATTATTCATTTAAATAAAATTGCAGACAATAATTAAGAAACAATTGAATTCTATTTTCGCATACATACTGTACATATACAGTATACTTTTACCTAATTGGTGAAATACGGTTAAAGCATCATATGAATACTGTATATACTAAGTATATATTTATTTAAATTATGTGTGCATAAATTCATCCATTAATAAATGAAAATTACTGAAAAACGATGGATGAATAAAAATACGATAAGATTTTAGGAAATGTAACTGAAAAATAAGAATGAATGGAATCATTCAAACAGAAAGGAGTAAAAAGTAAACACTAATTAACAGAGAAGTTTGGAAGAAATGAAGAAAAAAACAGAGGAAAAGTTTCCATTTTCATTTTTAAAATTTAAAAAGAAAAAAAATAAGAAGTAAATTTATGAACGCCAAAACTATTAACAAACAATTAATAACATTTAACATTTTTTCAGTCGTTTTAATTATGATCTATTCGACTTTTGGATGATAATCCAAAATAACTATTAAATTAGTGGTGTAATTAAAAATTTTATTTACTTCTTCTTAATGCTAATTTAATTATTTAAATTAAATTCAATTTTTGATTTATTATTTAATTTTTATAATTAAAAGAAATATTAAATTTTAATTTGAAAATTTATCATTCCTACCAATCTAATTATTTGCTTCAATTCAGTTCAATTGTAGCCCCTATTATTTAGCTCAAAAACTTTTTCTAAAAATTTTTTTAATTTGAAGAAACCCAAATTTAAAAAAAAAAACTGAACATATAAACATACATAAACATACATACACACATACATACATACATACATACACATACATACATATATGTTAAAGCATGAAATTTTTTAATTTGAAGAAACCTAAATTTAAAAAAAACTGAACATACATACATACATACATATACATACATATATGTTGAAGCGATCAATAAAACTAAAAATGCAACAGAATATATGAATGCCAGAAGTATTAAAAGGTAAGACATAAATATCTGAAAAAAAAGGAAGGGCCAAATATATGCAATATCGATAGAAAATATTTTCACAAAAAAAAAAGAAAAAATATGGAAAGAAGCAGATGTTTGTGTAAAAGCAATTATGAAGCCAAAAAATTTGGCGAAGAGCCCAGTTAATTTGGAATGGATCGAAAAATAGTACTGAAATTTATTTCATCAATCTTTCTCATAAAATGATTCCACTAAATTAATCTTTTCCAATATATTTTTTTCCTACCTTTATGTATATCAATGAAAAAAATAGGCAAATAGTTTAATTTCAGGATAAAATGTTATTTCGGGAATGATATGAGATTTTAAGATATAAAATAATAAAAAATTCTTGACATAATATAATTAGCTATTTTAATAATTATAAATGATATTATCAGAATATTGATATTATTTGAATAATTCAATATTTTCTAGAAAATTTATTGATTATTCAAAAATTTATTATTTATTCAAATTGATTTTTTCGTCCAAAAATCAAAATTACAAACAATCATAGATAATAAATTATAGAAAATAATAAAATATATAATTATATGAAAAGATCATAATTTGGATGAATAAAATCAGCTAAAATTTATTTTGTAGAATGTCCTGGATTACGATACTTCTAATTTATGGTATCCTTTTTTTAATTATACGGTACTTCTTTCATTGTTTTAATAAAAGGAAAAGAATAGGAGAGAAAATTTCGTTAATTTCAATTTTTTTTTCAAATTAACAAATGAATATTCTATAATATATCATGCTAATTATGTAATTAAGGCATAGCAGAAGGTAAAGAGGAATTGAATGATCTAAATATGATATAAAATTTTAGCCTAAAATAAATAGAAAAGGAAATTAAATTTACTAATTAAATTAATGATTTAATTAAAAGTACAGGTAATATTAAATTGGTAAATTTGATTAAATGAATATATATGTAAATAATATCAGAAGATAGATTCGATTAGTCATATCATTTGGCATAAAATATCGAACTCATAGATTCAATTAATCATATTATTTGGCTTAAAATATCGAACTCATAGATCGATTAATCATATTATTTGGCTTAAAATATCGAACTCATAGATCGATTAATCATATTATTTGGCTTAAAATATCGAACTCATAGATCGATTAATCATATTATTTGGCTTAAAATATCGAACTCATAGATCGATTAATCATATTATTTGGTTTAAAATATCGAACTCATAGATCGATTAATCATATTATTTGGCTTAAAATATCGAACTCATAGATTCGATTAATCATATTATTTGGCTTAAAATATCGAACTCATAGATCGATTAATCATATTATTTGGCTTAAAATATCGAACTCATAGATCGATTAATCATATTATTTGGTTTAAAATATCGAACTCATAGATCGATTAATCATATTATTTGGCTTAAAATATCGAACTCATAGATCGATTAATCATATTATTTGGCTTAAAATATCGAACTCATAGATTCGATTGATCATATTATTTGGTTTAAAAAAAAAAAAAAAAAAACAAGCTAATAAATAAATTGATTGGTTGATAAATTTTAAAAAATTAAATTTTAATTCAGATAATAATCTTAACTGAGTAATAAACTAATCAGATGATTGACTCATAAATATCACGGATGTATTTATTAGACGAGCAACATACTGCAATATTTCAAACTAGTTTATGAAGCAACATTCTAAATTGTCTGAATTTTATATAATACGTCCATTTGTCTGTTTACCTATCCCTGATGTCTTTCTATATATTTTTGAGCATAATAAGAGGAAAAACCGGCTGACTTAACTTTCACTCATCAATGATGCTTTTTAAAAAATTCAAAAAAAAAAAAGCAGAAATCAAATTTCAACTTGTACATCCTTTCAAATGCAACAAATAACAACAAATATTGGATTATTAATAAATGGCCTAGCCTAGCTTGGCCATTCAAACAATTTAGATTATATATTGAGAATTGTTTATTTAAACATTTCAATTATTTCGTAATTTCATTTTATAATGTAACTTTTATATTAATTGGTAGAAAGAAATGGAAAGGAAAGGAAAGGAAAGGAAAGGAAAGGAAAGGAAAACTATTCAAAGTTGAAATGCTTAAAATAAAACAAACAAAACTTTTCATTTAACTTTTTTTTCACAAAACTTCGAACATTTTGATTTCTCTCTCTCTCTCTCTCTCTTTCTCTTTCATTCTCTCTCACTCACTCCTTCTTCCTCACTCACTTATTCTATCTATCTCGTTTTTTTCTTTTCTTCTTTTCATTTTCTTTACTTCGTTTTTTTTATTTCGATATTTTATTAAAAAAAATTGATTAACATTTAAATTTATTATACTAATATCACTCTCTCTATCCTTTTCTCTTCCTCTCTGTCTATCTATCTCTTTATTTAATTTTTTACACTTTTTTTCTCTTTCCTGCTTTTTTACTTTGATTTTTTTCTTCTGTTTTTAAAAATAAGTTAACATTTAAATTTGTTATATACCGATTTTTGTAGAAAGTTGAAACATTTAGATTTTTCTCCGTCTATTCTTTCTATCTTTATCTTTGTTTTTCTTCTTTTTCTACTATTTTTATTTTGATTTTTTCTTTTTTTTGAATTTAAATTTATTATGTATCTATATATATATAACTTTTGTTTCTTTTTATTTCTTTAAAGTCTGTTGCATTAAAATTCATTATTTATTCATATATATTTCCTTCTTTCCTTCTCTCTCCCTCTCTCACTCTTTCTCTTTCTAACTATCTTTTCTCTTTTTCACTTCCTTTAATTCACTTCAATTTTTTCCTTTTTGTTTTTCAACATTTAAATTTCTCAAATATTTATGTAAAAATACATATATATATAGCATTTCCTTTTAATTCATTCGTCCTCTTCATTTAATCTTATCTTTGTTTAATTTTTTTTCTTTTTCTTCATTCATTTCTTGTTTTCTTCTTTTCTTTGCTTACTTTTCACTTCTACATTTGTTGATATTTTTGGAAAAATAAATAAAAAAAATGAAAAAGTTAAATAAAATCTTTAACATTAAGATGGAAAAATTCATATTTGCAAACAATTTGCTTTTTAAATATTTTCAAATAAAAATTCTTTTCTTTCTTTCTTTCTTTCTTTTTTTATTTGTTAGAAATAGCAAAAATATTTCCTTATTTTTCTTTCTTCTCTTTCTTCTTTCTTAGCAATATTTCATCTTTTATTTTTTCGCCTAATTCAGAATTCTCAAATAAATATGCTATAAAGAGAGAGAGAGAGAGGAAAAAAGAATGAATAAAATTTAGGCCTTTTTTCTTTAGCTTCTTTAACTAATTTGATAAATTTGCAATTTATTGCAAATAAAAAATAAAAATTTAAAAATGAAAATATACGGTAAATGAATGATAAAATTATCATCTAATAATTAATATAATTATTAATTATTTTGATTAATAATTAATATAATTATTGATTGTTTCGATTAGTAATTAATATAATTATTAATTATTTCAATGTTTTTATTAAAATTTATTAGAGAAAGAAGCAATTTTGAATATAAATTGAATATCGTTTTTTTGTTTTTTTTGAAATTTATAATTTCTTTATTTTTTTAATTTCAAATTTTTGGGAAAAAAGTAATTAAAATTTTTTAATTAAAATAATCTATCAAATCGTTTCATTTCATTTTAATAGAAAATAAAAAAAAATTCTTTTAATGTTTTATGCAAATATATTTGATACGTCTATCTATCTATCGAAATATATTATTATCATTAAAATTATTTAATGATAATAATATATTTGACACGTCTATCTATCTATTCATCTATCTATCGAAATATATTATTATCATTAAATTTAATTAATCACTAACTTATCATTTCAGTCACTTTAAAAAAAAAAAAATTTAAGTATTAATATTAAGAAAATGAACAAATGAAAAAGTACAGAAAAGAATTGATGAAAAAAAAGAGTGAATCAATAATAATAATAATAATCGTAATAATAATAGTAATAATAATAATCGTAATAATAATAATAAATAATAATTTAAGGTTATTAGTTGAACGAATAAACTTTTAGCCAATTAATACAATTATCGAACAAACAAAGAATAAAAAGATTGAATGAAATATTTTTATTTATTTTTAGAATATTTACCATCTGTTATTTTCAGCAATAGAACATATATATATAATAAAAAAAAAAAAAAGAAAAGAGAAATAGGAATCGAGAAATTTTGGTAAATAAATGATTGGATATAATTTTAATAGGCCAATTTAACAAAATTAGTAAGTAAAGAGAAAGAAGATATTTTTTTTTTCGGGGAGCATATTTAATAAATTATATGCGATAAAATAATATCGGGAAATCTCGATAATTGAAAATTCGATATAATCCTGATAGGATTAATTCGATCAATAAGCGTAATATTCAAGAAATACGTTGAAGTTACCTTTATAGATAATATGTAATAGAATTGATAATCTGATTGGAGAAATTGATAAATCGAATATAGCGATTTTTATCATATTTATCAAAGATTTTAAAATTTCTAGTTTTCTTTCAAAAAAAGGAAATAAAATTGTTGACTATTACATATACATATATATATGTATATAATCATAAGACTAATTAACTAAACAATCGAATTCCTTAATGATAACTTGAACTGATAAGAAAATAATCGAAATTAAAATAAAGTTATATACTTCCTTCTTTTTTAATTTTCTAATAATTTTTCTCCAATGCTAATTTCAATTTTAAAATTAACAAAAAAAAAAGAAAAATTAGAAAATGGAAAAATAAAAGACGGATAAGTTCAAAGAAAATGACATCTGGATTTAGACAATTTGAATGATTTGAAATTAATTTTAGCATTTCGAGATTGGACAAAAGAAAGAATCGAGAAAATCTCATTCATTTTTTTTAAAGTTTATTCATCGTACACTTAACATTTCTTTTCTCATCTAACATTTCTCTTCATTAAATTTATTTATACAATTCATTCGTATACAGCTCCGATTTATATTGAAATATTCATTTTCAATTTTTTTTTTTATAAAAATCGTATAGTTATAAAAGTAATTTTAAAATTTACAAATTTTAATAAAACTTTTAGGACAAAAATTATTCAAAAAAATTGTAAAATATTTATATTTAAAATTTAAATTGTATAAATTATGCAATGAATGATTAATTTTTATAATTTTTAGAGATGGAATTTTTTTAAGAAATAAAAATTTTATTAAAAATATTTTTATAAAAATTAAAATTCTAAATAATATGCTAATAGTAATTAATTAAAGCAAATAATTATTACTTATATTTTCTAATAACATTTTTTCGAAAATCTTCTTTTTCAAAAAAAAAGGTATTTGTTTTTGAAACAAAATTATTTCTATGCATCATCAATGATAACAGCAACATATGATTGCAAAAATTGGAAATTAAATACAAGAATAATCAAATATATATTCCATTTCAAGAATTATTGAATGAAACTGAATGAATATGAAGTATCGATTTCGAATAATATCGGAAATATTTCAAAATTTATAAAACAATTGAAATAAGATGAATGTTTATTTAAAAAAAATATCGAAATTTCTACGATTGATACGAAGATGTATCAAATTATTTATAAATTATGCAAAGTATATAGTTTATAGAATATTAAATAATTCTAGTATTATATTATTAAAATTAAAACCTGAGATAGTATTTTTGTTTATCGGTTAATCGTGTTAAATGCATACTGATAAATGATTTATAATATCGTAGCCGAATGATATATTCATTGTTTGATAAATATTATCAAAAATTGGTAAACGATCATTGGAACAACTGTATCAATAAGCTAATCCAGATGATACAAACAAGTCATTAGTGCTATATAAGTTTAGTAAAGTATTGATGATGATGATGATGATGATGATGATGATGATGATAATAATGAAAATAAAAATAATGATGACTAATGACGACAATTGATTATGCTAAAGTTAAAGACAAATTTACTGACAGTACGAATAAAAACAAAACAAACAGCTATGCAAACTTTTAAAAGAAGGAAAAAATGAAAAAGAAAAAAGTATTTCGGTATTTCAGTATTTCAGTTATTAAATAATATAAAGTTTAGAAAAACTTTTAACATTGTATGATCAATTCTTGTATTTTTCCTTTTCAATTACTGATAATAAGAATTCGATTAATTAAGAATCTAAATGATATATATAATTAAGAATCTAAATGATATATATAATTAAGAATCTAAATGATATATATAATTAAGAATCTAAATGATATATATAATTAAGAATCTAAATGATATATATGTACATCTAAGAGATGAGAAATGATCGAATATAAAAAAATTGTTTATTTTCAAATAATTTTTTTAGAAGAAAAATTTCCAAATATAAATAAGTTATTTTTTGAAGGAATTTTTGAAATAAAAATTAATTCATTTTATTTAAATTAGCTTAATTAAACGAAAAATGAAACAAATGAAATAATATAAATTAGTTCAATTTAATTTCAGATACGAAAACTGATTGGGTTCATTTAATTAAGTTTGTGTTAACTGTAATTGAATTAATCGGAATAAGCAATATTTTAAGATTACTGATAAATGCATATTGGAAATTGATAACTGCTTGATTGAACTTTAACAAATGATTTATAACAAAATATATTTGAATATTTAAATCGTTTTTATTTTATACATTAATTATTAGCTATTTATTTAAATTACGAATTAATTATACTCATTATCAGCCTCGTCTTTTCGATTTTTTTATTACTATTATTATTGCTATCACTATTATCATTGTTAGTAGTATTGAAATTACAACTATTGTTTATTTACTAAATTTTATTCCATAATATTTCAAAGAATTCCCGTTAAAATTATTACTTCTAAATAATTTTAGAACCAAGAGAAAGCAAAAATTAATAAGATAATTGAAAAAAATTTAATACAAAGTACTGATTATTTATGATAAGATTAAATGTAGAAAAAGAAGAAAATGTTGTTATTATTTATCAAAAAAAAATAATATAAATAAAGTTTAAAAAAAAAAAAAACAATTCGAAGAATTCAAAGATCTGATAAAAATTAGATGAATTAACAAATTTTTTTGCATAAATATTAGCAATGAATTACAATAAATATATTTTAGTATTTTTTTTTTGGATATTAATATCGAGAGTAAGAGAAAAGAAAGAAATGGAAAAATAGTGGATGAAATGATAAAAATATAACATAACAAACATTTAAATAATATTGCAAAAATCAAGAATGAATGAGTATATATATATATTATAGATATGTTGAGAATTGTATAAAAGAAAATTGCTACTATAATTAACCAAATTATAGTCGTAAAATGTTTGATAAACACTCAGTTTAACCTATTTTTATTTTATTTACCATCATAAAATGGTCATATACCGTATGATGGAATTGATCGTATACAATGATGCATTATTGCGATATGGTTTACCGAACCATAGGTTATAATATATACTGTATGAGAGAATGAAAAATAAAGAAGGCAATGGAAGAATTTTTTCATTCCTTATTCTATTCCGATTTAATGCATACAGTATGATAGATATTAATCGTAATTTATAGTTGTTTATATTTTTATGTAAACAATATGATAGAAGTTAATCCTTTTACGATATAATAAATTTGAATACATACTCATATCCATTTTCTACACTTCAAACTAACTATATACAGTATGATAGATTATATAACATTCATTTGAGTACATGTAATTTAAGTACGATAAAATTTACTGTTAAACTTTAATATACGTATACGGTGCTGCATATGTGATATGAATGGGGTAAATTTGAACATAATATGTTTTTACCATCAAATAAAACTTGAATATATGAAATCATTTATCAAGATTACTGTAGAGTTTTAAGATGTATAAAACTATATAATGATCATTGGAATGTAATCTAATTCACAGTATGATAAATTAATTGCTGGCCTTTAATACATATAAGGTACAGTGCTACCAAATGAAGCTTAAATCTACAAAAGAAATTACTTATCAATAATACTATAAAGTTTTTGTGTCGTATTTTTAATGCGAATTTTTCGTAAAATACAAATTCCTTAGAATGCAAACATAAATGTTGATTTATATGACATCATTAAATACGGTATATTAATGTTAAAATTCATTTTTTGATATAATTATTCATTCTTGATTTAAGAAGAGATTGATTACGGATAGTATCTTATTTTTCATCTTTTGAAACTTGTTCATTTTCATCTTATCAGTAGATAATATTCTTATCGTATTCATATGTAAAAGTATATCTTTAGATGGTTATTGAAAATATTCTAGAGTACTGATATCGCAATTTGCATGAATTGTATGCTCAAAAGTTACTTCCATAAATTGTGATGAAAATAGTTTAAAAAAAAAGAAACGGAAGAAGTTTATATTATGAACGAGAAATGATAACACGTGAATGAGAAATGATAACACGTGAACGAGAAATGATAACACGTGAACGAGAAATGATAACGCGTGAACGAGAAAAGAATAATTTCTTTTCTATCGAGATATAAAACATCACGTAAGTAAAATTTCACGCGCACATACAAATAGTTAATCTTACGTAAACGTTACTTTCAAAGTGCAAGTAGTTAATCTTACGTAAACGTTACTTTCAAACGTGTTCTCCCACTACTAGTATTATGTATAATGCAAGAAATTTTTGTGCAGAAGAAAAAAGATAAATAAAAATTGTACTTCGAATACAAGTGGTTAATCTTACGTAAACGTTACTTTCAGACGTGTTCTCCCACTACTAGTATTATGTATAATGCAAGAAATTTTTTGTGCAGAAGAAAAAAGATAAATAAAAATTGTACTTCGAATACAAGTGGTTAATCTTACGTAAACGTTACTTTCAGACGTGTTCTCCCACTACTAGTATTATGTATAATGCAAGAAATTTTTGTGCAGAAGAAAAAAGATAAATAAAAATTGTACTTCGAATAAAATTTTTATAACTTTTTGGTTGAAATTTAAGAAAAGAATAAGCTAAAATTTGATAAATAAAAGAAATAAAATATAAATTTTATTGGAAAATAAAAGAGAAATTTCGAATTTTTCATCGATTTTTTTTTCGCTTTTGTTCAATCTTTTTATAAGATAATATTAAAAATATTAGAAATATTAGAGCTTGAAAAATACAATATAAATTCTAATTTTAAAATTAAATAAATGATTTCTTATCATTTTGTTTTTATTCTATTTTAAATGTTTTTTTTCTGTGCCAAATAAACTATGCAAATTTGTTATAATTTGTTGATTTTTTCTTTTACAAATAAAATTTATTAAAAATGAAAATCATTTCTGTTATATATTGCCAATATTCTATTATCGATATTTTATAAATAGAAATTAAATTGAAAATATATAAATTTATTTTTATCATATCTTTAACATTGCATAATTTTTTTATCAATGATAACTGAAAATTAAAAATAGGCAATTAGAGAAATACTTTTTTTTTCTGTTACTATCTAACAAACAATTTATGTTGAATAATTATCATTTTGATATTATCATTAATATTTTTGATATTAAATATCATTAATGATTATTGCTTATCATTGTTATTATTGTTATTGTTGCTGCTGTTGCTGTTATTGTTAATAATAGTATGAATTTTTTTTGTTGTTATCCCAATCATTGTTTATATTTGCTACTGGCTATTTAATATTATTTATCTTGCTTCTATTGCTTTGTTGTTATTTGTTGTTCTTTTGATATTGTTTCAATCAATTATGATAATTTGATTATTATTGTTATTGTTTATGCCATTATTGTTATTCTTTATGCTATGTTGTTATTATTATTGTTTATACTATTATTGCCGTTGTTTATGCTATTATTGTTATTGTTTATGCTATTATTGTTATTGTTTATGCTATTATAGTTATTGTTTATGCTATTATTATTGTTTATGCTGTTATTGTTATTGTTTATGCTATTATTGCTATTTTTTATGCTATTATTTGTTATTGCTTATGTTGTTATTGTTATTGTTTATGCTATTATTGTTATTGTTATCATTTTTGTTGATTTTCCTCTCTTTTTACCACATATCTAATTATTTTTTGGGATTACACCAAAGAAAAGAAATATTCCAATAAATTTAAATATTAAACTTTTATATTTCAAGCCGAAAATTCAAACAATTTTCAACATTTAAGGATTATAAAAAATAAGAAATTCGAAGATAGAAAAATTTTAGGGCAATTTTATTATACCTATTGTATTAACCAATGCTAATTTATATTTTCACTCTTAAAATCATTCTAAATTAATCTTTTAAGAATGTAAAATAATCTTTTCTAAGCTTTTTAGTTTCAATTTAACGAAAAAAATTTGTTACTCAAACTTTTCATAAATATTTTTCCAAAGAAAAATATTTTTTTTCCATCAAATTCATTTAACTAATTACTTTGTTTTTAAAATTACTTTAGCTAATTAATTTGATAACAAAGTTCATCGAAAAATTCACTTAACTAATTACTTGAGTCTGTGAATTATTTTAGTTAATTAATTTAATTTCAATTAGATGACAAAAGTTCTCAACGAAAAATTCACTTAACTAATTACTTGAATCTGCGAATTATTTTAGTTAATTAATTTAATTTCAATCAGATGCCATTAAAAACACTTACCTTGGCTTTATTTCATCCTTTTTTCAGCACCTTTTCGTTCCACTATTGTTGTTGTCTTGAATGTTTTCATAGTACCATCCATCGTTGAATCTTTTGAATCAATCGTTTTACCGGAAGTAATTTCTTCAGAAAATTTCTAAAAATTTCAAAATTAAATTTTCACAAATTATCATTTTAAAATAAAATAAAAAAAAATAAATCGATAATTAACGCTGCTCAGATAGAATAAATTCGATCTAATAAATTATAATTAAATTTTATAAAATTTTAATTGAAAAGAATTTAATTTTTATTAAAATTTTTAATACTTTTTCATTATTAATTATATAATTCGTTTCAAATTTTTCACTTTTCATTGCTTCTATTATTAGCAAAATTTGATAAAATATAAAATTAATTAAAATTTATTTTTTTAACCGAAAGAAAAATACTTTAATAATTAATAAATTAATCGATAGATTAAGAAAGAAGAGAAAAACAATACTTATTATTAATTATAATGTATAACTTATATTCCAATAATCATAATTATTCTGATTATTTAGAAATTATGCAAAAATTTTAATTAAGGAAAATGGAAATATATGATATGATAAAAAAAAAAAAGATAATTTGATCTAAAATAATTCATTAAAATATTGTTTATCTTAAAGGCTTATTATACTGTATTAAAAGATGATAGAAGTATTATATTTTAAAATTTAAAAATTCTATTTTAATGAATTAATCAATATCATAAATATTATAATATATAATACTCAAACTTATTCCACTTATTTCAAATTCCAAAATTTAATTTAAATTAATAGAAATGTTCGATGAATTGATATTATTATGAAAAGTTTTGCCATCCATCCATCTGTAACACTTCTTTCCCACAAAGTAAATATAATTCTAGAAATTTTAGTTCGAGAAATATATCAGATTAGGAGAGCTGTTAGTGTGCTTAAAATGATCAATAAAAAGATAATCAAATTCCTAGGGGAAAAAAAAATCAAACCAATAAAATAAAATAATAAAATTGTACGGCTTAAAATATTGATCCGTTGAATTTGATTACATAGCTTTTATCTATTTAATCATCTATATAATTATCATTACATAAATATTGATAATTTATTCAAAAATTTTATCGATTATTCGTATCAGAATTCATTTGAATATTTAATTTAGGAAGCATAAGTGAAAAAAAAACTATGCTAGAAATTTTCGGAAATTTTTTTCTTTTATCATACTTCTCTTCCCAACAATAATATTACAAAATTAATTTACTTATTTAATTAATTAAATAACTCATTCGTTGTTAATTATTATTCCATCTATGAGTGATGGAAATTAAAAGAAAAAAAAGTAAATTTGAATAGTTTCAAAAATATAAATTAATAAATTTAAGTAATTTCACTTAGTTTCATTTTAAGTAATAAAAATAAGTAAATTCGAATAATTCAATAAATATGCAACAAATAAACAAATAAATTAGAATTATTGATAATCTATTATGTCAATCAATTGAAGAGAATAAAAAATAAAAATAAACAAATCGAAGCGATTGAAATGGGATATTTCATTTTTGCTATCAAAGGAATTAATAAATTGAAATGAAACGATTTTGTTATTTGTCGTATCAGAAAAAAAGCCATCATCATCATCATCGTTATCATTATCATCGTCACCATCATTATCATCATCATCAGCAACAGCAGCAGTAGCATCATCATCATCATTATCATCATCATCATCCCATCATATCATTATATCATAACACATCACACATATGTGTATGTATGTATGTATATATTTATCATGAAAAATGGGAAAAGATTCAACGATGAATCATTCATTTCATATTGAATGCTTTTCAACAAAAAAAAATTTTTTTTTTTTATAACTAAAATTGATAAAACTTTTGTACAATTCATATGAAACAATTTCTATGCCAAAAAAGACATTCAAAATGATTTCGTTTTCTTTTAAAATATAATTAAAAAAAAAAAAAAGTGTGTTGCTATTATTTATGCGATAGAATAAAAATAAGCTTTCAAAGATTAACATTTTTGTTATTAGTTAATGTTACGATATTTTAATTACAGTATGATGAAATTTAAATATTTCATTTTTAAAAAATAAGCATATTACGATATACTAAATTACGGTATGATGAAATTGAAATATTTTTCATTTCTATCGTTTTTACAGTCTATCGTTTTTTTTCTTTTTATGCAGCAAAATAAAATTATGCTTACAGAGATTAGCATTTTAATCTTATCAAAAAAGATACAGATATTGTAATTATGATATGATAAAAATTTGAGTATTTTATTTTTAAAAACAATAATACATCTTCTAGCATTCCGAATTTATTATATTCGTTAACAAATTTAAATATTTCATTCGAAAATACAACATTCAACTTTCTTCATAATATGATAAATATTATGAAGAAGTAGAATTGAATCAGGAAAGAAATTTTCGATATTTGCCTTAAGATATTTGCATTGATTAAATAATCGATTAAATTAATTGTAAATGAAATAATGTATCGATTTAAAAATTTTCTAAAAATTTTCATCCTATTATCAAGCAATTCATCTTATCATTGAACAATTCATTCTATCATTAAGCAATTCATCCTATCCTTAAGCAATTCATCCTATCCTTAAGCAATTCATCCTATCATTAGGCAATTCATCCTATTCATCATCTAAGCAATTCATCCTATCCTTAAGCAATTCATCCTATCATTAAGCAATTCATCCTATCATTAAGCAATTCATCCTATCATTAAGCAATTCATCCTATCATTAAGCAATTCATCCTATCATTAAGCAATTCATCCTATCATTAAGCAATTCATCCTACTGTTGGGTAATTCATCCTATCATTAAATAATAAAAGAAATGAATTAAATGAAAGGAATAATTTTTACTTAAATAATAAATCAAAAAAGAAAAAAGTAATTGAAAAATATTTTATCCAAAAAGAAAAAAAAGTTTTCATTTTTATTTCCTTTTATATAATAAAATTTATAGTCTAATGAATCAATACAATCGAATGATTATTATCATTCCATGTTGCCTTGCCTTGTATTAAAATTGAAATTTTTCGTTTCCCTTCTTTTGATAAAAAAAACATCATCTAGAGTGATGATAATCAAAGAATAGCTTCAATGAAACTTTTTCCTTTCTTTTTCCCTCTTCTCTCTTTCTTTTTGCATTCCATATTCTTCTAACATTTATTTCTTTTCTCATCGATGACGATAAGATTAAAATTTGCAAATTTGACTATTTGATAATGAAAAAGGAAGAGAGATAGAAAGAGGGAAGAGATAGTAAAAGAAAAATTTAATCAAAAATGAAAAGAAAAAGTATTTTCTCATGAGAAAATCGGATATTGAAATATATGAGCACATCATTTTTCCTAGTAAAAGGAAAATATTGTAAAATGGTCATGAGGAGGAAGAGGAGAAGGAGGATGAGGAGGAGGAAGAGGAGGAAGAGGAGGAAGAGGAGCAAAGGAGGAGGAAGAGGAAAAGAGGAGGATGAGGAAGAGGAAAAGAGGAGGATGAGGAAGAGGAAAAGAGGAGGATGAGGAAGAGGATGAGAGGAAAGATGAGGAGGAAGGAGAGGAGGAGGATGAGGAGGAAAAGGAGGAGGAAGAGGATGAGAGGAAGGATGAGGAGGAAAAGGAGGAGGAGGTGGATGGAGAAGAAAGAAGAGGATGGGAAGGGGAAGGAGGATGAGGAGGAAAAGGAGGAGGAGGTGGAGGAGGAGGAAGTGGAGGAGGGAGAGGAAGGAGAGGAGAATGAGAAGGGGTAGAGGAGGAGAAAGAGGATGAGGGGTGGAGGAGGAGAAGGAAACGCGGAGGAGGAAGAGAAGGATTAAATAAATATTTCTATGATTATCTTCAAAAGTTCAAATTCGATGCTACAATTTTAGAACGATAAATTGATGAATGAAAGTTTATGAATTGCAAACAAACTTAAAAATAAATTGATAACTTTTAAAAGGAAAAAAAAATCGCATCAATTCATGGAACCAAAAAACAAAATAATCGCAATAATTTTGGTAGAATCATGATAAAAGTGTTTATGATCTTAGGAAAATTATAATAGAAATATTTATAATTTTGTTGATACAAGGCTAGTGAAATAATCGTAATTTTAATAGAATCATGATAGAAGTAATCATAATTTTGGCAAAATGGGATGGAAATAATCATAATTATATCAATCTATCAATGAAATTCATTATCTCAATGATTTATTATTAATTTAGTTATTGATTTAAACATTTTGAATATTTTACATAAAATTCCTTCTAATCATTTAACGGTTCATCGAGCTTCTCATTCTTTCATTGACAATAAAAATTGAAATAAATTTTTTAGGACGAATGGCTTTTTTTTGGTCATTTCTTCTTTTTTTTTTTTGCTCATTCAAATATTCGAATATTGCAGTAGGAATTATTAAATTGATATAAAATTTGATTTTATAAAATTCAAATATGATTATACTTCCATATGGCTTACTTTTAATTGCTAAAAAAAAAAATATAAATTTGGTAAAAATTTGATTTGCAGAAATGAAATTTAGTAATTATATTTCGATATGAATTATTTCTAATTATTTAATATTTTATTCATTTAAAATAAATGAAAAAAAAATGTATTTATCGTTGTAAATTTTTATTTTATTTTTGAATAATTAAATAATTTATATATTCGAATTAATACAAATAAAAATAAATTTTAAATTAAATCAAAAAAAGCAAAAATGGAATTAATTTAAAATTGAAAAAAAAAATTTATTTCTTTTAAAGAAATAAAAAATAAAATATTATTATTTCATCATTAATTGATCAAATATTAGCAAAAATTTATTCGTTACGATAGTATTTGAGTAATTGAGTAAATAAAAGATTTTCCGCTTATATTTGATTAAATATTTGCTTCCTTCAAAATGCTCACAATACTTCATATAAGTGCTTTGTTTATGTTTTTTTTTCATTTAAATTTTTTTATTATTATAAATTAAAAATAAATGTAATAATTATTTTTAAATTTTTAATTTAAGTAAATAAAATTATTGATTTTTAGATAATTATTATTTTTAAAAATAATAATTATACTTATTTCGTTTCATTATATTAAATTATTCACGGCTATTTGTTGCATATAAATAGATTATATCGTAATTTAATTAAAATAATTTAAAAATTAATAATACCTTAATTGATGGAGAGGTTGCAGCAGGTATTGTTGCTGATACTTGTGCTGTTTTTGGTTGTGTTATCATATCTGATCGTTCCTTTGAACTCTATAAATATCATTTTCTTATCACTTAATAATAGTATTTTCATTTTTACTGAAATATTTCAATTTTTTGTTTTGATAAAAATAATTATTTCAATAGCAACAAATTGATAATTGATAAAATTATGCTTATTTAATTATTTATCAGCCAAACAATGATAAATTTATAATATGTATATTCTGATATGCATTTGATATGATAATTAATTCTTCGTTTTTTTTTCAAATATTCCAACAATATGCAGAATGGTATTTCTAAATATAATTAAGAATTAATATATTTATTAGTTAAATAAATAAGAATTAATTTTAATGGAAATCGATATTAAACTATGATAAATTATTATCAATCAATGTGATATGCTTGCATCAATAAATATTTGATATAATAATTAATTTATTTTTCTTTTAAAACTTTTTCAAATATTTCAAATGTATGTAAAATAGCATTTCAATAGGAAATTAAATACGACGAAGAATTAATATATTTTATTTAAAATTAAATAAATAAGAATTAGTTTTGGAATTTACTGAAATTAAAATTTGAAAATAATAATTTAAAATTCCATTCTAAATTACAACTAAACATTTTAGAATAGTTCATTTGATGCTTTGTATAGAAATTTTGTAAAACTAATTTATCGAATCAATAATTTTATAATAAACAAAAAAGTTGGTGATAATGAATAATTGAAATTTCGAACATATTTAAATAAAGCATCTGATAAAATAATTATATTTTTATAAAAAAATTTTTGCATCAATTTTAGAGAATAAAAGAAACTTAATTTAATAATAAATAAAGTTGGAAGAATTAAATTTCAAAATTTACAAATCAAACTTTTAATTTATTATGTATTAATTACTGTTAAAAAATTTATCATAGTGAAACACTAGTAATCGTGTTAATTTAAGAAAAAATTCGGATGATTTTGTGAGACGTTAGGCAAGAAGAAGAAGATTTATCAGATGATAACGATCCTTTGATAAGTGATATGAAATATTCTAACTTTTCAAAATAATCATAAAATTAGAGACAAAAAAACTATTGAAAAGAAATGAAGTGAAGAAACCGAATAATTTATGTCTGATCGAATGAGAAAAAATGATTAAAAGAAAAGCTGAAAAGCGAAGCAGCAGTGATAAGATGATGGTAAGCCCAAGTTTGAAGATTTTTTATTTGTTTATCAAGATGATTATGATCTTGATAAGCTTCTACTGTCCTCATAAACCAACTATTGATAAAGCAACATATAAACTGATGAATAATATGAGCAGTCTTTAAACTATAAAATATTTTTATGAATAATAAGTAATTTAATTATTATGAATTTAAGTAATTTAATTAATTATGTATCTGGTTACTTATCATGAATTTAATTATGCAAGTGAAAAAATAATTGATTAAAATTTAAACAATTTAAGTTTAATTCGTTTATTCGATACAAATTATTTGTTTGCAAATTTTTATTATCATTTCTTATAAAATTTCTTATTTTCATTTCTTTCTTTTTTTTGATATATAAATTATTGAAAATTAGTATATTTACACATATATTGCATATTTTTATATTTTAATTAAATTTTATTAAAAATAAAAATTATTCAAATTTTGTAATTGAAAATTTCAAAAAAAATAATAAAAATTAAAATTTTTAATGAAATTATATATTCGTTTTTCTTTATTAAATTTAAGCATTCAATAATTTTTATAAAAATATAAATTTTTATTTTAAAAAATCATTTAAAATTAAATTATCCGTGAAGCAAAAGGTTTATGATAATCGAACAAATTTTAAGTATTCGATAATTTTAAAAAATATAAATTTTTTATAAAATTCTTTTAAGCAGAATTATAATCAGTAAAGAATATAATAATTAATCATATAATGATATAATAAATTAATCATATAATCAAAAAAATTAATCATATAATGATCTAATAAATTATAATTTTAAAATGATACAAATTTTTATAAAAATTATTTATACCAATCAAATATCTTTTAAACAAAATTAAATTATCATTAAGATCGAAGTATAATGATATGATAAAATTAAAATTTAAAAATGATATAAATTTTTTTCATATAAAATATCCTCTAAACAGAATTATCATCATATGAGAAATAATATAATGACCTGATAATAGCGAATTCGTCGCGTATACATCATTTCTCAAAAATGCGATATGAAAATGGCCGTATAATAAATAAATAGAATCGTTTTTGGGATTTGAAACGTTTGAAATAGTTTGAATAATAGGCTGAGATTGGGAAGAGGGGAAAAAATTAGGGTATTTATATATACATATTGCATATATATATATATATACATGGATTAAATCATTTTTATTTCCATCAAAATTTTATTGTATCAGAAAAAAAGAAAAGTCAAAGTTCAATTATTTGATTGATAGACGTTGCATATTCAAATATTCGATTCTTTCAAACTTTTTTTTGAAAAATAATTTCCAATATTATCATTTGTATTACTATTTATGCATCAATGATTTGATCGCTAAGAATTTTTTAATAATATTTTGCAAAAAAATCTCATTGCAAAATTTTCTCATATTTGTTGAGGAAAAAAAAAATTAAAACTTTTATTTAAATAAATATATTTGCTAATTGCAGTTGTGATAAAATAAATAATTTAATTTGATAATTAATTAACTACCGCCTATATTTAATCAATTAATCAATTAGTTAATTAATATATAAGAATATACTAATGGAAATCATCCATAATTTTATCACTTTTATCAGTCTTCTATTGTTAATAAATCGTTGAAATATTTTTATTCTTTCAACTAAAGAAGAAATATTTTATTTGTTGTTTATCATTTTAATTTTAAAATACCCGTAAGCAATATGTATAGCTAAATTAATAATTATTTTTGCTGATTAATTGATAAATATGAATTGATAAAATGAATGCAATTAAATTAGTATAAATCAATTTACTTATTAATTTTTACTTATTAATTGATATTTTCACTTATTAATTGATAAATATGAACTGATAAAATGAATGTAAATTTTTTACTTATTAATTGATATTTTTACTTATTAATTGATAAATATGAACTGATAAAATGAATGTAATTAAATTAGTATAAATCAATTTGCGATAATTTAATAATTTTTGAAAAATTAAAAAGAAAAAAATGCAATCAGCAAAATTTTAAAACTAATATGTAATGGATATATTTCGAATATTATAATCGAGAATTTTTCGATGTTTATATTAATACATGATTAACCTGGTTAATCTTTATATTCAAATTTCAATTATCTTATTTTAGTACAAATTTCATAAGTAGTACATTTCTTTCTTTTTTATTTTTTAGATTTAATTTTTAACTTCTATTAAGCGTAATAATAAATGTATCGATAGATATATTAGCTGAGTAAACATTTGCAAGCTTTTTTAGATAACAAAATTCATATCCAACATATTGCCTTTTGTAAACAAACTTTTCTTCTCCTTTTTTTTTGTAAACATAAAAAAAAAGAAATTCATTCATCCTAAAATGTACATACCATTACATCATAGGAATTTATGTATGATCCATTTCAATTTATAATAAAAATATTTCGTCGTTTTCCTTTTTTTCATTGCTTTTTTTATCAGTAAAATAATTTTATTAAATTTCATTCTTTTATCAATTCATTTTTTAAAATAAATGTTATCAAATATAATCTAATACTTAAAAAGACTTCAATATTATAAAATATATTAAGTATTCAAGTAAAGAATTTTTATAAATTTATATCTTATTATTTAATGTAACATTTACAATATTAAGTTTTCAGATATTAAATCACTTCATAATAATCTAATCATAAATTTATACAGCATTATATGTATAGATGGAAATTATATTACAATTAAATAGTTCTATTTTAAAAATAATAACAGTAATAATCATTTAAAGATAGTAAATGATATCTATCATTTTTGATATCATACATTAGGTACTTCTGATGATAATGATGATATTTCTGGAATATCAAAATAAAAAAAAATGATAAATAATCAATTATTATTTTACCTTTTGGTTCCATCCCATATCGTTCTATAAGTATAAGTATCATCATAAGTTGATAATACGTGTTTTTCATCGGACTTTCGTTGTTTTTCTTCCTTAAAAAATATTAAATCAAATTTAGGAAATAATATTTTCATTTTTTTAAGTTCTAAAATTCATTTAATAAATTTATATTTAATGAATTTATATTCGAAATTAAATTTTTATTTAATAAATTGATACCTAATGGATTTATATTCGAAATTAAACTTTTATTTAATAAATTGATACTTGGTGAATTTATATTCGAAATTAAATTTTTATTTAATAAATTGATACTTAGTGAATTTATATTCGAAATTAAATTTTTATTTAATAAATTGATACTTAGTGAATTTATATTCGAAATTAAATTTTTATTTAATAAATTGATACCTAGTGAATCTATATTCGAAATTAAATTTTTATTTAATAAATTGATACATAATGAATTTATATTTAAAACAAACTTCCTCTTCTTTCTTTTTATCTTCATCATGACGCGTTGATTTTACTATTGCCCAAACTGGTGAATGTTGATGAATATTTTCTCGTTGCTAAAATTTATACATATTTGAATTGCATTAATTTTATTATTAAATTCCAATATATATTTAAATATGAAATAATTCATCATTAATTGTATTAATTTTAACTATTAAATAATAGTCGAAATCAAATAAATACCATTCAATTAATAATTCAACACTGAGATTAGTCTTTTTCCAAAAAAAAAAAAAAGTAATCAATTAATCAATAATTGATAAATTAAAGAAATTATTACTTACAGCAATTTCTTCATCAAGTTCACGTGTTTTTCCAGCGTTGATGGAATGGAATAAGATGCACTTTGACGTTTTGTATCCCATGTTTCAGAAGTGTGCAATTTTCCATCTTGATCACGTTTTATCATAATTGTTGAGGATGGTACGGAATCAGTGATATTGGTCGTTGGTTTTTCATCATAGATCACAATATCGTGACTTTGTGCTGGTATATCATGATGTCGCATTTCTGTACTGCTCCATGATTCGCGAATCATTCCTCCTGTTGATAATTTTGGTGGTGTTATAGGGGCAGGCGGAAAATGCTTTGTATCATATTGCCATGCACCTTTGGAAGTCGACGATGACCATACTTCTGTTTTCGTCTCTTCAGTCCATTGTCGTCGATGTGGCATTGAATCTTGCACAAACTAAAAAAAAAAAGAAAAAATATTCCTAACAGAATCTCAATCTTGATTTATGATAAGTTTAAAAGCGATAACTAAATTTTCTATTTAAATACATATATATGGGGATAAATTTGATTGATTGATTGATTGATAAATTAAACTATCTATTGATATACTATCAATAATCTCTGTAATCCCTGCTTCACTCCTTATCAATCATTATATCATATTTTTTAAATTTTTATTTAAATTATTAAAAATAATTTGATTAAAAAATTTTTCAAAATTTTACATTTTATCAAAATTATTATTAAACTAAGGAAGAAAAGATAATTCATACCTTTTCATGTAATGTATGCTCAATTGGCTTTTCACCTGTTCGACGACTAATTTTTTGCGAATCATATTCATAAACGGTAATCTAAAAGTTTGTTTAGCTGTTATAAATGATTATTTATTCGTTATAAAATAGTATAATAAATAAATTGAAAAGTTTGAAAAGGCGAAAAAAAAATTTTTTTTATTTTTTTATTTTTAATTTTTCAAAATTATTAATTTCTTATTTTCTTTTTTTGAGTTTTAAAATATTTTATTCAAATTTATTACCATTTTATAAGATATAACAATCATAGAAAGTTTTATTTTGTAAAATTTATGTATATATGTTTACAATTTTAAAGCAAAAACTTTTTGTTATCAATTTGAATTATTTGGTATTAATTTAATTAGCATATTGCCAAAATGGAATGATGAAAATGTTAAAGAGAGCAATCAATTGATAAAACGATAAACAAAACTAATACGATTTGATTAAAAAGCTAACAAATATTAAAATCTAAAACATCAAAGAACCCAATCATCTAAATAATAAATAAATAGAAAATAGTAATAATTGATACTTTCCAAAAAAAAAAAAAAAACTTAATAAAAAAATAAGTTAATTATTTACTTCTTCCGTTTGATGTATAGGTGAGATGAGTTTTGTTTCAGATGATGATGTATCCATGTAACTTTCATCTTGCTTCTAAAAAATAAACCTTATTTTCTTTCACAATTGTATTTCAAATTTTCCTCAAATATATCAAAATGACTTATCATCGAATAAACAATTAAAATTGAACAAAAAGAATTGTAAAATAATAAATAAATTGATTAATTAATTAAGCTATTCTCAATAAGTAAATATAAATTTTTGAAACAAAAAAGTTGAAAAATTTCTGATAATTTCATATTAAATTACTTATATTTGGCAAAAAAAATTTTTCAATTAACATTAAATTTTGCTTTAAAATTAATTCAAATTTTAAGTTTTCTTTTTAAGTTCCAATATGGAAATTTTTTACAACAATTTTGATATTTTTAATTAGAATTGGAATTTTTTTATGAAAAATATAAATTATATGTTGAAAAGGAAAACAAAAAATATTTAATTTCAAATTTTTATCGAACGAAAATTTTTCATTTTCTTTCGTTTTTTTGGAGAAAAAAGAAAGAAAAATAATTGATTGCTTTTTTGTTTATTATTTATAAAATTTTTAATTATTTATTAAATAATAATCAAATAGAATAATTATTAAATTAATCTAATTTAAATATATAAATAACATAATACATAAATAAATAACGTAATAAATTAGATTAATTGTAAATAAATAACATAAATATGTAGCAAACAGTAATTAAATTAATTCCAAGTTTTTGGTTTTTAAAATAAAAGAAAAATAAATTACTCAATTATTCCAATTTCTATTTTAATTCAAATAAATTGATTTCCAATATTTACAAATTCATTTTTATTTTTTAATTTGACTAAATTAACTCGTAAATTTTAATTTATTTCTCTTTTACCTCTTTATTCAATCCAATATTCAATACTATTTCGAATATTTTTCAACCTTTTCTCTAATTATTAATAAAATTTTTTTTAATCGGAAATTAATTTATATATAAATTAAAAATAATTTAATTTAATTTGTAATTTATTATTTGATTCTATTTATTCTTTAAAGGAAAAAAATAAAATAAACAAAAATACAATAAACAGAATTTTAATTTAACGTAAAAATTATTCTTTCAGTAAATAAATAAGTAATTAATTTTGAATTAAATTAAGTCTATTAGTTTTTTTGATAAATAATTTAAAAAATTGATAAATATTTAGAAGATTATATCGATTGTAATTAAGTAACAATGCTGTAAAAAAAATCATAATGTTAAAGTATGGCAATATTGATTGATTTGTTTTTTCATTTTTATCAAATGTTTATTTCGTTCAAATCTCATACTAAATATTTGATATTAGCATAAAAGTTCAACGATGTCGCCAAACATTTGATTTATATTTAGCTAAAGCATACTCTTTCAAAGCCATGTTGTAAAGATGAACTATCCTGTGGTTCACTCCCGAATTTTCTATCATCAATAACTTCATAATCAATCTTTCTGTATATTGCACCGGTTGGTGTTGTCTTAAATTCAGCTGTTGGCATTAATTGCGGTAATTCTTTTGGTTTTGGACCACCCTGAAATACAAACAAAATTCAATGTTTTTTCCCAAAAAAAAATCAAAAATATTACTTATCGATATATTTATTCTAAATATACCTATTCCACTGAAACATTAATTAAATCGCTTAATTATTTCAAATTCACAATTTCCATTTTATCACTATCTGATATCATTTCAATACATAAATAATATTTTCTCTATTTTAAATTCACAATTTCCATTTTATCATTATCTGATATCATTTCAATACATAAATAATATTTTCTCTATTTTAAATTCACAATTTCCATTTTATCATTATCTGATATCATTTCAATACATAAATAATATTTTCTCTATTTTAAATTCACAATTTCCATTTTATCATTATCTGATATCATTTCAATACATAAATAATATTTTCTCTATTTTAAATTCACAATTTCCATTTTATCATTATCTGATATCATTTCAATACATAAATAATATCATAATTTCAATCATTTTATTTTAATCAATTCTCTAATATAAAAAAATTGCTGCATCGGTATTAATATTTTACTTAAAAATTCAAAAATTTCTTAAATATTCTGAAGTAAAAATCATCAAAAAATTAATTATTATTTTATGTAAAAATTCTTATTAAAAATTATATTAATTAAAATTAAATTATTCAATTTTTATTAATCAAATATTTTTTAATTTAATTTTCAAATTCTAACAGTTTGATAAACAAACACACAACAACAACAATAACAACAACAACAATAACAACAATAACAATAACAACAACAACAATATACTATATAATGATAATTTCTATTAATATAATATATGAAATAATCGATATTAAAAAAAAAGAAATCGATCTTTTTCAATGTTTATTTCTTTTTCCTTTTTAACAATTCATTGAAATGTCTAAGTTTATTTATTTCTGATTAGAAATAAATAAAAGTTTATTTTCTCTCAAATAAATTGCATTTGATAGCGAAAAAAAAACTATCAAAGATGAAATTTGAGAAATTTATTTGAATAACTTTCTCAAATAACAAAATGAAATATTTTGTGTATATAAATTGTAATTTTATGAGTAAAGTAAATATATTAAATGTTAATTCAATTTATTTTATAAAATTAATAGCTATAGGCTAATGTTAATATTTTAATAATTATTCATTTCTTATTTTTAGTATAAATATATGATATGATAATTAACAGATAAATATATCATTTATTTTTTTCTTCAATTTATTTGATGATTAATTTTTACAGGTATCAAAAAATTTTTTTGGTATTTTATAACTTCTCTTATTTGATAAACATAATTATCTAACTGATCTTATTTGATAAACATACTGTTAACTAAACATATTTGATATACATTTGATAAATAAATATCTAACTTATTTTATTTTATAAACAAAATTATCTAACTTATCTTATTTGATGAACAACTATCTAACTTGTCTTATTTAATGAGCAAATTTTTAACTTGCCTTATTTGATCAGTAAAATTATCTAACTTGTCTTATTTGATCAGCAAAATTATCTAAATTTTCTTAATTGATATTCCTATAGCATTGCTTCCTCAATAATTTCAACAGTATTATAAATTAAGTTAAAAAGAAATTTGATAGCCTACTAAGTATATTAAATATAATTAGACTATAACTATTCATAGTTATTGGATTTATAAATTATTTTCAAATTTAAATAATATAAATAAGTTGAAAGGTCAAATTAACAATAATCAATAGAATATACTTATCGAACAATACTTTAACTGATTAATATACTATACAATCCTCAATATAATATTATTTACTCTTTAATTAATTAATTAAGTTGTTTATTTTGTTTATTACAATGCTAATAAATATATTGATTATTTAATTAATTAATTAGCCAATTGAATATATATAGAGATGAATGATTACTATATGTCAATTGTAAGTTTCAAGAAATATATATTTACAGGAGAATAATGAAGGTATCGGATCACCTGCTCCAGAGGAAAGCTCACATAAATATTATAATTTATGCTAATTAATCAATACTAATGATTCATCATAATTATACTAAAACTAGACATAAAAATGATTTATCATACTTACCTTTGGACTCCATTTATTACCATTAATTGAATGAGATGAAATTGATTCATCAATCGATTGTTTACTTGTATTCATTTCAAATTGTTGAGTTAATGTTGAAACAGTACCAGATTTTGTTGATGTTTCGGTACTCGGAATACTCGGAACGTTCGGTGATCGAAGTGATGATACAGGTGATGGTGATACACGTGGCTTAACAAAAAAAAAAAACAAATTATAACATTTTAGAACATTTTATTAAAAAAAGAAAAAGAAATAATCAAATTTCATAAAATTATTCTTTCCTATTTTGCTTATTATATTCTTTTCTTTCTTTTCAAATATTTTTATTATTTGGAATTTTTAAATTTCATTTTTCCAATCCCAATAAGTATTTCTATTTTAATTTAATTATTTCATTTCTATTTTTTATTTTTGAATAAAATGATTATTGTTGGAATAAAAAAGATTCTAAAAAAAAAAAAAAAATGAAATTTTAGAAGAATTATAATACGGATAGAAGTATGTATATCGGAAATGCTTAGCATAGGAATATATAGTTTTGAAAAGAGGCAAAAAAAAGTTTCCCATAGGTAAATATTTAATTAAACTTTAGTTTTTAAATTCCAATAAGCTAAATAAATATTAGTCATCTTACTCTATATCGTTTTTCTTATGAAAACAACATTTTTAACATATTATAAGAATAGAAATGAAAATAGAGAAATTAAATTAACATTTGTATTTAAATTAATTCAGTAATGCATTTTCGATTTTTACACTGAAATTGAAATAGCATAGAAAAATTTTTCAAAAAAAAAAACAAATTGCTATTAAATAGTATATGTGATAATTTACGTTTATTTTGAATTAATTAATTTCAAATATTAAAATTAATTATTAATTACAGTTATTAAAAAATAAACAAATAAACTTATACTATAAGTTCGCTTTTTTCAACGAATCAAAAATTAATATCAATTAATGTTAATTTCTTTTTAAGTATAATATTTAAAAAAAAATTGCTCAATTTTTGGCTACTTTAAAGACATTTCAATAAAATGTTAATTTTAAACATACATACTTTAGCATAGATATGAAATGATAAAATTTTATTGAAAAGAAAAAAGAAGAAGAAGAAGAAAGATTATAATTCTAAGACGATATCTAATTGATTTCGAATACAGTAGATATGTTGAAAAGCGAATGATAAGATAAAAGAAGACGAAGAGATAAAAAATGAAACTTCGAGAATTGTTTCCTCATTTTTTAGAAATTCATCCAATTCTTTTTCATTAGTACTTTTATTCAAAGAGTGCAATAACAAAGTTTGTATTTATGTATTTATGAAGCAGGATTGGATTAAAAAATAAATTTATTTCTAACAATTTGCAAATAAACAATTAATGTGAAAAGCATTTAATAGTTTGATATAATCATTTAAGTTACTAAGTTCTTAAGTGAATTAATTCGATATAATTATTTAAGTAACAAAGTTCTTAAGTAAATATACAAGTAGGATGAAATAAGTTAATTGATTATACATCTACTTCATGTCTATAATCGTTTATTTTTATCATTTCAAATTAAGCAATTATATGATTTAAAATTAAACAAATATAATTAATCTAAAATATAACATAAAATTGAAATTAATTAATATAAGTTGAATTATATGAAATAATTCAACTTATATAAAAATTATCAAAATTTTTAATATTTAGATTTGATAAATTTTCGTTCATCCATTTCGTTTATATAATCAAAAATTTGAAACGAATATATAAATCAACATTTGACCTTTATATTTATTAGATTTTTGGGAGAGATTTTAATTGATTGCAATCATTTTTCGATCAATGAAAATAAAAATTTTATCATTAGAAAAATGAAATTATCACTGCGAGAATTAAAATTTCAAATTAAAAAAAAATTTGGCAGAAAAGAAAAAATTTTTGAAAAAAATGCAAAATACTTTTTCTTTTTCTTTTCAACTTTCAAACGAATTTTCTTCGTTTTTCAAATAAACAAAATTTATTCGTTGCTTCGTTTTACAAATTATAACCAAACGCTTGTTTGTAATTATTTTTCCTAAAAATTTTTTTCTTTCATTTTTTTCGATTATAAATTTATGTATTTTGAGAGCTGAAAAAGTGAAAAAAAGGAAAGTTTTTTATAAATTTCAAATTTATTTCATTTCAAAATTTTATTTAATTAATTAATTTTATTCTTTTCGTTTTGTCTATCCTATGAAAATTTTCTATCCCATTTGTATAATTTGTCCATATGTAAAATATTGTAATCATTTTTTTACTTTCAAAATAATCCCTACATATTATTGTTTATTGCTATATGCCAATAACATCACATTAATCATTACAAAAAAAAAACGATAAGTGATAAGCTATTTTGTTTCATTAGAAATGCTTCTAATTGTTTACATTATCAATCAAATAGAATAGATAATTTAATAAATTAATAAATATATATATTTTTAAAAAATTTATAAAATTCCATTTCGCTCTTTGTTATATTTTGTAACGGAGAAATTTAGAAAAGGAGAAAATGATAATATTTTAATTGAATTAATATATTAATTTTAAAATTAAATGTATCAGAAATTGAAGTAATTCATTTATATTGTATAAAAATTTAAAAGTTTTTATACAATATAAAACCAAATATATACATATCAAAAAATAAATAAAAACAAAATTTATATAAGAACAAAATCCAAATTCATTATCACTTTATCAGTATTACAGTTATTTAAGTATATTAGAAATGAAATATTCCAATTTTATTTTAGTAAATAAAAATTTCAATGAATTTTATTAAATTATATAAAAATGAAAAAAAATGTATAACAACAAAATTTATCAAAGAAATAATTTTAAAAAAAGAAACAAAATTTATACAAAAAGAAATAAAAAAAGAAAGAAAGAAAGAATGAAAGAAAAATTCATCATAACTTTATTGATATTAATGTTATTAATTTTAAATTTAAATTCAAATATATTAAAATTAAATTATTATTAATTTCAAATTCGAATATATTAAAATTAAAATAGAAATTCCAAAAAAAAGAGAGAATGAAAGAAAATAAATTCACCGTTACTTTATTACGTCGAAATTTCTTTCGTTTAGCCTCATTGATAATCGTATCCGAGATATTATCAATAGTAGTAGGAGTAATGATAGGAGTGGAAGAAGAAATATTTAATTTTAATTTTTTTGTACTACATGTCCAAGACGATTAGCTGTCTTACTTAAGCATAAACACATTCTTTTCTTTTTTTTTTTTTTTTTTTTTTAAATTAAACTTAAATTTATGCAATTATTTGAATCAAACAATTGAGAAAAAAACCGACGATGAATTTGGTAGAAGGCAAATTGTGACGAAAAGATGCGGAATGATTTATAAAAATTTTAAATGGCAAGAAAACCCGGTCGAAATTCTATACATGATACCGATGACGAGATGGTAATGATGCTGATGCTGATGATGATGCTGATGATGATGCTGATGATGCTGATGATGATAGTGATGATGATAGTGATGATGATAATGATGATGGTGTATATATGTTTGTACGTATATATATGATGAAAATAAAAGTGATGCAATAAAAAATAAACAAATAAACAAAAGATAATTACACCTAAAATTATTGACATTATTTTTACAAAAAAAAAAAAAAATGAAAATGAACTATAAATGAAGAGATGGAAAAAGAAGAAGAAGAAAAGAAGAATATCATGATTAAAATTAATTTATGAATTTTTGTTTGTTAGAAAAGCGCTTAAAAAAAGAACCAGGTTAATCAAATTGATAAAATTATCCAGGTAAGATCAATTTAATTTTCAATTAGGTTTAATTCTAAATGATAGATAGTATCATTGAAAAATAAAGGAAAAAAAATTGGTCATTTTTTTCTTCTTATTTCATTAAAACTTCCTGATAAGTGCAATTGTATAAATTTTTGAAAAAAAGTTTTCGCCGTTACTATTATCATTTTTATCATTTTTTCTTTCTCAACCTTTTTTCCGCCTCTTCCCATTTCATTATATTTCTTATAGTACAATTAAAATAATGAAATGCTAAAAACCACTTTTTATTAATTATCTAATTTATCTTTAATTTATTTTCACCTTAAATAGCTTTTCTCTTCTACTAGTTTTTTTCTCAAATAAAAATAGAATTGATTATGAAATTGAAATTTAAAATTAAAATGCTTCAATATTATCATTAAAATTTTGATACTTTATTGATTCTCGAGAGTATAATCAAAATTTTTAAATTCCATTACTTCATTGTTTCTTGGAAATATAAATCATAACTTTTAATTTTCGCTAATATTTTGATAATTCATTGATTCACGAGAATATTGCTATCATAATCATAACTTTCAAGTTTTACTATTTCATTGATTTATGAAAGTATAACAACCATAATGTGTGAATTTTTTTAAATTTTGATAATTTATTGATTCTCGAGAATATGGCATAATTTTACATTATAACGCTTTTTTCAATCAAAAAAGATTAATAGGAAAAATTGTAAGCCGAGAAATTTATAAAAATATCTAAATTCCAAATTCATCTTGAAATTAATCATTTTATTTAACACATTTTTGCGAGATTATTATTAATATTATTTTAATATTTGCTATAAAATATCGTTTTCAATTTCAAGTTATTCGATATGCTTATCCAAGATTAATCATTTATCAATTTTATGTTAATCATTTATCAATTTTATATTAATCATTTATCAATTTAATTTTTATTATTAAAATTAAATTCTCATACAATCATTGTCATCTGAAGGAATTCAAAATTTTGAATGAATTGAAAATAAGAATAGTCTAAATTAGAGCAAATTTTGTAATGAAAAAATTTTAGTTAAAATTACAAAAATACTAATATTAATGGATAGGAAGAAAAAAATTAAAAAATTTAATTTTTAAGTAATAAAAGATTGTAATAGATAAAAACAAAATATAAAGAAAAATTTGAAATCTTCAAATTTTTTTGCTAAATTAAAAGAATGAGAAGTTATTTTAAAAAAAAAAAAAAGAGAAATGATAAGTTTGATGATAAATTGAATCCGGAAAACATACATTTTAATTGCATTTTATTTACATGAATATATTGCTTACTTACCTTTAGAGAAAAATTAATATTACAGGTAATTTAATGGAACAAATATATTAGGAAAGGGAGGGAAAAAAAAGATGGAAAAATACAAATTGAAAATTGCACAACAGAATGATTGTTATTTTGTTTTAATTTATTATTTTCTTTTTTCCCAACTTCTATCTATAGTATATATTGAAATATAAAATAATTAAATACAAACTCATTAAATTAATTTCTATTACAATATTATAGGTTAGAAGGTTTATGAAATTATTTGAATATATTATGTAAACATTGCTTGTAAAGAAATGATAGATAAATTTTTGTATTATAAGTTAATTATGGACAGGTAGATTTTCCGTAATAATTATAAGTTACTTTCATCGTATCATAATAATAAAGGTAACAATAATAATGTATATTTTATTATTCAAATATATTATGTAAACATTACTTGAAGAGAAATGATAGGTAAATTTTTGTATTATAAGTTAATTATAGTCAGGTAGATTTTCCGTAATAATTATAAGTTAGTTTCATCGTATCATAATAATAGAGGTAACAATAATAATATATACTTTATACAAGCATTAAATTGTTTAGGATAATTTAATCAATCTCGACAAAAAGAAAAAACAAATTTATAACTTTCTTTTAATATATTTGGATATTGAATTTGAATACAATTATAACTTACCTTCAGTGATTTGTTAAAAAAAAATAAACTTTACAATAGGCAAAAATAAATATTAAATTTAAATAATAAATTTTTAATCTAAGCTTAAACATCGTAACTTTTTATGATAAATTTTATTCTAAAATCATTTAAAAGTATCGAATTAATAAAGAAGAAATTGATATAATAAATTTTTTTATCAAAATAAACACTTCACTGCTGATGGCAATTATATTTAAATATCTATTATCAACAGAATTAATTTAATTCTGTTAAATTTTTGTATTACCATGTTATATTTAGATCATCATTTGACCTTCACATTAATTTCATTTTTATTAATGATCGTTGATTAAACTGATAGCTGATGTCACTGATAAAAATTTTAATTGTATTACTTCAATGATTAAAAATTTAATACATAATTTAGGCAAAATTTCTATGCCATCGATAATTAATAGTTTTACGGGAAAATTAATTAATAATTAAACAATTTAAAATATGACGAAAAAATTAAGTAATAGTTGCATAATTTATTAATTAATCGATGATGGAATAAATTGTTTGATAAAATATATTCGTTGTTATTAAATTATATATTTAAGTATTTCATATTTATTTTGTTTATTCTATTCGAATATTTATTTTATTTGTTTATTTCATTCAATATTCAATATCATTTGGTATTTTAATGGAAAGGAAAAGTTAGAAGAAGGAAAAAAAAAGGCAATAAGAAAAAGATAATTGATAAAATTGATAAGCAAGAAATTAGACAATAAATTATTGTAACAATAAGACATTTATGTAAAATTTTTTTTTTTGTTTTAATTTTGCAACAAAAATTTTTTGAAATGGCCTATTTTCCAAAGATTAATTTATTTTTCTTTTGTTTCATTTTTTTTTTTAATAAATAAATTTTGCCTAAAATGCATTAATATATTTTTGCCTTTCTTTTCTCATTCCCAAATATTTTAATTGTCTTATTTTCGAAAGTAAAAAGAAAAATTTAACAAAAATGAAAAACGATGAAGACGAAGAAGTATCTGAAGACGAAGGAGAAGAAGAAGAAGAAGAAGAAGGAAAAAAAAAAGTACAGCTATAGAATTTTTTTTTTTGGAATGTAAAATTTTTAAACTACCATTTTAGGTATCATTCTTCATCAAATTACAGTTTTTTTCTTTCTCAAAATCTCGAAACTGTCTAAATGATAATTTCGATAAAATATTTCAATTCAACAAAAAGAAAATGAAATCGTAAGGGTTGGATATTTTAGTTTTTTTTTTTTTTTTCTTTTTGTGTATTTTTGTATAATTTATGAATAAATAAAAATTTGATATATTTAAGTGAAATTTAATTTTAAAACAATAAGAAATGTTCTGAATTTTAAGATAAAATTGATAAATTTTTATCATTTATATATAATTACTTATCAATCATTTATTAATTATTATCGTAATATTTATCAATAATAATAATAATAATAATAATTTTATTTATTATTCCAAAGTACTGAATAAACAAAAATATGTACTATAAATACAAAAATCATCACATACATTTCTTGCTGATATTTTCAAAATAATACAAATAACATTTTTTATTCAATTAATTTAAGTAATTCAGTAAGAATTTTGTTAGAATATAAAAATAGGAATAATAATAAAATATGAAAAAGTAAATAGTGAAAATTTATAAGTAATCTAATCATCATTATTATTATTATTGTCGTTAATTATTAATATTAATATTATGATCTGCTACTGGTAAAATCTGAACTTATCAAATATATTTCTGTAGATTCCGATCAAACAGTCACTGGCAATCAATAAGCTTAGCATTACAGGTACTCCAATATTTTTATCAGGCCTACCATTGATAAATTATATGTAGAGCATGACAAAATTAAGCATGAAGGGTATAAAACACTAGAGTACTTAGCTAGTATAATAGATAGTAATAATAATTCATTAATAAATTTAAGTGTATGATGAAACTTAATTAAATGCAATTAAATATCAAATAATCAATCAAACTATTCCAATAATAAGAATAATCTATTCAAATTGGAATAATTAACTTTAACATTGCTCAAGTTTCCTTTCTTTTTCAACAAATAATGAAATTAAAAAATGTATTATGAAATAAATTTGAATTGATTAATCATTTATAAAATTCCTATTTATTTAATTCCTATTTATTTAATTTCTCAATTTCTTATTTCAAATAATTCTATGTAATGAAGATTTATTAATAATAATAGAAATGATTAAACATTGCTCAAGTTTCTTTTCTTTTTCAACATATAATGAAATTAAAAAATGTATTATGAAATAAATTTGAATTGATTAATCGTTTATAAAATTCCTATTTATTTAATTCCTATTTATTTAATTTCTCAATTTCTTATTTCAAATAATTCTATGCAATGAAGATTTATTAATAGCAATAGAAATAAGTAAAAATATTTAATTATGAATTTATGTACCTCAATCGAATATTTGAATAATGAATATTTCGTCATCATCATTAATTAATCAATTCAGCGTTGCTTTTATCTTCTTAACGTACAGTACTCCCTTTTCGTTTCTTTTTTTTCTTCTTTTGTTCGTCTTTAATTAAAATTCAAAAATAAAATATTGAAAATAGGAATTGATTTAAAATTTCAGTAGTAATAAAAAGAAGTAGCAGAAGTATAGAAGTAGAAAGCAAACAGTAATCAAAGTAGCAAAAATTAAAATAAACGAATAACGAATGAGGTGGAAAAAATAAAATTCAAAAATTCTGTTAAAATAAGGTAAACATTTTTCATATTTCAAAAATGATTGGTACAATCAAATTAAAAGTACCAATTTTCTCTCTCTTTTCTCTCTCTCTCTCTCTCTCTTTTTATCATTCTATAATTGTTTGACTAAAAATTTGAACGATCGAAAAAAAAAAAAAAAAAAAGGATGAACGAAGAAAAGAGGAGGAGGAAAGAGATGACGAGAAAGAAAAAGAAATAAGTATGTAAATAAAAATATGAATAAAAGTTAAAGATTAATTTTTAATAAAAAAAAATAAACAAATTGAAAATTTGTCAATGATAATTATTTGCAAAATAAGTAAATATTATATTCTTAGAAGCGAAAATTTTCAAGTATTTATATTTTCTCTTATATTTCTTTAGCTTTTATCTCTTTACCAAAATTCAAAAAAGAAAAAAAAATGAAAAGCTCAATGATTCATTTCTATTTTATTAGCAATTAATTTGGACTATTTTTACTTTACTTTACTTTGCTTTGTTTTGCTTTGCTTTCCCTCTCTCTCTCTCTCTCTCTCTCCTCTCTCTCCCTCTCTCTCTCTTTCTCTCTTTTTATTTATATCGATTAGAAAGTTTTGAAAAAATGATGATTAATAGAACAAATGTTACATTTATTTGTTGTGATATTGCTTTCCTGTAAAGTTTAACTTTTGTAAATTTATGAAATGAAAAAAAAGAAAAGATCAATAAAATTGAATCAAAAGATATTTAGAAATTCGAAAAATTAAAAGAAAAAAAAGAGAAATAACTATTATAATAATCTTTTTTTTCTTTTAACTTTCTCTCTAAACTCTCTATTAAAATGATAGTTTGAAAAATTTTTTTAAAAATATCATATGATTGATTCATCGAGGATATCTTCCGTTTGTTTGTTTGTTTGTTTTTTTTTTTTTTTTTTCAAACAAAATGAATCATAATGCTCATTTATTATTATTGTTATCTTTTCGCTTTCATCACTAATTTAATTTCTTATATTTACTTATATTTATCTTATCTTATTTATTATTTATTTTGTTAGTATAGTCGTGAAAAAATTTTGCTATTTTATTGAAATGGTATAAGAAAAAATGAGAAAGAACTTTTTTCTTGGGTAAATTAATTAATATTTGTTTGTGGAATAAATTAAGCAATTTAATTTTTAGGCAATTAATATTAATTAATTGATTAATTGGATTAAAAATTTTTGGGAATTGTTTAATCAAATTTTAGATAAATAAAGAAAACGAAAAAAAAATGAAATGTTTTTCGTAAAGTTTTAAACAAAATGATTTTGATAAAAATTATTCTTTTGTTCACTTAATCCATTCATTGAGATGTAAAATTCATTTGTCCATTTTTGTTGTGTTAATTTTTTTTTTTTTTGAATTATATGAAAATTAAAAGGAATTGAAATTCTTTTAAAATTTAATTTTAAATTTATTATTATTTTATTTTTAATTAATTATTGAGTATTATCGTATTTAGTGTTTTATTATGGTTGATTTATTCATTTCTTTGATAATTAATCATATTTTTCATAATGAAAATAGTATATGAAAATTGAAATTTGAACAATAAAATTTAAAATTAAAATGAAATTAATTCCTACCGCAATGGTATCGTTGGCAAACTTTGAATTAGTTGCGATTTTTTAATCGCAGTAGTAGTGGTAATAGTTGTTTCGGTGGTGATCGCTGCCGAATCAGTAGGTAGATGAATCGATATTGATGGATTATAATACGATGTATTTCTTATTGGCGAACTATAATAATCATATCAATAATTTATCAGTACTTCTAAATCATCTAAGAATATACTTCAATTTTGTAATAAATATTTGAATCATAAGGAAGTGGCAGAATTTATGTGAAATAAAATTTAAAATGAGAAATATATTCGATCATATGCTATCAGTATTATCATTGAAATTAATTTTTCTTTAATAGAAATCAATTTTAGTATTTGATTTGCAAAATTATTTAATTGAGTAATTAAAAAACATTAGAGAGAGAAAGGTCGAATAATTGTATGGAAAATTAATCAAATAAATAATTTGTTTGAAAATAATTATTTCAACAAGTATTATTATATTTTTCAGCGTAAATATAATAAATATGATAATATGATAAACAAAACAATAATAAGAATAAATATGATAATATGATAAACAAAACAATAATAAGAATATTATGAAGTATAATAATAATAATATGTTCATTAAATATTCAATAATATTTTTACTTTAATTTCTTTCCATAAAAGCATAAAGTTTTGTTCATTTTCAAAAATGACATATTTTATCATTTCTCATTGATTCTTAAAAATTATTATATTTAGAATTCTAGATTTCGTCAATGATAACATCCAAAGATATGTATGTATCTGAAAGCTTATGAAAAGATTATGAGCTTTTAAAGTTAATATATATCTTTATAGTTTTATCAGTTTAGTAATCTTCGTCAGTAATATTTTTCTTTATTGCTATATTTTTATTTTACTGCTGTATCATATATGGCACTTTTTACTTCAATATTTAGCATTTTTGCTACAGTACAATTACATCATATACAGTATCCATAGATTTCCATAAGTATCGTAGAAATCTTATGTAACATCTTTTTGTTTCGCATTTAGTATTCTATTACAATACCATCGTATAATATCCAGTATCCGCAAACCTCTGTAAATATCATAAAAATCACATATATCACCACCTTTTTATTTTCAAGCTTGATATTTCTACTACGGTACCATTGTATCATTACAGTGTCTACGGGCTTTTGTAGTAGGTATAATAAAAATCTTGTATGATATCTTCTTATTTGCGTACTAGGTCTTGCAGCACTATGCACCATATACGGCATTTATAGGTTTTTACAAACATCATAGTAATCTGTGGATACTGTATGTGATACAGTGGTATTTAATAGAGATGCCAAATGTGGGAGTGGAAAAGATGCCATATACGATAGAGCGTTATAATCTATATCTACCGATAAATATTTCATTTACTATCGTATATTTCTTAACAAATAAATTGATGCTGTAAGAATCCTCTGAAATAAATGAATATAATTTCATATAATATTCAAAGATCATAATTTTATGCTTAGTATATGCTATCTTTCCATTTTCTAACCTTTCGAAACTAATAATACAAAAGGAATAAAAAAGAAAAAACTGTAATAAAAAGTAAATATATATAAATAAATGAATAGATATAAATATAAATATATTTTGAGTAAAAAATTTTTGTTCTATTTTTAATTTTATATCTTTGCATTTATTTTATAAATATTTACAAATGTTTATAAATTCATTTCTTTTTTTTTTTTACATATATATTTTTCATTTGTTTATATATTTGCATACATTTGTATATTATTTATTTTCTTTTTTATTTCAAATATTTTAAAAAATTTTTTTTCTTATTTTTATATTATTCCTATGCATTTAAAGTTTTTTTTTTTTTTGAAATAATCATAAAAATCATAATGTTTGTTAAAAGTTTATCATATAAAGAAGAAAGATTATTTTTAGAAAATTATTTGAATTGAATTTCTTCCGAACAAATAGTTTCATAAAAATTTTTTAACAATTAATCGTATTTTTCTTAAATTTTTTTTTTTAATTTATTCTTACTTTATTTATATACTTAAATTAACATCCTTATAGCTAAATGAATAAATACATGCGATAATATTATGATCAATATTTTTAATTATTCAATTAATCATTTAAATTAAATCAATAAAATAAGCATATTGATGTTAATTAATACTAATTAAATATTTAAGTAAATGAATTATTATCAATCTATCCTAGGCTTTTTTTCTTTTTTATAAATTAAATGATGAAGCAAATAAAAATACGTATTAGAATAACATTAATTTTTTATTAATTAAAAAATTTAACAAACATGAATGGTTGAAAAAAACAAATTAAAATATTTATATTTCATAAAGAATTCGTAAAAATGAAAAAGATTATTTGCAAAAATTACTTATCATTTATTTTATAACTTTCCATCATCTATTACTTTTATTATAAAACATTTTACCAAATAATCTTTTCGAACTTTTTTTCCTTTCAAAGGTAATTTATCCTTTTAATAAAATATTGATACAATTATGCATAGATTAGTGAAACCTGAATTCAGGTGTTGTAGAATCTGCATAACGTGTTGTGGATACAGTTTCTTCGTATGTTGTTGATTCACTTCGATAACCTGATTCACCAGTTCGTTCACTTGCTTGTCTACTTTGATTTGTACCGTTTATAATATTCTCGTAATCACTGAGAAATTCTCGTAATGATCCTGATTTAGACCTGAAGAAAATGCTTATTTTTATAAGTTTCCCAAATATCAAAGTAATAGAAGATTTTTGGAATTCTTGTAAAATATCTGTTGAATTAAATAATTATTAATTTTTTCAGCATTAAGTTCGACTGAATCAAACATAAGCATTTTCTTCCTCAATTTCCTATCAATTAAATGAAATAATATGTATATATGATTTATAACAACAAATAATATCGAAAAAATTTTACTCAAAAAATTTTAATTATGTATAAAATAGGTTGAGTTCTTCATATAATATAAATTATACGCAAATTTCCTACTGAAATATTTATCTTTTACCATAACTAGCGATTTCTTCTGTATCTTATATCGTATATTATAAGTACCGTAATGTAAAATAGGATACATTTGCATAGAACTACAGTATTGATATATGCACGGATAACAAAAGTTTTTCGATCGATATGAAATGGAAAACAATTATAATATTGAAGTTTGAATTATTTTTAAGTTTGCATATGTTTCAGATGCTAGAAAGTGATCAACTCAAAATTAATGATTTATGTATAGATATTAAAATTTGATAATTTAAAAATATTTATATATAAGCAGAATTGATATACTAATATAAATAAGATTTATAAAGAATGAATTTTATTGGAATAATTTTGAGACGAGAAGTGAATATGATAATCATATTGATTGTTTATAGTATGAAATGATAATTTTTAAGAATATTTTTATCTTCAAAATTGCTGAAATTATAATTTCTTAAAAGTACTTTCTATTTTAGAATTGTTGTTTAAGTTAAGGTAAAATATATTGTAAAAGTAAGGCATATATTTATTTTAAATTATTTTGCTAATTTTAATTTCTTATATAAATAAATATGAAATATAAGCATTCATATATTTATGATTTAAACTTGAAGATTATATGAAAAAGTAGTAAATATTTATGGGATGAAGTTTGATAGAGAATTCATAAAACTTTTTACTTACTTACTAAAAGACACATTATGATTTGAGGAAATGATTTACCAGATATCGTCATCTGTAATACTATCTTCGTCCTTATCATTTTCATCATTATCTTCAACATGAGCATTCGTTTCATCGATATCACTAATGTAGCTGAGGTTATCATTTTCGATTGAAATTGTAGAATCATCCAAAAAGTATTAAATAATTGGTAGATTTCGGCTGATAATCGCAAAGCCATTTCTTTTTTCTCTTTTTTACCCCTCTTATCACTGTTTCATTTTTATCGTTATAGCGATAATAATTTAGTCAATAGATTATCAGCGTAAAATCTAACTGATTTGAAAGGAATAAATGAGACAAAAATTTTTAGTCGCTCAATAGCGGTTCAAATCAATAGATTGTTATGTACTTTTTGGAACAAACTTTTTTAAAAAAAAAGGAAATTTTCTCAGTGTAAAATTTAAATAGAATAAATTTCTGAATGGCATTACGGTAGGATCGAAGAAAAAAAAATATGTCAAAGTAACAGTTCGAAAAATACAAAGATATCATTGATAGAGGAGCAGGCAATTTTTTTTCAATATTTTTCATTCTTATTTGTTTCGAATAAATAATATAAAATTGGATGGTTAAGATAAATTAGATGAAATATAAGATGATAATGATGATCATTATAGTGATTATGATGATGATAATCAATGATCGATTATTAATGGCAAAAAAATAAAATTTTTTTCTTTTTATTCATTTCTTGATATCCACTACTTATAAAATCGTAATTACGTTGAACTCTTTTTTTCCCTTAATTATTCCCTGAGAATATTTACATTTTTAAAGGCATAATTAATTTTTATATCGATAATTAATATTTCAAACATTTCATTCCATCTTATTTGAAATTAAATTTTTACAAAACCAATCAATAATTATAATTAATTATGATTTTTTTTTATTGTATAGCATAAATTTGCTTATAAAAGCTATTTTATTATAAGTTAATTGATTTTTAAATAATTATATAAATTTCATTGAATTTTATTATAGTTAATATATATATATATGTATGTATGTATTTATATTATTAATCGATTTTGGTAAACGAAAAAAATTTATTATTTTAATTTCAATTATTAATTTCAAATATTAATTTCAATAATATCTTAAAATAGAATTATTTTTTGTTACAAAATTTTTGATAAATTTTCCGATACATTCATTTTCACATTTTCTAATTAAGTAATTTTTTTTCGTTTTATGAATTAAGCAAAAAAAAAAAATGGCGATGGAAAAGTTCATTTTGCAATATTTAAAGATCGCTTTCAATATGTTAAAATGTAAAATAAAAATTCTTCACTTTTACCATTCATTAATCATTCGATGCTGTTGTATATTTGAAATCATTTATTTTAATGCTATCAAAGTTACTTAATAAAATTAATTTATCCAAAAAAAAATGGAAATGTTTGAAAAATTAGCTAAACATTTTGAGATAATTCTAATTTAAATTTTAATACTAATTTAATTAATTTCAATTATTTTCGATGAAATATAAATTATTATAAAAATTAATATGCGATGATTAATTAAAATAAATCAAATCGATTGTTCGATTCATTTTGATAATATCACTATTTTCTAATATCAAAAATCCTTGGAAATGATATAAGCTTAAATTATTTCACTTATTATTATTTAATTATTTTTCTTTTTTTTTATTCTTTTGCTTATTTCTCTTTTCTTCTTTGCTCTACCAATAACTAAAGATAATCTGATAATCTTATCATTCATCATGTACTGCTTTAATTATGAAGCAATTGCATTTACTACTTTCTCTCTTCCTTATTTTTATTGTTATTGTTGTTGGTGTTATTGTTGTTGTTTTGTTGTAGATGTTGTTGTTATTATTATTATTGTTGTTGTTGTTTTCTTATTCTCTGTTTAAATTTCTATTTGTTTGTTATCATTTCAAGAGTTTAAAATACGTATATGCCTACCTGGCTATTAATTATCAGATCAAATATTAAAAAGCGTAAAAACTATCAAGAGTTATTCTTATTTACCTGATATTTTCTCAAAAATATATAAATATTTTGAAAATGTATATAAAGCATTTATAACTATATCACAGTTATCATTATCTGATAAAAGACAAATAATGAAAAAAAAAGCTCTCAAGCAATTTATCCTAAGTTTCATTACAAACATTTCATAAATGATAAAATTATTGTTATTATGAAGTGCCATATGTACTTATGTACTTGTATTTGTAATTATAATTTTTAATTATTAAATATATTATTTATAATTGTATTTTGATTATTGGATTTTAATTATTTATTAGAAAATATGAAATGCTAATTTATGAAGATGGAAAAAAGTTTCCTCCTAAACAATTTTGAATAGTTTATTTCGAAAATATATGAAGTAAATATTAAAATATGATACATTTAAAAAGAAAAAAAAGTTCTAAAATATCTAAAAAAAAAAAATTCGATAATTGAATTACACAAAGCAACAAATACTAAATAAGTAATTGAAATAGAAATAATTTTATTTTATATTAAAATAAAAAAACTTATAAATAAAAGATAATTATAAATAACAATGAAGATTATACAACATATATATACATATATATATAATTGATGTAATATAATTTAATCAAAAATTAGCAAATAATCTAGATCAATGATATGATCATTATTTTCAATGAATGAATAATTTATAATTGTTTTTTTTCCATAACAAACAAATTAATTGCTCGTTGAAGATGAAATTTTGATAAAAATAGAAAGAATTAATTTGAATTTATGAAAAATAATTTATCACTATCGAAATCATCTCAACAAATCTCGACTAATAACAACAATTATTAGTCATAAAATGTAATCAAAATAATTTCATTATTAATGGAATATAAGTTTAAAATTATATTATAATTTTTTTTTCGATGAAAAAGAATATGTGATATGATAAGCTAACATTTCATTTATATCAGCTAAACAAAATGTAAAATTCAATTCTCTTCCTTTCATTATTAAAACATATAGTAAATTATTGATAACTAATAAAATATGATAATGATAATGATTATATGAAAATGAAAATTCTAAATGATAACAATTTAAGCGATATTTTTTATATTATTTGAATTATTTAAGTATATAAATACGTACAAATTTGAAATGATTATTTATCGAAATATCATTAAAAATTTGAGAATTAAATGATGAAAATGAAAATCAATTTATGATATAACTATAGAAATTTCAATTATTGATTGAATAAAAAGATGAAAGAGAGAGAGAGAGAGAGAGGAAGAGAGAGAGATGGAGAATGGAAATAAACCAGAATTGGCTTAACTTAACCCATGCGATAAAATAACAAATGATAAACATTTGTTAGTGAATAAACATAAGTTTATGCTTGATGAGGTAAATGTTTATATCTGTCCATGAATATATTTATTCCCTTTGATATTACCAATAATTATAGATCATTATGATTATTATTATGATCGTTTATTGATTCTCTCTTCCAGTAAATCATCAAAAAAATGAAAATTTTTGGATAAAAATTTAAAAAAAATGCTTAAAAATTGAAAAATTACAATGTGCTAGCAATAATTTATTAAATATTTTACTCGAATAAATGATTAATATAAACAAATTAATGAATAAAATAATGATAAAATGTTTAAAGAAATGAATAAGATAATTAAATATTATCATATCAATACAATCAAATATAATAATATTTTATTGTGTTGATATAAATTATTATGATAAATTGATATTTAATATTTTATCGAAATTTAGGCATTATATTTTACTCGAATAAATGAGTAATAAGAAATGAATAAGATAATCAAATATTATCATATCAATACAATCAAATATAATAATATTTTATTGTATTGATATAAATTAGTATGATAAATTGATATTTAATATTTTATCAAAATTTAGACATCATATTTTATTCGAACAATTTCTTTTTTTTCCACTAATTAAATTGTTTACTGTTATTTGCCAAAAATTAATTGTATTTACTTAACATAGATATATTTACCTAACATAATTTTCTGCGCCAGCATATATATATATATATTTGCATATATAATCGTGTAATTAAATAGTATGTCTCATTTTGTTATTTTAATTATTATTATTATCATGCCATTATTATTGTTATTATTATTATTATTATTATTGCTATTATTATTAATTATTACTATTATACATATTTATGTATTTGTACATGTAATAAATATGGTATGTTTCACTGTTATTTTAATTACTATTATTATCATTATTATTGCTGCTATTATTTATTATTATTGTTGTTATATTATTATTAATAATTATTATTCTTATTGTACAAATATACAGCATGTTTCATTTTTATTCAATTATTATCACTATTATTATTGTTATCATTATTATTATTATTATTACTTTTTCATGCTCAAATATGCATATTTATGTGTCTGCATCTATAATAAATGCAGTATGTTTCATCTTTATCACTATTATTATTATTATTTATTATCATTATTATCATTATTGTTACTATCACTGTTGTTTTATGTTTGCACATATTTTTTTAGCAATTTTATAAAATTTAGATATTACATATATTTTGCATAAATGAATTATTCAATGTTATTTAGCATAGCGTAATTAAATTTAAATTATATACTTATCACTTTATATCATTGATAAGAATTTTTATATATGTATAAATTTGATATTTAGTACTACTGATATGATTAATATTTTATCAAAATTAATTTATTATTTTTCATATTTAAAATTTAAAATCTGCTCAACCAGCCTTATTTCCGTCCGCTTTTCACCATCATTCACTACACTTCCATAATTTTCATTAATCCGATATCTTATATGATCGCCACTGATAGGTGAAATCCATTCATCAGAATTTTCCATTCGTTTCCCGATATATCCCAATTGATGCTCTTCACGATTTTCTCGATAATAATCATGTCGTTCTTTTCGATGTGATTGTTCATCGATTATAATAGGTTCACATTGTATTTTAATTGGTTTTTCCTGATAGTGAAGAAATATATATATATATATATATATATATGGAAATTATTATGATCTAATTTAAGTTATTAATTAATTGTATTGGATATATATGTATTGATATTAAATTAATTTCTAATATAAGTATTAAAATTTATTTAATAAAATTTTTAAATTAAAATGAAAGAAAAAAAAGGATTATATTTTGTAATATTTACATAATATGGAATAGCAGAATCATTAAGCGTTGTTTCAACAGCCATTGAAATCTAAAAATTTAATTTAAATTTAATTGCATATATTTGTAACGATAATAACTATAACATTTTAATTAATATTAGAAATGATTAAATAATAATTAAAAATTTCAATTAAATATTTCGATAGCTTCTCGTTTCATTGATTTTATTTTGTTAATGTTGCAAATTTATTTGTTTAGTTATCATTTTGAATATTATTATATGATAATTGATAATATTTTGATAATTTAATTTATTTCAAAGAAACCATTTCATTATTTCACAATTATTTCAATTCTCTCAAAAATCTAATTAAACAAAAAAGAAAAAAAAGTTAAGATAAATTATAGGAATGAAATTTCTTCTTATATTTCAAATTCTGATTTTCTCGAGATTCTAACATTCAATTTAGGAAATGTGAAATTTAGATAATTTATCGCAATTTTATTCTATTAATAGCATATTCGTCATGTATAATTTGAAATTAAATAAGAAAAGGAAATTAATAAAGCAAATTTTTTAATGAAAATTATAAGAAATGTTCGATTGATAAAAATATTATTATCAATTAGCAAAGAAAATAGTATTATTAGCATTTCGAATTAATTTTCAATTTTAAATTATAAAATTTAATTGAATTAATAACTTTTATTATTTGATTATTAAACGATATATTAATAACTTTTAAAGGAAAAGCTGGAAATATTTAAACAACAAATCCTTCATGTTATATTCGAAAATTGAAATTATATTTGAATTATCAAATAGTAATTAAAATATTTCATATGTTAATAATATCAAATAATAGTAATCATGGATCTATGCTAATTCGTTAATCAATTATTGTAATTTTTAGCCAAGCATTCAATAGCCAAGTTTAAGAAAATTTTTGTAGAATTAATTCTAATATATTAAAAGATATACTAAAATAAAAAATAGAAATAAAAAAGGTGAAGAAGGCAAAAAAGGAGGAAAAAACAAAATTTTCAAATTGAAAAACTTGAAGCGGGAACTTAAAATTGGGATACATTAATACCAAATCATATTGATAAACCTCGACTTGCATGTATCCTCCATTATTGATACCATCACCGATACAATTATCACAACCTTTTCTTACCTGAAATTTATTATTTCCTTCATTAATTTATACTATTAAAATTTATATCTTCATCATTATTGCATATATATATTTTTAAAATTTTTTCATCTAAAATTTATCAAATTTTAATTAATGATTTTAATTTTAATTAAAAATTTATAAACTTTTATTAGTCAAATTATACAAATAATTCAAATATTATCAATTCATAAATCACTATCATAGAACAAAAATATCTGATAATCGATAAAATCAATTTTATAAGGAAAAAATGAGTAATTAGAAAATTAGAAGTAAAAAATAATTTCATAAATGTAAATTTTAAAATTAAAAAATTAAAAAATTTTAAATCTAATAATTTCATGAAACAAAAAATAATCATATCTGATAGACATTGATGAAAAAGGCTTATATCAAAAAAGAAATAATTTTGCAAATATAAATTTTCAATTGAAAGCTATTGAAGAAGTAATTGCAGAAGTTTAATAATTTCACAGCAAGCAACAAAAATTTGGTAAATATTTGATAGAAATTGTTGTACATAAAAATAATTTTACAAATGCAATTTTTAGAATTTGTACTATAAATTTTATAAATTCTTCTTTTTAGATTTTGGATGAAAAGAGAAGAAGAAGTAAAATTATAAATATTTGTTAAAATAGAAGAAAAAAAAGTTTAAAAGAAAAGAAATTGAAATGATAAATAAATAAATAAATTCGAAAACTGGAATTTTGTTATTCTAAAATGGATATAGATGAAAGTATGAAATTTCAGGTTTCTGTTTATTGCAATTATTGATTTAGAGTAAAATTTACAATTTGTTACAGCTAATTTAGGTCAATGATATGTGATAAAATAATGTAATAAAATTTAAATTGTTACAAAATATTTTATTATGAAATTTTCCCTCTTTTCCTAATAATTTATTAATGCTGCAAATTTGAAATTATCGTTTTTCTTTTTTTAATATCCAAAAATTGAATTTGATAAAAATGAAGAAATTGCCCTTTTTATCATTTTGATTCGCATTCTAAATTAGCAAATTTATTTATGCAATTTGATGATAAATGATTGGAAAAAAAAAAAAAAGATGACAAAAATTATAAACTAACTTTAGTTCGTTCGACTATCATACGATTACGACTTCGAGATCGTGAACGTTGTTCATTACGTATTATTGGTGCTGCTAAATTTGTTAATGATTCTGATCGATGTGGCATCGTTCGATCTAAATAAAAATAATTTTTTGAAAAAAAAACGAAAAAACGAAAAAGTAAATTTAATCGCAATTTTTATAATTTTCGAAATTTATACCTTAATTTAAATCCATACTTTATACCATTAATTTATCGAAAACTTAGATAGCTCTTTTTTTTTCCCTCACAAATATATTTATTATTATTTTTCGAGAACTAAAATGAACATTTCGAGATTACTCATGAAACTTTGACTGATTTTTATCGAAACTAACAATAATGATAAATATGTAATTTATTATTACATAGCTGAAAGAATAATAATAATGAAAGGAGAATGAGATGAAATAAAATAATAGTTTTAGGATGAAATTAGTTAATTAATTAAATATATAATTAATTAATTAAATACATATTATAATAATGAAATATTTGAGTAATTTAATTTTAACGAAAATTGATTGATTGAGAATAAAATTTTATTTATAAAATTGAATGAATTCAATAATTTTTAACTTTCATAAAAAATGTTTTATAAAAAATAAACATTTGAAAAATAATATCAACAAATGTTATATATAAGAAATATCGATCTAAAAGGAAAGTATCAAGATCGATCAATTTTAGATGACAAAATTTATCATATTGTACTAATCTAAAAAAAAAAATATGAAAAATGTGTTGATTGAATTTTATCAAAAAAAAAGAAAAAATTGATTGATAAAAAAGTTTAAAAAATGTTTTTTTTCTTTGAAAAATTTATTATCTGAAAAAAAAAGGTAAAAATAAGAAATGATTGAGGAAATTTAGCAAAAAAAAAAATTTTATCAGCTATAAAAATTATCAATTGGTATAATAAAACAAGAAAAATACAGGAAGAGAGAGAGAGAGAGGGAGAGAGAGATGAAGAAATTAGAAAGAGTAAGAAAAAAACGACGAAAAGTTAGCAATATCGGCTGATGATGATGATAATGATTGCAAAAAGTTGCTTCGTTAATGATGATTTGTTATAAAAATTTTATTTTTTTTTTTTGTTTCCTATTTAAATTTCATTTCTTTCAAAAATTTTCTTCCAGAAAAGCAGCTGACTATTCATATTTCGACCTGATTCATTTTAGAAAATGCGAAAATCAATTGAAATATAAGAATGCAAAAATATAATCAATCAAATAAAAATGTTAAAAGATAATAAAAATTTATTTCGACATCTTTTTGTTTTTGTTTCTTTTTTTCTTTTGCTGAAAAATAAATGTTTCATTTATTCTCTTTCGTTCCATTTAATAAAAAAATTTTCCAAAATTTTTTATTTGCATTTTATTTTAAAAATAAAAAATTATTTCAAAATTTTTGTTTGTTTCGTTTCGATTATTTTTGTATTTTAAGGAAATTTAAAAATTTCATTTTTTTTTTTGTTTTTTCGTCAAAGCAAAATTAGAAATTATATAAAAATTGTTATTTTTAATTATATTAAAAATGGAAAAGTTTATAATTTATGCAATAATTAAAATTATTTTTATTAAAAAAATATTTACTAAAATTCTTTTATTTATTTAATTTACAAATTATTTTCTTTTTTTTATTTTTGTAATAATAAATATTTCCAAGAAAAACATTAACAAATAATTAAAAACTTTTTTTTTTTTTTAAATTTTACCAAATAAACAAATGTAATAAATATGAATAGTTGCGAATAACTATTATTATATATTTCAAATAATATATGAAAATTTTTTTTTTTATACTAAAATTATTAGATAAAAAATAGGAAAAGGTTAAGAAAATGGGACAAAAGTTCAAAAATTATTGAAAATTGAATGAAAAAAAAAAAAATTTCTTGGCATTAATTTGGCAGTACCATAAATAGCAATTTTCTTTCGCCCGCAATTTTTTCCCCAATATTTTATATCTGATAATATTTTCATCATTAAATTCTAATAGGTTAAGCTTTGTATAAATAAATTTTGAAAATATTTTGATCGATATTTTTACATAATCTATTTCTTCCAATGTTATCGAACAAAAATTTTTCTCCTCAATTCTAATTTTATCTCTAACCTCATTTATCGCTTTTAATCTTGTCTGATTGAAGTTTTTTTTTTTTTTTTTTTTTTATCAAAGAGTTTGATATTTTGTCCTAATCCTCGAAACGATTATTTTGATCATTTTTTTTTTTTTAAATTGTCACTACTAAAATTAGATGTAATATACCGAAAGGCTATACGTTTTAATTTTCGTAAGTTTTTTTTTCTTCAACAAAATTACTTTTGAAAATCCTGAAATAATCATTATCCTACAATAATTATTATCATTAAAGAATTATCTCGATCTCTTCCTAAAATAATCATAATCATTATCCTACAATAATCATTATCATCAAAAAATTATCTATATCTTTTCCTAAAATAATCATAATCATTATCTTACAGTAATCATAATCATTATCATTGAAGAATTATCTCTATCTCTTCCTAAAACAATCATAATCATTATCATTGAAGAATTATCTATCTCTATCTCTTCCTAAAACAATCATAATAATTATCATTGAAGAATTATCTATCTCTATCTCTTCCTAAAACAATCATAATAATTATCATTGAAGAATTATCTATCTCTATCTCTTCCTAAAATAATCATAATCATTATCCTACAATAATCATTATCACCGAAAAATTATCTCTACCTCTTTTCTTATATTTTAAATTGAAATTTTGATAATCAAACCATATTTAAGGCGCATTTTATAAAGGAAAAGATAGGAAAAAAGAAAGAAATCACTAAGCAACAAATATTTCAATAAAAATTCATTTTATAAAATTGTAAGATAAATTTAAAAAAAAAAAAAAGGAAAAGAAAAAGGCAATATATGAATATTTGATTATTAGGTTACTACGACAAAATAATTTTATAATTCTTTTTAGATTTTATTATAAAATGATAAAAACAAAACAAAAAAAAAAAAAAGATTAGAGAAAAGACTGAATTAATATAATTTTGTTACAACATTTATTGTTATAACTATTATTAGTATTCGAAATAATTTCATTTCAATCTATTTTCTTTTACAATTTTATGCCAACAAAAAAATCCATTGGAAGAAGTGCGAAGAAGACGAATGTGAAGAAGAAGAAGAAGAAGAAGAAGAAGAGGAATGAAGAAAATTTCTCATGAAATTATGAGAAAGAATTTTTGATTATCGAATGAAAATAATGATAAATATGTTATAGTTTGAATTAGGATGTTAATAGAGTAAAAAGGTTTGATAGAATATTTATAATATCATCAACAATTAATTTCTATTCATATTTTGCAAAGGCTAATTTTGATCATCATAATATTTCTTGCTTTCTGATTAGAAGATTAAAAGCTTCAGGTTAAAGGATTATTATTAATAATCAACCTTGGAATAATTCCTAACAATATTTGGGACAATTGAAAATTTTTGCTACAGCATAAATCTTTTAGAAAATTCGAATATTTTCAAAATAAATGAGTGATGAAATATTTGAAATTTTTATATTTAAAAAAGAATCAAACGGATTTTTCGATTCGTAAGGTATTATAGTAATTTGCATATTTTATAAATCGAAATAATATAATCGATAACAATGAGGGAAAATGTTAAATTAATAAAATAAATGAATCAGTTTCATTTTATGAGAAGCTAAAAGCTACTTTTATTAAATACTAAGAGATGGAATTGTATTTGAAACAGCTGTAATACTGCTTGTTATTCTCGATTGATTTCAACATCATTCAGGAATTTCGTTATGATCAAAACAAAGGTTTATTAGAATTGATTTACTAAATTTATATTAAATGAATCTCGAGTCATTACAAAGTCGGGAAAAATGATAAGAATAAGACGTCATATGTATGTACTACAAATTAATTATATCAGAAATGATTAAAAAGTGAAAGATTGAATCAGAAATGATTAAAAAGATTAAATGTTCTAAATTAATTTAATATAAAATATTACCCAACAAAAATGAAAAATAAAATTATATTCTAATTAAGAATCGAATTTAAAATCAATTAATAAAAGTATAAATTAATACGAATACAGCAATAATCGAAAATGCAAACTAATAAAATACAGCGGTATTTAAAATATATTATTAAAAGATACAAAATAATGTGATAACGATAAATAATTATTGATTAAAAGATGTTTACGATTAAAAATTTGTAAATAACAATTGTATAGTATAAAGAATAAACAAGTTGACGATAATAAAAACGAATAATAAACAGTAATATTTTGTCATATGGCAAATTGACATAAACAGTGAAAAGTTTTCAATAAGATTGAAAGAAAAATAAATTCAATAATCATTGAATGCTATCAGCTTAGCTTACTTTCTTATCATATCAAATTTATCCTTTCTTGTCAATAAATTTTCTTATCAATTCAAATTATTTAGTTGGTATGAAGAATGCTTATATTTCATTCATAAAAAGTTGAACGATTCTTTTAGAATAAAAAATCAAGTTTCAAATTTATAATTTTAGTAATTTATTCATGTTATTTAATTTATTTGATAAGAATAGTATGCAGATCGTATAACCAATGATAACAGGTTATCAGTTAGCTATCTATAAAAATTTTTTTGAAAAATAATCATACATATATTAATTGTTAATTTGATAGAATTAAAATATTGGAAATTTTAATATAATTGAAATATAATCATTCTATTAAAATTTACCTATTACAATGAGAGTAATGAAATGAATTCAAAATTCAAATTCAAATAATAAATAATTGAAATAATAAATTTATAAATTCAAATAATAAATATTAAATTTTTCCCGACAAAAAAAAGCATTTTGAAATGAAAAAGAAATATAATCGATTTAGTAACAAAAATTATTTCAAATTTAGAAATATTGTTGGAAAAAAAAAAAAAGTGGATTATATGAATAATCGAATTAAAATATTGAAAATTTTAATAAGATTAAAAAAATATACAGGCAATAACCTTTTATCCCGAACTTTTATTTATTTTTTTTTTAACCGATGAATGATTCTATGTAATAAATTAATATTAGGCCTATTTATTACTATTCAAATTTCAAATATTTTAATATTCTTTTTAAAAAAAAAAATTAATTTGTTCTATTTATCATTGATTGCTATTTCGAGTTAATTCATACATATCAAATTAAATATTTCAATAATATGATATTTTTAAATTTATATATTTTTCAAATTTTTACTTAATTAATTTTAATTAAGTAAAAATTCAGTTCATAATTATATATTATCACGATAAAATTAAATATGATAAAAACAAATGAAAGTGATGATTTCTTTTTTTTCTTTTCTAAGTGAAAATAAAAAACAAAAAATTTTTTGGATAGAATTTAAAATAACAAAATATGAGAATTAATTTTAAGTAAAAATTCGATTCATAATTTTATCATTATCAGTATTGATTAGTAAAAGATAAGAGAAATTTTTGAAAAATTTTAAAGAAGCAAAATTTGAAGGATTAAAAAAAAAAAGAAAATTGATATTTGCCGCAGAACGATTATAAATTGTAAAATTTAATTTTTACTACAACAATACTAATGCCAAATGTATGTCTTTTAAAAGAAATACCAAAATTTGTTCATTTTTTTTTTTTTTTGTATCAAAATAAGTTGTTAATTCCATACTAAAAGATCGGAGAAAATTGATGTCTTCTAATTTATTCGAAATGAAATAATTATTTATTTGAAATGAAATAATTATTTATCTAATTAATTACTTATCTAATTTGAAATGAAATAATTATTTATCTAATTTTAAATGAAATAATTATTTATCGAAATTTTTTTGAAGACGATAATAATGATGAAAAGTTAGACTTAGTATGAATGAAATATTTCATAGTTCATTTAAAATAAGTTAGTAAAATTTAAATATGTAAATGAGAAAGTGGAAAAGAAATTGATTAGCGAAATTTTTAAAATCTCAGCGATAAATGTTGCAATGAAAAGGAAAAGGAAGCCTAATATTCATTTAAAAAAAGGAAAAAAAAATATCTAAATTCTAGAGGTCATTTCCGGTTTGCCGGTTTAACGGCATTCATCGAGAAATTTTTTATAATTGTTCAAATTTTCAAAAGAAAAATGAATTGGAAATTTTATGATTTATTCTAATGTATAAATTATAAACAATGTCAAAGATTTAAATTATAAATTTATTTGAGAAATTTTCAATATTTATTACAAATTCAGCTGTGTTTATTAATTAATTAATTTATTTATTTCTTTGAATTTTATCATAAGATGATAGCTTTTAGAAAATTTCCAATTTTTGGTTTTGTAGTTAATTGAAATAAAAAATTTTCCAGTATTAAATTTTTTTTTAAATTAAATTCACTTCTACAATAGATTTGTTGATGTATTCGGATGAAGAAAGGATTTCATTTCTCGATTTCACATTTAACACATTAAATTACCTATATAAAATGATTACTTATTTTAAATTTGAAATTCAATAAATTTGCAAGTTTAATTTGATTTTTAGATTTAAATTTTAACCGATTAATAATCTATATAAATCAATATAATAATATTTATCCAAAAATTCATTTTAAAAGATCAATCAATTCGATCGATAATTTAATAGTTAAAATTATACCATGTTCATTCATTCATTCATTAAGTAGTAAAATATTCAAAAGTCATTTATTCAAAAAAACAAAACGGAACGAAGTTCGAAATTAAAATTTGAAATGATAGGAATCGATTAATAAAAAGTTTTTAATTGTGTACTATTATCGTTACAATCATTAAAAAAAAAACAGGTTTGAATTGATGCTATCTGAAAATCAGGTAACAACGATTTACTTATACAGCTATTTAAATGCCAAAGTACACAATGCATTATTGAACATTATAAATATGTTGATTTTTCAGATATCATTTAATCAATCTTCAATAACAATTTCTATAAATTCAAATTTTAAAATTAAGAAAACCTAAAATTCAAATTGATAAATTCAAGAAAAATTTGTTAAAAATTTCATTTTTTTCTAATTGCTACAAAATTATTGATAATTAGTAAAGTTTCTAGTAAGAAAATATCGTTTTATCATTCAATTTTTAGTCGCATTATCATAATTTTTATATCAGTTAGAATAATATCATAAACTTGAATGAATTTCTTTAATAAAAGCTGATCAATACTGCTGTTATCAACATTATCATAATTTTTAATAGAAGGACAAAGTTCTATTAATTTTTATATCAGTTAGAATAATATCATAAATTTGAATGAATTTCTTTAATAAAAGCTGATCAATACTGCTGTTATCAACATTATCATAATTTTTAATAAAAGGACAAAGTTCTATTGCACCGAATATGATACAATGATATTTAATTATTTTAGTTTTCTTTTTATGTAATTCCATTTATTAATTAATGATACATTGATTACTGTAATTTGAATAATTTTTAATAGCTATAAAAATCTTATGGAATATTTTGAAACAAATAGATAAATGCTAGAAGCAAAACAGGTGAAGAGAAGAATTTTTTTGATAAATAGTTTTCAATATTATATTATCACATTTACTTAATCAACTTATATCATCCCTCAAATATCTTAATGATATCTATAATTTATAATCAATTTCTTATCCGTATTCATATGATTGAAAATTTTTGAATAATACAATTATTTGCCATTTTTCGCTTATTATGTTTATTTGTCGAGAATTTAAAAAATTTAACTGTTTTTATCACACCTAAGACGTATTTATTAATATCTCTTTATTATCAATGATTATATATGCGTTTGTATTGATATTTACATACGTATTGATATGTGATTAAATGATTAATTTGCATAGATAAGAAAGCAATGTATGGAAAATTAACTTTGAAATACAAGAATTTATAAGCAAAAATATGATTCAAGTGAGTATAGAATGAAATAGGATAGAATAAAAATAGAATAAAATTATTGATAATTAAGAAATAAATTAAAGAAGAGAAAAATTTAGAATAAATTAAAAATCAAATTTTTTTGAAAGATCAATAATAATCGATCAATTATTATTGATCTTTCAAAAATGTCATATCATAATAAATTAACGTTCTTCTCTATTTAATAAATGATAATTTACTCAATTATAACTTCTCATTTTCATATAAGTATGGCAATTAAAATTTGCAAATAAATCATTTTGCAAAATTATTTTGATCAATTAATTTCATGAAATGATAAATATAGTGATAAAAAAGAAGCAAAAGAATAAAGTTCTATGTTAGAAAGATAATTATTATAAATTATAGATAAGATAAAATAAGAAAAAAAACATTGAAGAATTTTAATATTTGTAAATTAAAATTCAAATATTAGTTGTTTATATTTTTAATTCAATTCAAATTTACTTATCGTTTATTTCGATTCAATTAATTCTAATAATAATAACCGATTTTAATTTCATTCCATTTCATTTCAATTTAGTTATTTAATTATTCTATAAAATACAAACTTATATATGAAAGAAGGGAAATTAACTGATTACATAAATATAAATTAAACATTTTTAAGTTCGAAAGGACTGGAAAATAATATAGGAATTTGATATGACTTATGTAATTTAATATAGAACTCAAATAATGATAAAATCAATTTTAAAAAGTGTCAAAATTTACGGCAGAGAAAGTGTCTCCTTTCGTAAAAATGATTTGTATGAGAGATACGTACGTACGTTACATACGTCACATATATCAATATTTGGAATGTACTATTTTAATTTGTGAACTTAGTTGATCGAAGTTTTGATAAACTATTCAATATGAATATTAAAGTTGAAATACAATATAAAATGAATGGTTAAATTTGTTTACCTTTTTATTGAATTATTAGACTTTTAACAAACATCAATATAATATCAAATTAGTCAAAATTTAATTACACATAAGTAAAACTTGAAAATTCTCGAATTATATATTTTCGTGATTATAACTTTTCAACAAATTTGCTAATTTTTTTTTGAAAATTATTTGTACTATTTATAAATTAATGTTTTTCTTTTTGTCAAAAACTCTAATTGGAAATCATAAATCGAAATAAACATTTATATTTTCTCACATATTTTTATTTACCTTAACCTGAAATGCCATCATTTCGCAAATAAATAAAACATTCAGTAATATGCATTTGAATATGGAAATTTTAATTTATCCATTTAAAATGTTTAAATAACTATTTATCATTTTTAATAGTTATAAGAAATGGTAAAAAGATAATCATAATCTAATAACTTAATAAGGATGAAATAAAATAAGCAAATATCGTCATATATGAGTGAGTGATAATTAAATAAACTTTTATTATAAATAAAATATAATAATTAATAAAAATAAATTAAGAATTTGAGAGATTGGTGAAAGAGAAATAGACAAAAATTTAAATATTTTGCACAATTTATATAATATAAATAATATTTATAAACAATAATTCCTTTACATATGAAATGGGTAAATTATCCATTTCATATTTTCTTGACTTATAATCTCTTTTCTAAAAAAATAAAAATAATTTTTCTTTAGCTAAAAATTTTTCATAGAAACAATGAAATATGATAAATTAAGTGAAAAATTGTATATGTCAGTCAGATAGACCAATTCATAAATTAAATAATTTAAAGGAATAAAATAACTTAACATTGAAAAAAATTAATTGATTTCTTCCCTTTTTCATTTTAATTTTATTAAACGATTGAAGCTATTCAAAAAATATCCATTTGATTTAATCCATTGATTAAAATAATTTTTACCCAAATTTTTTTGAATTTTTTTCATCACTTAAAGCATTTTCAGAATTTCTTAAATATATTAAAATTTTAATTTCTAAGCTTAAATTTTTTAGTAAATACTTTTTTTTATGTGAGATTTGTGGATTAGAATTTATGAAATAATTCCAATTGATTTATTAATGCAATAGAAATAAGAGAAAATTTTATACTTACTTTGCTGATTACCTAGCATTTATACTGTTAATAGTGATAGATTAAAAAGTTGTCTCAAACTTTTGACAAATGAGAACACCAAATGTTCAAAGTCTGAAATATGAAAGATATAATTTTTAAAATTCGATTCTTTCATTTTTTGAAAATATAAAAAAATCTTCCCATAAATATGGAAAACTACAAATATTATAAAGCATTAAATAAAGTCAACTTGCGAATTTAAAACCATGAAATTTTCGAAGGTTTAATAAATTGCATGCAAATTCTTGAAAATAGACAGTTGGGAGAAAAAATTTTGCATAATCCTCCAAATACCACAGCATAAAGTTTTATCAAAATTAGCTAACGATATTTGGCATTTTTGGTTTAAATGAATTTTGTAAAATGTGAAAATATGATTCCTGGCGGTATCTTAATTAAATTGGTTAGAGTTTACATTTTCAGGCTTTCCTTTTTCATTTATCTTTCAACAAGGACAAAATATTTATAAATATAGAATTCTTAATAAATTTGTTTTTTCAAAGAAAGAACAAAAAAAAAAATGACAAAAATATTTCCTTCCAAATATCGAAGAAAAAAAATTTCCTTTTGATTGCGTATTATAAAAATTTCATAAATATGAATTAGTTCGAAGTAATTAATCCATGAAATTTTCCTTTTTTTTCCTATTCTTTACTATTTAGATAATTTGTTCGATAAGTTTAAAAATAGGAAGAGAAACAGATGAAGACGGTGGGAAAAGAAGATAAGTAAATTTGACATATATATAAAATATAGGAAGAGAGACAAAAATAGGAAAAAAAATTTAATAGATAGATAAATTGGGATAGATAATATAATAGATTTATGAGCTGTATTATTATTATTATTATTATTATTATTATTATTATTATTATTATTATTATTATTATTATTATTATTATTATTATTATTATTATTACTATTACTATTATTATTGCTTATTATTTCGTTACCATTTGATCAATCATATTGTTGATGGTAAATTGGATCAAATTTTTGAAAATGAAATGAAGAAATTGATGAAAAAAAAGCAACAAAATTTCGCTAAAATTCGATAGAAAAAAAATTAAAAAAAAAAATGGGAAGAGAATGTAATTGATAAATCATTTCTTTTTTTTCTCAATGACCTGTTTTAATTGTATTACCTTGAAATATGTATTTATAATGTATATAAATTGCATATGCATGCATGCATGCATGCATGCATCCAATACATCTAAGTTTATCTATTATTATGGATAAAAAATTAATTAATCTTATCAGTATTTTTTTTCTTTAAATTTATTTGCAATTAATTAACATTCTGAAATTATTAAGCATTTTAAGCAAATTCCTTTTTTCTTCGTCTTCTTCAAATTGTTAATTTAAATCTAACAAACATGTGAGTAATTAAATATTTAAGTAATCATCTAAATAATTAATATTAATAATTAATTGCTTTAATTAAGTCTTAGTTATTTATTTTGCTATCCTTAATGGGAATATCGAACAACTTGATGATTTATTGAAAGACATATAGTTAAATATACAATTTTATGCTAATTATTTTCCATTAATTAAATTATCTCAATTGAAATATCGTAGAAATTGAATTAATATATATAACATATAATCATCGTAAATATTTGAAATGTTAAACGAAAAAAAAAAAGAAAGCTGTAAAATTTTCACAATAATATTAAAAATATAATTTATTTTAATTATCAAATATTTCTAATTGTAATACTTAAATATCTCCAAAAATTGATTATAGTATTTAAATAAATTATAGTTTTATATTTAAAGAAAAAAAATCAAAATCAATTTATTTATTTCATTTTATTTTGTATCAAAAATAGACAATTTTATATATATGCTTAGTATTATCAAAGGTGCTTTTTCGGCAATAAAATTTTCCAAATTGTTTCCTTATAATACGAGGAGATTGATGATCGAATTTGTTAAGCAAACGAATAAATAAATAAAAATTTGGGTATTTGATGATAATATATATATATATATATATATACATATGCATATATATGTATGTATATTCTTTGATTAAATAATGTTATTTTCAAGTTTCAAAGTTTTTTATTTACATTTTTTTAATAATAAATTTAAAAATTTATCTTTAAAAAAATTTAATTACAAATGATGTAAATAACAAGCAAAGCTTTAATACTTTTTAAAATTATTTTTCGATTTTTTCTTTAATTAAATTTCAATGATATATAAATATGAATTTTATTAGTTTTATTAATTAGGCAATTATAAATTCCATTTCCATTATAGTTGTAAAATTTTAAAGTGGAAAATAAAATAACTAAATCCTTTTTATTTATTTTATTTTAATTTGAAATTATATTGAAAATTTTGCTTAAATTAAATTTTACATTAATATTTAAATTTCTCAAATATAATTTAATTATTCATCAATGGTTTCCAAATAACACAAAAGAGTAATTCGATAAACTAAAATTAAACCAGATAAAATGATACCATTTATAATCAACGATAATTTAGTAGATCTGAAATCATACCATTTATGACACCTGGGTCAACAATATATTTGATATGAGACTATCTGATTCATCTGAATTTCTGATGTTTACCTTTCTCAGATGAAATTGTATTCAAATTATACAGCGAAATGATGAAATATTTATTCAAAACTTAGTTTGGGAAAAGAAATCAAATTCAAAATATTTAAGTTCACATAAGTTCAGTTTAGAAAATATATATAAATCTAGAATTGAATAAAATTAAAATTTTACAATAATATATGTTGATATGAACTGAATTTAATTTCTAATGAATTAATCCATTAATTAATTAATGATTCTCGACGAAAATTAAACAAATTTTTCCACGTTGCATTTTAGACCAAACATTTAGCATTCATGTCGTATATTCTTTTTTTACTATTTTCATATTAAACATTTCCATTTAATTACAGGAAAAAATTATTTATTTAACAATGTATGAAAATGTATTGATTCTCATAAATGGCTAAAAAAAAATTTTTAATATTTTCAACCATTTACCACTAGCAAAACATTACCATCTTAATAATGACGAGAAATGATAACTTTGATTTGTTATCTTATCAATGACAGGAAATGATGATTTTGATTTGTTGCTTTTACAGTAATATATTTTCCAACAATTAGCAATTAACCTTTTTCTTAATTATCAAAAAATTTCTTTCAACTCCTCGTTTCAACTTTTTGACTTTTTTTTTGAGATCTATAAAAATATTCTTTTATAAACAATAATATTATAAATGAAAAACTCTAGATAATTACATTATACATATGACTATTTCAACTTGTTAGTTAATCAATGATAAAAACTGATAATGAAATAAGCAATTTTAATTTAATCATAATGCTTTATATAAATTTATTAAAATAGAGAAACGTGAAAAAAAAAGTTATAAAACAACGAAGGAAAATTTATCACTTCTCGATGATATGGCATTGCTTAAAATTGCTTAATCATCTTTTTTTTTTCAAGCTTTTGATTGATAATTTATTGGTTATTGTCTCAGATTGGATTTAAAATTATTGATTAATATTATGATTAGAATAATCTGCTCAGTTATTTATCAACGTAGATTGAAATTTCGACTAATCAATTATCAACGAGAATCTCGAAGAGCTTGAATTAATTTATAAAAAGATTATAGAAAGAAAAGAAATTCACTTATTGCTTTTTAATTTTGACAAAATTAAGATCGATGGATAAATAATTGGAAATGGAATATACAGTTTAATACTAAATTATTTATTTTATTTAGTCTAATTTGCGTGAATTTAGAATTTATAAATTGCTATCGAATGATTTTATGATAACAATTAAAGTTTAGTTTTATTCATTTATTTACTCTATCATCAAATTTGATTATCAATTTGATAAACGTTGACATAATTTTGGCAAGAATCCATTTCAAATAATAATTTTAAATTTTCAAATTTTTACAAAAAATATTCAACAAATAAATCTAAATTCATTTGAAATAATATATTACTTCATATACGTAACTTATAAATAAACATGACATATTTTGATAAATTGAATATTAATTACAATAAATTAACTACTCTTAATGCAGTCAATCACTTTTTCGAATATTAATAATGCTTGATAAATATATGATATATATGGAATTTGCTGTAATTATTTCAAATTCGTGAAAATGATTAATAATAATTCGAGAAAATTACTTGTTTATTTTACACATTAAAATGTAAGCATATCATCGGAATTTTAAATTTATTTGCATTCATTTATAATTTTCAGATTTCTTATCATTATATCATATTATTAATCAGCATTTCCTAACCTGAAATTGAAACTATCATTATGATAAAGATTATCAAAAGAGTTTGATAAATGATTATAGCCAATACAGGTAGCATTAACAAATAATATTAAGCATTTATGACAAACAATAGATATGAAATGTTATAATTCAGGAAAATAAAGTTCAAATTTCAAATACTATTTCAGTAATAGAATAGCAATTTGTAGAAAATAATTGATAAAAGAGGATCAAATGAGATACAAATGTTATATGGGATGATATAACTTTCCGATAAGTGATATTAGAATAAGGTTGATGGTAAAAAGTCTATTTAACCCATTGATGATTCAGGTTGATATGACAACTTGGCATATATGCTACCGATATAATCATGATCGCCATCATACCGGCTGAATAAGCAACCGATCAAAGCTTTTCATACACACACACACACACACACACACACACACACACACATGCACAACATACACAAACAGATATATACCTGTGAAATCGATATTTATTTACTAATTTTCATTTATTTTCTAAATTTCAAAAATTTCATTTCAATTTAAATTTCATATTTTAAATATAAATTTTAATAAAAAATAATTAAAAAGAATGGAAGAAAATTAATAGAAAAAAATTCATTAATACAAATAATCAAATAATTGGCAGATAAATTATTGATATTCTCAATCTGCTAGAATTATTACATATTGCTATTTATGAATAAATGAAAAATTTAACTTATTTTTAGCATAAGATTTTTTCAAAAATATAATATCAAGAATATGAAGTTAAGAATTTTTTAAGAAATAATTTTAACTAAATGGATTAATCAAACAAAAAATTAAGAAATCGAAATAGATGAAAAATGTACTCAATGAAGTCATCGATTGATTTATTCCTCTTTTTCTTTTAATTATTCATTTTCTAAATTAGAATAATCAAAAGTAATTAAATAATTGATCAGGAATAATGAAAAATAGAAAATGATTGACTGCAATAATCAAAAATGAAAAGTATATGATACGGTAATTTTGATTTTTATTTTTGCCTAAATTTTCACTCATATTGTGTCGATCATTGTTTGATCCTAATCAATACAGACACATACATATTTTCTCGTTTTAATCATACATACATTTATTATTGAATAGAAATAAACTGAGATATTAATTTATTCTGTCACATTCAAATATTAATTCAAATTTTGCTTTGACAATTTTCTCCTATCATATATGTGTAAAAAAGCTGATGGAACAATATTAGAATTTGAATGAATCAAATTTTGAATATTTCTTAATAATAACATTTCTAGCTTGACTTGTTGTTTGTAAATTAGTATTTCCAATTTTAATCTTTATTTATAATTAATAATTTAATACTCAAGAAATATGAGTACATTTTGATTATTGATAATAATACACTTTTGAAAATAAAAAATTAAAATTTCTTCTACTGAATCTCATTGAAAGATTTAGCATATCTTATGTGAAAAATTTTCCTGACCAGTTATCCTCGTTTCACTAATAATTTAATATCTAATATTACTGAACATTAATCAGTCATTTTCTTTGGGATTTTTGCATATCATTCATTTTCCTGATATCTAGAACTATGTAATGTTTCACATGTTTATTATTTCAGTTTTTCAAAATTTGAATCATTCAGTATTTTAAATTAGTACAGACCTTAAATTAATTAATACTTTAAGTTTCTAGATATTTCAAGTCATTCGTCATTTAAGTTTTTGTCTCGTATCTTGAATTCAGACTATTAAGAATTTTAACTTCAGATTTTCTCATTGTTACTTCAACTCCAACCTATATGGATATATATATATATATATATATATATATATATATATATTAGCATTTCTTAGTTTTAATAATGATTACTATCATAAATATGTTAAGTTTAACTAAATTTCGAAATTTTTATAAGTAAAAATAATTGCTTATTATACATATATTTGTTTAAACACAACTCTAAAAGTTTAAATATCAAATTATATTTTTTTTTCAAAAGTTTTATTTTGGAATTAGAAATGCTTATTTTGGTTTATTTCAAGAAAAATTAATATCAGTCATGTCAAAATAATTAAAATTGTGAGAATTCTTTGAAGATTTCTCAGCAGAAACTATTAATGTTTTATATTCACACAGACAAAGAAATAACATGGTTAATTGAGAGAATGTGATAGATTGATAAATACTGAGAAAACAATTATTATTTTTATGCTAGATATTGAGAGATTTAGCAAAAGATACTCCTTACAGTTACGGTAGTAGAATAGTTAGAAAAGGCAAAGAGAGAGAATGCGAGAAGAAGAGATGATTTGGATTGATAAGTTTTGCGAAATATATCATTAGTAAAGGGTTGGTTGGGTTGTAAACGGAAAATGCAAATTTGTTTTTTTTTTTGTTTGACGGGAGTTTAGCGATTATTTGATTGCGGGAAATTGATAAGTTATATTAAATTGTTAGATATGAATGATTATTTTGATTGATTTTAATTAAAAGTTAGTAATACATGTGTTCCACATCGTATTTTTCCAGATCGGAATAGATATAAGCGATAATATTACGTCAAATTATTTTTTTCCTCGCTAATTTCGATATTTTATCGAATAGATTGTTTGCAGAAATATGAATGATACAGATCATTTGGAATCTTTGCAACATTCATCAGCGTGGAAGAGGAAATCGCGCAATAGTCAGGAATGGGAAGGTGAAGATTTCGGACCGGTTACATGGCAAGAATTATCCAATATGCGTCGTAATTCGGTTATTTTATTCAATAGCGAACTTTATCCTGCAAAAATATCCGAATGGTCATTGCGAGCAGAACCAGGACGAGATAATAAATATTACATATGTGTATTATGCAGAAGACTTCAGGTTATTTTTCGATCTTCGAGTTTTAAACCTTTTTATTTGCATTTTAAATATATTGAATATGTGCTACTAAAAGGTTTATATAAATTTTGGACCATTTAATGTAACTTATATTCTACAATTAATATTAGGTCATATATGGCTTTGAACTAATTATTTGTAAATATTCGAAATGTCATGCAAGCTGTTGAATTATGCAATTTAATATGCTTATAGTAAGCATGTGAATATATTCGTTTTGTGATTTAGCCGTCTGTTCTACTCTTCTAAACTTATTTTAAAGGCATTTACATTTAAGATGCATATGGTATTTCATTTTAATCGTGGTTTTTATTGTTAATAGTATTTGGTTTGTTTATTATTATAAGCAAATTTGATTTATCGATTTCTTGATTTACAGAAATTTATTGTATTATCTTGATACCTGTTTTTGCAGGATCGTGGTAAGCGACTAATACCACCGGTAAAGTTTGGTCCACCAGCTCGTATTTTGGTGCGTAATGGACGTTTTTGACGCATCCGGATTACCCTCGCACACCGCATATTTGTGGATTCGGGGATAATCCGATGTCTGATCGTGCAGTTGTCCTTGCGCGTCGTGCTATGATTCGTGCACGAACGGAAATTAGCGAGGATGGCATGACACCGAAGGAAAAAATTGACCAAGTTTTAATTAGTTTTAAAGAAAATGGAAAATATGCAAATTTAAGGTATTATTTGCAGCAGTTATCAGTTAATCTGATGTTATATCTAAAGAAGTTTTCACATTATTCTAATATTTTCAAAAAAATTATTGCCATAATTATGCAATAGACATTTCCTGCATGGTCAGTTTTATCGTAGTCTAATATTTTTTATTAATGCCTATAGTAAATGTAAAAATGAGGAAGATAGCACTAGATCTTGGATGTAATGGATTAAAAGTGAAAACCGGTAGTTTATAATAGTCAAAATGGCTCTATTTGATATAAGCGAATCTTCATATGGTAATTCCATATCATACTGACCACAATTTAAGCAGTAATGATTTTGTTGTAGTCTGTTTAGATCAAGAACTATTAAAAAATATGATTAGAAAATTTTTTGTTACAAAATATTTTTAGTGTTGAAGAAATAGAACAAATGGAAGATATGATATTAGGACGTATACAGAGACAAATGTGGTCGGAATCGAACTCTATACGATCGCTGTACATTAATCGCCGTAAACTAATAGTAGCTAATCATAACGATAAACAGCGTAAAGTTTATAAGTGTCCAATTGTGAATTGTAATTTTTAACATATGCATCTGGTATGATTGATATTCACATAAATGAAAAGCATCGTACGACGAATGATCCTAAAACAGTTCATTCAACAGGTTTTGAGGTAAATTTATGATTTCACTATTTAAAATAATGGAAATGAATTTTTGTTATTGCATTTTTTTATTATTTTAAAACTACAGCATTTTTAAATTTGAAATATTTAAACAGTAATAAACTGTTCCTGCTGGCTGGACTACATATTCAAATTAAAGAAGGCACTATGATATCACCTGAAAAAATCGACGAATTTGTAGTCAGTTTTCAGAAAAAATAAAAAGATTGAAATTTGAAGTATCGTGAAAACAGTCATCGAATCAGCTAGGTTATATCTGAAAAAAACAATTAATTCATTTGATATTTTTGAAAAATTTTCTCACTTATATAATTGCATAAGCATTTTACTATTAAGCAGACATTTTTTCTTTTTTATATTAATTTTCTCTAATATTAAAAATTCCATTTGAAGAATTGAGTAATTTGATATGATTATTTCAAAATAATATTCATTCAAATGTAATCCAATATAAAAATATTAGGATTTTTTGATACTGTCTTTTTTTATGCATCATATTCTTTCATCATCATAGATTTTAAGGTGGAACATTTAGTTTCCTTAGAAGAAAACAAGGAAGGCAGCGTCTCAAATCTATCAGGTGAAATTCCGGTTCAGAATGTTTCTCTTTACTCAACTGCACAGGTAATGTTTCCGAAAGTTATTGTGAAGAAGTTTAAAATAATATTATGATAAGATGGATCGTTTATGTTTAGTAAAAATCTACTTAGATATATATGCTTTTGTTCTTTAAATCAATTTAGAAATTTTCCCCAAAAAAATTTTTTGAAGTCCACATTGCTGTCTTTTGCATTATTAATTGTAGGGGACCATCTTGTATTGTGTACGGCCTTTTTGAAATTTATCAGTCTTCAAATTATTGCCGACTTCTTGTTGAATTTGACTGATTTATATTACCATTGTTTATTCGGTTCTTCTTGTCGCTTTTTTCTACATTGAATTAATATTTTCAGATAAATGCACAGCCGAATCTAATTTGCGAGCCCGAAGGAGATTATGGCCCCGTCTTATACGAAGCTCTTTCTTGCCAACGACGCAAATCAATTATTTTATTCGAAAGTAGACGTTTTCCGAATAAAATTTCTGAATGGGCCTTGAAAATGCCAACAAATGATATAACGATGTATTATACATGCGTATTGTGTCGGAAACTTAAGGATAAGGGTAAACGACAAGAGCCACCGATTCAATATCCTCCTCCGGCTCGAATTGTAGTACGTAATGGACGCTTTATGGTACATCCAGATTATCCGAAGACTCCACATATCTGTGACTTTGCAAATAATCCATTATCTGATCGACAGTCTGTTTTATCGAGGAGGTAGAAACAAACTTTTTTTGAAATATATTTTACCTAATAAATTAGCATTTAAATATTCTCCAATAATAAAATACTTGATTTTGAAATTGAGCATTGATTGCTTCTAGAAAGTTATTTGGAATTTTGTAATTCGTATTGCAATATTTTATCGCTTTCGTATTTTATATTGGAAACTTATACAGAGTACTGGCTAAAAACTTGCAAACGAATCGATTTTTGATCTCTCAGTTCAAAAAACTTTTAACTGTACCACCAATCAAGATGCGAACTACCGATGTATTACCATTGACCCATCAGAAGGCTCTACATCAGGCATTTATGTAGTTGAAGAACCAGGCACTTGGCCCCAGAATCCGGTAAGTTGAGACATTTTCTGATTTCCAGATCTCACGTCTTCATTTTGATTGTTTTATTATTTTATTTCCGCAATGTCTCAGTAATTATCGGAGGGAATATTTATTTATTTGTTGCTAGTAAAAAGCATTGCATAAATTTAAGCTAAGTTTCTGATTATATAATATGGAACACCGATAGCAATTAAATAATTGCAAAACACGGAGATATATGATTCAGAAAAGACTAACTTATCTACATAAGACAGTTTTCTTCGATGATCAATAGAAATGAATCTTTCCGCTCCATTAGCAATCTAGCCGATGGATGAATGAAATTGAATAATTTCCATTATTTTTAGGAAGTATCATTATCCGACGATAGCGATAGTGACTATGAAGTGCTTTTAACTCTCGATGCCGACCAAAATGTTAATGTTTCTGCCGCTGTTGCTGCTGGTTCTGATATACTACCTAATGCTTCTAATGCTGATTTTACGGTACATATTTCTATCGATATTTCGAAGTTCTTAATTTTACCATGTTATGAAGATAGATTTTCCGGTTTTGGTAATAGCTGACTACATGTTAGCATAAGAAAAATCTTTTATGTATGTCGTATTTTCATATCACTGGGAAGATTTTCCTCAATATTTTGACGAAGGCAAAGAATAATTAAAAGAGACATTTCTACTTGCAGTAAATGACGAAAGTGTTTATAAGAATAATTCAATTAAACATTTTACATAAAATGAAGAAACGATGATATAAATTTTTTTATTTAATCTTTGACATCGAATTTAAAACTACTTCATATTTAAAAAAAAAAAGTAAAAAAGTAAAAACGCTCATTCTGCTTATTGTAAAACTAAATTTTTAACGTAAAATCTGGAAACGAATGTTGAAATATACAAGCATTACTTGGAATGTCAACAAAACCTTATCGAAGGATCGTTATGAAAATGCTAACCTAAACATGATGTAAAGTTATTGTATATAACTCCCCACATTCAAAAAATCAAAACCCACCAAAGTGAACCGGAAAATATAAAAATGCTAAACAGATTTTTAACAAAAAAATTCCAAAGATCATGAAAGTGTTTTGAAGAAAAAATTTGATATGAAATATTAGAAGGTACATATTGAAAAGCGAAACTGTAAAACAATGACCGTAAAATTTTTATTTCAGGAAAAACATGAAAAACTTTCTTCGATGTATAGTTGTTCAATTGTAGGATGCAGTTTCCAAGCATCAACGTTGACTGATCTTGATATTCATTTAGGAGAACATGAGTTATTGGATGAAGAACAAATTATACAATATGAAATTTTTAGACAGGTCAACACTTGGTTTTTTAACTGCAGTAGTTGAAAAATTATAACTGTATGTTATAATATTCAAAAGAGTAAATATTATGATATATTAAAGTAATAAAAATTCCAGCTCAAATTACAATCGCAATGTTTTTTTTTTTTGATATAAGCAATAAAATGATTTCCATCCGCTAATAGTATTTGCTATTCGATGGTAATAAATCTATTTCAGGCAGAAAATCCATATGAAAATAGTGAAGCTGTAGAAATCATTGATGAAGTCAGTCTTTCTGAACCGTTCAGAAAGCGGCCGAAGATAGATTCGAAAGACGACCTTGCATCAATAGCAGACGATAATGAAGTCGGGTGCAAAGAGGTTTTTTTCTTTTTCTGTTTTTCCATGAAATAATAAGTTTTTAACTTAGGTTAGGCAAATAAAATCAGGAAAATCGAATTCAAACTTTTTGCGAACTTTTTCGGTATTTTTATTTCTCATTTCTCTATAGTTACAGTTTTCTGTACCAGAAGCATCTCAGAAAGTCTTTTTAGATTTACTCTTCCCGAAAATTTAGGATTCTTTCGAAAAATCAGATTTACCAACTGATGTTCCATCGGATGAAGGAATTCAACGAAATCCAGCGGATTTACGGTCTTCTATCCAAAGACGTTTACAGGTAAATTTAATTTTTGATAAATAGTTCCTTTCTATATAGAAGTATGACAAATCTTTAAAATAGATTAATAATAGCATTTTCATCTTTTTGTTTGCCCTAGTTGCATATTAAATTTTTTTGGAGAGTTTTTCGCAACGGTATTTTTCTCATGATAATATTTTCTTTTAATTTTAAATTACTCGGAATTTTTATAGAACATTGAGGAGTCACTGGAAAATATTGGAGTGATGCAACTTTGGAAGTCGATGGATATTTAAAACGATTACAACAACGGTTATGTGATATTCAGTCATCTAGCATGCGATATTTCCATAATGCAGCCGAATTACTGCAGAGCGCCGTATCTTCACACAATGTTAGTTCACTTTTTGGTCTTCTTTATATCACCTTTGTTAATACACATCGGTAAAATTGAATTGATTTTCAAATTTATTAAAATTTTGTATTCCCTTATCTGATTAGTGCAGTTGAAAGCATTAGCACTGATTTTGCAAACAGTAGGGAAATATACATTCACTGCTCTAATTCATCTTTCTTTGAAAGTTTTTTCAGGAAGAGAATTGTCGTTAATTTTAGCACCTGAGGGAATTTCAACGTCATGAATATGTTGGCAGATAGTATAATGTGCTATATTTGTGATATGTATGAGTTAAAACTCTCACTCAAAATCTTACTCGTTCAGAATGCAATTCATTTCCATAATATTTTGTAATGCTATATTCTTCATTTTATTATTCCAAAAAATTGATGTGCAAAAATGAAATGAAAAAGTTATTGAACATAAATATTTGCCATTCAACACATACATATGTGTCGTATGCTCGTGTGTGCTTTGTGTTTGTAAAAACAAATTTAGAATATTTATGATTTACGCATATCATTTACCCAATCGTTTCTTTATTTACTATTGCTTCTTGTTTTTGTATCATTTGAATTTAAATTTACTCTGAATGAAATATTTCATAGATAAATTTTGGATTTTTGAAAATATGCATAATTCTTTTTCTTCTATTTTATTTTTGCTAACTTCACTATCGGAAGCCGCAACCTGTTCTCCGTCTTCGCTTTTTTGCTTTTTAAACTTTCTCCATTTTAGTATTTTTTCAGAAATTTTGAAAATATAAATTGTTTATGATTTTGACAATTTTAATTAATCGGCGTTATTTTTGTGAGTTTTAAGTATTGAACTAAAATTGAAAATTTTTGAATCGACTCGCTTATCGAGAAATAAAGTAAGTGACGAACAGAATTCAAAAAGCCTTCCGTACAATTGTCTCGTACGTCGTGACTTTTTTCATTTGGAATTGAGAAATCTCGAAACTTTACCACCATACTTTTTCGAGAATTTAGTGTGATGAAAATCTTCTCGCCGATATTTTGTATGATGATAGAAATGAGTTGTTATCACGTATAATATGCGGCATATATGGCACGACAAGTTTGAGTTATAATTTTCCGCTGAAGAAAATTTGACTGATTCCAGTTGATAATGATGATAAATTGTATTATGGGAATAATCGATTCGGTCGTAAGCTTTTTCACTGAATTTGTAATTTGAAATTGAAATGAAGCTTTGATTGGAGATTCTGCCTGGATAGAAATAATCAATGAATCTTTATCTATTTTAGAAATAAAGATTGACATCAAACTCAAAATAAATTTCAAGCGAACAGACTTTGTACAGTGAAGCGCAATTCTTCTATGTTTTGATTTGTCAAAAAAATTATATGCAATTTAGAACAGTTCTTGACTTTTCTTCTTTCAACTTTTCATTGTAACTGAAATTAAAATATTTTAAGTTGGTCGAATTTTTTAATTCAAAATCCTGAAATTTAAAGAAATCATAAATAAATTTAGATCGATGTGATAGTTGCCATAACTTATACGTTACTTTTTAGCTTCGAATTAGAAAAATTTCTTTTTTAATTTTAATATTAAATAAAAAATATAATTTTTTATTTCAGAATTTTTCAGGAGGAAACAGAAGCATATATGCAAATATAATTTCGATGGTAATATTGTGGTAAATTTGCTTAGTTTATTTCAAAGTAAATATCATCGTTATAGCTCTGCAGAAAAAAATAACATGCATCACATATATTTTGCATCATAAAAACGATATGCATCATAATTAATAAATATAAAAAATAATGAATATTACTATTTTAAAGTTAGTCAAAAAAAAAAATTAAAGCAAGCAAATTAGTAAAATAATCAATTGAAAATTAATCTGACAGTTAAATGTCCTGAAAATTAAAATTGGAAATTTAGAATTAACTTAAAAATATGACAGTTATAAAATTTTTTCTATTAAACAACCAATTATCTAATTTATTTCAATACATTAATTTCTTTTGCATATTCTCTTCACATTTTATTCATACTTTTTATAAACTTTTAAACCATTTAATCTTTTTTCTTCACAAAAAATGTTTCTTGGCATCCTCTTTCCTTTGTTCCATTCATATTTGTTTAACATTTGGAGCTAAATCTTCTTGATTTAAGCATATAATCCAAAATACTGAGAAGATCGAGATTCAAGATAAATTCCTTCGCTTTATTTGTTTCTCTTAACAATGCTGATTGCAAAAATCATTCGGCTATTAGATTTGATTATTTTGATTGATCAAAAAAAATATCAAATGAATCTAAGATGGATGAAAATGATAGAAAATATAGGAAGACAACATATCGCTGAAATCAATGTAAAATGTAATTTAAAATTGTCCATCCGTTGTGTCTATGAGCTCTGACAAAGTGATGTACTCCCATATGTTAACAAAGTGCTATTACACAGAACAATACCAGGATCCTTCTTCACCCATGCGGATTAAGGGTCCTAAGCACCAAAGCCATTATAAAGGATGTGCTTTAGCGAGGTGGTCTGACATCTATCGAACGTTGTTTTAGTTCGCTTTGAGTTATGTTGTCACCGTTTAGATTGCTTTGTTTATGTTATTAAATTTGTATTATTGGTCTTGTAATTGATGTATTCGTTGATGTATTATTAGTTTTATCCTAATAAAGGTTTAATTATCCGAGTTTTAGTTGTTACCATTGAAAGACAGAAAGAATCTTGGAAATTAAAATTATTATTAGTCTGTGGTATTTGTCGCCTTTATCTGACAGGTAATAATAATAAGAAATAATAAATAGAATTAGCAATGTTTTATTTGTTCAGGGCCATTTGGTGATGTAATTTGATATATATTTCTTACGTATCTATTAATTATTATTATTTTAGTATTCAATACTTTTTATAATAATTATCCATCCCTTAGATGTAGTCACAATCATATACCATCTTTCTTTTTTCGTTTTCTTCTTTTTGAATTGCAAAAGCATTTTTTAATTTTTCTATTATTATTTTTTCATCTTTCTAAATTTTAAATGATTGCTTATTCTTGAGATAATTACAACGTTTCAAGAAAGTTTGCCGAAATTTGGTTTGATATTTCTTTTGTTAATGTTTTCGCCGAAATCAGGCTTTTTCCGATCACTTTCGTGCAAGTTATCATGAATAATCGACTTACAAAGTCGAAGACAGTGGAAGAATTTAGTATGAGAGATAGATAGATGACGGTTCTTTCTGATCGAAAGAATATCGGATAGCATTGGCGATCCTATTTGAGATCACGAACAATTTGAGAAAAATAAAACTAATTTCGCTTGTCGCTGAAAATTCTAATTTATTTGTTTCATTATACAAGCAATCTGTTCAGCAGTGAAATATTATCGAAAATAAAAATATTTTATTATTTAAATTATAAGACACTCAAAAAATGATTTTCGAAAATTAAGAAATGTTTTCAAACTTTAGAAAAGAATATATAGTAATCATTATTATTGCTATCTTCCATTCGTTCTCATAAACAATATTGTATCCGCTGAAAAATTATTATTATCGTTAATTTCAAGCGAATAGCTAGATTATTATGTTGAAAATTTTATTTTTCAACCGATAAAGTTACTAATTCTGTTCCTCATTTCTAATTCAGTAATAATTACAATAATTATTACCAGTCAGATGTAGTTGACGCTGTCAAAACTTCAGATCTTTAAGGTCAAAACATTTTAGTGTTATGCAGTATTTTTACTACATTTAGGATATCGGTGGATTTAAAAAAATTTAATCATTCCAAATGATTGATCTCAAAAAATAAATAGGGATGAATAGATGAAAAAAATTTACTTTCAATAGAGCATATAAGCAACTATAAACAACTGTCACCTGAGAAATCAGCGACATCTGGAGTGTACACCTTTGGAATAAGTAATAAGTACAGCATTTCGGGAAAAGTACTTGCTGGATTTGTTAATTGAAAAAAATGGTATTTTATTCCATTTAAGCAAAAAAATTAAAATTTTATATTTTTAAGTTAAATAAAATTGAGCGATAAATTAATAAATAAGAATTTTTTTACAGAAATACAAAATCCTTGAAATTACTCCAACTGAATAATCAATTATAAGTAAAAAGGAGTTGGACATAAATTTGCGCCGCTCGCTGGTTTACATTATATCGATCCCAGATAATTGCTTTGGTTAAATAAAAATAAAGATTGCTATTTTGCATGCTAAAATAAGCTAAGTTTTAAAATCAGTTTTTTTTTGATAGTTCGTGGTTTTCTGAATACTTTGTTTTGACTCCGCAACTTAATCTTCAGATATAACCGGATGAAATATATTTTTGAGATTTCAATAATATGAGAGAATGATGTTTTTGTACTGAAAATTTTTTAATTTGTAAAAATTAGAAAATAAAAGAGATTTACATCAACGAAGTCTTAATGGAATAAAGCAAATATTCTAAAATGATTGACTTTATTAAAGATCAAATTCTATCCATTATCAAGTTTCAGATATAAAAACTAACCACTGAAAAGTCTTTAAAAATATCTCCAGCTGTTTCATATGCAGGAAAGATTTGCCGATCAGTTGGATTGGCTATTTCACCATCTTTAATAATCAATGATTTCATCCGTTTTAGCAATACATCGATTATGATTTTACTGAAGAAATTACAACTCCTTCAATACAATAAACTGGAAGAAAAAGTGATGTAACAAATGATAGATTGATCTTATCATTTTATTGAAAAGGCGCATAATATAAAAGATCAACAAGCGAATAGGGAGCAAATCAAAGCTGGTGATATTTGCGAAATATTTTTCTAGTGAACTCTGTATCTCAAAATACATTGTCAGATATGCCAAATTTGCCATTAGATTTGATTCACCATTGTTCATACCTTCTAAATTATTTAATTTTAAAAATTAAATTAATCGATAGGAGAAATCTTCGAAATTTACCTAATAGCTTTATCCTTTTCCTATCTCTATGGGATCCACTGTTCGAACATTCGCCAGTTTCATCAGATTCCACATCGTTTATTTCGCCTAAATCATTTAATTTTGCATAACTAAATGAAATAGATGAATGAAATCCTCAAATTTACCTCTAGGAGTTGTAGTGATTTGGTTACAACGGAACAAGGAAAAGTAAATAGCAATGTAAAAAGAATTCGAATTTCCAAGAATTTCCAGATGTGAAAAGTCATATTCGAAGAATGTTAAGAGCTAAAAGAATTTGCAATATTGCATATAATAACAATATTTTTATTTCTAATTAAATAATTCAAATTTTTCATACTACACGTCTCATATAATAATATTCATAATAGCAGCAACTTTATAAAATTGCGAATGTTTTCAAACAAAATCAATATTTCCTACAAATTTTAAAAACGGAGTCAAAGTTGTGAATCTTTTGAGCTAACTTGCTTATCAAGAAATGGAATAAGTAATATTGTATAATTATCAGGAGCAGTTTTGGGTTATTCAAAATTGTTATCTCTTATTAATAATTGATGAGGTTAAAACAAGAAATTCGCCAAAGTTTCAAAATTCAATTTATAAAATTTGATAAGAAAGACGAATGATATCATTCTGTTTTATATCCTCTGATTTGACTTGGTGGTGTTTCGTCACTATTGGATATTTCGTCACTATTGGATATTTCGTCACTATTGGATATTTCGTCACTATTGGATATTTCGTCACTATTGGATATTTCGTCACTATTGGATATTTCGTCACTATTGGATATTTCGTCACTATTGGATATTTCGTCACTATTGGATATTTCGTCACTATTGGATATTTCGTCACTATTGGATATTTCGTCACTATTGGATATTTCGTCACCTGATTATTTAGGTTTAAATGGCACTGCTAGGTTCTTTTTGATGATGCAAATAATTTCATCAGATTTTTGCAAAAAAGAATTGAAATTTCGAAATTTCAACTTTTTTTCAAAATTTTTCATATACAGATTTATTGAGAAGAATACAAAAATTTAGAAAAAATTATATAAATATTGGAAAAATGAAGCAAAAAAAATTCATATTCGAACGCCATATCGTTCTTCGGAGTACATATGTGGATGTTCAAATCAAACTTGATTATAAGCATACATGATTGTATTTTAGGTATTAAAGTAAAGGATTTATTTCGCCTAGCAAACTGACTGTACATAATCGAATACATACAGGCGAGAAGCCGTTCAAATGCCATGAATGCGATAAAAGTTTCAAGCATCGTAGTAGTCTGAATCAACATAGTCTAGTACATACAGTCGAGAAGCCGTTCAAATGCCATGAATGCGATAAAAGTTTCAAGCATCGCAGTAGTCTGAAAAGACATAGTGGAACACATATAGGCGAGAAGCCGTTCAAATGCCCTGTATGCGATAAGAGTTACAATCAACGCAGTCATCTAAAAAGTCATAGTCGAACACATACAGGCGAGAAAACGTTCAAATGCCTTGTATGCGATAAAGGATTCGCTCGCGCCAACCAACTAATTGTCCATAATAGAATACATACAGGCGAGAAGCCGTTCAAATGCCCTGAATGCGATAAGAGTTTCAACCAACGCGCTAATCTGGATCAACATAGTCTAATACATACAAGCGTGAAACCGCACAGGTGCGATGTATGTAATAAGCAATTCATTCAGCGTAGTAACCTAAAAAAGCATTATCAAATACATTTACGTAAGAAACTGCTCGAACGCAATGTGTGCGGTAAAAATTTCAATCAGCCTATTCAATTGAATTATAAACCATGCAAGTTCAACGCTTCTAGCGCAGAATGCAGTGGAAATTGTAATTTGGTGAGAAATAAAAAGAAACATGAAAATTCAGCTAAATTACCTCATTTCAACGCTGTAACATTTACAGTTGACATTATCAACAGAAATATATTAATAAAGAAAATAATTCCGTATGTACAACTGTGAGCATTATTTTACCTTTTGTATTATTTTTATTATTACTTAATTGATTGGTAATGAAAATTAAACATAAGATTTTTTGTTCCAATTAGATTTTCATATTTTATTCATTTTACTATTTAAATTTTCATGCGCAATTCACAATATTAAATTTTTTTAAATAACATTTACCTACGATCATTATAGTTTCCATCTATAATTCGAAAACGTTATTGAGATAACTACAAGTTTTGCTCCACTCCAATTTTTTTGTTATTGTGAAACTTTAAGTTGTTTTAGATGACTGCGTTGATTGTAACTCTTATCGCATACAGGGCATTTGAACGGCTTCTCGCCTATATGTGTTCCACTATGTCTTTTCAGACTACTGCGATGCTTGAAACTTTTATCGCATTCATGGCATTTGAACGGCTTCTCGACTGTATGTACTAGACTATGTTGATTCAGACTACTACGATGCTTGAAACTTTTATCGCATTCATGGCATTTGAACGGCTTCTCGCCTGTATGTATTCGATTATGTACAGTCAGTTTGCTAGGCGAAATAAATCCTTTACTTTAATACCTAAAATACAATCATGTATGCTTATAATCAAGTTTGATTTGAACATCCACATATGTACTCCGAAGAACGATATGGCGTTCGAATATGAATTTTTTTTTGCTTCATTTTTCCAATATTTATATAATTTTTTCTAAATTTTTGTATTCTTCTCAATAAATCTGTATATGAAAAATTTTGAAAAAAGTTGAAATTTCGAAATTTCAATTCTTTTTTTGCAAAAAATCTGATGAAATTATTTGCATCATCAAAAGAACCTAGCAGTGCCATTTAAACCTAAATAATCAGGTGACGAAATATCCAATAGTGACGAAATATCCAATAGTGACGAAATATCCAATAGTGACGAAATATCCAATAGTGACGAAATATCCAATAGTGACGAAATATCCAATAGTGACGAAATATCCAATAGTGACGAAATATCCAATAGTGACGAAATATCCAATAGTGACGAAATATCCAATAGTGACGAAATATCCAATAGTGACGAAACACCACCAAGTCAAATCAGAGGATATAAAACAGAATGATATCATTCGTCTTTCTTATCAAATTTTATAAATTGAATTTTGAAACTTTGGCGAATTTCTTGTTTTAACCTCATCAATTATTAATAAGAGATAACAATTTTGAATAACCCAAAACTGCTCCTGATAATTATACAATATTACTTATTCCATTTCTTGATAAGCAAGTTAGCTCAAAAGATTCACAACTTTGACTCCGTTTTTAAAATTTGTAGGAAATATTGATTTTGTTTGAAAACATTCGCAATTTTATAAAGTTGCTGCTATTATGAATATTATTATATGAGACGTGTAGTATGAAAAATTTGAATTATTTAATTAGAAATAAAAATATTGTTATTATATGCAATATTGCAAATTCTTTTTAGCTCTTAACATTCTTCGAATATGACTTTTCACATCTGGAAATTCTTGGAAATTCGAATTCTTTTTACATTGCTATTTACTTTTCCTTGTTCCGTTGTAACCAAATCACTACAACTCCTAGAGGTAAATTTGAGGATTTCATTCATCTATTTCATTTAGTTATGCAAAATTAAATGATTTAGGCGAAATAAACGATGTGGAATCTGATGAAACTGGCGAATGTTCGAACAGTGGATCCCATAGAGATAGGAAAAGGATAAAGCTATTAGGTAAATTTCGAAGATTTCTCCTATCGATTAATTTAATTTTTAAAATTAAATAATTTAGAAGGTATGAACAATGGTGAATCAAATCTAATGGCAAATTTGGCATATCTGACAATGTATTTTGAGATACAGAGTTCACTAGAAAAATATTTCGCAAATATCACCAGCTTTGATTTGCTCCCTATTCGCTTGTTGATTTTTTATATTATGCGCCTTTTCAATAAAATGATAAGATCAATCTATCATTTGTTACATCACTTTTTCTTCCAGTTTATTGTATTGAAGGAGTTGTAATTTCTTCAGTAAAATCATAATCGATGTATTGCTAAAACGGATGAAATCATTGATTATTAAAGATGGTGAAATAGCCAATCCAACTGATCGGCAAATCTTTCCTGCATATGAAACAGCTGGAGATATTTTTAAAGACTTTTCAGTGGTTAGTTTTTATATCTGAAACTTGATAATGGATAGAATTTGATCTTTAATAAAGTCAATCATTTTAGAATATTTGCTTTATTCCATAAGACTTCATTGAATCGCCCTTATTTTCTAGTTTTTTACAAAATAAAAAATTTTCGTATATAATGACATTATTCGCAATATCGAAATTTCAAAGATGTATATCATATCATATATATATATATATATATAGATCACATATCAATTATATTAAAAATATTCTTTATTTTCATTTTTACTTTCATTATGCTTTTTATTAATTAGGTTTACTACCCAATAATTACGTATATGCTAGACTTCTTGGTTCGTGTTTCAAGATGGGTCAGATAAGTGATTAACGTCTACATTGAGATGTAGATTTATAAGTATTTAATATGAATTATATGTAAATGCATATAATATTATAAATTTACTAATTTTTTTTATAAATTAACATTTACCGATAAATCGCATGCGATCACATGTAAATGTAATTGGTAAAATTATGATCGATGCATGCCACTATTATTTCAAGTGAAAGTTACATTTTATTTAAATTTCATTTATGACATATTTCAACATATTTAGGAACTACTTAAAGATTGAGTTGTTGGATACCAAAACAAAGTATTCAGAAAACTATCAACTACCAGAAAAAATTGAATTAAAATCTTAGCTTTGCAAGATGTCAATCTACTTTTTTACTTAACAAATGCGTTGCTCTGAGATGGGTAAAAGATGAACTAGCGCGCAGTGCACATTTATATGCATCCTATTTTGACCTTAATCCTGAAATTGAATACATAATTTGTAAGTAATTTCAATGATTTTGTATTTCAATTAAAATAATTCTTAATTATTAGTTTATCGCTCAATTTTTATTTACTTAAATAGAATAAAATATCATTTTTTTCCAGTTAACAAATCCAGAAAATGTATTTTCGGAGATGATATATTTATTCCAAAGGCATACATTCCAAATATCGCTATTCTCCGGGATGTCATCTGCCCGGGCTTGGTTACATGCTTTATTAAAAGCAAATTTTTCTCTTTTTTTTATCTCTATTCATTTGGTGCGATCAAAATTCTGAATGTGAGAAGATGATTAAATTATTTTTGAACCTTTCGATATTCTTCATAGTGGTAGAAGTATTGCATAATACTAAAATGCTTTGATAGAAAAGATCTAAAGTTTTGACAGAATTAGTTTCATCATCCGCTTTGTAATATTATGCTACGCATCATAATTGTCCTTATTATTGTCAACTACATTTGATTAGTATCTATGGGAAAATATAACTTCATGCAATAATCTGACTATTTGTCTAAAATTAATGTTTATAATTAATTTTCAGCGATCAGGAGGTTGTTTTAATGAGCGAATGGGAGACTGCAATAGTAATAATTACTGAATATATTTATCTTTTCTAAAATCTTTAAGCATTTATTAATTTTCAAAATATTTTTGTTAGTCGTCCTATAATTTGAAATTATTTTTATTTTCGATAATATTTCACTGCTGGACAGATTGCTTGTATAATAAAATAAAAAATGAATTGCGATTTTTAGCAAGAAGCGAAATTAGTTTTTGCTTTCTCAGATTGTTTATGGTCTGAAATAGGATCGTGAATAATCTCTGGTATTCTTTCGATCAGAAAAAACCTTCCTCTGCCTATCTATTATGTTGCACACAGGGACACTTCTAATAAGCCTACGTAAGTCGATTATTATATGCATTAGAAAGTGTATAAATTTTATGATAGCTTGTAGAAAAGTGATCGGAAAGAGATCAGATTTTGGCAAAAACATTACAAAAGAAATATTAAACCAATACAGTATAAATAACCAATGCATATCAGTTTTCAATACTACGTAATCATAACTTCAGATACAAGTGGTTTATTTCATCTTTAATATTTCACGGTAGCAATGTTGAAGCATTGACGTTTCTTGTGAGAACAAAAGATGAAAATGAGCTGAGAGAAAAACTTTTGGAATGGAAGATTTCACTTATTTTCATTCATATAATTTACTTATTCAGTTTAATTTCGTTGACCTAATTGATTATAACTATTAATGAAGTTGATGTTGAGCAAAGTCATTGTTATATTTATAATTAATTAATTTTTCAATTGTTATTAGGTCACTTTATGAACTTTTTTATTTTCGTTCCAATTTATAGTTGTTTACTATCAGTTTCTTCCAATAATTTTTTATTTTACAGCATGGATTAGATTTTCTTGAAAGCCATAATATTGTCGCATTTCATTTCGCAGAAAGAAAGATGCTAGCAACCAATGAAAAGATATTTAGGTTTGGAGGGTTCAATTTTTTTTTGTGTTTTTAGTGCATCTTTTAAAATTTTATAATTTTATTTCCAGAGAGATATTCGATATTGAACCATTTTCTATAAAGTTCCCTACACATTGGTTTAAAGAAACCTGTTTAGTTCATCTCAATTCTACAACGAACGAGTTCTTTAAATAATGGTTCAATGTTTGCAGTAATTGGGTTTAAGAAATTTTGGCCTAACAGCGATTAATAATTGAATTTCCCAAGTTGTTAATAAAAATACTATTCCAATTTTCCTCAACAAATTATTTCTAAAAAATTACAGCTATTAGTCGAATTTGTTAGAAAGTAAGCCATAATATATAATAAATAAATAACAAAATTGCGATAATTAAGAACTTGACAATAGAAATTTATTGAAATATGCCGAAATGAACGATTGGAGCTTTATAATAACATTTTTGTTGTTTTTAAAACCTATAAACAATCAAACTTTATTGCACTTAAGAAGATATTGAATGGAACATCGAAAAAGGAAAGCATAAAACGATAATAAAATATCGAAATTTAAAATCTAAATTTGTGGGCAGTTAAATTATATGAAGTATTTAATTAGTTATTTTTATAATATATAAATTATTTTGAATTTAAGAAATCGAATTCTAAAAATTTTGAAAGTTGGCCAGTTAGACTGAGTTTGAGAGCTCAATTTTCCTTATTAGAGAGTTCATGGAAAACTTATTTTATATTTGTGTGAAAAATTTCATACAAATATTTCATTTCTTAATTTTATAGCTATAAATGTAATCACTGAATATAATTATATGCTAATTTTATCTATTTTATATACGTCTAATTATTTTAACAATTAGATTGTATTTAATAAATTTTTTTCAACCAATTCTAATCTAATCAAATATACCTCAATTTTTCGCCAAATATATATATCGCTCATTGCAATTAATTGAATATTTCATAGAAAATAATTTAGATTAAATTCCGATTGATTATTTCTCTCATAATAGTAATTAAACCTGTGTAAAATGATTTTGCTCACTTGGTATAATATTGATTGATCACTTCTTTCATATTTCTTATCCTTTTCCCAAGAATTCTTTGTAGAAGTCTGTTTGTGTAATGTAATGAATTTTTTCTTTCATTATTTAGTTGTATAAAAAGGTTTTGAAAATGTTACAGACAAATATGAAAAAAACCTGATGTGAGCAATTTCATTTTAACGATAAATAGCATAGAATCTTCCATCTTTGAAGCAAATCAAAAAGACACCTAATTCTGGTAACAAGCAATACTTTAGAAAAGAAGAGTTGAGAGATTTAAATCATTGATAAATCGGTAAGTAATTGGTTTAATAAATCTTATAGTTCGTACTTCAAATCCTTACATCAATATTATACAGAAAATTAAAATGCAAAAAAATTTAGTATTTTTACAATAACTGCTGAATTATTAGTTAAAAGCAGTTCAAATCAAACATATCCTTTTTCCACATTGCAAATATCATCGCATTTTGGGAATTAACTTTTTCACTCGATGATAATGTGCCGAACTTTAATATAAACTTGTATAGTCGCAAAATGAACCCAAACCTACCGTTGTATCGTAGAACAATGTTGGAATGGTGGTTGGGATGTTCATGAGTTGCTTGTTTTTATGCTTGCAATTATAATTATTAGTAAATCGGGTTCTTGTTCTTTTTATTGGTTCATTTCCGAGAATTTTATCAGTCCCTGATATTAACATATTCCTTATTTTTTCTAATCATGCTTTGATGTGATTCACCTTCTTAATCATGCTTTAATATGATTTGCTTTTTTAATCTTCTGAATATCTTGGAAATATACGCGCCTTCCGCATGGTATTTATGATTTCTAGTCATATTTCTAATTAAGTGTCTTGAATTATGCTAAATAACTTAAATAAATTTTAGCACAACATGCCTCTATATACAAATTATCCATTCCGGTGGATTTGAAAAAATTTAAGCAATGTTTCCCACTGGTAATCCACCCTTTACGACACCCAGCGCTCAGCATAATGCCAGTAATAGTATGAATCTGGCAGCTGCACTTTATTTGCATCCATCGTTGGGGATAACAAACCAGGCATATACTCATTTTTATCAACAGGTAATTTTAAATTGATATTTTTGGTCCTCAAACATTTATTTGTTATTCATATAAATTGTTTAATTCATATGAACGAATATTATAGTAAAGTGCAGATTTCTGTTAATATCGTAATGAAAAATATTTTTACAAATGCTAATGAATTTGTGCGTATTTATTGGCCTTGTAAAATAATATATGTTAATCCAGGATAAACTTCGACGAATAGACGTTTATTGCAAGAAATGTCAAGTTTTTCTAAAACTTTCTCAAGCAGGAAAAATCTGCTATGGTTTAGGAATGAAGCTTAAATATTCCAATTTTTCAACATATTTATCAAGTTGTTTGATTGTGATTTTTGGTTTGGTTCACTTATCCAGAAGTTCAGAAGTTCGGTATTCAAAATTTTGCTTTTAGACTCAAGGCCAAGTACAATTAACTCAGCAGCAGCAACAACAACAACAATTGCAACGCCAATTTGAGCAGTTAGTTGTAGCTCAAGCAGCACAAAATGCCCACGTTCACTTGCAAGCAATTCAGGTTCATTTTAAGTTGCATGGTGCGTTCGATTAGTCAGATCTCGAATCTCGACAATATTGTGCGATATTATTTTCATAAATACCAACATTCGAGATTAAATTTATGAATTTCTTCATTTTTCTTAGCAGCAACAACAACAGCATGCATTTCAAAATCAACAAGCTCAAGCGCAGAATCAGCAAAAATTCAAGCGGCACAACAGCAAGCACAACTGCAACAAAGCCAAGTGCAAGCTGTTCAAATACAACGCTTGAATGCATTACGGCAGAATAATCAACATATGTCACATTCTCATCCGATCCGAGGATCTACGTCTGGTATTATAAAGTCTCGTCAGGTATTTATGTTGGTTTTATTATTTTTTAGTCACTGTTAAAAGTTACTTAGGAAAATTTGATTTTTATTGAAAAAAAGCGATATGCGAATTTCTTGAGACTAGTCGATTTACATTTTGCCATTTCATTTTTCAAAATTGCAATAGACGAAAGTTTATTTTCCTTTATACGTAGAGCAGAATTTCCATTCTCATCCAGAAATCTAAGTTTTTCATGAGAAAAAAGAAAATTTTTTTCGAACCGAAATGGCCAATGAAAATCTTTTCATAGGAGATCCAGGCTGAAGCGGATGCTCGCCGGCGACGTTCATTAATTGCAGATTTCATGGTTGCACCTAACCCAACTACGTTTTTAGGTATTGTTGAGTGATGGTTTGTCTTAGTAGTTGAACAATACAATAATAAAATAGATTATCGATTTTTAAGGTTTCTTGATAAATTGATGTTTTCAAATTGTAATTGTTGTATCTCTCGAAAAATATCTTTAAATAAAAATTTTTAAATATATAGCTGCTTATTATGCGTGAATTTCAGATGAAAGAAATCGTCCAGATTCTATCAGTAGTGGTGTATTCGGTGAAATGAGGAAGTCGGAAACGATGGGCAGTGCAGTTAATATGATCGCTGATGAAACAACGGAGCGCAAGAAAAATTCAATCACCGACCACTTAGAAGCAGTTGAAAAAGAAAAAACTTGTTGATAGCCAGATTACTATAATACAACGGAAAAAGGTATTAATAATCGTTTTTATTCAAGAAAAGAATTAGTCTGCAATTCTTATTAAAAAAATTAGTTTGCTATTTGTATACCTCGTTTGTTCCTAGCAAGTTTTTATTTAGTACATAACTATAAGTGATTCATGGTTAGTAAATTAGTTTTCTTCTAAGCATATAATAACTGAATTATAATGTGTGTCGTAGCTAAGAAATAAATAAGAAAAAAAAGTAATATATTTTACATGAAAGAAGAACAAGTTCTATTGATCACAGGAACAGTATGAAAGTGAATTGGCCAAGATATCGAGTGATAGCACAGATAACGATAAAGAAAATGATGAAACTGCTGAAGATATCGATTCAATGAGTCTGGTTGAAAGAATTTATGCTGAAAATCGAAAGAAAGCATTTCGCGCTGAGGCTCAAATGCCTGCTATTCTGGCACCTTCAGCTGCAACAATTGTGAGTTCATTGTAAAATGCTTTATATTTGTTTTGTTAGTGATTGTACTGATGCGGAAATTTCTTTAATGGTTTCAATTGATGTTTGGTTTAAAAAATATACTATAAAATTATGGTAATATCAATCATTTTGCTGATTGAATTTCTGAAATATCCGAAAAATTCGTTTTTATGCTTATGTAGCAGTAAGATTCTTAATAAGGATATAACCAATAAAAGAAGAGAATTCATATTAGCTAGATGAATATTATATTCGTTGTCAAACCAATAACTAAACTTCTAAATGATTTTATTATGTCAACTTCTCAATGAAAAAAACATCTTTAAGTCTGTTGGTAATGTAATGCAGGTATAATTCAGAAATTGCTGTTTCGTTAAGAAAATACATATTAATCAGACAGATATTCATATTAGCGAAATAGATACTGTATTGTTTGAAATATATGTTAGCCATATAGTTATCCATATTAGTCAAATGGATATTATTTGTTGAACTGCTCGGTGTCTTTGATAAAAAAATATATTTCCAGAATTTATTAGTCAATATTGTGGCAAGATATGCTGAGGCATGACATATTTGAGAATGATTGAATTATAACATCTTTATGGGCAAAGTTTACCTCGATTATAAATCATGATTTATAATCGTATGCTTTTTGCACGAGGCATATGTCTAATACATTTTGTTGAACTTGAGTTCTTCAGTTAAGATAACTTTTAGCCACAATATCGAAATCCATGGGATAGTCCTCTAGTGCAGCAGACGATTGAGCGATATAAAACTGTGAAGCCTTATTTGGTGAAAATATTAACAGAGCAACGACAAAACGATTTGCTGGCACAAAAATGTCAAACTGAAAAATATAATATGTTATATGCGGAATGGTTAAAGAAAGATGAAAGGTACTGCAAAAGTCAGAAGAAAGTGTAAGTTTTGTATTTCTACTGCTTTTCTGTAACTTATACTTTTATTTAATTTTACTCATTTATTTCAGTTAGTTAGAACTAAGCAAAATAACTACTTTGTCTACTGACTGTTTTATTTTTTAAGTACCCGTGACGAGAAACATCGTGAAATATTCGAGAAAACATTTCCGGAATTAAAAAAACGCGAGAAGAACGAGAGCGATGTGGAAGACTTGGGCCTTTATCTGCAGAGCAGTTGGAGCAGGTTAAGTTGCAAATTAGATTCTTATAATTATTCAGTTCATTTTTTTATTTGTATGACTGAAATTGATAAGATTCAATTAATAGAATAGAAATAATGGCATATTTTAATGGCCTAAAGAATTCTATTTTGAGGATTAATGGCTATAATGAATGTTTTTGCCGTCTTTATAAGTATTTTTATAATTACATAAGCCAAAAATTAATGTATTATAAGTTTCCACATGTAAAGTGGGCTGAGATGTTTCAAAATATTACTATTCATTAAGAAAGAATAGGCGAAACGTTTAGTGGAAGTGTTGGGAAATGAGGATTTATAATCTTGGGAAATGATGCGCGGTGTTTTTCAGATAATTGTTCTTTGTTTTAATATCATAGTGATCTTAGCAAGCTATTCATATTTGATTTTGAGTCTTGAAAATTTGTTTTTAACTTGTATTTCAAGATAATATTGTGTTAATCATAGTGTTTAAGCTTAATTATAGGATGAAGAGTATAAAAGACGACGTGCAGCCGCAGCGTTACCACCAATGATGATGAATTCAAGGATGCGAAATGCACCATTTTATATAGATCTAAATGGAGTTGTCGTTGATGCATTAGAGGATCATAACGCACATATTGAATATTTCTTGGGAAAATGGACAGATGATGAAAAGAAAGTACGACAAATTTTCTGCTTTTTGTAAATTGCTATTGTATCATTGCTTTCACTGCTATTTTAGATTTTGATGAGAACAAAAAAATTTTGATATTCATCGGTTTTTTTTTCAGACTTTCAGAGAGCAAGTTGTTACATATGGCAAAAATTTTGCGGCAATAGCAGAATTTCTAGATCGAAAAAGTGTAAAAGATTGCGTTCTCTATTATTATTTGACCAAAAACGTCAAAACTACAAATTACTAATGGGGAAGAAACGAAAGAAGCCGCCAAGATGTTATAAACCACCGGTAATGCCTCGACTTGAAGAAGTAGCACTAAAAGCACCGCAAGATGCAAATGATGTTACTAGTGAGTTTTTTTTTTTTAATTTTTTGATTATGTTTTTGTAAAATCTCAATATACGGAATTCAGCTTAATAGCATAGCAGGTCTTATAAAATAATAAGATGTTCGATCTTTGCTGTTGACATACTTCTGCAACTACCGTATTATTTCATTGAACATTTCTAAAACTGGCAAGAAAGTGACTGTGATGTGAAATATACGTTATTGGTTTCTTATCATGCATTCTAATTCCTAGATAAATTCAGGATGAAGTTAATTTTGTTTTTTCGAATTAATTTTTAACTATTTTCTAAATGATAAGCATTAAACTGTATCGTTATATTGCGATTGCACTGTTATATTTTGCATTTCTAATCGAAATAGGGTTGATGTAAGTCTTGTCATAGCTATGAAAAAACATTGATAAACGTTTGGAAGAATTGATTCGCATTTTCGCTTTGTGAAAAATCTGTCTATTTAAATCAAATATGAAGTTTTGTATGGATTTTTAATTACATATTTGTTAAATTGTTTCCTATTGGCATACTGTGTTACTGAAATCTTAACTTTAAGCCAGTTTTAGTTGTTGGTTCACGAGAACTCGAATGTTGTATTTGCAAGGCGAAAGTAAATAATGGTTCAAATACTGGTCGAGTACTTACTCGTTTAACATTGGATGCATCCGGTTATGATGCCAGTTCAGCAAATGAAATTGATATTTGTGTATGCCAGAAATGTAAAGCAAAAGGAATTAAGCCAAAAGCCGTGACGTATGTTCTTAATTTTGATACTTTTGAATGGTAAAATATCATTTTTATAACTTTTATATTAGATCGTGAAGTTTATTTTCCTTTTATCCTTTCGAAATTTATTTAATTCTTTTTATATTATAGACGTTGCCAAATTGGTACATGCCACAATCCTCGTCGAAAAGTAAAGCCAACGCGACCAATGCCAGTGAAATGGAAATTGATAACTGATGAGCAGAAACAATTTTTAATGCATCAAATGTTGATACCGGAAGATATTTTAAAATGTTGTCCTGCATGTCATAAGAAGATCTCCAAACAATTGGATATGGTAAGATTTTTAAATGCTGAAAATGCTACCAGATTACTAGAATTACCGGGATGCTCCTTGTTTCAGATGATCAATTCAGATTTTACTCCTAAACTATATTTGAGTTGTACTATTTTAATTGTTCTTTAAACTATTTTTGATGATGCAAATATTAGTTTAGTTTGTCATTAATTATATTCGAAGAAAGTAAATTGTTGCGAAAATTTTAAAGAGAATTTTCCAATTTTTCTCAGAATTTTTTCTTTTTAGCTGTGGTGTTTTTTAGCTTATCGCTGGTGAATTGGAGGAAGAAATGGCTTTATGGCAGAAATCTTCTGATGTTATATGGAGTACTGAAGAGGTGGAAATATTGCGCGCTGCAATCAACTCAATGGATGTCAAAGATTGGGATGCAGTGGCTGAGAAAATGGGCAATAAATATAGCGCTAAAGTATGTTAACTCTCTTTAGAAAAAATTCTAAAAACGAGCGTAACATTGATTTGATGATGAATTTGAAGTTAGTTTACTACCGCTATTTTTTGAACTTCTTGTACTTCCTTCAAGCAATGTCGAGAGCAGTATGAAAAGGTCAGTGTTATGGAAAATGTTAAAAAGAAGCAGAAAGCGAGGATGATGTTAGCGAAGATGACAGAGAGAATCCTCAAATACAACAAGATTCTGCGAAGGTTAAGAATGATATCACTGAAGTGGACTCGGATCCGAGGTTCGCGCTTTCCTTCCGTAGGTTTTACCTTTATAATTGCTTAAGGAAATGACTGTTGAGTGAGCTACTGAAATTTTGTTGGAAAAAGAGCTTTTTTGACCGAAAAACGTATTTATCTTGATAGTGATTTTTATTTTTATTCTTCATTATTCTTCATTAGTTATTCCAGTATGTATCTCTTCAACAGATTTTTTCCCCTAACTTTATCGTATGGTTTTATGTTGTAGTGGTGAGAGCAGTGCAACATTGAGCGCTGATGAAACAACAAATCAAGACGATTGTGTTATTTTATTACCTCCAGTTGCAAAATCACCATCAACACATTTATATAAACCAAGATTTCGTGGTACTTTTGGTTTGAGTTCAGAGGTTCCGATTTTATCTGCCAGTAGTTCCCATTTAAATTTGTCACAAGTCAAGAAGGAATCAGAAGTGATGTCATCTCCACTTACATGTCGTAAATCTGACGCAAGTGCTTCCTCATTGTCGGATCTTTCTAATATAGATGATGTCGCAAAAACGACTTCTTTATCACTGCAATCATCCGTTGTTGGAAATGCACTTCTTGCAACACTTACTTCATCAATTCCAGATTCAATGCCAGTGCGACCATCTGCTCAGGTGTTAAGTCTTCCCTTTTTTTCTTTCAAAAATCGTATTCAAATATTTAATCCTGACATGTAATGAATGGTAATGTTTATGTATTACATGAACTGTTGAATATTAGATAAAAGTTATAACTGCATTGAGGTGAATGAATTATGTATTACATGAACTGTTGAATATTAGATAAAAGTTATAACTGCATTGAGGTGAATGAATTGAATAGTTAAAAAAAAAAAAGGATGGAAAGATCTTTCTAATGCATTGGTTTTAATACTATTGTCGTAGCTTTCAGGAAAGAAAATTTTATAAAACAGTTTTATCTAAGTAACAAGCAATATCCAATTTTGCATTATGATGTACCATCCATTTTCGTCTTTATACTAAGCAGTTTTAAGATATCTTTTCGAGAACAAATCTTTTCTCCTAGACTGCCATAAGAAAAAACCATTGTTGCGGGAGCTAGTACTATAAGAAGTTCACAACAAGTGCTGTACTACAAGAATCGAGTACTGGACTACATAAATTTCACATTAGCTGTTTTCGCTTTTATTAGTAATATATAGGCTGATTTACCGTTAGAAGTGAATTGTTTAGTTAACGCAGACTGATTACGTTGTATATAACAAATCATTATAATTTGAGTGTCTTTGAATAGTAGCATTCAAGTAAATTCATAACTCTTAATGCAGAGGTGAGAACTTAATCGTCCTTTATTAACTTTTTTTCGATGACAACTAAAGTGCTTTTCAAGATGGAAATCGATCTATTACCTCAGTGTTCAGTTTCCATAACCAGGTCGTCAACTTCAGCAGTTACCCAGTCAGTTTCATCCGTACTTGGAAATATAGTTAGGGGCTCGATTACTCAAGGTATTACTTTCTCAATTTCATTAGAAAATTATCTATCATTTGTTATATTTATATATATTTCATTTTAAAAGACTTGAGATGCTCTCTTTTGACTCCAGCTGACTGTCTTCATTTAACAAATAAAAGATATGTACTATAATTCTGATTAAAGAAATGCAGTATATGCGATAAAGTTGACAACTAGTGAATCCGAAATTTTTTTGGCTTGCTTTCAGGAACGCCTGTAATGAGACCATCGTCATCACCCACGCCGAATAACGATTTGTTAGAAAAAGTGAAACAAATGCAAATGCTTTCTGCTAGAACAGCCGCTACCGGATCATCTTTAGCAGCAGCAGTAGCTGCAGCCAGTAATATTGCGACAAGTTCCACGCCACCAGTCCATACATTAACAATGCAGTCTAATGCAAATGCAGCTGCTGCACTTCCTTTTACAGAATCCTTTGGCAGCAGCTGCTGCTGCGACATTTTCTCCTGCTTCCGATCCGAATATATCATCGTTGGCTGCTTTCTATAATCAACTAGCTGCAGTGGATCCTACCATGCAAGTGAGTATCTTTTTTTCCTTTTGAGGAGAGATCTATATCTTTTTCCTTCGAAAAATTTGGAAATTTAAGAAAACTTGCAGTTTGCATCTTCAAAGCATAGATTGTCAATAATAATTTTTTTAGTATGCTATGACAGTGAAATTAATGCAGCAAGCTGCACAACAGCATGAATATGAGCGTCGATTAGCCGCACTACGAGGTTGCTATTTTCAAATATTCTTTTTCCATATTCGCAATTATTTTTTCTTTATTTTTGTTGCGCTATTATTGAAAGGTAAATAAGTCCATTTATAATATCAGGAAATCTGGAACTCTAGTGTTAATAAAAAGTAATAAACATACACTGAAAACAAGCGTCAGTATACTACAAACGTTTTTTAAGATATCATGATATAATTATGTCGGTATCTCTTTGATATCAAATATTCAAATCATTTTAAAGAAATGCAAAACAATAGGGTGTAATTCTCTCATTAGATTTTTTTAGCAAGTAGTGTGGTTGATCAGTATCGACAACAGGCTTTAGCTTTGGGTCTTTCTGAGCAACAACAGCAACAGCAAATGCAAAGCAGTCAGCAGCAGCAACAAATCAGTGCATTAGCAAATGATCAAGCAAAACTTCTAGTCAGTTTTAGATTTATCATCAAAATGAAATGGAAGAATGGTTTTACTGCCATTTTTAAAATCATTTTGACTAATCTTAAAATTTGGTCCATGAAAATTATATTTGAATTCCTTACAGTTATGGCAGCAACTAGTGCAGCAATCTACTAATATGAAGTCATTGCAACAGCAGCAGCAGCAAACAATAAATTTGCAACGTACTGCAGCGGCAAATACATTGTTAGCTGCAAATGCAACATCCACAAGTATACGTCCAACAGTTGCAAATCATTTAAATGTTCAGTCAAATGCTGAGCAGCAACAACAACAAGCGAAACAGCTTATTGCATCAGTAACAGGATCATCAGCAGTATCAACAAATATGTCGGCTGGAGTGGCAACAGGTAATATGGAAGCGCAGCGTACAAGCATACAACCACTTTCGTCAACTGCTTCTCAACTCTACAACGATTTTCGTAATGCTGAACAAATGCGTAAAGAACTGGATGAAAATGTGCGACAGTTGGAAGCACAACAAAAACTTGTAAGATATATTTTTGTTTATTTGTTGCTAGTAGATATTTAGACAATAATGATCTGTTCCACTGAAATCGAGGCGACAAACATGGCAAAAATTCGTACGTTAACTGCAAAGAGAAGATGCGGTGAATGTCTACGTCTTTTGCAAGATAATATGAAATTAACTATTTAATTAGATAATTCTTTTTATGATATTTGGAGAAAATTATTCCCAATCATTCATTCCATCGTGGTGCAAAAACGGTAGACAGAATTATCGAAGTACAATGACAGAATAAACCTGAGTGTATCAATTAAGCAATGATGATACTAACGAGCTTGGTATAGAATAATGATTCTGGCGCATAAATTTTTATAAATTTATATATTACTGTTTCAAAGATAATCGCTTCCCTTTTATCGCAAGATAAGGTTAGGATTTTTCTTATGGCATTCATTTCAGAATAGCCCAAGAAATATTCAGATATATAACTCTGCCTTTTTTAGCAAGAAGAAATCCGTTATATAGAGCAGCAGCGAAGACGTGTTGTAGAAGTAAGTTCTGTTTTGGATATTTTTATTATATATTAGCAAAATAAATTTAATAATATTTTCGTCATGTTCATTGATGTGAAGAATCACGAAGCAGAAAAAGATTATACTTGTAGAATGTGCTGCGATATCTTTAAATTTATTTATTTATTAACTTGTTTGAATAATGCGCAAGACTATTAAAAGTTATTGAATTCAAATTTTCATCAAGAGAGAGATTTGAACTACTATCATATTTTGTTGCAGTTTTGTTCTAGAAAATGCATATTTCGACATACTTTCGAAGGATTTCAGGAAGAAGCTCGTATTAGTGATGAATTGAGCCAAATATCGCAAATTGAGTATCCGCATGCTCTGCGATCCCAAGATGGCGAAGCTGCACGTGTTCATTTGCAAGCTATAGAACGTCTTAAGGAACGACGTACAGCAGTACAGCATTATTTGCGAGCTTATGATGAAGGATTAAAGGCACTCAGTGGTTAGTTTCATTAAATTTTTGTTTTTTTTGGCGTGTCTAAGAAGACCTTACCTTAAATGCAATCTCATGATTACATCTGCTGAGCATAATGTATTAGATTTCCGTTGTGTCTTGTAAAATTATTTTTATCTTTTAGACTTTGTTGATTTAATTCGATTTAATTTATAACGCAAATTTTTTTCCGCTAAGTTATTACTTAGATATTGCTTTTATTGATTTTTCAGGAAGAAATGCATTAACTTCTGCTAGTCCTTCTGGTGTTATAGTGAGAAGTGTAGGTGATGAGCGTACTACTATCAGTGGCGGACCTGTCAGTAAAGGTGCCATGAAGGAGTTCCCTCCATCAGTAACCAGAACTGGAGTTACTTCATCTTCAGCACAGGCTGTATCTGGTCAAAGTCTTATCGGCATAAAACGCACTTTGAATGATTCTGCGCTTGCGACAGCGGTTGAAGGGCGAGTAAGTATTGATCTATTCAAAGTATTACATTTCTGATTTAAATACTTATTTAAGTTTGTTCTAAAATAATGAATTGTTCATTTCCTCCAAAATAATCCATTTAAAAAGCATTTAGGAGAATGTGAAAATAATAGTGATTAGGAAAAATGATTCGAATTCAAATGAATTGTGCTTTTCATATTTCTGAAATTTTTTTTCTAAAATTTTATTTTCACAAGCCATATTTGCCACATTCGATGCACTAAATGAAATATGAATTAGATATTTTGAAACGCTTGAAAAAAGTCTGCTTGAATTTTGATAATATATTTTGCAGCTTGTTGGACAAAATGTATCAAGCGATTCAGTAACGCCTGAAGGAAGCACAGCAAATCGACGTTCACGCGTTGATTCTATTGTATATCGAAAAGGTTAGCACTTCATAACTGTAAATTCTAGTTTTTATGAAATACAATTTTATTGCACGGTTTGGATAACCATACCGATGGATGCACTATGAATGATTCAAAACATTTCTATCTTTATAGGATTGGATAACACAATGTTCGATTCAGGGCATACATCACACTTCCTTCCTGCACAGTGTCATAATATATTGCTTGATGAAGAATTTAATCGCTCTGAGCATCGAAATATGCAAGGCAGCTGTGAAATTAAGCGGAAATCAGGTAAGTTGGCAAATTTAAATGAGTGAGAAAAACATTTAGATTGATTTGTTTCAAGTTTTTCTGCCGAGTTTTCGGGAATATTGTTTTGAATATAAATTTTTAAGTATGAATTAAGAATCTTACAAAATGTCAAGGAAACGGAAACACGAAATAACCCTCTAATTTCCAACTTCATTTATTTTGAAAATTCTTTATCGTAAGCGAATTTCAGGTATCCATACCGTATATCTTCCATCTTTATCGGATGTCCATCATGCACCAAGTGTGAAAGGGTCTGCAGCAAATCAAAAGCATATGGGTTCACCGACAATCACTGGAACTGCGCATTTTAGTTGTACTACGCCTAATAACTCCGCACCAACATCTCCACATCCGCAATCAGTTGCAGTTTCAACAGCATCCATATCTCGAGCATCTCCAACTCAGCAGCTTTTTCCTAATTTTATGCCTAATTTATCGCAACATCAAACGAGGTTTCCGACTTCACAAGCTGCCGCAAGTATTGCAACCCCTTCTCCACATGGACTTTCAGCAGCTACCATTCTTGGGCGTCCAACCGTAAGCCCTGTAAGCAGTTATTCTTCTGGAGTACGTACTCCAGTTTCCGCACTCATTTCACCGCGAACACCTCTTTCCATCAATCCAAATTTATCAAATTCACATTCTACACATGTTTCACCACATAATTCATCAAATTTACGCGTGCCAACATCTCTCACTTCGTCGCCATTCCAGGTCATTGATGCATATTTATTTCAATTATTGACGTCTCGAACACTTTGTAAAAATCCTTTTCTAAAATTTGGCACTAATATTAAGAAAAGTGAAGTTTGGTATATAATATAAGAGCCATCAGCTGAAGTCTTTAAATAAAATATTTAAGCAGATGCATGCGGTTGGAAAACAAGAAAAGGGCTAGTGATTTTTGAAATCATTAAAAGGAACAATTGCATAGGACTTTTTCTGAATTTTTTGATTGAAATTTGCTCTTGTAGCTAGTAAATTATTAATAGAACTTGAAGTTGTTTGAGCATATTATACATCTGTATTGAAACGACTGATGATTTTTTTGGTCTTAGAAATTTGAGGAAGGAGCATATTTTTTGACCCTGAACTGAAGCGAATGCTACTAGAATAAGCAGCTTCTTATATGCGTTGCTATATATTTGGGTAACAAGACTGCGGATGTTAACATATTAATTTTTCACAATTTTAAAGTATTTTTCTTGTCCTGTCATGAAAGTCTATCTGTAATGCTTTTTGATCCTATAGAATCAATATTTTTTTTACTTGATATTCCTTTTTACGATATCATTATGAAGAAGTAGCTTTCATTGTTTTAAAGGACATTTTAAAAAGTATAGCACTGTTACAGATGTCTACATTAGGAACATTATCACCAAAGGTATCATCTCAAAGTATCTCCAGCTCGCTGAGCGCACCGGTTCATTCGATGCTTATAACAAATAATACAGCAGTAGATGTTAATAGTGATGATGCGAAAACGATAACACCTATAGCTGAGGTATAAACTTCATTTTTCATATTTTCTTGAAAAAGTAACTCTAGTTATTCTATGAATATGAATTAAATAAATGTCATTTTAACAAATTCTGGTAAATGGTTCGAAGTTTGCGTGAAGATGCAATTAGATTTTGGTTTTATGGTAAAAGTAGGTTGCAAATTGTATAAACAATTATTATAGAACGAAGAAAAACCAGTCTCTGCGGAAAATCAGCAACGTTTGGAATCTGTTGCTATTGCCAGTTATGAACCGTTGTCACCTGATACTTCCGATGCTGCACCTGTATGCCATACAGGTTATTTTCAGTTTTATTCTTGAAGTGTAGTTAAATTGTTTTTGGCAATTAGCAAAATGAATATTTTGAGATTTCTGCTGGATTTCAATTTTGAAAATATTTTAAAATCTTAATGTATCTTATCTTAAAGTAAAACATTTTGGTAAATTTCTTAAGTTACTTATATCTTTTTTAAGAATAGTATGATTTTAAAATATTTTTCAGCGTAACACAAGAAATTAAATCTTTTTACAGGATATAGATATAATGATGGTATAATACCAGTGATTGGAATTTTTACTGAATCCCAAGTTTAAGATAAGATACATTAAGTTTTCATATAATTCATATCAATTTTTTCAAATGGATTTCAGACAGTTCTTCCGATCAGGCGACAAATTTGCCTCTTTTTTCATTTCTGAATTTACCGGATAATGGAAATAGTACATTAAGTGCTCCAACAGTTCGACCAGTTACTTCATCGCCAGATGATTTCCCACCAAGTTCACGAAATATACCAACAGCAAATATCCCATCTCAGCTATTAACAACAGCAGTTACGACGAGTGGGAGTATAGCGTTGTCCATTAAGCCACCACCGCAACCAACCTACGAACCACTTTCTGATGATGATGACTGATATTAGCTAATTTTCTCCTTTAATCCAAATACTTATCTATTTAGTTCATTTTATTAAATTTTATCATAATGCTTTGGTATGATAGCTAAATGAAATAGGATTCAATTTTTTGCAGTTATATTAACTTTACATTAAAGGTGAATTTACAGTAAAAAAATTCTACAAACGGGTAAAATGCTATATAATTATGTGGATTGCATTGCACAGCATTTCTGTATTCCAGTTATCTGTTGTACATCAAGAAAGCATTAGTTCCGTTATACTGTGTGATTTTATTCACTTATGTGTTCATTCATTTGTTTTAGAAAACGAATTTTTATGCTTCATATTGTGTTTTGCTAATAACAATTGAAATTTCGGTGTATTTTGATGTCTTTCTTCATATTTGCCCAGTTGTATAATCTCTACTGTTTCGAATCACATTTTTGCGTATTTTGCTTATCCTACTGTTTTATTTTTGTTCATATAGCTTGTATACATTTACTCTAACAAATATTTTGTTTCTTTATTTATAACAAAACTATATATATATATAGAAGAAATTAAATTCATAAAATAGCTTAATCCTGCGAAAGATAAATCTGAAAACCTTTGTATTCTTATAATTTAAAATTGATACAATAAATAGTAATATTTTCGATTATGTCAACATTGTTTTGCCTGATTTTCATCGGAGTTTTTTTGTGTTTGTGGAAATTATTGTGAAAAAAATGCTTTAATTAGAGCATGCTTCTCTCTTTCCTGTTTTTGATTTGTATTACGCCAGTCGTCTCTTATGCGAATCCTATGACAAAAAGCTCGTTAGTTTTCTTTTGTCGTTCAGTTATGTGATTTGTGATTTATGGAAATGTGCTATTTGTGGTTTTTCGAAAGTTATTGTGATTTTGCATAAAAATCTACGAGAAATTACATTATCAGCATTAACATCTCATCTAAGCCAGAGGAAACTATTAATCTCGAATTCCTTCAATTGAAAGGAAGCAAAATTCCGTGGTACGTATTCTAGTTTTCCTCGTCGATAGTTTTATTTCGAAGTGGACATAAGTTGTTTTTTTAATGTTGAAATTTAAGCAAGTTAAACGAATGACAACGGATTTAATTTGCAATGTATCAGTTCATTCCATTAGGCACTATTTTTAATGCAATCTCGAAATGATAAAAGGTTTAAATCATAATATTCTCGAAAATTTGACGAAGTATTTTTAAGTCAATCTCCGGATGCGATTTTTACAGGCTGGGTAATATTTTTATTCAAATAAAGCATTATCTGTTGTCATATCAGCATTAACATTAGAATTTCATGTACTAAGCTTATCATTGATAAAATTGAAACGATTTTATTTCAAGCTGATTTACTGATTGTTTCAAATTCGAATGCGAAAGAATTTTGCATTTCATTGCATGCACAACTGAATGGTGGTTTGTTAATTAAATTTGCATGTGAAATGTCGTTGATGAGATTAGGGATTACGAATAATTAATTAGAAGTTTATTCGGTAGACAAAGATAACAAGAATTTTCAAAATAACTGATCCATTCATTTTGAATTATTGATTGATACTGCAGTATTAAATGATCAACTAATTTAAATAATTAACTTAATCTTAACGAAAGAAATTAATAATGTGAAATTATTTGGTTCTGTTTTCCTATCAACATTATTAAGATATTTGACTTAAAATTCGACAAATATTTCATTGAAATTGTCATTCCCAATATTTCTATAATATATAAAAAGACTTTTGCTAAAATAAATCTTTACAATTAGTTTCATATTTTTTTCTTCAATGAATTTTGAAATTGTTTTTATCGAATAAAAAATATAACATTTTTAAGCATATTTTATTCTGCTCAAAATTTCAAAAATTTTTTATGCAATTTTATTTGAAGTTTAAATAAACTGAAAAAGTGATTTATTAAGAAACTAATTCCATGATTTATATTACATGCAATTCATTTACAATGCTAATCTGCAAAATAAAATGCAATTGCATGATTAGTGATACCGTATTTTTGTGATAATGAATTGAAATGAGCTCAGCTGATCAATTAATCAGAACAAAAATGTAATGATATGAAGTGATTGATTGAAATATGATGGAATCAACTGAACACAAATTTGGCTACCTCTTTTGCTGCCACTTAAATTTGATAAATAAATTAATCCATTGAATGATGAAAAAAATTTTAATTTACTTATACAAAAGAAATCATTGCATTATGAAGAATAACTCAACTAAGCAATAGGAGATTTGAAAAATCTAATAACACTTTGATAATAGATAATAGTTATGCTATCATTGGAATTGATTATTTGCTAGATAATAATTTATCAAAAAGTGAATATTTAAAAGAATCGGATAAAATATCAGAGAATGTAAATCTAACTTTTGAATGAAAACATCTTCTCATGAGCAATATTCTAGCCAATTGATATATATCAACCAATTGATATTTTGAAACATATCTCAAATACTCTGATTGTCTTTTTTCTTCTATTATTTAAACTTTAAATTAAAATTTCAAATCTATTTATATTTACGATATCATTATTGCCCTTGCAATACACTTTCACAGAACAGTCATATAGTAATTGACGCATTGATATTAACACAGTTTTTTTGTGCTATGTATCGAGCAGTGATAATCTGAGTGTTATCAGGCAGATGTAGCAAACCAACCAATGACAACATCTGAAATAAGGTAGAGATGAGAGGTTTAGTCTTAAAATCTATTTTTTAATTTATACTTTTAACGTTGACATTGATTACTGAAAACTTCATATATTATGCTAACTTCTATATTTATGTTAAAAGTTTCATAACTTAGTTTAAAAGTGGCGATACTGATTTAACAATCAGAAAATAGTTGTGAAGTTAGCTTTATTTAACATTTCATTCAACTTTACTTTGATTCTTTTTACATCACAAATGAAAAGAATACACTATGTCATTTATGATAAAATGATAACGATTATGAAGGAATCATGAAGTGATAAAAAGAAATCAATAGATAATGACAATTAGAGAGAAAAATTGAATATCCGAAATAAGCTTGATTGATTATTAGATATAATTATGATGCTAATAACTAATAATTGTCTGTCTGATAAGCAGTGATAGCAATGATCAGTTTAATGAAATGTCACTTGTTGAACCATTTTCATATGCTCCTTTCACATTGCTATCAGAATTGTCCTTCGATGATACTTTTGATTCAAAGATAATCCGATATTTGAGATGTGATGGCTGGTTCTGAAAGTTTTTAGATGTGACTATCGGTTGAGCATTTATATCGAGGAATGATAAATGGAATTATTGATTAATAGAACAAATTTTGGACCTCCATAGCTTTGTAATATCCTAAACCTTTTCCATCATTTTTATATATTTCTCAATCATTAGTATAAGCACACCCAGTTTAGAAGTAGTATCGATCGATTTGGCCCCAAAAATGATATAACGAATCTTATCATCTTCTATCATTGCTTTGCTAATCATCCGATGTTCGTTTCGAATTTCATCGTTTTATCTTGCCTATAAAACAACTGACATTTGATCCTCATTATTCATATTGATTAATTAGCATAATGTTAGAAGATAGCAATATCGATTGAAGGATAGAAATTATTATGAAAAATTAGCAGTAAATAATGTAAACCGAAATAAAATTACAAAAATTTCATTTGATATATTGCAAGAAAATCGATGTCGTTGCTTAATATAATATTTATTAACTTCTACTACATTAAATACAATCCATTTACATCAGTATAGAAATAGTCGTCATTTTGGATATTGATATTTAAATAAATTTATGAAAAATGAATAGCCAGGTATTGAATTAGCATTTGTGAAGGCATCAATTTGAAAAGATCGAACTGATTCATTCGTCGAATTAATAACTTTAATACTGTAAACTAATTGCGGGAATAATTGCTGCCAAACATTTGAATAGATCGGGCCTTGGATAACAATCGTTGGTAATTGGTTTTCATTGCATAATATTCTATAATGTTGCAGAAAAAAAAGAAAATTATTTTTAATCAAATAAATAAATAAATAATATTAACAGAATTATTGCTGAGAAAGAATAATGTATTAGAGATATCAATATTTGCTAGATAAATGAATTAATTGAATAATTTAAATAAATAAACAAACATATAAAACATATGTCAAGCATATAAAATAATATTAGATACCATGGTAGTGCATATACCAAATGAATTACGGTAGTACATATACCGTAATTGAACGACCTGATTAAAATAAAGATCAAAATTTGTTTTTATGCTTCCATCATTGTAAACGAGCTAAACAATTATTTGCTTCTTTTGCTTTTCTTCTATCAAATTTTCATATCGATTTTAATTTATTTAAATTGTATGATAACCTAATCAGATTGAATGCTAAATAAATATTAAAAGGAATAGTACGATAAATCAAAAAGTTAAACTTTGTTACTTCAAAGCGAATTTCTAAAAATTTGAAATAAGTTAATCCGATGATTTTTATCATTGTTCGTAGCCTAAAAAATATTAAAAATCGATTTTTTAACATAACTATATCATTTGAATACGCCATTTTTGGGCTATAAATAATTCCTAATTTTTCAAAATTTTCATTGTGATTTCTTCCTTTTTTTTTGAAAATATTGCTATTAATGTGACTTAAATTTCGATAGTCGTACAAATTTAAGCATAAGTTTGTCATATATCATAATGTGTTGGGAAGTAAGACCTAAAATAAACATGCCTATTTTCTCGGTAAAATTAATAGTTGTCAAGTTAAAATGGTTTTTATCAAATTGTAAATAACAGTTGTTCGTGAATATGGAATAAGTGGCACAAAAATGACAGCTGAAAAGATAATATCTGATCTAACAAAATTTGAAAAGATTTTAAAATTTTTGAATTTTTACCTAATTTGATAGGAAATATTTGCTTAATATGAAGGCTTACTTCGATAAGATTTAGTTAATCTAATAAGCAATAAGGGTATCATTTGCATTACTAATAGTTTAACGTTCTGTGTTACGATAATAAATGAAGAAGATACATTCAATTTAATTAATTCCATCATTGGGAATATTTTTGATTTGTAATTTGAATTTTATAATATGTAAAATTAAAGTTTTTGAAGATAATGAACTAACGAACATCCAATAAATTCTGCTTGTTATTGTTTTATCATAGCAAAATTTCCTTCTAAAACTTTTTATTAATTGAAATAGATTTAATAAAGTTTATTAAATATGTGGCAGAACTTCAAATTTCTTAAATTGTAGCAAAGAATTTTTACTTGTTAGAAGTGAAATTATTTTTCTAAAATAAAGAAGAAAACTTTTACTTTACGATACGCTTATCAATAATATTCTTGGCCATTTTATCAATTCCGATAATAAAAATTTTTTCTAAGTTTTAGATTTTTGTACGGAAAATAGAATTATTTAACTAATTATATTCGAATACCTTTCGATGTCATTATCAAACGAAAAAATTCTGAGAGGTAAATACATGTCTTTTGTTGTCAGGGAATCATTAATTACCTGAAATTTAATTTTTTTGAATATTAAAAATGAAATTAAAACTAGAAATAATCGGTTGCATAAATATTACGATAAGCTTACCATTGTTGTGAAAGTACTGTTGGAAATATTCAGTAACCTTTCCTGTTCCCTTATCGTATACAATACTGACTGTAATCTGAAGCTGAGAATTATCAATGCTTCAGTGATTGCAAATAAAAATAAATAGCCAGTAATGCTTTAATTTCGATTAACAATTCCCGATCACTGTTGGCCAAGAATGTTTAAATAATTGATACATGATCAGCGATTTCTCAATCAGTAAATCATTTCAACATATATTAATTATCTTAACATATAATCATCCATGACGTAACGTTTATTGGTACCTGTGATTACATCATGAGATGTATACTGAATGGCAAATTCTGTGCGCTATTTCCGTATCATTGTTATAGGATATTGTCGAGCAATGATATTTAGTAAATCCACCAAACGAAATTCTCTCTTCAATTTCAATTTAAAAATTAATTTAATTTAATGAAATAAACTTGTATAAATGTAACATATACCTTTTCATAATTTTTGTTTCTGTTGCTTCATATGAGATTTAAAAAATTATTAATCAATTATTCTTGAAGGACATAAAAGTTTAATACTTGAAATAATTCTTTTAAAACGCTTAAAATATGTTCAATGATTATAGAATTGAGTCTAAAAGGATATTCTACTGAATGCATTATACATGTATGGAGAGAAGTCTCTATCAAGCACAAAAAGTCTTCTTCTGATATTTCTCATCATGCATCAAAATAATCCGCTACCGTATCAAATTGAATCTTAAAGTTTGATTAATTTTTAAACGCTCGTTGTATCAATAATAATATTAAAGAATAATTGATGTGTAATCTATCTGTTTTATTCTCTCGAATAGATTGATGTATAATTTATCTGTTTTATTCTCTCATTTTGATATCCTCAATAGATACTGATATATTTCGATAATAAGCTAGCTGTAGTGCAAATATAATAGTTCAAAATGATTATTTCAATCAATACAATTAACCCTTATGTTAAAGCGATGATAATTTCTGTTAATATATTTGAATAGAGCACTGTAAATACAAATGAATTATTTTTAAATCATCGGCATGTAAACAGAGGAAATCATCGACTGCAACTACCAAGACTGCATCTAAATTATAAAATGTTTGCAACGTACGATATTGATTTTGTGTTCACCGCTATAATTATTACTTTCATTCTCGAGAAATTCCCGAATTATTTGTTTTTTGATTCAAAATAATTTATTGATTACATAAGGAGAAGAGGAAGGAGAAAAATATAATAGATATGCTGCACTTTTATAATAAACAAAACAAAAAAATGTACTATAGAACAATTTGCTAGATATTGTTAACCCGAGACCGCTCCTCGCAATATACCGGGATGACCTGGAAACATCAAACTGGCAACAAATCAATTCATCTATTCCACAAGTATCAGTTACTGTGTAATATACATTTGATAATATGTTAACAAATGGAGCCAAACAAAGTTGCTGCAATTTCAGATAAAATATGCTAACATGACGAAGTTCTCGAAATATCAGTAATAAATCAAAATTTATTAATTGTGATTTATGAAAATTAATAAACTTTATATTGACCATTGCCAATCTTATGCTTAATTGCTCTGATGGGATTTTTTCTCCATATGTTTATATCACTACACTTCACACATAATTTTTCTTAAATTATTCGTCTGTCTTTTTCAGATTTACAAAAAGAAAAAAGTAAGAAATAATTTTTACTACCGAATCCCAAGTTTGTAATCAGCGAAAGTGCAGCCGATGTTGCTGCTTCAATATATTTTTGATATCTGAGTTAATTCGATGTATTACCATCTGGTTGTTATCAGAAATGTCATCAGATATGGCGTAAATGAGCCTATGACCAAATGGATTCACTGACTTGCATTCTTGAACTGTCTAAAGTATTTATTCCTTTATCCGTTTCTTAGAATATTGTATATTCTCTTTCACTTAATTTATCATATCATTTAGAAAACATAATCAAACTATCGAAATTAATAATTTACATTTTTGTTCTAAAAATTCTTCACAATCGAGTAAATGAATAAATCAACACTGTTATTATATTTCAGCATTATTTGATTTTAATGTTATCCCTTTGACATAAATTATCCCTTTGCATTATATAAAAATGTCGTACAACAATTCCGGAATGCATCCATTGGACAAAGTTTGTTTGATTAGTAATCTAAAGATTTGTTATATTTAAGAATTACCATAAAAAAAAGAAGAAAATACCATAAGGTAATTGGCATAATATTTAATATCACCTGTACATATTGCTGCCCAATAATAATATTCTTAATAATTTCCCAGAAATACGTTGTTGCTTCATCGTTCATGATTCAATTGCCAGCACTAGTCTTCTGACGATCTTCCGCTGTTAAGCTAGAAAATAAATGATAAATTTAATCAATGAATTGAAGATAAATATATTTCATATCAAATTAACCGTTTGAAATGCTTCGAATAGGTTGTATTAGCTTTACATTACCATTTTTCCAAGAATGATATTTTGGATGAAATGAATTGTAACTTAGGATGTTTTCTAAGTGAATTCACTACATTATTTATTATTTTTCGGACCTGAAATATAGAATTTAAAATATCGAAATGAATAATTTCAATGATTGATGCTAATTTTTAAATTGAATTTGAGGAGGGATGTAATTCTGCCAAGAATATCAATTTTTTTTTTTTAGAATAATGAATCTATCATAACTTCGTGTGAGAGCGTAACTGATTAATAGTGTAATTTTTAAATAATACCAAATTATTCGAAATACTGTTATATTCTTCAAATCTGTGCAACTATCAGAGATCAACATGGGAGTGCAAAATAACGAATATATTTAAGTATTTTGTTATGTTTCGTTTATTTCATACCAGTTGAATGTTATATATATCCTTTGACTCATTAAGACTTTAATGACTACTAAAACTTTTTATAGTTTAAATTTTCTTATATCCAAATATGTATATATATATATATCTATTCCTGAAATATTCATTTTGCAAAATTTCCAAAATCATTTGTAGAGTTTAGTTAAATATGAATCAAAAATTAAGTAACAATTATGTGAGTATTTTTAACATGAAACATCTAGAATAGCTATTTCATCTTTATGTAATAATAGACATTTCTTCATATCCATTTATTTCTGCTGTTCTGTAAACTAGAAACAAAAATTTTCATAAATTATTCGGATTCTAAAAATTAACAGACAAAATTCTTTTTCTTCACTTAGAATCTTTTACAATACTTTTATCATTCATATTTTTCTTTTTGGCAAAATATTCCTACAACTTCAACTCTTCATTAAAGAAACATCGTTGTTGCTCCGAAGACAATTGTTGTTGCTCCGAAGACAATTGCTAGTAATATTATGCGGAATTTCAACATTTTAACAAAAAAACCAGCTGATAATTGGTGTGAAACTTATTTCAAGCATATCATTGCCTGATTATCTAATCATTTTATTATTTTATATCAGAATTACAAGCATATCTTGTTTATATAATGATTTGAAAAAAAAGAAAGCGATAATTTATCATTTCCAAATTGCAGCAAAAAAATGAATTTTATTTCGTATAGATCAATAACAGTAAGATCATCTAGTAAACATTAAGTCTGGGATTCCATGAAATTTTCAAATTTGAACTATCATCAACTGTTGTGAAAGTTTCCACTTTTTTTTGTGATGGAATGAAGATGATAGATAGAATGTTCCAAATGATACGCATCAACATAACTTTTATTAGTGTCTACTACTATAATAAAACTCTTTCATAACGTAGATATTTAAAAACATTCCTTTTATGGGAGTGCTTGAAAATATTTCCACTATTTTATAAGCACATCAATCATCTATCTATCTGATGGGAACATTTTTTAAATATTTCATGTACGATATTGTTGTTATAATACCGTAAACTAATTCATATATATGAGTTAGTTTACGGTATTCTGCTATTGTATCTTCAATAAGCTTGATAATAAAGGAGCACTAAAGAATTAAATAAATAATATTCATTAAATTACGTATTGTAACATTTGTTTTATTTTAGATAATGGATCATGAAGGATATAAGATATTTGGGTTATTTCCGATATCGACCAGCTGTTCACACTTCGATCGCATTCTTCTATAAATTTGTCTAACAAATTTTCATAAAATTTCTTTTATTTTAACCAGATGTGAAGTAATTCATAGACATTTTAAAAGAAACAAAGAAATCAGTTTAATGTGAAATTTATTTTGATTGGACTTAATTTGAAAAAGAATGAAGATTAAAGATAAGATAATGAAGGAAGGGAATTAGTTTAAATTAAATTCAAATAATCCTTTATAATTTTAACACTTCGATTATTTAATCAAACAATAATTAATTTATGTTACTTGTTGAATTTTATATTTTAAACAAATATTTTTCGTTGAAATACTACGATATTTATATTCATGTATTATATGCATATTGATAATGGATTATAGCAATATAATAATATCAATGATTACATTGCAACTACTATTAAATTGCAAATAACAACTTGATTATATTGCATGAATTAATTATTGAACGAATAAATTCAAATAAATTGATTCATTTTATTTCATGATGAATGATTTTATAGTCTGATGAAGAGATAAGATAAAAAGTTTAAAATTTATTATGAAATTGTTGAGAAGATTGTTTGAAACGAAATGAAAGTGAAAATTTTAGATTTACGAGATTTCTTAGATTTATATTGTAGCAATAAATTGGTCAATACCAATGAGATAGAAGTATGTTAGTTGATAAAACATAAAATAATACAAAAGTTAAGCAATCTTTGGTTTAGTTAATTCAAGTAAACACTGCAACTACTTTTCTACAATTGTAAAATTACTAATCTTAACGATAATTAATTTCATAAATTCCGAATGATATCCATTTCAAAAAGTTGCTACTAATATATTAGGTATTTAATGTTTCATAAATAAAATATTACGAAATTTTTAATAAATTTAGGATTGAAATACGTATTGATCAAAATTAAGTGAATAAAATTCTGTAAATTAATTATCAAAATTAGATGAATGGTTTCGTCAAAGCAGTAAAAAATGAAAGATTGAAATTTATTATTTAGCTGAAATTTGAAATGTCTTAAAAAACATACGAAAGTACGATGAATTTGGCTTTCAATCCAATCACTCATGATAAAGGATTAGTTCAGGCTGACAGCGATATATGTACATTATCAACAGGAATTATATTTTCTAAGATGCTTTGCATAAACAACTGATAAACATGAAATAACGTTTAATAAGAACCTATATAATGAGAAAATATAATTCTTTATAAAGCAACAGATAACTTAGCCAATAATATCATATCAATAACATCATATTGTTTAATTTGATAAAGATTTTTGAAAGTGTTACTAAAAAAATCTTTCAAAAATTTCATCGAACATTTCGTACTGCAAATCTGAAATTAAAAATCGTTCATCAAAAAATCGTTTTTAGGATATTTAATATTTTCAGCAAATGAATGGTTCGTTGATTTGTTGTAGGAATGTTAAGTTAGACAAAAATATGAGAATGATAAGTTGCTGGATGTGATAAGCGATAAAAATATTCAATTCTTTATGGGACATATGTTTTCGTTCAATAAATAATTCAAAAAACTCAAAATATTTTGGTCTCATTAATCGAGTCAATATATTTGTTCGGAAAGGAGAGATTCAAGTTGAATAAAATGTCCATATCTCGTGGATGTTATTGTTTATCAAAGGAAAAATAAGAAAGAGCTTAATTAATCAATGAATTAAATTGGAACAGAAATAATTTCAGGACAATACCAAAGTGTTTTATTCGTCCTATGAGTTATTTCAAAGTGTGATAATTATAGTTTCCTACAACAACTATTCCATAATACGATTACAATCATTTACATTGTATCATCGATGATTTATTCAAATTTAAAAAATAAAAATAACTTTAAAATTTATGATTAAATATTACGCGTTTGAAATTAAATATACCAGATGGAAAATAAAAAGATGTTGATATTAGTTCTTAAAACTGTCTTCTTGAAAAACTTACTTAAACCATCATACTGTAAACATTGTGCTTATAATTTGTTTTGTTAATTATTGTAAAGATTTTTTTGTTGAAATATTATATTTAAAAATTTCAAAAATCTTTATATCCTTAATTAATATATGTATGGTTAAAATTAGATGATAGCATATTAAATAAAAACATAATTAATGAGATTTTAAAGGAACGAAATTAATTTTTATAAATTATTTTAAAAGAAATTTAAATGATATCGAATATTTTACCATATTTTATGTCTGTTAATAATGAGATCATCAATGTATATTCTCGAGAAAACGAGAGACATTAATGTAAACTCTCGAGAAAAAGACACTATCCATTAATATATATTCTCGAGAAAAAGCTCAATATTTTTGATTTTTTTAATATTTATGTGTAAAAATCTTCAGTATTATTAATGAGAAATCGATTCATCAAAATACTATATTAAGTTAGCTGTTAAATAGATTTTTATAATAATATATATAAATTTTGAAAATATTTTAATGAAATTTCTGACTAACTAATATATTCAGAATATGATTATTTATTTATTTTTTTTAAGTTTAAATATGCTTCTCGGGAATGCTTAAAATAAAAAAATGAAAAGAAAGAATGCACTACAATGTTCTGATAAATGTTATCAAATAATTATGATATAAAAAGATTGTTGGGAGGGAAATGATTGTGAAGTTTATTTCATTGATCATTAAATGCTTCAATATGTTCAGAATATGATTAATGTTTTTTTTTTTTTATTTCAGTTTAAATATTGCTGCCGAAAATGTTTACAATAAGTTTATTGATTAGTATCCAATAAGTTTCAATAATTTTTAAATGCTTATAATAAGCTTATACTAATTTCAATACGTAGGATCGAAGAATTTCTTAGTTTTGGATGAAAAATTTGAATTGCGTGATTTCGAAATTCCAATATAAAATATTATTTTTTAGCTTCTGTAAAAACCATTTCATTGTGTAATTGCCTTCTCTTTGATCATTACTCGAATTTATAACCTAATATTTGATTACCTGAAGTGATTCTTTTTAAAAATGCAATGGATTGAAATCAGGTCAGGATAATCAATATCATTAGTCTTGACAATATTGCTATTATGTTAAAATTTTCTTGATTTGTATGAACAAAGTTTTACCATTAATAAGACTATTGATAGCATGAAATAATATTGTTCAATTACTTCATTGATAACATTAAATAGTAACTGATATTGAATGATAATATATTAGTTATACTTATTAGCAGTGACGAAGAAATAAACAAAAAAAAATTGATAAAAAGGATGAAATTTGGTGAATGAATGATAACATAGAGAGAAATATTTATGCAACTGATAATTGTTTGAGTGTTTGAATAAGAGATAATATTGCATTGCAGTAACTTATTTATTTATTTATTAAACAAATGTAACAAATTAGTTTGCTAATCATAAAAGTTTATTTTGATTTTAAATTTAAATTTGAATTAGATGAAATTTGAAGCAATCATTTCTATCCTTCGAATATGAAATATTTTAATGTTTATTACATTATCGCATAAAAATCATTTGTCAATTCTAATTTAAGAAAACAAAAAAATGAAATAGAATTTTAAAATCCAATTCATTAGGCATTTACATAAAATGTGCATATATGTATGAAGAATGAATTATATACTTCTATACTATTGATATATTATGTTATTGTATCAACAATTTTATCATTAATGTTTACCATAGATGATAAGTGATAATTGTGAAATTGAAACAACTTGAAACTATATTACTTAAATCATTGCTACAAAGCTCTCATTCAAATTTCTCTTATTTTAGATGGATGAAATATCATCTACTAAGAATATAATGGCTTGGCAATTATCAAATATATTAATTGAAAATTGTTATTTTATGTTAACCTGTATTATTATGTTAATATATGATATCATTTTTGTTGTCTTTTTCATCTAATCTTTGTACTTTTGTCTTCGTCTTTTATTATTGTTTATTTTTGTTAATTTAGATTTTCACTTTGTTTTGTTTTTTATTTTTAGATTTAATAATAAGATGGATTAAATTAGCTTTGTCACTATATCAATCCAATTGTACATTTTCTTTTGAAATTTTTCAAAGATTTTCCAAAAGTAAAATCGATCATTGATTGCTAAATGATCAATGAATTGATACGAAATACTGTAAAAATGTCATAGCTTGATCTCTAAAGCTAAAAATAATTGATTCCCAATAGGAGCAATTATAGTGAAGATCATATAATCATTAGAATTCTATCTCAGGAAACATTACGCTAATTTTTTTCAACAAAAATCAACCAATAAGCTAAAAACGAAGTGACATATTGATAAGAATTCTTATCAGCAAGAAATCATACTACTCGAAGAAATCAAAGGAGAATTAAATTTAAGAAAAATCAAAATATTTTTTTCCTCCTCATTATTTATGTTTCTCAATTTGTTCATCGATCAAATTTAAATATCCCATTGAAACTTTTTAAAAAATCTAATTAAAAGTTAAAAAATTGAAGAGGGTATAAATTTATAATCAAAAGCTGTTTTACTCATTAAAATATCTTATCTACAAATATTTCTAAGAGAATTAATCGACCAGGTTGCTTTTAATTACAATAGATTTGGCCAAGAAGGACGTGGATATATGCTTCTTTATGATAAAATATTATCAATTATGGCAAGTAATAGTTGATAACAATGTTAATTTATTGATATATTTTTAACTAATACAGTATACTTATGAATTATGAAATAAGACATAGGCAAGTAAAATTAAAATTTGCTAAAATTTTATTAAAATAATTTTTTTTCTGAATATTATCATAAGCATCTATTATGATAAAATCGAAAAAGATCTCCGTCTCTTCATTATTTAGCAAATCAGACCTTTTTTTTTTTAAATAGCTCTTAAAAAACCACAAATATTTTAAGTAGTTGTTGTATCATATTGATAAAGATGTATCTGAACAATCCAAAAATAAGCTTGGACTGGGGCCAAGATTAAAATAATCAGAATGATGATAGCATAGGACCTGCGAATAAATAATATCGGAGAACAGAAGAATTATTTTCGAAGATTCAATTTTCAATTGTAAATATTCCGTAGCATATGATTTCAAATAGTATATGATTTCAAGGAAAGAAGCTTATCATCGGTTATTAGTTATTACTGTATGTATAGGGTATTGATAAGAACAGAGAAAATATTATCATTTCAGATATGAAATTTTATTAGTGATTGAAATTTCTAAATAACTGAATATATTTTAATCAAGTTAAAATTTCTTCAAAAATTTTTTGAATTTTTCATAAAACCTCATTACAATTTATTATTAATAGAAAGGTCATTGTTTATTCTCGATCTCAAACCTCTTCATATTGTTGTCAATATTTTTACTATGCATATATCTATCATTTCTCATTCATCCCTTAACTATCATCTATCTAAACAAATGAAAAAAAAAACGAAATGAAAGCTGAAGAATCAAAAATCAGAAATACCCATTTGATGCTAATTTCTTGAATTATTCCTGGAATAATTTTAATATTTAATTTTATTGATACAAAAAAATGACCCACTCTTTTTTCGGTATTAATATTATTAAATACTTGAGTAAATATATTCAGCATCTTAAACACTTAAAAATATTGGAAAAAAATGATGAGAAATGAATCATAATAATACATAAACAAAACTGATAATAAATTTCATTACAATAAAAAACATATTAATAAAAAGGAGTAGACATATGTACCACAATAACTTTTTCGATTAAGTGAATAAATCGGCCATTTTTTTATTTATTAATAGAAAAAATAGATAACATCACGTAATGCTTTGTAATACATGACACATGACGTATTTTGATCGTACGTCAACAGTTAAGAATGATGAACAATCAATCAGATTGTTTTTTATCACCACTGTAAGAGAAAAATGAACAGATTAATATATGTAATATGATCAAAGAAAATGATACCACTTATTATGATGCATAATTTAGACTATATTCTCAACATGATCAAACAGTATTCTATAACCATCTATCGTTCGGAGAATCGATGCTCGAATATTTTGGCAGTATTTTCAGTTAAAATTTCGTCTGTGCAATAATCTATGCGATATTCGATGTTTTTTCTACATTCCAGTTATTTATTTGACATTAAAAAGTAAGCAAAATAAGGAAAACGACTCAACAAAACTTCCAAAGAATCGAAATCATTTTTACAATTGTTGAAATATGTAAGAATTTCAAAACACTTAAAAACAAAAAAAAATCACAGGATTGGTGTAAATGAAACCATAGTGTCGGATTCAGTTGTTAAATGAAACAATAAAAATTGAGCTGCTGAACCTGAAATGAACGAAATGTGAGGAAAATTTAATCTATCGAGATTAACGCTTAAATTTATAATTCATTCCAAATTTAACTTCCAAAGTTTCAGTTCAGATTTACTGTTGCTCAAAACTTACCGTTTTCATTCATTTGAATTGTTAAGCTACGTACAGCTTCTACCAGAGTGCAATCTTTGGAAAGTTGCTCACGAACAGCCTCATCTTTGATAACAAACATCAGAAAATCAATGGTACCCTTGACAACATCTGCATCTTGACAACCCAATAATAAATCCCAAATCTGATAAGAACTGCTAAAAATATTCAGTTTGCAAGAGAGAAGAATTGTAATTATAAAAATTTTATGGAACGAAAAAAAATTAAATTCAATCGAGTCTTCATGTCTTCTGTCTGGGGAATGGAAATATTAAAATTGAGCAGAAATCGAAATTGAAATTTATACATCAAAATTAAATCATTCAAAAAAAATTAATAAGCATCTCAAAAGAAATCAAACACTCCAGTTAATAACTAATTCTATTCAAATAGCAATTTTCTATTATTAAACAATTATTACTTCTGTGATCGTTAATAATTATACAATAAAATATGACATAATAAGTTGATAAAAAAATGTACCATGAATATCGGATAGCATTACCGAAATTTGTATTACAATTTGATAGAGCGATCAGTAAAGCGTATGCCTTTTGAATTATTAATTTCTTTTGAGGATTCCCTTTTTCATCGCTCTACAAGTGAAATCTAATTTTAAAACTACTTATTGATTTTGTCCTTTTTTTCTCTGTATCAATTTAGACAAGAAGAAAGAATCAATATAATAGATATGTCTCAATTAGTATTAGGAAAAAACAATAAACTGAATTAAACAACTAAGAATAGTGTTTGAAAATCTTATCACTACCCAAATTGTAAAAGCACTTAAATAGAATATCCTTATTACATGGTCAAAAAAAAATCATACCTCTATAGCATTTGCAGTTGTAGCGATAATTTCAAACAAGACATCAGTTAAGGAATTATTGTTAACGCTGATATTAAATAATATCGGAGGATGATTCAATTGATCTGCATCTACCAATCGCGTAAATAACTAGAAATTTAAGCTTTTGTAAAATCCTTGTCCTTATCAGTGTTCCGACGACACTAATAGAAGTGATAATCCTATCATCAAATCATATTCTCAGATCTATATAATGAAGTCAAACAAGTATCTTTCGTATTCTAATCATATAGATAAAAAAGATTATACTAGCTGTGAATAAATAAACAATAAGTAAACTAATGTTAATAATGATAAAACAAAAATAATAGCTTACGCTCATTACGTATAAACGTGAACTGAGATCAACAGGATGAGCAAGTTCGTAGAGAAGTAAATTTGGAGCTCCTTCAAATGTTATCAACTGAAATATCAAGTGCTAGCAGTATGTTTAATTATTGTGATAAAACTGAAATTATTCTTAATAAATTAATTATAATTTCTTTTAATCTATAATAAATATAAAGATATCTGTCGATCTTTCTATCTGTTTGTTTATTATAACTGCAAATAAAAAGTATCTCGTTTTGTTTATTTTTGAATTGTTCTCAAATTCTTGTAAAATTTTATAAAATTAAAAACATTTCAGAATTAAGATTATTTAGCCGAAAATATTGCTACTTACTCGTTTCCTGACGCTAATATTACGTTCCGGTGAAGAACAACCACCCGTAAAAACATGTAAAGACCATAGCATTGAAGAAATTAAATTTTTAACCACAGCTTCGTCGCGTCTTTTGCAATAAGCTTGTAATAAATTGATCGTTCCTTCGATAATACCACAATCAGCTATAAAATCCTGAAATTTAATTTGGAGAAATTAATTTCTTCAGAAAGATTAATTTTCAAATTACTGCTATCACGAGATAATCAAAAAGTATGTATGTTTTCAATATGAACTATTCAATTAGAAATAAAAAGAAAATACCTTATTTGCATTAGAGTTACCATTACAAGTTGCGGATATATTCCCGAGAAAGTCGAAACCAACATGTAAGAAATATGGATTATTACGAAAAATACCCATCATACTGAGTGTTCGACTAATTGTTTCTCGTAGATCAGCATTTCTTACACCATCTACATCACTAACTACTCGTAAGCAGAGCATTACGTCAAGAGCAACACGTTCCGAACAATTTGGATTTGCCAAAAGATATGATATGATCTGAAATATTAAAATAGTCAATGAATAAAACTTCAAAAATCTTTGTTTCTCACTAGAAAGCTAAAACTAAATATCCCCAAAGCATTCCTGTTACTTTTTAACTTTTGTATTATTATATTTTCATTACTAGCAACTTCTATATCACCTTCCATCATCTGTTACACTACTAAATGCTTTCCTTCTTTCTTCTGGATCTACAATTTATTTGATATTATGGTAATTTGTTTTATTTTTGTAAATATAAATGTTATGTCAATAACAACGTCTTACCAAATCTTAATATTTCCACATCACTGACTTTTCTTACTGCCTTAATGGCTCTCTCGTTTACATCAACTCAATCATTCATTTTTACAACAAACGTCAGAAATTCATTTTTTTAAAAAATTAATAAAATTTATTTGTCAGTTTTACATCAAACTTTCTAATCAATGAACAATTTGTCACTAGGTAAACTGGCACATCATAAATCATCCACACTCTTTTATCATTAAAACTATTCAATATCTGTTGGCATTAGTGTATCCTGTTTTTTCCATTATCATTATAAATATACCATACTTACCTTGACTCCATCAAGTTGAACAAATTTTTTAGCATAGGAAAGATCAGTTGAGCAAACCATAGCAAAAATAGCTCGAGCTATCCTATATACCACTGATTCATTTCCTTCTTTCTTCAGTAATCGTAGTAAAAGTTGGATACCACCTTTTGATTCGAACGATTGCTGTAATTTTTGTAATTTTATTTGCTTAATTTTAATATTTTGAACAAAATGTTGAAATTTTTTTCGAAAAAAAAGAAGAGAAAGAGATATGAAGTAATTCTCGCGATAATACTATAAAGATATCACTCAAATGATTCAATCAAATAGTTTAAATTATTGATATAGTTTTCCTAGAAAAAATAAACGAAAATATTCCATTTTAATCCTTCTATCAAGATTATTTTAATTGAAAGATTTCAATTTCGAAGATTTAATCAAATTAGAACAAACATGCATCATAATTAATGATTATTCAAATATAAAATATGATTATTTAACTAACCCTCCACGTATCACTACCGTTAAAAACACGTCGAACAAGATCAAAAACGTATTGTTTTGATTTATAAGTATTGATAAAATATTGATCACCCTTTTCATCCATTTCTTTCATCACACGCGTTGTGCGAGCAAGAATCTTAAATATTGAAAAAAAAAAAATAATAATAATTTATATGAAAAGTAAAAAGAATATAAATTTTCAATGTGAAATAGAAATTATCAAATTTAATTAATATTATAGTATCAGAAAATATTTACACCTATGATTTTGCACAACAGGTGGTGAAATTAATATAAATGATTAATAAATCAATGATTAAGATCTACCTGTTCTTTAATATCTTTTCCATATCGATGTCGTTCAACCATTCCTACCAATGAATGAACAGTATTCAAGGCATATTTACAAGATTTTTGTGAAGGACTGAAAATTCCTTGTTAAAAAATAAAGTGCAAAAACTCAATTTGAAATAAAACTAATATTCAATTAATCATGTACTGAAATTTAGAAACGATACAGAACATATCAGGCTTACAACGATTATTAATATCATTGTTATTTTAGCAAGATCTTACCGATCATAATAAGATGATGATTTACATGATTTGTAAACATAAAATAAGAAATCAAATTTTTAGTAAATAATTTACAATCGGAAAAAAAATTGAAACGATTTATGATACTGATAATTGAATTGTATTTCAGCATTTCAAAATCATTTCAGCATAAATTTCATTGTAATTTTTTATTTATAAAAGGAAAAAATATAAAAACTAACTCCATCCAACGAACAAATGTTTCGAGTAGCTCATCCGGATAATGTGCCATCCACTTAAAGAATAATTTTTCAAAAACTTTTAATTGCTATGCCAAATTATTTGTAACTTTTTGTTATTCGTCGTCAAAATTTATAGTTAAAATAAAAATGAAATTTACCCTTGACATGATTTGTTTTGTTTTACCGTCAGCAGAGAATCGTGTCATTATTCGTAAAATTGTTTCCACTATCTAAAATTAATAACTTACTTTACCAAAGTTATTGATATTGTTTTCATGCAAGCGTAAATTTGAAATTTGAAAAAATTATTTGAAAATAAATTTTAAAAATTAAAAACTTAAGAAAGCTAACATCATCTTCGGTATCATTTTGTCGTAACCATCGCTGTATCAAAGTTTTCATCATTTTTTCTAACTTATCAATGTCTGCTCGTTCAAAATCATTCCTTGTTGCCATCATAAATACGGCACGTACCATTTCTTGTGCTACTTTCTACAAATAAATTTCAAACATTAAAAATATATTAAGTAAAATAGTATTTTTGAAAACCAGAAATGAAAATGGAAATTATAACACAGATTTGTTATTTTAGATTAACTGTGACGACTATCGAATTTTTTTTATTAATTTCAATAATAAGAACTAAAATTCCAAAGTGATTCTTGATTCAATGATCAATCATCTTCGATATTATTTCGTAAAAAATTCTTTCAGTATAATCACTTCATCGTAATCTAAAGATTAAATCAGATCTCTCTACTAAAGATTTAAGTCATTTTTAAGGAAAAACGATCCTATAGAGTTGATATTTTATCATGGTTATTTAAGAGTGATAATATAAGAATGATAATATTTAGCTAATTCAATACCTCATTTCAGTTGTTTTGACTTAAGTTAGCTGATACGATGAATGCTCTCACAAATATTAGTAGAATTTAGGATAGAAAAATTTTAAAAAATCTGATATGATTCGATGAAATGTACCTTATCAATATTATTCACATGAGCAGTTATTTTTTCGATATATTTATTAACAGTTTCAATGAATTTAACATGATCTGGTCCCATATTTTCTACACAAGATGATGACGATGATGGTGCTGAAGTATGCATCTGTGCCTTCTGAAATTTTTCAGAAAACAGACCAATATTCAATATTAAACAAACATTGACTTCTGTCAAAAATGATGCTATGACTCGAGAAATAATTAAGCCAATAAATAATTACATTTATTCTTACGTTATAACATGAAAAATCATTTTGAAATACAAGAATACTTTTTATTTTACATTTTCTACAATTTAACATCTTTTAAAGTTTACATACCAAATCGGCTAATTGCCTAAGTTCGGTAATTTGAGTGTTGACGCTTAACATACTCATATCTTCCGTTGCACTACTTACGTGACTCATACGTGACATTGACATTACTGATGATGGCTGAAAAAAACGCAGCTGACGTAATATTTCAAATTCTGAATAATTTTGAACATGTTTCACACAATAAAATTGGGAGTTATAAAATTTTTAATAAACGAGCGAGCAAGATCTACTTTTTATTATTTAATAAAAGTTTTAGAGAATTGTAATCAATAATCATACCGCTGATCCAGTCCTGTACTGTTGTTGTTGTTGTTGAGGATAATTGATGAAGCGATGATCATTCATCCAAGCTTGAGTATTCATTATCTTCCGATTGTCAACCGTTGATATCATTTGTTCCGGATACTGTGGTTGTAGTAATTGTTGTGACGATTGTTGTGATTCACATTTTATTTGAGTCCTCATTGGACTATTCGGCATTGATATTGACGGATATGGTACACTAAATTATTTTGAAATTATTTCAATATTCTATAAATTGATTAATAATTGAATAAAAAAAAGTGGATCAAATTATTAACATAAGCTTATCATTACTATTTATGATTTTTATGAAAGAAAAACTATTCGAAATGTAAGAAAGAATTTTTGAAATTTCATTTATAATATTCTTTTGTATATTAAAAATGAAATATTAAATGATGCTATAACCGAGATACAGGATAATGAGGCATTGGTGTGTTGTAATAACCGGCATGATGATGATGAGCTTGTGGTATGCTTGATGGTTCATATGATGTTGTTGGTATTTGTGGATCGTATAGTGTCGTAAGTTGTTGATGTTGATCTATTGGATAGGTTCCCTGACATGATGTATCCATGCCAAACTACTGGCAAGAATCTGTAAATTTTATAAAGATTTCTTATAGTTATTATCTCTCAATACAGGAAAGTAACATAGATAAAATTTAACGCAAAATTAGCATAAATTAATTTGATATAAGATAGTTTACATGAACTTGATATATGTTAAATAAATATTAGATAGAAATAACGTATGATATCATTACTCATAGAAACTCAATATTGAAATATATGATGAGTTAAGCCATGATAGATTACTATGACAGCTGCTGTTTTTATTTCCTTTATTATATTTGCGTGAAAAAAAAAAGGTCATTTATTTCTAACAATCGAAAAAAATTCAACAAAAAGAAAAAAAATGTCATTTCAAATTTGAAAGTTTAGAAATTTTCCATCGCTCATTTCCCGTCCATTTTATATGCCCAACCCATTGAAATGATAAATGATTACTCATTTATCATTTATTGGGTATATTTTCACCGTTACACAATTTATCCGACCTTTTCGTCTCCTTACGAAATGTCCATATTTCTATCACCCTTATCCGATACTCCTATTTATTCTCCTCCTCTCGATTGTTGCAGAAGATTAAGTCGAGAACAATGGTGATTATTTTTTTTATTTCATCTCTCTCATCTTGAAAAATTAACAAATGTCATCATGTATGCACAAGCAATTCATATATTTCTCTCCGATATATAAATAGATATAATACATTGAAATTTCGAAAACGAAATACCGTATCCGGCAAAATTTGTTGTCTGTTTGCAACGAAATCGCACAGTGGATATTATTGAAGCATTGTGATAATTGAAAATAAGAAACTAAATCATTCTCGATTAATTTTAATCTTATTTCTCAAGTAATCTTACTATTATTTGTTATGTATAACGACCTAATTTGCAATATTGGGTAAAGATGGATCAGCAGATTTGGGATAAAAATTTACGATACCAATTTACGAATATTCCCGTCAACCATGGATAAGATAATCATCGATAGTTCAATATCATCACCAACGGATGACATCTGCGGTAATAAAATGTTATGTCAAATTATTCGACATTTTTCATAAATTTATTATCGTATGCATGTATATTATTAAACTAATCATGATCATCAGTTCCAAAAAATGACGTATCGTAACGTGACGTGACGATAGTTCATCTGGTGAGATTCCGCAGAAAATAATAGTGTCGAAGATAAATTATAAGTGAGGGATTTTTCAAACAAAAGGAAAGAGAATGAGATTTGATTAATTAGAGAAAAGATACAATAGTTTAATATTCTATCTTTTATGCAAGAATTACCTGAGATATCAATATTTTAATATTCTATTTCTTATGCAAGAATTACCTGAGACATCAATACTTTAATATTCTATTTCTTACGCAAGAATTACCTGGAATATCAGTACTTTGATATTCCATCTCTTACGTAAAAATTATCTGAGATACATACATATACACACACACACACACACACACACATAAATACACACATATATACATACATACATACTGTCATCAGTAAAATTATGCAAATTTTTTTGAGATTAAAAGGAAGGGAAAGGTATATTGTTAGTAACGGATTGTTGTATTGCAAAATATTGCTAAACAAAACCGGAATTGAACTAAAGAATGCATCGTTTACCCATTAAACCAGCCATTCATTAACATTTTCAAATTTGAATTTATGCCCGGTCATTTGAATTCTCAAACAGACAGACATATAAAAAGTAGAGGGAGAAAGAGAGAGAGGAGTGGAAAGAAAGAGGGAAAGAGAGGAATGAAATTTGATGATAAAAAATGATATAAGAGAGGGAAAGAGAAGAAAGAAAGGATGATGGATAATCAGTGAAGAGGTCATTTCTTAGGGAAAAGGATTGAGGAAGTGAAGTGAAAATTGAACCTCAAAATTAACCGCCAAAAATTTGAGGAAAAGCAAAGAGGAAATAAAGGAGGAAGAGGAAGGGAAATGAGGGAGGAAGGGAGGAGAAGGAGGAGGAAGAGGAAGAGGAAGAGAGGAGAGGAGAGGTATAGTATGCCTATACCACCTGTCGCCAATTCATCAATAAATATATTTCATATATACATAATAATCAATTGATAGATGGATTACCCTAATTGCTAATATTTAAATAAAACTATTACTAATTATCAATAATTGTAATTAACTATACATGCATGCATGCATGCGTGCATACATAACATAAGCATGTATAGATGCATGCTTGCATACATAAGATAAGCATACATGCATGCATGCATACAAATTTAAGACAAGCATACAAATGAATTTTAAAAAAGTTTTAATTTCAAAATATAATTAATGAAATTGTAAATTGAGAAGAGTATAGAATAGTATTATTGATAATAATGAAGTTAACCATTTCAAAATATGATAAATTTAAATTTTAAATTAACAATGATTGAAAATTTTTGAAATCTCGAATATTATTACAGTTGCATTTACTAGATTCCTGAGCAATCTATGTTAACATTTGCATTTGCTAGATTCCCGAACAAAATATTGATAAAGTGAATATATGAATTTAGCCAACATTTTTAGAACTATGCACATTTCATCAAACTTTATGAATAGAATAAGTTTACTTGATGAATACGTGATAGAAAAAGTCTTATGTGAATGATAATTACTTGATGAATACGTGAGAGAAAAAGTCTTATGTGAATGATAATTACTTGATGAATACGTGAGAGAAAAAGTCTTATGTGAATGATAATTACTTGATGAATACGTGATAGAAAAAGTCTTATGTGAATGATAATTACTTGATGAATACGTGATAGAAAAAGTTTTACGTGAATGATAATTAAGTAATTGTTTTCGAAATTTCTGCAAGATAAATAAATTATTTTCATAATACAATATATACATCATATTGATAAGCAATTGATAAGCAAGATCAAAGATGCAAAATACAAAAGCATCAGAAATTGATCATTCATATGAAAATACAAATTAAGTCATGTATCAATAATAGGCGGATTTACTGGATAGATTAGTACTAAGAAATTATACGTATTGATTTCTACGTTACGTGATTTTTTGATCCCCACGTTTATACGATTTTTTCATAATTCTCTCGGAAAAATTTTCATATCAATCAATTTTTAAAGAGACGAAAAGATCAAGTAAACTTATGTGTTAGAGTTTAAAACAAAAAGATTGAAAAATGAATAAATAAAGTGAAAGAGAAAAGAGTCTTTTGTTTTTTTAATTTAATTAATGCTTAATATTTTATCAATATTTTACTGATAAAATATTGATAACTTAATTCAATCCTATCAATTCAACGTTCAAATCGAAATATTTACAAATTTGTTTATGCATATTGTCAAATATGGCATATAATATAATTAAATAAATTTTTAATTTTAATTATATCATCGCTATAGCATCATTCAAATAATTCAGAATCTATAGTATGAATGAAGTACGGGAATTTCAACAAGAATACTTAACCTTTCGAGAATCAACGATGAAAATGAATTATTTGGTAGAATGATGAGAATGAGATAGATGGAGGGATAGGTAGGGATAAAAATAATGATTTTTTGTAGCTGTTGCTGCTGCACAACTATAATGGACAGGACATGGGACATGGTCATTAGATGGATATGTTACTGTGGTTTTCAAGATCAAAGAGATCGAAAGGGACAGAGAGATGGAGAGAGAGAGAGAGAAAAAAGAGAGAACAAGAGGTGATCAGTTAGAGGTCGAAGGTTAAAAGCTCGACCTAACCTATGGTCATTATTATCCTTTCTTCCCTCCTCAATAAGCATGTATTATAACATACATATATACATTATCCCTGAAATATTATAGACCCGATACAGCATCACTAATGCTTCCTCATCAAGCGTAAATATTTCTTCGTAAATCTTTCAAAATGTAAGACAGGTGAGGTAAACTCAAAAATGATCAAATGATGCAATACAATAAAGTCTATGATAGATTCAGAATCAAGAAACAGTTCATTGCATCAAGGTTGGAGATGATTAGAAGATCAGGTCTGTGACTGAGCAATGTTTGAATCATGAAAGGAATGAAAAGATTAGTTTTTTCCAATATCATAGTTTATAGATGTATTAATATATGTCGAATAAATTTTGAGATTTTGAGATTATAGAAAAGATGAATTCGGGAATCATTGATAAGCCTTATCAGCAATGCTTACACCATGCCTTCATTCTTTTTCTCCCTTCATTTCTTGTTTTAATTTTATGGATTTAAATAGACACTTCCAGAATTTTAATTCCGAAAACTATGCTTCGTATGAATTGACTGTATTTTCTAGCGAGAGGTCTTTGTGATGGCTAGGATATAGTCTTGCAGTTAGAACTAACAAGTTAATTCCACCTTTACGGTAACTGAAATGATAAAATAATTGATAAGATGATAAAATTGAAGAAGGTAGAAATTTTTGTTTGAAGCAAGGAAAATACAACACATATAAAAGTTGCTCCATTCATTTCCTCCAATCACTTAATACTTATACTTAACATATTCCTACTTTTTTCCTGAACGTCATCTCGAATTTCGCTGTTTGATAGAAATATACTCGTGAGATTATCTCTAATTTTGATCCAATTTTATTGATTTATTATTTGTTTCAAACAAACAATCAATTAGTTATTTTTATTTAAACGAATCAAGATAATAACAAAAACCAAACATAAAAACACCTCGGGAAGCTAAACAGATCCTGTAGAAAACGTCTCGTTTGTAACTAAGTCTATTTTGGTTTTCCGGAAAAAAAGATGTATAGTTTGAAATACAAATATTATCCTTCTCGATATGCTAGTCATTTCATGAAGACCCTCAGATTAAAGCAAACAATTTATTGCTTCTCGCTGAATAACATCATGCGGATTCCGAAAAACCCTGAAATATCCTATGAATGCGAAAATTATCCATCTCATGTGGGAAAAGAAGAGAAAGAGAAAAGATATAAAAAAATATTCACAAATTATAAGCACCTTATGCTTCAGATATGCTCTTTTCCGATGCTTCAAAGATCTGTGTAATTTAAGTTTCATTTTAGTTCATAAACTTAGGAAATTGGTAACTATGCTAAAAAATTTTCCAGAGAAAAATGATAACCAAATCTTATTTAAAAGCATATTATTAGTTAATTTAAATCTTCAAAACCAAAATTATGGACCATTGTTTTTAAGCAGTGTAAAACACATAATAAAATCAACTTTTAAGCGAATGATAGCATATATTATACGAATGTGTGTTATAAAAATATATATGATAAAAAAACATCAAAAGCGAGGTAATATACAGCTAAAACTTAACAATCACTCCTGTGATTTGATAATTGGAACCAAAAACTTTTTGTTGAAAAAAATTTTGATAGCTAAAAATCAAAATTTTTAATAAAAATTCTGAGAGCTTAATATAAGTCCATGATTTAAAAATTCATAAATTTATTGAATGTAGTCAAAAGCCTGAAAATTAGTCAAAAACAAAAGCACATACAAAAATAGCACTTCACTTACTTAAAAACAGGACTGCTATGATTGCAGCGAAATATGAGCAAAATTACCGGTTGACCTGGGAAACGAACAGAAAAAGAGACTTCAAAAAAAAAAACAAAATAAACAAAATAGTATTTGTGGAATGAGTGATTTCCGTAATTCCTTAAAGCGATAAACAAGGATTATTGAAACGGAGTGTAAGAATGAAAGTCAAAGACGAAATATCATTCAAATCAAACAAAAATTTCAAAAATTGGTTTAAAATTTTCTGAACCGGATCAAATTACTCGGCCAAAAAATTTTACAATAACATTAAATTGTAATATTTATATGTCACCGAATTTAAAATATGCAGTTTTGCTCAACAAATTTAAGTAATAAATGAAGCTATATAGCACCCGACATTCGAGTTCACTCATTCATATTACTCTCGTTATTCGGTAAATATTCGAAGGAGCTGTTTCGACAGGAACTTTCGCTCAATTCATCCATACTCGTTCTCCTGTAATTTGAACTTTATAAAGTAAAATATGTTGAAAATAACTGTGTATGTCATTTGAAAATTCATTAATTTAATCACATAATTGTTCAATTTCTCTCAAAAATCAAATTTTTTAAAGTTTTTTAAAAACTTGAACTCGAATTTAATTTAAACCTTGAGTAATAGAATTCAACATCGCTTTCTTCCAAAGCATTTCTCTGTGCTTCTTTCTGAACACTAGCTTTCACTGCGGCTTCCATTAACTTCTCATAATCATCACTTACTAAACCATAACCCTATAAAAAATCTCTATAAATAATCTATTCCTTACAGTATTCAATTTTAAAATTGTAAAGCAGAATTATATAAAATGAAAAAGGTAAATTAAAAGATGTAAAATAAACCAGAGTCCATGGATATTCCAGAATTTGAGAAGCTGAAAATCGTTCCTCAACGTCCAACTGCAACAGTCCCTGTATAAGGCCTTTGGCAGAATATGAAATTTTATCCCAAATAGGTGGCGGAAATGAAAACGTCCACTTAAAATTTGTTCGAACAGTTGTTCTTGACTACCACTGGCACTGAAATACCTAATCTTAATCGTCCATAATTTGTATGAACATCTAAAACAGAAAAAACAAACCGCCACATTCTTTTAAATCACTAATTTAAAATTTAATGTATTTGAGAAAATTGTATAAGTTTTCAGCCATTATTAAAATTTAAATAAAAATGTAAGTAATGCATCAGTTCTCGAATCACAATGTCAGCCATACATATTTGACAAAAGATTTGTACATTAATCCATCTCCATTACCTTTATGCCAAAATTTCAGGACTTACCTTTGAAAAGGTGGAAAACCACACAAAAGTACATAAAGAATAACGCCTGCAGCCCATAGATCTACTTTATGGTCATATCCAAGTTCCGCAAGAACCTAAAAGTGATAATCAACAACTCATGTCAGGAATAATTTTAGTTTTTTTAGTCAAAAATCAAGCAGAAAAATTCCGTTTTTTTCATATTCCTTTCTGTTTTACGTGAAGCACACAAGGCGAATTTTACTTCAGGTGCAACGTATGTTGGTGTACCACAAATCACTCTCAGTGGCTCTTCATTCATTTCTATGGCCAAACCAAAATCGGCTAACTTCAGTCGCAAATCTCCCGAAAATGGACAGATATAAACCTTAAAAATTTTCAGAAACATAAACGTGAAAAAGAAGACATCTTTCAGAAATAAATGAAATAATCCGAGAAAATATTTTAGAAAAAAATAAAAATCCTTTTTGTTTCCTTTAAAAAAAGCAAAAAGCCTACCAATAAATTCATTTAAACAAGTAATATGAAAACAACAAATTTTTAACCTACCAACAAATTTTCCGGCTTAACATCACGATGGACTATATTTAAATTATGCAAATAATCAAGTGCAGATGCCAAACAATTTAAAAGGCCTGCAGCACATCGTTCAGTGACATGACGTACTTGACAAAGATATTCGAATAAATCACCACCCTGAAAATTTGTTTCATAATATAAAACACAGCTGTAATAACTTAAAGGTAAATACTTTAGACACAGAAACAAAATATTAAATATTTTTAATTTCCATCAAAATCGATTCAGAATTAACACAAAAATAAAAGCTAGGACGGCAAACATCTATATATCTAAGTAAACGTACATATATATATAAGAAATATCATTGATGATAAGAAATGGATAGATAAATAAATTAATTAATGGATGAATATATATATTCCGATCAATCTTTCACAAATTTCATTAAGAAATTGCTTACGAAGAGAAACTATAAAAAGAAACGGGGAAAAGGAAAAAAAAAAACAATGATTACCGTAATAAGTTCCAAAGATAAATAAAACGATCCTTCGAATTCCCAACAATTGTGCATCTGCACGATGAACTCATGTGAAATCCTTTGCATTATGGCAATTTCTGACTTAATCAACTCCTCTTTTCCGATGATGCTTTCGTGACTAATTATCTTCAGTGCTTTTCTTTCCCGAGTTTTCCTGAAAATATCGAGAAATATAATTAGAAACAAGTCGAGAACAGAATGGAATTATAAAAACGAAAGAAATAATCCTGCAGAAGACAAGAATTAATTAAAAACAAGAAATAAGTAAATTACTTTTAAAACTTTCCATTAATATAATCTTTCATGCACAGGGTCTTATATCACTCAAAAAAAGCTGTGTAATCCAAAATAATTAAAGAAAAACCCATACTTGCACATCGTTTCATAGACCAAAGCTGTATTACCATCACCAATTATCCGAACCAAATGCATAACATTATCAAGAGGTAAAGGTAGATGTCGGCCTGCAAAACTGATCAAATTTACTAAAAATTTCATGATAACGAATATTAATATATTTCGAAAAATATTAAGATATACTCATTTCGGAATCCGGGACAACACTTCCAGCGCGATCTTCTCGCAACGTTTCATTTCTCGCTGGCATTCTCCTTCGGTGTAGTTTGCTACGGGATGTACGTGATCGTAAACTGTAGAGCCTTTTGGATTCTGGAAAAAAACTTGAATTATTTATTCAATAAAAAAATTATTTCGAAAAATATTACATACGAAGCTACTATGACATCTGGTGGAATCATTCGAAATTATTTGTAAAAATATCTATGAAGACACGACCAATTTTTTTAAAAATAAAATATGAAAATCTTTTTCCCATTATGAAAAGATGTAGCCAAAAACCACCTTCTGAGACAACGTAAAAATCATCAAAGCTCATTTTTCCTTTCCATATGCAATAAACACATCATCTTCACCGAAAAAGTCTGCCAAACAAGTAACCTAAATATATCTCCATTACATCATCAAGTACTTTCAGTAATCAAATTTTCCAAAAAAAAAAAATTATTCACTTTAGTTTCATTCCGGATATCCATACCAAAATTAGCTTGTAATGTTAATTCTGCACTTTTTCCTCCTATTCCAACATTATGTTTATACGTAGGAGAGAAAGAGTAAATATAAACTATCGAAAAATAGAAAGTACAACATTAAATTACAAACTAAAACTCCATTACGATGTAAAACGCACAGTGCATCAGCGAAAATTTAGATGTATAATAACTCATATATATATATATATATATATATATATATATATATGTATAATGAAATGATGACAGTAATTAAAGTAACAAAACCAAATTCATTAAGTATTCACTTCTTTGCCATTAATTGCATATAACTTTCGAACGACTCCACTATCAAGCTTAACCACAACTGTAATGTCCTGGATCACCTATAAATAAAATATCTTTCCAAATGTTTCTAAATTTCGAACAAAAAATGCAAAGCTATACCGAAATTTCAGTGAGGTTGTTTTAAAAAGAAGAGATTGGAAAAAGGAAACTAACTTGGAGGAAAGACCTTGCGGTCCGCTTATTCAACAAATGTCGCACAACACGACGCGGTTTAACGCCATTCCTAATAATTGTGATAATTCTCGGATAAACGAAATCATTTGGTTCCTAAATATCGTTACAACATGATTGTCTATGTTTGTGAAGTCCATAAAACTATCAACTTTGCAAATACTCCAGAACAGTATCTGAAAAATATCGATGCAAAATAAACCTGCTTCAAGGGTGAATTCACCATCAAAGGTGTTGGGGAGAACCGGCCAGTGATATGCGCCAGGTCGGTTCGCGAGCATTCTCGTAGTCAACACGTTTGTATATCTCCGAACTGAAATTATCGAAATTGCCAAATAGCACGAAAATAAAGATAAAAGATTATTCAACATTTTGAAATTCTTTAATCCTAATTCCTGCGAATTAGAAAGCCAAAGCTTCGTCAACAAAACGAGGATTGAACAGTTTTCTTCTATGATTCCAAACTATAAATCATCCTGCTGATTATATTATTCTTTGTTGGTTACCCACCTTGAGCAAACATAACCTTCACCATCTTCAAATTCTTCCAAAGAAGACAATTTATGAGAACCATCGAGTGAGAAGATATAACGAACGCCATGCGGTAAATTGACGGCATCAGTTAGTGTTCTCGTCAAATCACCCAGAAGAGCCTGGAATGACCGCACTCTTTCCACCGATATTGCATACCACATACCCTGAAAACATCAAAAACACCAAAATAAATATTTCAAATAATAATGCAAAGGTAATCTTTGATCTCATATTTGAAAAAGCCGAAAAATACCTTTCTCATTTCTTTCCTCTCCTTGTCTGATTTTTTCCGTAGTACTTTTTAAACTTAATTTATAATCCAGTATTAATAGAAAAAGTTCATACTTAAGTCATCAGATTTTCTTGTATAAATTTAATATTGAAATCGATATGTGGTTAATAATTACTTTGAAATACTGATCACCGTTCCGATAAAACCGAACTCGCTTAGCTTTACTACCAGGAAAGCAACGGAATGGTAGTGGCGTTACCGGATTGTGTGAGATGGTGGAAGCAAACTGCTGCCTAACAGGTATGGTCGAAAGAGGGACATCCGATGCTGAGGTACCTTAAAACAATATTGTATTTAATCATTCCATTATTTAGTAAGTAAATGTTGAAAACAGTTTAAATTTTGTGAATTTCGCTTAATCTCGAGATTATTCTTCACATTTTTATGACCACTTATCATGGGAAATAAAACTTCTGCAATCCGCTATGTCTGCAATCCGGCATATTCGATCTCCACTAGACAGAAATTAATTTATATAAACGCAATCATTCAATAGTAAAGTTACTGGAAGGAAAGCCAGAAACTAATTTTTTAAAGACAATTTTTAACTTCCTAAAGATTACTTCATTGATAAGCTAATTAGTTATCTGAAAAAATGAAAAATCAACCACAGAGGAAAATTTTAAATAATAAAAAATTAAATGTTGTTGAATAGTTAACAAATTTCACTCAAAATCTTTCCTCCACAATGGGGAAAAGAATAAAAAGAGAAAACAAGCAGTAAATAAGTGAATAATAACTTTCCTAGAAAAATTTATTAAAATTTAAATTCAAGGATTTGTTTCTACATCTTCAAGTTTAAAATGAAAAAAAAATTTAAATAGACTCATTTCTATCAATTTATTTTTCTGAAAAAAATTTAAGAGAAAAAAATATCGTGAACATACTGGCCGTCACATCTGTTGTGGAAATGATATTAGTAGTGTTGTCATGCGAAATATCGCACTGTGAATGCTCTTTAGCAGTATCAGTAATGGACGTTGATGAATCCCGTGATTCTGACAGTGTTGATTCAAATGCTGACATTGAGGCCGTGCTGTCACTGCTACTTGTGCAACCATTCAGTGATACATCGTAAGCCAAATTCTTCAAGGATATTGAAACAGAATTTTTTTAAAAATATAATGGCCACAAAAAGTGATTACTGATATATTTCCTCAAATCTAATTCAACAGTTTGCCGGTATACATCTTCCAATTTATAAATCCACTTTTTTTTCGTTTTTTTTTGATTGTTTAGTTTGCCTTCAACACACTTCCTTACTTATTTTCATTATATTTTACATGCATATGCAATTATTTGTTTTCTTTTGTCTTCAACATGATCAAAATTGCAATTTGTTTTTGTTCTTTTTTTCTCATCTAATAACAATCTCAAAATACAATTGTTTTAGATCAGTTCTTGACATGTACCAACTTTTTGATCATTTTTACTTCCTTACATATATCAACAAGCATTTTGAATACAATTCAACAATATGATTCGTCCAATTGACTTACTTATGAGTGTTTTTCAGTAGCAACAGGATAAAATAACAAGATAAAATAAAATAAAATAACAATTATTATATTCATAAGCTAGAAAGATCTGGGAAATGCTTTAAAAATATCGAAACAAACTATTTGATAGACTGTCTATAACATATAATTTTCAATAAAATGAAAATATTATGATTTGAGAAAGGAGATTTTTAAATGGTATACCCGTCTGATTGGTGGATTACTTCGTGAACTATGTGGAATGCTGTGCAGACTTTCCAAAGCTCTTGTTTCGTGTCGCCGACGAATGGAAAGTCGCGGTAGAGTACTCCGTTGCGGCATCACCTTACTCATGACCACATCTGATATTCATATCTCCTTGCAGAGAGTGAACTGAAAAAGAGAAATAAAGAAAAAAGAAATGAAGAATTATGAAACGGAATTTGCTGAATCCATTCAAAGCACAATGATGAGACAATGCATGATATGATCTAATTATGACAAAATATAAGAATCAATTGATTATTAAAGAAAATTTGAAAAATAAATTAAATGAACAAGAGTTTTTAACGAGATATATGCGAATGTGAATCGAACAGATCATACCAAAATCATTAATAAGAAGAAAACAAAACACAAGTGCAATTAAAACACAATGCTAATATTTCATAGAAAGAATAGTCTTTGAAACTAAAATAAAATTGAAACTATTTTAGCAAAGTATGGAGATGATTCACTTTCGGACATATCTCGTTAAAACTCTTATTCATTTATTTTTAAATTTTTGGTATGATCTTCTCTCTTTCCCTCTCTCTCTCTCTCTCTTTCTATATCGACTTTCCTTTTTATTCTATCAAATTGTTGCCTTTTCAACACTTCACAAAGAAAACTTCGAAACAAAAAGAAAAAAAAAAACAAACTTTGCAGAGAGAGCAATTAAAATTCCTCAATGAATCAAAAATTTAGTAAATTGTGACATTTATAAATAGCGTATTTATCAATTCTCAAGATAAAATTCAATTACTCAATTTTCTAATTTCCTTCAATTACCCATCGGTTTGATTGATCCATTTGCGATATTAATTAATGTCACCTTTAAAAATATTTAGTATATACCAGTAAAAAAAGGAAATAAGGAAATAAAGATATTTCTTTCCTAACATTTCCTGAAAAAGAAGTTGAAATAAAAATATCTGCCCTATATATATATGATATAAAAAAAAAAAAAAATTTCTGCGTTACGTATAAATACCTTTTTAAGCAAATGCTCGAAAAACTAACGTAACACAAAGTAATACTGGAATGTAATAATCTAAAATGAATGAAATTAGAACAAAGATTGGAAAAAAAATTGAACATAAATTTTCTACATTAAAAAAACAGGCCAAAAATTCAACAAATTCAGCAATATATATAAAATATTATAACGTGAAAAAAAAATAATTATTATTAAAGGATTAAAAATGATTGATAAATATTGAAAATGCGAGAATATGAAAGATTTTTTTTTACGTTTCTTTTCTACTCAATATATCATATATCAAACATTTATCATAAAATGACAATATTTAATAAAATAAACTTGCAAAAAAACACATATAAATCTGAATGAAAAAAAAAATAATTAATTTATGAAAGATGAAATGAGAAGAAACTTGCTTCAGTCAGATCATCAAAGCTAAGACAACCAATATTCAGAGTTTTGATTGAAAAGCATAATAGTAATATGGTTGAATCTAATATGTTCCATCATCATATTATATTGTAAATTTAAATGAAATTATTATATAACAATAAGGATAAGAAAGATGCAAAAATAATCATTAAACTAACCATTCTGAAATGCAATTCCATTTCATAACATTAAATATATAGCATCGTTTAATTTAATTATATCAACAAATCGTTTGCATTTTATATATATATATATATATATTTTTTCACATTACTATCTTATTAACTTCATAAATATGCTAATTGTACATATTCTAAATGATAAAGCTATATGACGCATGAAAATAATCTGAACTATACATCAGCAAAATGCAAAAATAAATATATTGCCGATGAAAACAATCAAACTATAGCGAATCGATATGACCTTCATCGCTATTCTAATCCGGAAATAGAATGTAATAAAAGAGTGGAATAAAGAAACGATAATTAGATGGATGATGAGAGATAACTGCCAAAAGAAATAATATTTTATCAGCAAAAAGATCATCTTTTGCTACAGTCGAGTAGATTAAATGAAAAAGACAGGAAATATAATTTTTTTTCAAACAAAAAAATATATTATATACATATTTGCCATTTTTTATTATTTTAACTATGATAAAAATTGATAAATATGATATGAAATATGTCATTTTTTTAATATTTTTTTATCAGCAGTGAATAAGGAATATATAAGATTAATCCATATTTACAATATACGGAATATATAACATTAATCCATGTTTACAATATACGGAATATATAACATTAATCCATGTTTACAATAATAGATATCCTCGTACGAGAACATTTTCACGTTTGTTTACTTGCTAAAAAAAAAAAAGCATTTCAAAGAAAGGATAATTTATAAGAAACGATAATCCACGGAATAATGTATTGTCATTTATTATCTTTACCGAATTCACTTTTCAGATATTTTCCAAAATTGATTTATCGAAAAATAAGTAGAGATAGGGAGAAAAAAACATACGGATGAGAAAAAAGGGAAAATATTATGCAAATATTGTGTTGAAAGAGATATATATAAGAATAAAAACAAATGGTGAAAAGATGTCGGGAATATGGAAATAAAAAGGAAACAAAGTGAGCAGATCATGAAAACTAACATGACAAAGTGCATAGTAGGTTTTTTTCATCCAGCTTGAAATCAAAGGAATTTAACGCGGTCCAAAAATGACACAGAGTTGTATTTGTTAAGTGGATTGTTAATTATAAATGCTGTTTGTCTTTAAATTGGTTAAAATTTTTAAAAACATTTATTAATATGGTTATTGAAATATTTCAATACAGTATCCATAGTAGGTTCTTTTATCTTTTATATTGATGTTTGAAATTTTGAGTAAAAAATTGATCGTAATGAAAAGCTTTTTTAAAACAAATTTCAAAACTGTTATTAAAATTCTTTGTCATAAAATAAACAAGAATAGAATGATATGGAAAGGAATTCTTTATCAATTCAAAAAAGAAAAGGAAATAAACGTTCTATACGACAAATGTGGAAGAAATAATTTGATGTTAAATGTGGAAGTAAATTCAAATTCTCTTAAAAATTTTTTAAATCTGAAAAACAAAAAAAATTATCATTTTACTAAAAATATCAGTAGAATAAGGATGAAATTGAAGGTAATTGAAATTGAAAAGATTTGTCATTAAATCCCTTATCATCAATGTAAATACATTTAAATGAGAAATCTTAAATCAACAATGATTGATTTCAAAAAATTATCAATTTTCTTTCATTCCAAAAAAATACTACAAAAAAAATATCCAAGTATCAACATAATATTGTTGTGCTAATTAAGCCTTATTAATAATTGAAAAAACATATGAAATGGATCGTAAAAAAAGGAATAACAAATATGAGATTTGTTATGATTTCGTTAATAATAGTTAGTATGATTGGAACTCATTAAAAATGAATTTCATTTAAAATAGAAATTTTAGATGAAATGAAATAGTTCATAAATATATCGTAAAACTATCATTAAATTGGTCATAAATAAAAGGGACAAATTTAAATTGATGAAATTGAGCATCAAAATATAAAACTTTAACTAACTATTCCGTGATGTTCTATTCTATATAAAATATCATCATCATTATTTCATAATTCCCTCTAATTTCCTATTTTACCAAAAAAAAATATGAGAAAATATTCATAAATAATCTAAATATATATATATATTCGAGAAAATAATCCTTTATGAATGATTACCCTATTTTGGATTACGATGTTTATCCGATCGGATTATAATAATATTAATTCTGTTGTATAGCAATATATTATGTTTAGTATAAATTATTTTTAGTATAATAATATTGAAATGTACAAAGAATAAGAATGACATAGTTACAAGAAAAAAAAATAAGAATTATTTCCTTTTCTCGAGAATAAAAGAATCTTTGAAATAACAACAAATAAAAAATGAAATATACGATATTGTTGCTAGTGTTGCTGCTATTGCTACTGCTGACTGGCCGTAATTTAAGAATTATGAAGGGTGAATTGAAGACGATACGATACCATAAGGAATGTTTGTTTCATTTGATTAAAGACCGCTGATAAAGAGGAATGATAAAAAGAAAAAAAGAAAGAAAGAAAGAAAGAAAAAACGATGAAATAAGAATGAAAGGAAATTCAATTAAAATTTTTGATAAATAATAATTTTTATAACAAATAATCTTATGATATGGCCAAAAGTTTAACTAATACTGTATATGCATAACATGCAATCATTTATAGCATATTATTATCAGTAACAACTTTTCATGCTTTATTTTCAATAGAAATATCTTCGAAATAATAATAGCTTTTCTCTAAATGATGATAGTAGTATCGCTGATAATAAACAGGTAACCTGAATGATAGCAGTATTAGCGATAATAAATAGCTAACCTGATGACAAATTGCAGAAAATGAATGCAAGATAATGGCCTTAATTAACGTTCTTAATCGTATGTTAGTTTTATAAGCCAACTAACAGGAGCAGAAAAAAATGGCCTAGAAATGTCTATATTATATTTTCTCTTCCCCACTTATCCTTTTATCCATTTATTTCAATCCTGATCATATACATGATCAAGAAGACAGAATGCCAATTCGTGACAATGCCGATGTTGTTATCTATCATCGATAACGAATTATTGTAATAATTAAAAGAGACATACGATTGACAATAATCAATTAATCAGTGATAATTGATGAGAGTATTTGCAATGACAATTAATGTTATATTAAATATGTGTAAATGTTATTTTATCATTATTATACTATGCTTCAATAATAAATCTTCAACTAACATCAGTAATCACAATATCAGAAGCAAAAATCAATTGCGGCCTATTATTGCTTCCACATATGACATACATTTAGTTGTTAGCAAGCAGCAGCTAATAATAAATAAAATGAATTTTCGAAAGATGAACATATTGCACTTCTTATTTCGATGATATAAAACAGAATACAATCATACGATATAATCGTACGATATATATACGATAACATAACATACATATTGATATCATGATATGACGATATTCAAATGAATAATAATGGAATAGGAATATAAATATTCTACGCTATAAAATTCATAATACCTGAATTTTTGGTTTGTTCACATTGACTATTTTATTAAATAACGATGACTTTCTGGTCTCAAAGATTTGTATTATGTTTTTTTGATTTATCATTAGTTTTGCAAGAATTTTTCATAATTTGACTACTTTTTACTTTTAATTTGGCTACTTTTTAATTCGGTCATCATCTAATCACTAAAGGTCAAATTAGCAGTTACTCATTATTATTTTGGCCTTTTAACTGATCATTGAGGCTTAATTGCAATCTAGGCTATTTAATTTTTCTCGAAGTTGTGTCGTACTCTATGAGCAATGAAGAATAAAAAAACTTTTTGTACTTTGATATGTATAGCAATGAATAAATAAAAGAAATTTGTGACAATCAAAAGATGCAAATGTAATTAATAATGAGAGTGAGAGAGAGGGAAAGGGAGAGAGAAAAAGTAGAGGAAGAGAGGGAGACAAATGTTAGAGGGTTGAGAAGTGTAACGGAAGTTTCTAAGCATTAAATTTTATTGTATTCTTCTTATCTTTATAATTTCGGAAACATTATGTTGTCAGGAGCAATGACCGTTGCCGTATATCTTCGCGGATGAATGCCTCCAATGAAAATTTGATAATTTATCTGTGGCTGATGATAGGAGGTGAGGTTTTTTTTTTTTCTCTTATCATTTTTGATTTGATCGATGAAAGGTGAAATGGAGTTGTTTGCTGGATATGATTCTTAATTCTATACGACTTCAAGTTTAACTAAGTAAAACTGATAATTTAAAATTTCTAACACAACTAATTTTAATTCACCCAATAACTTAATTGCCTCCATCATATCTTTCTTATCATTATGAAAGTTAAGTATAGTTTTGTAAATTTTACCACTTAAATGTTAATCAGAGGTGTTAGATGTGGTCAGTCAAAGGTCACGAAATATGGAATCACTAAAAAATATTCCAAGTATAGTGATTCCTTATAGATTTAAAAGTTCTGTAAACAAAGTTTATCAAATGTTAAGTTGAAGGTCTGAAAAAATACTAAAAAATACTGTTAATGGAATCTTAAGCCTCATATATTCAAAGTGATAATAATAGTAATCATAATATGATGGCGAAAAAGAAAGGAGATGGATATATGATAAGAAGGAATGATAATGACCTGCCAATATTGATATTCATCACATCACAGCAAATATTTGATATAATTCAATTAACTATCATCTATACTCTTATCTCTCGGGCATTGTTTTCCTAGTTAATAAAAAAGTTAGCAATCTCACTACTGAAAAGTTTATCAGTAAATTGATAAGATGTTTATCCTTCTCAAAAACTAGTCCTTTATCATTTATAACACAAAAATGCAAAAAGATATTATATTACTTTTAATTGACCTTTCCATTGATTTTATCATTAAAAAATCTTATTGCAAAATAGCATAAAACAGCAATAATTATTTGCTTGAAAAATTATTAAAGTAATTATGCAAATATCGGAAATGAATTATTGATTATTTCTTATTAGAATGAAGTATGTAAGTTTAATTTAAATTTGATATAAAATCAAATTTTAGATAATTTAATCCAATTTCTTCTCGCATTATTGTAATGTTGTGAAACGGACAGTGAAATGAATAGAATGACAATAATATATTGTTTCAGAAATAAAATAAAAAGAAGGATGATTGATAAACATTGATGGTTGGTTCAATTTAATCATTCATAATTTTATGATTAACATAAATCAATGCACAGATAAACACAGCGATATATATGTATATATTAGTTTTGTTTAGTAAGCAAAAGGAAAGTAAAAAATTAAAGTTTCCATAGACTAAAAAAGAAGAAGGAAGTAAGACTAGTAGGAAAATTGAATGATAAGAATCGACTGATATTGTGGGGCAATATCGAGCCACACCAGGCATCTCAACTTTTCATCATTAAGCAAAACGAAAGCAACTGGTCTCCATCCGTCCATTTCTTCAACCAACTATCAATCCCATTTATCCATCCATCCGGTGTGGTGTCTATCTCGATGGGATGATGGTGGATACGAACGGCGGCATCGAGTGTCTGTATTGATTTCAAATTGCCAAATGACGATATAAAATCCAAAAAATGCAAAATTAAAGGCAGAAAAAAGAAGGAGCATTGAAAGTTGAAAAGAAACTATATCACCGGCCCATTGATGGCTACTTTATCGTTAAAAATATCTCTTTTCCACTCTTATCATTTATGCTATCTTCTTATCAATCATATATAATAGATGATCAGAATATTTGCATATTCTTCAGGAAAAACTAATACTTTTAAATTCGCTCTCTGCTTGTTAAACGATATGGATGATAGATTAGCCAAGTTACGTTAACTTTATGCAATTTCCATAGAATATTATCCTTCAGAATTCTTCAATATTCTTCCGTATCCTTCAGTATTCTTTCTTGTCTTTCAGTATCCTTCCATATTCTTCTGTTTGCTTTAGTGTTCTTTCAATTAGCTAGAAATTTTTAACAACCAAAGAGCGAATTTAAAAGTATTAGTTTTTCAATTAGCTAAAAATTCAATAACATATAGCATTTGTACATATTATTATCAAACTAATATGCCGTGATTAACTTCATTTGTTAGGAAGCTATGAGAAAAAGATTAATTAAAATAATTATGTAAAAGAATTCGACTCTTATTCATGGTAACCTCTATCAAAAGACTTTGTTTGTAGAATGTAGGTCGAGAATGATAATAGTGGCAACGATCGATTATGAATAATATTATTTACAATACTCATTTCTCAGAGAATTCTATTCTATAAACAGTTATCCTATCATATCAGTCAAAATGAAATGGCTCTTTTTCTCGGTTGAAAAGCCATTTCGAATGATCATTTCAATCGATAAGTTTGAAATGTATTTTCATATTCCATTATTAATCAAAACAAAAATGGCACTATCACAATGAAAAAAAACCCATAATAAAGATGATGAAAAAACCGTAATAAAGATGATGAAAAAACCGTAATAAAGATGATGGAAAAACCGTAATAAAGGTCATGGAATTAAATCATCTCCATTATAATTATGATAGTAAAGGTGAATTAATCATCGTTATATTGTCGTTATAATTAATCGTAAAGGTCAAATCAAGATTACTTCTGCAAAGGTAAAAGATTTTATGGAAATGAGAATGTTATTCATATTGTCAATATTTGATATAAAATTTTAGCATTTGTAATACTAAGAAGGGATTTAAATATATATGTATATATATATTTATTTATTCATTTTAAATTCTACTACAAATGTTATTCACAAAATGACGTTCACGTCGACAACGCATAAAACGTGAATATAAAGCTTCACGTTTTATTAATATCATTTTTTTGCTCTTTCATTTTTCCTTTTTTTTTTGTTAAAAAAATAATTAGCGATGTTAGAAATGAATAATTGAAATTATTATTGTAAATGATCAATTAGTAAAAGCAAACAAATATGATACATTTGACTTTTTTCTTGAAATTAATAATTTGTCAAAAAATTTTAAATATTTGATTAGAATTAAAATCGTTGTAAAATGCATTAATGAAAATAATTAAAATTTATATCATTTATGAAAAAAAGAAAGAAAGGAGGAGAAAAAAGACATAGTCTCGACGAACATTTGTTTCAAATATAAATCATTCGAGAAAAATTATTTTTATCATCGCTGTGCTTAAAATTCTCGATAATTTGATATAAAAATTATTACAAAGAAGAGGCTATTATGAATTCGATGTATTGCTGTTAGCAAAAGTTTGCATAGAATTTAATTAGAAATATCAATTAAATATTTTCACTATACTTTCATAGTACTTCGTGTAAAATTGATTATAGTTGTGTAGAGGATGGAAATTCATTTGATTTATGGAAATGAAAATTTTATCAAAGATTAATCAATACTAATGGATATTATCATTATCAATTTGAAAATTGCTAATTGCATTCATCAATTCTTTCCTTGCTTCTGAACGATTCATAGAATATTAGTAAAAAGGATGAAGGAATAATCGATTTGAAATTTAATGATAACAATAAATAGCATTAATGAAAGAAATAGAAGAACTATGAAAGCAAACTTGTTCATTCTTGATGTTATAATTCTGTAACGTTGCTAAGGGAAGAAGTCTCGACAAAGTCGTTTGCAATTTCAATTAAAATTAATTTACAACGAGATAGATAATAAGGCTATTCCGGCAATGAAATTAAATGGATGAATAAATTAATTCAGCTTATCAGTGAACATTTTATCATTTCAACTTAAATACATCTTTGATGCATAAAAATTTATTCCCGAAACAAATTTGTTTGTTAGATATACAAATTGCAACAAAAATGAGCAAATTATAACAATTAAATAAACAAATTATTTAGGCTTTTCATTCTTTGCAATTAAAATTTTTTTCCTTTAAATAAGTATCTTATGATCGATTTAGATAATAATCTACTTAGATATTATTCTTCGCAAACTTCGCAAGCTTCTCTAATTATTCGAGAAAGATACCATCGATTTTGAAACCATTGCCTTAATCGGATAATCTGATGATGAGTTTGCAAAGAACAGAAATTGAGAAAAGAAATGACTGGTTTCAATAATTCAATTGAATCAATTCGATGTCTTGAGAATCAAAGAATCCTTTTGCTAGTTAAGTTTCCATTTTCGAAGGCCAAACTTTAGTAATTGTGTCATCTACCCATTCCTTCTCATCTTTTTCACGACTATTCCATTGCCTCTCGAAAAATATTTAAAAAAACGTTTTGTTTATTTGATATAAAATAAGCAAATAGATGAATATAACATAGTGTTAGTTGACAGTATACATATACAAAAATATCAAATATACAAGCATACTGTAAAACTAAACTATAACTACTGCAATTGCTTTCTTGAAAGAATGACCTTTTCCAGGTAAGAATCAAATAAAGTCTAAAGAATCAACAGACCTTTCAATCTCAAGGTCAGATTTTTTTTAATCGACTTCGACGATATAATACATTTCCTAGAAATATCGACATGAAGAAATAGCAATTTTAAGTAAAAATAATCATATCAAATAAATGATAAGTAAAAATTAAATAAACCTAAATGAGCAATAAGCTATAAGAAATAACGGACATGAAACATATGTATTAAAGTCAAAAATAAAATGAAATTTAAATTTAAAATATCTTAAATGAGAATATGCTTTTACTGCGCCATTTATTGTAATAATGTGATGAATAATGAATATTCAGAATGTCTTATATGAAATGAATGTCATTTTGTTTTAATGATCTGCTCAATTTGTTAAATGTGCATTTGCGTATTCTTTCTTTTCAAATAAAAAAGAAAAAAAAGTGGAAAACGGGCATTTCGCCGCAAATCAGCCAAAAATCATCAAGAGTAAAACAACCGCTACAAGAAAGAACTGTTCACATTTGAATGCTTCAACGATAAACGCGAGAAATCGGCAATTAAATTAAAGCGAAAATAAAAAGTTAAATGAAAATGCTGAGCGAAAAGAATTAATTGCCATTTCAGAGAGTAATTTTGTGGAAATGGTCCTGCGAAATATTTCCAAGAGGGCAAAGGAAATTTTTTTCAAGACTGGAAATTTCTAAAATTTTCGATTCGTTCTTTCTTTACTTCAGAATTTCTAACTGGTATTCCATAAAACGAAATATTATAATGTATCTTTAATACATCATAAAAAATATATTAAAATAGAAATATAATCTAAACATAGAATAAAATTAGACGAGAGTCTTCGGGGCATCAATGAATGAAGACGCGATTTCATTTTTCTTCTGAAACTTTCGAAACATAATTATCGACATCCATCAGCTTTACTGAGCAAATTGTTAAATTTTAGAAAATCTTCAAATTCATAGTTGGAGAAATTGATTTAGTTTGGAAGAAATCATTCTTAGATTTCTTATATTGATTTGAATATGAAATAAAAGTAATTTTATTAGTACATCATTGAAGAGTATCATCATTCGCTTCATTTGTCAATTTTTCAGACGGTGAATCAGGTTCGTCTACATCAATAATAGTTCCATGCCATGACCATGAATTCAGCAAATCATCCGTGCCATTTCTGATGTTTGTAATATGAATATTACGTGGTAGTGGTTTTTCCTCCATTGTCTGATCGGCTGGTTTCAATACTGTTGGTACATTATTGCCATATATCGTAAACCAAAAGTCTATGTAATGACCACGTAAACGTGGTTCCTGGAAACATCATATCATTTTAAGTTAATAATCATGATAGCAAGAAGTTTATTTAAAGAAATCCAAAGAAATTTCGATTTGCCAGATTTTCTTATTTATGATAAATTAATTGAACTTGCAATGCATTTTAAGAAATTATAAAAATGATGTGTTCGCAAACTATTATTATAGCAAGATAATCTCTCCTTCTTTTAAAAATAACTTGCTGAAAAGAAAATCCTCATTTAATCTTAAATTAAATTTTGTAAACACTTAAAAGATAAAACATAAAAAACCGTTTTAGTATCACTAATCTGAACCCACAGTTTTATAGCCACTTCACGAGATAATGACTTCCATGTTGCATCACCATCAGCACTAAAAGAATAAAAATATTCATTAAAGATAAAAAGTTCATTAAAGATTTATGGAAAATAATGCAAGAAATGCCAGAAATCAGTGGTGATCAAAGTACGTTATACTGATCTCAAAATGCAATTTTTTTAAACAAAAATCTCATCATTAATTTATATGTATTAATGGAGAGAAAAAAACCCCAAAATGACGCAAAGCGGTGGTTTAAGTGAGAGTTGAGTTGCAATATAATAGCGTACAACCGGCTCATGATCACTGATAGATAAATCTATTAATTTAATGACAACTTCGTGAACGAAAGATGGTGATTTGTATCGGTAAACCATGTCAATCAGAAATGTTAATGCTGCAAGACGCATCTGAAAGCTTATCTATTTTATTAAAGCATACTTTCGTTAAATTCACCGCAATACTGCGTAATAATCAATAAAATTCTCGACGAAACTTCAGAAAATCTCTTAAATTTAACCCGAACTTCTAAAAATAATTGTAAATGTAACACATAAAAACAATATTGTCATCATAAATCTTAAAAATCTTACTAATACATAAATATTCGGCTGCGCAAAAGACCAAAATACTTTGGGATCAAGTGGAATGTGAAACGTTCGCTGCATCTGCAACAACAAAAATATTTAATTTTGAATACTTACATAAGTTCTGGAAGAACCGTATGAATTTTATTTTTTAATGACGTAGAAAATATTGCATGTTTCCATATTTTTACTAGAAATCTGATAAAAGCTTACGTGGTATATAGCTTGCAATGCATTAATTCCAATAATACGACCGAAACTGGGTTTTAGTGTATCCATATTTAAGGCTAGGGTGAATTCGGATAATAATTCTTTCATTTCGGTACTCAGAGAAAGGGGACTTATGTTTGTAATATCCTTATTTTCAGCTGGTACCAGTGTAGCAGCCAATGAGTTTATCAATGATGCCCGATAATGATCATCCGAGTATCTGAAAATGCTTTCGAATTTCTTACAATTAAAGAAAACATATTATTGAGTTAATGAAGAAGATTTAAAATCTCAAATTAACTCTTAATTTAGATATTCTATAATTCGAAAACTACATATTTAAATAAACGATTTTTTCTTACCTATTCACAGTATTATCATTATATTTGATCAGACCAATAAGAAAATGATGAACTTCTGAAAGGGCATCATTTGAAGAAGAGCGCAATCGTAGCCAAAGCTTGAGGTATTGCCTATAAAATAAAGCCTCAACATTTATAAGAAACTATTGGTGTGACCGAACCGGAGAAGCTAATCGAAAGAAGAATAATAATAGCAATTCCATAATAGTAGTTTTAAATTATCACGAAACATAAATACATTTCAAGATTCACCAATTGGCTATCTGCAGTAAATACATCATTATTCGCGGACACTTTGTATTAATGGAAAATTTGAAATGTGGATGTTAAAACAGAATTAATTTTATAAACTTGGATATGCAAAATGAAATAAGAAACAGATAATAGGAATGATATTGAACTCACATGCATTAAGAAGTACAATTGCAAATTTGCTGAAGTGGCCACGAAATTATTTGGTTTTGGAATGTGCGGTGCAGATTTACAACCAAAAATTTCTTGAACAAAATCATCAGAGCTGGTGGACCTAACCATGTTTCTGGTAATTTATTCACAACTTCTGCTAGAATATATGCAGCTCGGCATCGCACTCTAAAATTTCAACGAGTTGATGAATGGAATAATGGCGAAAGTGGGATATCATCGATACAACTATTTGATTTATCATTTAATGTCCTTAATATATGTAACAAGTTGCAAAAATATAAAATTACAATACTTGCCGATAGAAGAAAGCATCGGTTTCTATGGTTTCAATAAGAATAGCTCTAGCATGTGGACTTGGAAAACGCTGCAAAATATCAAGTGCTTGAAGCTGTGCCAAGATGTCTCGTTCATATTTCAACATGTATTCCCACTGATATACCGGTTGCTGAATGCTAACTTTTCGTAGCAAAAGTAGATCAGGATCAATTCTGAAAGCTGGCTGTATTCAAAGTAGAAAAATGAAAATTGGAAAGGTAATCATAAAAGGTAGTTCTCCATAGAATTTTTGGTAGACTTCAAACCTGATCCAAAGAACTGGAGAATCAGGATCCATATTTGCCAGATCAATTTCAAGTTCTTCTCCAGTCGAAAGCGGAATTTTCTTCTTTTTTGCCTTCGTCCCTATAATCTCTGATTTTACCAGTAAAAACGTAAACGGAAATGCAAGCGATTTATAGAGAGAGAGCAGATTTAGAACGGACGGAAGGATGCTAAAGAAGGGTAAAAATAAATTCTACTAAAAATTTTCTAAATTCAAAAATATAACTCCATTTATTACAAACTTATAAAATAGGTAGTATATTAAAAAATGATGAAAAAATCTAATTTCCATTTATGATAAATAAAAAAATCTAAACTAAATTGAAAGATCAACAGCAAAATCCTACCTAGACAAGAAACAATATAAGAATATAAATCACGCAACACGCAACCTTTGAATGGCATTGCAAGTCATGCTTCGAATGATTGGAATCAATTTGTACCGTATGTGTGAACGATCCATCTAATTCCTGAACCACAACGATTAATGGACCAACATAACTGAAATGTATTGATTAAATGACCAAATCATCTGTAAAAGTTCCTTTGATTAATATCATAATTTTTTCAGAAGTCCGAAAGATCCAAAACAACAGGGTACAACATGAGAATTTTTTAAACTCTTTTCCATCTTATTTAACATAAAAATAAATCAATGAAATGTAGTAAACCTTTGACGTCCACGATTTTTAGAAGGTTCTTGCTTTACTTCAAGTTCAATCATATTTCGCTTTCGATTAAAAGCATACTGCACCTGAAATACGCGACTTCAAATTCGTACATGAACAGGATTTAAAATGGTGATCAACTGTTCAGTTAAAAACTAATTACTGCAAGATGAATAATATGACTCTAGTTGAAGTCTGCTTTTCCTGGATAAATGTAACAGAAAAGTTTTCGGAATCTTATCTTTAATAAGATGGAGTTCAAGAAATTGCTTACCATTCTAATTTTCTAGATATCTTGAGAAATCCAATTTTGGCTATTATCTGCATTAGTTGACAAACTTTTAAGGTAACTACTCGCATGCTTTTTCTACCATATTTTAAAAAGTAATTCTATCACAGACCCAAAATTTTGCGTGCCCACCGTTGTGAATCCACTGCTCCAGAAATGTTGGTAATTCTTGGCCTGTAACACTAGAAACGGTACGAAAGAATGATTCCGTTGAAACAGTCATATGTTGCCAGTGAGCTGGCTCCTTTGCAACTGGCTTGCTTGCATCGCTACGCTCAATATTTTTGTATTACCTATAACAGAAAAGAAATAAATGTATTACAAGATTTGCTTAAACAGGAAATAGAACTTTGGAAACTGTTTTCACAGCATTTCCATAAAATTTCCATAAAATAACATAATAATTACAAAAATCAATGTTCTCTAAGTAACTTTTTCATCAAGCAAACAGAATAAAGCATTCAATTTCACCTGCAAAAATGGTTCCTTGCCTAAACGCTGGTTCAGCATTCTCATAACAAGATATCCTTTCTTAAACAAAGCATCCGCATAGAGAGGAGAACATGTGTACGGATTTCTTGGATCGAAATGTAAATAACGCTAAAAAATTATAGAAGGAAAAGCGAATCATTATTATTCTTCCAACTAATATTTTTTTAGTGTATAGTAAATAATAGTTTTAAAGAGATCGCATGAAAAGCGCGTCCTATAGAATGCGACTTGTTTTATGCTATTATATTCAATATTTTTATGCTTCAACGGTATTCCCAAACACACTTTGAAAAAGCTCACTTTGTAATTCGTATTTGAAGGCCGCAAAATAATCATTCCCCAATGCGTTTCATAATCGGAAACACAATTTAGTGTTTTGTTGATCTAAAAAAATACCGTTCATGAGAACTCATAATATTTTAAAAATATTCTTTATAAGAACTATTCATAAATTATTTTCGAAATCGATTAGCTTATAGATTACCTGAAAGAGGTTTTCAGAAAAACCGAAAAATCGTTCTATAAACATGCCAGTGACAGATCTGCAAACATTTCTATCTTTCAAAATAGCATAATTAAAAGTTAGTATTTTAAGAGTAAAAACAACTTCTAACAGATGCAACATAACTTGTTGAAAATATCGACAAATGGATATGGAAATTTAGAAGATTTTTCCCAACATTCAATGAATTTTGCATCTATTTATCAGATTTATATGTGCTACGAAAAGAAAAGAAGCAAAATTCAAAAGTTATGATCCCTATTTTTCTATAATTCTTAAACACCCTCTTCAGTGATCATTTGTTATTGCAAACAATTTCTTTCAGTTGAAAAGTATCGATTATGCCGTCTTCAAGCAAAGCAATATGTATAGAAGAATTGAACTTACAACCTTGCGAGCGAAGAAACAAGCCAGATATCCAGCCAACATGTTGAAGTAACAAAACATCCGAAGAATTGCTGTGCTACTGCATAAGCAAGGCACTGACGAGTCATCTAAAAAATTTTCTGCAAATAGAAAATTGGTATTGGTTTAAAATTTAAGATTAAGATTAAGAATCTGAACAATTTAATCTTAATTAATTTGCATTTAAATATTTTCGTCACGTATTCATATTCTATCCAAAAAAAATTCACTTGAACGACATCCAAAATCTTTTTATGATATAGTAAAGTGAGCGAGAGTATCGACAAACCAGTGTAGGCCGTAACATCATCAGGAACCTAGAAATAACAGATTTCAAAAATACGATTTAAGTATTAAAATAAAATATAAATTTGGAATATTAACGAATTCCTAATCATTCGAAAATTTTTCCTACAACATTTTTAAGCTTTCAGATCAGATAAAAATCTTAATATAGCTAGTCGCTTTATATCGGAACTTACTTCAGTTATAAAAGAATGAATTATAAAGTATAGAATTTTTCGCATTATTTTCAAAAATTTTTAGCTATTCTGTTTATCAAATATATTTATTTATCGTTGATAGTTTTCTAATTCTACTTGGTTGTGTTCAAAAATTAGTTCATTCAACGAACTTGATAAACGAAGACTTGTTTATAAGATGAAAAGGGAAATCGACAAGAGAGGAGTTCTTCGAAATATTCAAAAACTCGATCAATTGTTGACGTTGTATGCTTTACAAGAGGATAAAGTGATGGCAATGCAAAACTTGTTATCTGTAAACAAATTTTTACAGCATTTTAAAAATTGTATTACAGTTTCATCGTCAGTAATTTTCTACAATATATAATTATACTTCAGGCATATCGGGATGCACAACTGGTGTAAAACATCCAATCGCGAGACCGATATTAATAGCAGATGTAGGTACCAAAAGTTGATAATGATAAATTTTTTCTTGTAAATCAGCAGTATACTCCGTATCCTATAAAAAAATTTTGGTATGCAATATTAACAAAATTACAGGAACTGAGAGATATATTCCTCATAAGTTATTATTTGATTGAAAGATATACTTCATAAGAAAAAGAATTTCCCGATGCTCCGGAATTTGCAATGATGGAATGCAATATCAAGCCCGAGAGCATGAAAACTGCTTTACTTTCTATCAAGGCTAGTAAATATTACTAGTATATAATAATTTCTATAAACATGATATGAACAGCTTTTTTAACGCATAATTTTGACAGAGTGCCGAGAGGTGAAGCTTCTTAACTTGGGAAAACCAAAAACACTTACAAATAATTCACCACTAGCAACTACTGTGAACATAAGACCAACAGTTGCTTCAATTCGCCATAAGCATAACTGATCAGGCGTATCCATACAAGGTAACCAATGGCGAGTACTCGATAATGTACTTGATCTAAAAAAAATGAAACATGAGTGTTTTGTATTTCTGTCGATAAATCTTTATCACAAAAGTAAAATTAAAAAATGATTAAAATTTGTGTTCCTTTGATTTCAAATTCATAAAAACGAACTTCATTTCCAAAAATTAGCTCCACTCCTTCAAAAGACAATATTCAGAAGACAATAAAATATAAACATTAGATAATTATTTATATCTGATACAACTGTACCCCAATTTTTTTCATTATATGAAAATATACCTGTAAGTATACATATGCGCACCACTCTCCAAAGTACCATCATCAGAAAATGAACAAACAAAATGTATGCCCTAAATCGATCATAAATAAAAATGATTAAAAAGCAAACAAATAATCTACATAGAAACAACACTTGATAAAATTATGTTGAATCTCTGACGTTGCCGACATTATAAACTATCTTATCTTATTAGGATATCAAATTTACTAAATGCTGAGTTCATGAAAAAAATGACCGAATCGAAAATATTTCTTATACTCTCGGTTGATTATTGAATCGCATGTTGAAATCAGTTATGCATTGGTTTCCTCATTCACACCACAAAAACTTTTTGAACTCCAAATTAAAAATTAAATTGAAGTTTTTACAAAATTATTTTAGTAAATCTTCTTACATGTTTCGGATTAACAATTTTGACATCAATTCCAATTTTTATAACTTTTTGTTCATCCATAAGTACGTAGCAGCTTTCTGGAACATTAATTAAAAGTTCACCCTCACAATCTTCCAGTTCATCGTACATATCATGTGAAAGCTTGTGCAAACTTTGTTCTGCTTTGTGACTCAATATCTAAAAATTTATTTTATACAAGAGAGAAATCAATGACAAACTTGGTAACTAGAATAAATTTCATTATCAAGTCTTATAATAAGAAAATAAAATCATTGAATAAACTTTCCGCAACGTTTAAAAACTTAATAGAATCTATTTTTTACATCGTTTCCTCGTATTATTTCAGAACTAACTTTGAGAGGATCCTTCCGGATATACTCCACATCTTCATCATTCACAGTAACTCGGCCAGTAACACCTTCTGGAAATTCGTTTGGCAATACAACATCTGCAAGAAAAAAAAGTTCAATTATCATAAATGATACCTGTTAGTTTAAAATATTTAGTACAAATATAAATGCGCAACAGACCTGGACCAACATTAAGACAAATTTGCCTGAGTTCAGGATGTAATGGTGCCAAAGAAAGTTCTGTGAAGACAGAAAACGATCGTTCTTTGAAATTTACATCGGTGATGGAGACGAACTGCGAGAGAACACGAAAGTTACAGTTATGGAAAGAAGAGGCATCTTGTGGACTTTCACGACGTACTGAAGACAATGTTTCTTCATTAATTCTTGGCACTGCTGAACCTGAGGTTGACGAAACGTCGACTTCCATTTTATTATTCTTCATAACATGCTATCAATTCCTGCACTTATTGCAGAAATTAAATTATTGAAACTGATAAGTGAACTAATTATGTAACAGTTTTGCAATAGAAATTTGAAATTTTAAAATCGATAAATAAACACGGCAACCAAAAATTTTACGCAACCGTAAAAAACATTTATAAATATTATAAATTAGTAAAACGATATGAAACGATATGAATGAATATCGCAAAACGATATGAATAATGCAAGAAAAAGCGTGATATAAGAGTTAATCTAACATGGCTAGAAGTAATGTAAAAAATGGTACAAAAAGATGAAAATTTTCAGTATTGTTTGAAATGAAGTGAAATATGCAATAACTCTAATCCTACTTATTTTATCGTAATTTATTTCTAAAAATGCTCCTTTATACCAAAGGAAAATTACCATTATCGTCAAATTACTTTACACTAAATCCTCTAAAATTCCTCACTTAAAGATTTATATAAATCATTTTAAAATTCTGATAAGATCTTTTATCCTACAACGGTGAAACTTTATTACATGCTAAACCAAAAATTCCTTTACGTGAATGAAGATAGCACTGAATAGATTGCCATCGTGAAGTGGAAGAGCCTTTATTAAACGCTAAATTAAGAAATTCCTCTACGTGAAAATGAGGATGGCATTGAATAGGTTGCCATCATGAAGTGAAAGAGGCGTGAGCAATAAATTCATTGAGGATGAATTTGAAAATTTGTCTACGGTGACAGGCGGTTGATGGATGTTCGTCGCATATTGTCGCATTGTTTTGATGGGAATCGCTAAGTTTCCTACGAATTTGTGATTATCATTCTCTTCCAATAATTGACAAGCTTTTAATTCCTTCACCTTATCAATTGCTAGTAGAATTGTTGATTTCTTTTTTTTTCTGATAAAATTTTCAATACCATTGAGAGCTACTAGACTTTACCGATCGATCATATTTACCGGAACTTTTTTCGATTGGAACAATTGCGAAATCTTTCTAACTGCAAGAGATCATATGTTTGCTGATTTTTGCAACTTATTGTCGATATTTTCCCAAGTAAAAGTTGAAGAAACTGAATATGAATATCGTCAAATTTAAACAGGTAATTTGTTTTTCTAAAAAGAAAATAAGTTATTTTACTAGAGGAATTTATAATTCAAAAGAGTAGTACTACTTTATTTCTTTATATCTTTACTCTTTTCAATTCAAACGAAATACAAATGAATTCTATGTTGTATTTTGATTTAATAACTGGCTAAAATGTAAAATTTAATTAGATCTTTGAATATAAAAAAATATATAAATGAATTATTAAATATAATTGCATAAATTCTGTTAGATTAAATCAGAAAATCAATAAAATCAATTTATTATAAATTATATTTAACAGAGGAAAAAGTGAAGTAAGCAAAAGAACAAGCAATATTTTCATTATTTTGATATATCATAAATATACAATGGAATTACAATATGCTGAAATTTGAGTATGGGAATTCTTCCATATGATTATTTGAATGAATTAAGCTGTGATAGATAGAATCACATCTTTTATTCTTGATCGGTCTCGAATTATATCCTTCACGATAAAATTACAATATACGGAAATTTTGGTATTCTTCCATATGATCTTGTAAGTGAAATAATGTGTGACAGATGGGATTATAGCCTTTGATTCTTGATCAGTCTCGAATCATCCTTATATTTCATGTATAAAATCATTATTTCATATATGCAAATACTATTTGCAGCAAATAGGTCACATCTTTTTCTTTCTTTTTAAGCTAATAATTTATTGGCTCATTTTTATGGAAGTTTAGCTATCCAGACTTTAGTATGGTGGAGACAATTTCAATTAATTGTTATGATCAATTGTATTTAAAAGTTAAAGGCTAATAATTATGAGAAAGTTTTATTCATCAATTCTATTCACAACGACATATAATACAACAAAAAAACTTCCAAAAAAAACCTTAAATTTTTCAACAATATTTTTTTGGCATGTGATGACGTATTCATAAAATCAATACAATATTCTCATACAAGAAAGAAAAAGGATACGAAAGGGCGATATCAATGATTTCTTTTGATTCTTTTATCTTTGAGATTTTTACAGTTTTCATGAATTTCAATAAGGATAAAATTCGTAGGCAATGATTTAATTGCAAATTTGATTTTATAGTTCGATAATAGAATTTCAAAAATTATAATTATATTATGTTTCTCTAACCATAAATTAGAAAAAGTTTCCTGCATACTTGTAGTTTTTCTTTAAATTTTGTAATGATATCGTCGTTTCGAGCCTATCATTTATAGACGAAAAAAGATATATAAGATGAACCCGATCTGTATCAATATTGCTACTTTTTCATATTCAATAAAAGTTCGCTAAGTGGCCGATATGCTGGTACTGAACTGGTATTAATTGCATTAGCCTGTAATTAAATTAAAATAATTAATATGCAATCATTAATTCATCTCAGATGTTCTTGCATATAATTCAGATAATTCTATCTAAATTTTGATTGTAAAAATTCGAGAAATAAGACAAACATTAAATGATGAAATATTGATTGAACCGTTTGAGGTGAAACAAGCATTCATGCGATTTGCTGGACTTAAAATTTCATCTACTTTAGCATAAATCAAATCATTAATTTCTGGATCGCTACGCATATCATCCTTATAACCCGTGAAAATCTCTCGAGACGAGTCTTGATTCGAATCGAAATACTACAAAAGAGAAAAAAAGAAATTCGATATTCAAATTTATAATTAAGTAATTCAATATTTAAATTTATAATTAAGCAGTAAATTATTAATATTTTAGCTTATAAGACAAATCTGTTAATCTTATGATTTTGAGTAACTTGTTATTACAGTTCAGTAAAAGTTAGCTTGATATTTTATTTTTAAGTCATCTGTTAGTAAAGAAATATTAATCATTAGTTTCACCTTATTAGGTGTCACTCCAACTTGATTGAGATAATCAGTGACTGAACTTGTAACAGATATATCATCTGGATCGATACCGGAATCCGGCATTGAATATGTTACAGAGTGATTACCTATTTGTGATTCGAGCGCTCTGTTGATAATATATTTTACGAATAGCGAACAAATTTGACAGTAAAAAAAACATTGAAACAGTTGATAAAATTGATGGTAATTTGAAAGTATAATATGATAAGAAATGTTTTCGAATTGGTGTTCGTCAAGAATTTATTTATTTTTTTTTTTGAGTTTTCATACATTTTCATCAAACGTAAAACTTACGGTTTAGGTAGAAGTCTTACAGCGCCATTATTGTTGATATGTGCAGAAGATGTGGAAGAATTCTGTAAATGAATAGAAATGATCATTCTGAATTTATAATACAAAGAATGAATAATATCATGATATGTAAAAAATTAGAAAATTCTATTCAAAAATTAATACCTTAGATTTAACGTAAGATGAAGATGAATGTGGAACAAATTTTTCACGTTCAAAACGTGGTGATGGACGATTCAAGTCTTGTACTACCGCAAAGTTACTTCCGTTGACGCTATAAACCTAAAAAAGTAAAAAAAAAAGAAAGGATTGATTTATTTAACAAATTGACCTTTAAAAATTTTTGGAAAATATTTGCAGTGAACTTAATCCGAAATAATTCATCGCGCATTCTTATATGGAATATCACGTAATGATTAAACTAATTACTACTTCTTCATTAAAGCCTCAGTTAAAACTTCCGTAAACTTTTACGGGAATACTGAGTAATTATCAATATATGAGATTATAATTAACAATTGTGGAAGTTTGTATCATCTCATATTTCTAAAATATTTCATTTGGATCATCTCATTCTAGGTCATTCTCTTGATCTGCAAAAGTAAATTTGAATAATTGTTCACTTGTTTCTTTGGTTTTGTGCGGCGACTTCTCATCTTCATACTGATGACCAGTACAATAAGAATGACCAATAGAATAAAAAATAACAATGATGAGCTAATGGTCAGAATTTGGGTTATTGTAAAGGTTTTTGATGTTGTGAATACATTTCGCGGTGAAGAGAAATCACCAATCTATAAAATATATAATTTAACCAGTCTTATATTTTAATTGCTTACGAATTTTAACAATATCTAATCTTTGCTATAAAATAAAAAAGTAAACAAATCGATAAATGTAAATCGAATAAATTTTAACAAAAAGAAATTTTAAACTTTTAAATTTCATTAAATTTATTTCTACTTAATAGTAAAAAAAAAAATAGAATTAAGTAAAATTTAGTCCAACAGGTCAGAATACGAACAAGCAACCTAAAGATACATCAAGAAAGAAGCTATCTAGGCCAACCTAAAGATACACAAAAAAAAGCGATCTAGGCCAACTTAAAGATACACCAAAAAGAAGCGATCTAGGCTTATTCCAAGAAGGATGCTTAAGGATACGTCAAGAAAAATGTCTAAGAATACGTTAAGAAAGGAGCGACGAGGTAAGTCTTATTTGAGTTAGCTTTTACCAAAGCTCGAAAGTTAGTGGAGAAAAGAAATGTGAGTATGAATGAAATAAGAAAACAAAATTATCCTCCATATCTCACTAGAAAGAATTTGTAGTGTCTTGCAAATGCTGCAGGAAAGGCTGTCAAACAATCAGCAGAGTTAGAAAGAATCAAAACCATCTGAGAGTTTAATTACCAAAGTTTGAAGTGCTACCATTAAAAGGCCAGATAGAAGCTGTAATTTTGCTACGGTTAAAGAAGATCGAAGATTCAAAAAAATTTTAGACATTATAACAAACCTGAACGATCACTTTGATATGAGTACTTTGCGTTCTACTGGAACTGGCAATTACTGTAAATTCATCGTTTGTGATATTAGTTGAGCTGGAAAATTTGCAAAAATTTGTTCATTTCATTTTCAATTTATAACAAACATTTTCTTGCAAGTAATTATCAAATATATCCTGCATAACTTAGTCCAAATGATCATCAAATATAAAGTTTATCCAAGTATGATATCGATAAATTCAAATATCTTCTTGATTATCATACCTATGACTAAGTTTGTGTGATAGCATAATTTGCCCTGTACTTGAATCAATACTTAAATATCGTGTTGCACTTCCTTCTATTTCATATCGAATTATTCCATCTATTCCCATGTCAGAATCTATCGCCGATACAGCACCAATATATTGGCCAACTTGTAAGTTTCTCGGAATCTGTTATAGCTTCGAAATAGAAAATAAATTTTTAATATTTAGAATAAAAATTCCTGGTAATTTATCTTATCGTTTCCTTACAATTGACTTCTTATAAATAAACTATTGTTAGATAAATACGAAGTTTCATTAATGGCTTACTTGAAAGATATAATTAGTTTCTGTGAAGATCGGTGGATATTCATCAACACCAAGAACATGGATACGAATTGATACTGCTGCTGATCGATTCTGATTATCCTTAACTTTTAGGATAAATTCATGTGTCGTTTCCATTTCAAAATCCAAGTCTTTGATAAGTATTATATGGCCGGTGTTTCTGTTACATGAAAATGACTGAAATATTAATATATTTAAAATAATTAAATGACTGAAATATTAATATATTTAAAATAATTATTGAAAAAAAACATTCAAATTATCGCATAAATTTTTAATTAAAAAATGTATAATATACAAAATGATTGTTTCAAAATAGTAATACTATTTGAAATTTAAAAACATAGGTATGATGAATATTAGATTAAAAATGAAATAACACAGCATTATTGAGAAAAGTTGATAAGCTATAGATAAGTGGTATTAATGATTTGATAAGAGAATTGCTAATTTTCTAATCGATGAACATCATGAAAGTAAATTTTATATTTCCAAAATTCTTGAAATGGCTTGTGATAATTTGATACTAAATGTCTAACTGGTCCAAAAATTAAGTACAAATAAGATATATTATTAGGAATAAATTTGAAAGGAATTTAATAATTTAGCACCAAAGAATTTTCACCTTATTATTATCCGTTAACGTATAAATCCAATCAACACCTGGCAATCCTAATTTATTAACAGCTTTTGAACGTAAGATAATACTTCCTTTTGGTAAATCTTCAAATACATTTGTTTCGTATTGTGAAACAATGAAAAATGGAGCAGTAGCTGATGATGAATTAATATTGAAACGAATTGAAATTGAAGTCCAATTTAATCGAACAGGTGTACCATTATCAATAGCAGCAATTAATAAATTATCAAAAATATTATTTAAAGGTATTTCTCCAATATCAACATTTTTCTCAAAATACAACACTCCCGATGAACTATTCAAAGTGAACATCCCGTAATCATTTCCAGATAGCACTTGATAAGAAATGCGTCCGTTATCACCACTATCTTTGTCGACAGCCACAAATCTGCCAATATTTTTTTATGTAACAATGATTTAAATCATCTAACTTCTTGAATAATTTTTAATTAAAATAGCCAAAGTTTGCCGAAATATTTGAATATCATATACATACATACTATAAGCACAAATATTTTTATAAAAATTTGTTTACACCCAAAACAATTATTTATAATATTCTAAATAAAACAGTTCATATTTATAGTTTCGTTAAGTCTCTGATTTTGAAAATGTAAATAAATGATAGCATGAATAAATTAAAAATATATATATATCCGTTAATTCAACATTCGTCTTTCATTTCGTAAAAATCCAAATCTTTAAACGTCTTTCATAAAGTTAAAAATATAATAATCTAATATATGATATACGGTATTTGGTAATTCGTACTGTAATATATATCGTATCGTATCCTTCTCAAATTTTAGCAAAAGCACTGATCGAATAAATTTATTACTCAATTTCTAGAATATTTTTATGGGATTGTTAATATACGCAAATACGAGAATAGCATGCAGCATACCTTCCTAATACTTCATTTGTAATCATTCCTTCATTAATCGTTATTTCATCAATTTGATCTATGAAATAGGGAATATTATCATTTAAATCCATTACTTGTACATATACTTTTGTAGATGAATTGAATTCAGCATGTGGAGACGATGCCTCAACCTGAAAATCATTTCAAGTAAGTTTTCGAACTTACTTTTACGCAGCATTTTATATTTGTATTCTCTCTTTGTAATTAAAATTCAAAAAAAAATGAAACTAACCGAGAATTCAAATTCATTTTTGAATTCAGCATCGATGAAATATTTCAAAAAATCCATCCATCACGTGAGATGCCAAAAACATTAGCAAATTCCAAAGTTTGAATCCGCAACATTGTATCCATCGGTAGACCATCCATTAAACTCACTCTGCCAAACTCAATATATGGACGCATATTTTCCGATATCGTAAAACTGAAGTTAATTCAGTTATTTAGAATCAGAAGATATGCTGAAGAACTTTAAACAATCAATCTGATATTTTCCAAATAGAACTAATATGGTAATGGAATTAAGATAAAATTATACTTAAATGATGGTTCAGTGAATTGTATAGGTTTTTGATCATAATCCTTAATTCCAATATTGATTTGAGCAATAACAATTGATCTTTGTGATGGTTTTCCCTGATCAAATGCATGAACTTTCAAGTAATATGTCGACCGATCTTCCAGTTTAGCAACCACGATCAGATCACCTATAATTTTATTTGATTCAATGTTAACTTAGTGATTGATTAGATAGTGGAAATGAATAGATAGATATGCGGTAAGGTAAATATGATGAGTCCAACATTTATAATGGTTCGTAAATTGAATATTTTTAACAGTTTGCTTTAGATGCTTTTATGATAATATGTTGCTTCCATGATAATTTAAGTCGAGAATGTATACCTGATTCAGGATCAATCTTGAAATTCGTCGTGCTATTTACAGCCAATTCATAACGAACTGTGCCAGCAAGTCCTGTATCCGGATCATTTGCTCGTATTTTTGCAATCTTTGAACCTAACTTTACATCTTTTGCAACATTAATCAGGTAAAATTGCTCCTCAAATTGCGGTGCATTATCATTAATATCTTCAACAATTATTCGTAACGTAGTGCGTGAAATATTTTCACCATCTGTTACCTATAAAACGTTTGTTGAAATATTTGCAGAATTGAATTTACTATTTTCCACTACGGTATTTTATTTCACTATTAACAATTCGGCGCAATCATATATCTAATGGAATGTTACTGGAATAATTACACTGATCATCATCACCTGAATATGAATCGTATGCTCCTTATTGATTTCATAGTCCAAATTTTGGATCAAAAATATTTTCCCGGTGAATGGATCAATTTCGAATAGATCATTGGATGATAGTAAACTATATTCCAGTTGTGTATCAGCATCTACATCTGTTGCCGTTACCGTAGCTATCAAAGTACCGTATGTTGCCGCTATAAGAATTTTTTTTGAAAATACTTATGTTTTTTTTAATTTATTGGAAATTTTAGTTCGAAATGAATGCGTTATTTAATATTTGCAATAATTTCAACCTTCTATGAATGTATGATAATTTTTCCATTTATGATATTTTCTTGTTTAAAGATTATTACTGTAAATATAAGATTATGTTCTGTAAGATCATCAAGTATCATATATGATATGATTCAATTTCGAAAATTCAAAATTAAAAGTTAATTTAAAAAGAAGTAAAAATTATAAAAAGACTAATGAAAAAAACTAACATTCAAATAGTTTTTGAGGCATCAAAATTGGAAATATTGGGATATTATCGTTTGTATTGATCACTAAATTCAATAACCTTTAAAATTAATTGATGAATTCAGAAAATTTAAGTATTTCATAAGAAAGCTCTAAATAATGCATCAAATTCTACTCGTCTTTCCTAATTCTTTAATAATATTTGATGACATCTATTATCACTGATTAATATAATATCATACAATATTAAATACCTAATTGTTATGCAAAGTATCTACAATTATAGAATATATTGTATACATAAAAGAAATTAAGTATTTTAATAAATTACATAATTATTGGTAACATTATTACGCAACAATAAACCATGATATAAATAAATAGATAAATAGATTTATGTAGTAAAAATATAAATTTTTAGTACGTTATAATGATTTTAAATGAATATTAATAACATTTAATCATTAATGATGAATAATCATCAATGTATATATATATAGTAATTTAAGTATGTATGTATTTTAGGCATATATGCTTAAGTTGCTATTAATATCATCACTTATTTTTAATCATATTTTAAATTCTTCAAAAATGCTCCAAAAAAAGTGAGAAACCTCGGATATGTATATTTGTTTCAGGTGGATTTTTACATTGTTTACTCCGATCACTTTCAAATTATAAGCATTTTCAATTTCATAATCTAATTCTTGAGCTGTCATAATACGTCCATCATTATCGATATCGAATGCCGCATCAATATTACCGCTTACAATACTATATGCTAACGGTGCATCTTCCGTCAAATGATCTGAACTACGAATCTGAAAATATCATACTTTCATGATATTTACAATTCTATTACGATAATAAAATGTAGTATGTTATATTTGCAATATGGTACATTCAAAAATTAGTCAAAAGTTTATTTATATTTAACAAATAATTATACACAGAAGAACTATTTAACAGAAAATTTAAAAAAAATTTCTATCTATGAAGAGAAATATGAAATTTGAAGAAATTCTAAATTGATTCTATCTTTCTCATTCAAATACTCTTTAATAACTTCTTAATCAACATAAATTCTTCCAAGAAATTTCGTATACGGTAATCGTTGTTAATAACCTAATTTTAATATTTATTCTTATTTAAAATTTATTAAAGATAATAACAAAATTTTAGTATTTTTGGAATAATTTGATAGATTGCTTGCATAACATATCAATTGTTTGAGAAATACCTGAAGTACGAACTGTCCACGTTCTTCACCTTCATTAATAAAACCTGTGTAATGTTCATTTAAGAATTGTGGTTCTTTTGATATTAATGTTGATTTGGATCTCATAAAATGAAGCTGAATGTCAAATTCTGATGATAACACTCGTGAAATTCCTTGATCCATGACCTTTACTCTGACTCTATATTCACCCTGTGAAATTGGATAATCTCTGAAAAGAGTAAATCTTTTCATTCTCATAAGATAACTGTTTTTTTAAATTATGCGCTTTATACATTTATATCAAAAAATTGAAATTTGTAAACACCTGGCAAAAATGATTTCGCCGGTAGTAGGATAAATATCCAGAAGACTGCTAGTATCTTCAACAATATTGTAGATAATATTGCCACTTGGACCTTCATCGTGATCTGTTGCTGATAGCCTACGATAGATAAATGATATTCCTTTTACAAAATATTTAGATAAGAAAGTTGTAAAAAAAAAAGTAAAATAGCATTCAGCTTATTTTTGAAAAATTTGGAAGATATTTGTTTAATTGAAGTCTTCCCTATGGGATAGACTACAGCCAAGAATTGAAATCTCCTCCAATTGGCCTACAGCCAAGAAGAATATTTGCTTTAAAATTTTTTCATTTTTAATTTCTGAAATTGAAAAATGTATGTCTAAGCTTTTTTTTTTCCAACGTTTCTGGCCAATTTTTCACCTTATTAATATGTCGCCAACTCTTTTGCTATCATCGATTTTGATTGATCTCGAAATGTCATCATCAAAAACAGGTACATTATCATTTTCATCAGTTACTGTGATTCGCAATGTGCAAGTATCCTGGAAAGTGAGCAAAGAATTTCTAGAAGAATTTCTTCGAAAGAATAATTTATAAAATTTGATCGTTATAGCATACTTACAGCTCGTTTTGGAATTCCTTGATCTTCAGCAGTGATTACTAAAAAATATTGCGATTGTTGTTCGCGATCCAATTCACGACATGATAGTAATCCTGTCGAAGAATTGAGAAAAAGGCCGAATTTTCATTTCCAGCTGGTAATTAAAAAAAATTAATACTTGAGCAGTAATAAATGGTTAAATGCTTAAATTTTGGAATTTCTTATCCTTTTCATTAGGAATAATTTTAAATGAGAATTAGAGTTTAATTTTTTAATAAACTGCGAGAATATATAATTAATACTTTTTGCATAGTGATCAATGTAATCAATAATCAATAGATAATGGATAAGATGCTTACCAACTATTTTATAAAAAATTCCACCATTATTTTCTTCATCCTCATCCCATGCATAAATACGAGTTAAATGTTTTGCAGCAATATTTTCACGTATTGTTAAATTACCACAACTTGATGGCGAAATTCGTAGTGGATATTGATTGACGCCAATTACGCTTAGATGGACGGATGACCAATCAAATTTTTTCCTCTTGACGCTGTCACTAAGAAAAAAACTTTTCTCTTTGAATTTAATAATTTCTGAAGAAGTAAAAGGAACTTTTGACGAGGCAATTTTCTGAAATGAAACTTAATTTAGTGGAATGGAAAGTGCAAATTCATTGCATTCTTTAAAATTTAAATATGATTCATTGATGGCGAATCATTCCATTTCTTCAAGTTTTTATGTGCGAGACATCTCGACAAGAGATTTTCCAGTTTGGAAAATTATTTTTTAAAAAGCGATATTATCTTTGAGTAATTTAACTTTTTAAAATTTGAGATGACAAAAAGGAAATACTTTCTTTAAAAGCTTTTATCCTTACCAAGCCAGGTATATTTTCCAGGTGTAGTATCTCGCAATGATATCAATTTCCCATCATCTGACAATTGCAGAATGTCATTCGTTGAAGCAAAATATGAAAATAATTTCATATTTGGCCATTCACTTTCTGAAATAATGTTTATTAATAATGATATCGAATAGTGATAACAAAATGCCATCTCGATCAAATTTAGCTCAAAAATATCGTTATCAAATAATTAACAAATTAATAATTACTAAAAAATACCTGGATTATTGCTCAACTATCATAAAAAGTTATCATTAACTCTTTGTTACTACGTAGCTATTATCAAAACAAATATCTGTTAATTATTTTCATAGCTAAATTGACTTTTATCTATTTGATAATTCATATCAATTTTTATATTACTTACTGTTAACGAAGAAATCATATAGAATAGTTCCTGGATTAGTACTACTATTCATACTAATAAAATATTTCTGTTTTTGGAAAAATTTCCATTGTCGACGATTTGAATCAAACTTTACAACGATATTCTTATCAGTGTATTTCGATGGTATACCATTATCGCTAGCACGAATACGTATACTTCGTTCACCATAGAAACGATGTTTAAGTGTTAAGGCACCTAGAATAAAATATCAGTTATTGATTGCAGATATAATTACTGCTAGTAATTTGAATATTTGATATACTTGAAATATTTACTGATTACAGAATCATCAGATTCAATTATGATCATTCATCACTCAAACAGTGCAATGTATCATTGATTATTTCTGTTGAAAGAGAAATTATTCTCCAAATAAATTTCAAAAATGCTTCTTCTTTTAATGATAAAAAAATTACAAAAGTAAGTATGCAATACCGGTATTCGAATCAATATTGAACATATCATCGATATTGCCATCGATAATTGTATAAGTGATTTTAGCATTATCACCATTATCATTATCGATAGCAACAACATGATGAATGATATCACCGTCAACAAAATTATCATCTATCCTTATCTGATGTGAACTGAAGCAATGAAAATTTCATAAAGCAAAGAGTAAATTTATAAAATTTACAATGCATCGCTGCAATTTCATGAAATTTATCAAATCATCACTTAAATTTAGTAAAATTAAAGTATAAGAGTTGCTAAATTATCGAATTTAAGACAGTTTTTAATAAAATAAAAGAGAAATCCATTCTTAATAATAGTATTACTTCAAGAATATAAATTTAAATATTACGAAAATAATTTTTAAAAGAAAATATGAATAGCAGCGGAAAGAGAGGAACCTTAAAAATTGCGGTTGATGATCGTTGACATCTTCAATATCAATAAAAACAGCGCAACGTGAACGTCTTGCAACACCACGATAGTTATTTTCCGCTTCTACTACCAAAAACAATGATAAATCCTTAAATTAACATTCTAATTTTTTATATTACTTTTATTTCTGCTGTCTCTATTCATCCATATAATACTTGATTTTTTCTCAAATATTTTATTCGCCTGAAATTTGAATTTTATATAGACTCATTTTGAATATTTTCGAGAGTATATGAATAACCTTGACTTGATTTGAATATTGTCGAGAGTACATGAATAAAATGATAATAATTTAGATAATGTTCGATTCAACTGATAGCAGCAAGCTTATGAGAGAAATCGATTAATCAATTACCTGTTCCCAGTGCAACGAATGAATTAGCAATATTTCAGCAGTATCCGGATCAATTGAAAATAAGCCTTTAGAACCTTCGATTATTGAGTAACTCAATTGTTCATCAATACCTTCATCAATTTCATCAGCAGATATTTTGCCGATTATCGAACCTAAATTTTAATATGAATATATATTTTGGAGGATAATTGAAGAGTAATATTTATTTAAGCAATCTCAATATTTTCTTTATAGCTCAGTTCTTTCCTCTCAGAAAATACCAAAAGACCCTTTAAATTCTCGATACTTCTTTACATCTTTTCTCTAAGAAGATATTATGCTCTCAATAATGTAATAATTATTAATTCAATATAAATAATTATTAATTTTAATATAAATTGGCTTATATAAACTTTTTCATACAAACATTTGGACTCATTTAATGTCATCAATTTGGCCAAATGAAAAATTGAATTTCGTTTTATTAAAGACAGTTTATCAAATTTTCCACTTTTCTGATGGATTACCTACCTGTTGGCTCATTTTCTTTAATCGTAAAAAATCGTGGGCAGTGGGTAAATTGAGGCCAATGAATATTTGTTGATTCCACTTCGATATATACACTTTTTGTTCAATTTGATAATAATCTGGTGGATTCCATTTTTGCACTTTCAAAAGATAATGTTTATCATGTATCCAACGGAAATTTGTGGCCAGGTATAATGTCGAAGTGATACTATCCAAATAAAATGCATCTATCTAAAATAGTTAATAATATAAATTCTTATTCTATTCTACCTTAATAAAATATAAAATTAATTAATTCCTTTCGGATTAAGCCATTAATTCCTTTTTCGAATTTAAGGCCAATATAAAGTAATATTTTTGGATAAAAGGTCGTTTATATCATTTTTTGATCAGGAAAATTCATTCAAATATAAGTAAAATTTGTAATTAAAATTTACTTCATTTTCTAAATGCCAAAATGTCCCATTCCTTTTCTCTTTGCTTAGTGTTACTAATTTTGAACCAATTGGAATAGTTTTTGGTATCCTGAAAATTGAAGCTGCTATCTCGAGATTTAAATCATATCATCTATTTATAATTACATATTAAATATTTTGGATAAAAACTAGCAAATATAAATATCTTCCCAAAAAAACTAAATTGCAAATATAAATATCTTCCCAAAAAATATCGTCCCAAAAAAAATTACATTTATCATACAATTTCGAGTGCACAAAAATAGATCTTTAGAACATAAAGCGATAAAGATTATGATTTTGACAAATGGTTTAAATGCTAAAAAAAAGTTTTTGATGTAATTTGATCTGATAACAGATATCACTGACTTTATCACAATTGTTTCGTCGTCCAGATATGGGATTCTCGAAATTGATGTACGTATGATAAATGTAATTTGTTTTTGGCGTCCATCATTATCAAATGCTATTATTGAGAGAGTTCGACTATCTTCTATTGATGCGGCATTAAAATGTACCGAAGTGCGAAGAGTATTGTTCCAAATCTCGAAATTATCCGAGATATCTTGAAATGAAATTAGCTTATTGATTAGAATTATCTAATTTCATCCAATAATAATAATCTCTTTTTAATTCGAGTGAGACAATGTTAAATAAAGTGTATCAATCTTCAAATATTAAATTTTAAATTTCATATTTTTTTCTACCAGAAAAAAGGAATCGAAATAATTCATACCGCTCATTTCAATTTCCCATTTGGCAACATTCGTCGCATTAAGTATTTTTAATAAGCAACCTGATGAGCATTTATCATCAATCCTACAAATTCATAAAATTGAATATCACATATTAGCTGTTAGTAGCAATTTATAATATTTTAATTTTGACAAATTTCTTTTTTCTTTTGAAATCGTGATAATTCCATAAAATCGATTGATAATTGGCTTAACATGTATAATAATATAAATGTTACACAGTCATAAAAATTGAAAGTGGAAAAAACTAGTGGTGGAAAAAATCTTTCATTATTCAATTGGCCCAAGTATATAATTTTAGATCTAATCGATAATTTTTCCTAATCATCTTTAAATGAAAAAAGTTTAAGATCAATTTAAATCAATTTGTAAATATTTGATTTACTCAATGATGCGATCTATTGGTTCCAGAAGTTTAACTTTAGAATGTATTCTTTCAATTGTAATACGAATTGGACAGATAGTTGACCGGGCTTGTATATCACCATTTCGGTCCAAGATTATTATCGATAAGCGACCTTCTTTCCTGTAGTCTTTTGGCGAAAGTTTTCTTTTCACAAACAATTCTCCTATAATAATTAAAAATTTAAAAATTGTGATATTATTAATAAAAATAAAATAAGGAAGTGAGATTTCTTTGATAATACTACTACTACTATTACTACTAATACTACTACTACTACTACTACTACTACTGCTACTACTACTACTACTACTACTCACTACTGCTACTACTACTCACTACTACTACTACTACTGCTACTACTACTACTACTACTACTACTACTACTACTACTACTACTACTACTACTACTACTATATACTACTACTACTACTACAAATATTACTACTACTACTATTGCTAATAGTGCTACTATTACTACTTATTCTCGAGCAATGTTCGAATTAATTACAATTAATTATGATTTAAGTCTTGGATATCTTCGTTTATTAGACTGTCTAATGTATCATAAATGTTATTATTTTTCATAGAAAGAAGTTGTACGTACCGTTATCTCGAATAGCAAAATTTACATCCTCTACTTGTAAGCGATACAGTAAACTTCCATTTATGCCTTCATCCGGATCACTGGCAATCATTTTGTCAAATATTTCACCAACATCGGTTTCATCAGTAACAGTAAAAGTATTAACCATCGGACATAACGGTGAATTGTCATTTATATCCAAAATTTTAATATAAACGGTTATTTGAGATGAAAGTTCTGGCTGAAAACACTTAGTATTTATATACATATTTTTCTGGTTAATAATAGTTTGATTTCCATTTTTTAAATGTTTACCATAATTTTTAGATAAGTCTGTTCAAATCTGTTCAAAATTGAAATTGTTAATGATATATTTAAACAAATTGATAGCAAAGTAATCATTTTTTATTTTGAATTAATAGGCCTCATAGATAAATCTAATTTATTAAAGGTGGAAAATATAAAATTTCACTTTTCCATGATCGCTAGCAATGACAATTAACTGATATTCGGCGATTGCTTCTCGATCAAGCATCGATTTTACGAAAATATTTCCAGTTATCGGATGAATACCAAAATCACGATTTTCTTCACTCAATCGATAAGAAATCTTAGCATTCTGTTCGCTGTCCAGGTCATTGGCTTGAATTGTTAGAATATCTGCCATAACTTGCGCATCTTCTGATACCTGAATTTTCCATTGATTTCTAAAAGTAATTTGTTCGAGACATACCGTAATTTGCGAGCTATTTTAAATTTCATTCAGATATGATTAACTTACTTCAGCGGAATATATCTGTTCGTTGAATTCAGGCCTATTGTCATTAACATCGAGAACATTAAGCACAACAGTGATATTGGAAGAACGTGCTGGTATGCCTTGATCTCGTGCTTGTATCACTAAATAATACTTATTGATCGTTTCAAAGTCCAATTTATCCATCAACATTAATTCACCACTTAATGGCCGAATCGAGACTGGACATAAGGGCTCACTTTTCAATACTGAATATATCACCTTGCCGTTCTGAATTTATTTTTAATGAAGCGATGAATTATGCAATCATGCAGAAGTTAAAAATTAAGCATTCATTTTTTTGATTGATCATTTCTACAAAGTAATATTAAAATGAGATCTCGAAAGATGAGATTTTGCTGTTATCAGTGATATCATTCAGACAGAGTGCTTAATTATTTAGTGATATGAACAGATTGAGTAGATAGGAGCAAATAAGATAACCTTTCCACGATCTTTATCATATGCTTGTACAGCAAAGAATGGCTGATGTGTAGGATGATTTTCATCAATGAATGATTCCACTTTATCCATCTCAAACGTCGGATCATTATCATTGGTATCAATTAATTTGATGAGAACTTGAGTGAAATTAACTGTTCCACTATCTTCCATCTTTGCCTATATAAAAGCCAAATTAATTGTTCCAAACGTTCACTCTTTTAATTAAATTTAAATTGATAATTGATAATTACCTGTATATTAAGTAATAACTTTTCCCATTTATCAGCATCCAAATATTGCGCAACGTTAATTTCACCACTTTCAGCATCAATTGAAAAGAAATGATCTGAATCTCCAGAATATATACTGTAGCTTACTGGAAGTGATCCCTTAACTTTAACCTGAAAATAAGTAAAATGAAATAGTAATAGATTGAAAGATATCTGGTACATTTTTATGAAATATTAAAAATTGATGATCTTAAAAAGATTAAGATTTTGTTAAATTTCAATAAAGAATTTTCCATAAAAAAATTTAATTTCTAATATTTTGACTCATTTAAATATAATATCATTCAATATTTACCTGTCCAACTGTAATACCTGGAAGCGTTTCTTCTAAAACGTTAAACTTATACAATGTACTGGTAAATTGTGGAATTTCAGTAGAACTATTGATAACGTTGATATGAACGATAGCCTAAAATTTAATTAATATGTAATGAATTAAAATCAATATTGATAAGTTACTGCTGTTTTTTCTCGAGAATTGTTAAATATACCTGCTTCTCGCTGATCAATCCTTTTTCATCAACAGCCTCAATCATCAAATCGTAATTTTCCTTTGATAATTTCTTTTGTGCATATAAGCGACCTGACTTTGCTTCTAATCTAATATCATCCGATTCTTCGGTCGCAAATTGATAACGGACCTTAAAAAAATCCGGAATTAGCATCCTGAGAATGAATATGCAAAATATTAAAATAAATGAAACTGAATAATTTCTAAAACATGATGATCCCCTAGGCTTTCTCTAATTGGATTTCTTATCAGTATAGTGATAATGCAAGTTTAGAGAAGAAAGTGCTTAATATCTTAGCAAATTTGTCGATATTTTTAATTGCATCTGATCGTACAAAAATATTAACTTAAAAATATTTACATACCTTTCCATAAATTCCGCTATCAGCATCATCAGCTAAAAGTAGTACTAGTAGACTACCAATTTCCACGTTTTCTCGTATCGACACGTTATACTTTTCAGGATAAAACACAGGTGCATTATCATTCACGTCCTCTACATGAACATTTACCAATGCTCGACTTGATCTACCATCTGAAAGATAGCAATAAATTCTACATTATTCCAAGATGATAACATTGAATCAATGAGATTTCTCAACATATTTCTGATATATCTTTGTAATCAGATCATTAACACTTATCAGCGTATTTCTGATATGTCTCTTGTAATCAGAAATCAGAAGATACGTAAGTGAATAAAATTAAATAATAATAAACGACAATAACATAAATAAATTTGCATTTATGCAAAGATATTGCGTGAATTACTCATTTGAACTATTTTGAAAATCTTTTGCATAATTTCATCGATAATTGATAAGATACCATCTGTTGCAAGCTTTATGAATAATTTACATTCATCGTGCAGCATGCATGAATGCAAGCATCTATCCATCCATGTCATCAATAATTTCATAAACTAATAATTGTATGATTCTTTGCATTCATTACCCATTCGACATCTATTTTTAATTATTCACAATTCTCGTAAACATGAATCTATACGATGAATTCAAATTAAAATGTGAGAAAAAATTTTGAAAGAACTAACTAATATGATGAGCATAGACATGAAGTTGATAGATGGTGCATTGTTCATAGTCGAGAATAGAATCGAGACAAATTCTTCCAGAATTTGCGTTAATTTGAAATGGTTCTTTTACTGAATCAATTTTTAATAAACTATAATATATGCTCGTTTCATTGCCACAATTATTATTTGCTTCTACCTAAAAAAAAAAGGAAAAAAGTATTATCTTAATTATTTAAAGCAATAATTGATTGATTTTATTGATCGATTAATAATAATAATTCCAATTCATTTATGCTATAATTAAATTTCATTGCATAAATATTGAATTTATATTCATCCATTCCTGTTGATTGTCATGGTAACGCTATAGCTTAGTATTTATTTTATTTATACTTTTTAGACGCTTTTAACTTCTCACTTTTCGATTAACTTCAATTAATCGATCATCCATTTAGTTTAAGTATTTAATTATATTTTAGTTCGTATAATATAATGAAGATTAATTTAATTTTTATATATATATATATATCATTAATAATTTTATTTTTTATATGTTGAATAAATGTTGATAAGAATTATATAATTATTTATAGAATTAATTAATTTAATTGATTAAAAAATGACTGATAAATTTTAGGATAATAAAAATGTCATTGAAATGTATGCCTTTATTATTTCTCAATATGGGTAGCGAAATGATTTATATTTTACAACAACGTCTAAAGGTATTTTTGCTATTTTAAAATTTCCAATAAATTCGACGATATTTCAAAGAAATAAAATTAAGAAAAAAAAAAGAAAGATAAAATATGAGAAAATGTAAAATGAAAAATAAAAATTCTAAAAAGAATTTTTTGAATAGAATAAAATAAATTAAATTAAATTTTATTGAAAATAAATTAAATTAAATTTTATTGAAAATTTAATTTCTAATCAAAAAAGAAATAAGTTAAAAATCTTCAAATCTAATTTATGCATATTGAAAAAGATAAAAAAAGGATTATTTTTAGGCTCAAAAAGTAAGCAAAGAGAAAACGATACAAGTATTACAAGATATTTTACATATTCTATTCAATACGAAATTTTTAAATGAATTATTCAAACCACAGCATATTTGTAGCAGGCAAATTATGCGAATTTTTTTGAAAAACTTGCCCATTCAAGTATTATGCGACTTAACGAGACAAGGTAAAATTTGTTTAGGTATTTTTGTCGATTATTTCTAAATTCTATTTAAATATATTACCATCTCTTATCAAGCTAATAAATATACTATTTAAATTTCAACAAAACAACTACTTCATCTTTCTATCAATCGATATATCGGATTTGATCTATATCATTTTCTTAATTTTTATAATTTCCTATTATTTATCATATATTCGATAAATCAAACTTTACAGCATGGATAAGCTATATGCATTAATAACAATGACTTACAAATATCAACTTCAACTTTGTAATGGACCTGAAGATATCGTTTTCATAACACTCAATCATTTAGACAGTATTCGTGAAATTTTGCCTGAAGACAAAAAGTTGAATCAATGTCTGGATGTGGCTCATCGAATGGTGTCATTCTACATTAAAAATGAATTGATAAAAATGATAACATCATTTTCAGTTTTTTGTAAAAATGTTCTTAGAATGAGGAGTATTATCACAATATTGATAATTCAACGAATTAGTCTGATTTTGATGATTATCCTATATATTTGATTTAGTTAATAAAAATTCAAGAATTATATTAATGAATTATTTTATAATTTCAGGTTGTTGTAACATATCATGAAATTCCTCTCTGGGAGCAAGCAATGATTCGAAGTTGTTTGCTAAACTTTTTCAGGTAAGATAAATTTTGATATTAGCATATTTCAAAATTAAGCTTTTTTTTAAAAAAAAAGCCTGAATAGTAACCTCAAATTGTACTGTTATAATTTTAAACGATTGATATTTAAATTACATTATCAATATGATATGAAGAAACGATGAATTATGAACAAAAATTTTTGAAAATGAAATGAAATAAAATGAATTTGCTTATTTCAAGAATTCCCGACTGAATGTGTCATTATTTTTACGTGAAAATAAGCAAACAGAAGAAGGTCGATTCATCTTATTCCCAGAATCAAATTATCAACTACTCTATAATGGTAGTCCTCCTGGAAAGATACGTTATTTCGATGGTGACGAAGAAATTTGTACGGAATCATTTCCTGTTGATGATAATGCTATCACGTACAAGCCATGCTTATCTCGGGTAATCTTTTCATTCAGTTATTTAACTTTGTAAAATGAAAATATGCAAAGATTTCAATGAGATTGAAAAAGTTATTTAGACCAGAAACATTAAGAAAGCATTAATACGATGATTCTGTATATTGATTCGAAGTATATTCAGCCTTTATGGACATAAACAGTTCTATGTTTATGCTCGATCAAATTCTCGAATGATAGGTTAAAAAGAAAAAGAAGTAAAAATACTAATATCTTACCTTTCCCTACTTTTACCATTATTTACCCGCGGTTCCAGGGAAATGTCGAATTGAATGGAAATAACAGAGGTACGACACTGGGTAACAACATGTATAAGTCACCAGAAAGTTTACAGGTTCTTTTTTTTTATCATTATTCTCAAAGTCATATGCAAATTTCAATTTAATGATAAAAAGATAAATATATGACCTAGTTTTCGTATCGCGACGCAACAATGAAGCATAGTTCCAACATTGCGACGCAACAAATTATTTATATCATTAGCGATATAGCTAATATAAATTAAATAGCATTTAAAAGATATTCCAAATTTGAATTTTACTCAGACAAATTTCTCTCTTTTTCAATAAATTTTGAATTTTAGCTGAAAAGTGGCGATACAATAATGAAACCAGGGGCTATATTACCAGATGGCGAATTGCGATTATTATCAGCACTAATTATCAGTCCCGAAAGAAATCAGCAAAAGGTTTTTCAGCATTTATTGATTGATTGATTGCATGAAAGCAAAAAAATTGCTAAAAATTTGCTTATAATTGTATATTTTTTGAAATTTCCAATTTTATATTTCTCGAGATTTATTGATGAAATTTTAAAAGTTCAGGATTTGATTTGAATTTATTCTCAAATGAAGAGGAAGAAAAGACATTTGTAGAAGAACGTGATAAAGCAGTAACAACAATGATGCATATCGATGCCAGAAAAGATCATAAAACCATTACTGCAGCAGTTGCTGAAGTAAGTAAAGTTTTCATTAAATTTCAAAAATTTAAATTTAACATTCATAATGAGAGATATATCATGATTATAGCTTTGTCCTCTTTTTTTTTCGTCAACAAAAGATTTTTGATCATTTGACATAATTGGTATCCTAAATATCGTATCAATCTAGTTTGGAAATTTTTTTTTTCATTGATGACAACAGATGTGAAATTCAATGATTATCGTTGAGAAATTATAGTTAACAGATGTCATTTCCTAAACAAAATAAGATCTTCCGATTATTGCTTATATTACTTAATAATTATTAGACTAGGCAAATTGTTTATTATTTACATATTCCTCATTGGGTGATTATTAAATTTTAATAAAAGAGAAAATTTTCTCAACAAAAAAAGAATATTTTGAAATAAATATGAGTTTCAATTTATTGCTCTGCGTTATCAGCACTAAATTTATTTCTTATTAGATTGTAAATTAGTGAAAAGTGTATTGAAAATTTTTCCTATTAATTAATTCATTCGATAGATCAAAGGATAGTATATGTAATTAATTGACTTAAATAAATAGAGGAAAACGAATTTTCAACAGACTGCAATTTGTAAAATTAATTTGTTTAATTTATAAAATCAGAAAATTCGATAAATGATTTGGTGAAAGTTGAAGTAGCTGATGAATATGGAGAAAATAGAAACTTTGATCATAAATTTATTTAAGAAATCAATCTTTCTTTGATCTTTCTTTTCTTAAACTTTGGAATATATCCAAGTTTCGATGATTACAGTTGTTTTAGCTATACTATTTATGATACATAATCTTCAACAAATAGTTCAAATTAAAGAGTCATTTTTTTGAAAATTCGCAATATAATTCATTTTCTAAATTATCGAGACATTCGTTTCGCATATTCTATCGTTGGTCGCTATCCTATCGCCGCTGTTGATCGCTATGCCAGCCTTTTCAGATTAGAATCAATAAATAAGAGATAAATCTGCTTATCATTCACAAAAATGTTTGTTGAGATTGTTTGAGAATGATATTTATTGTAGCATTTCTATTTGTTCAAATTTTTCATTCATAATTTTCTATAAAATTTTTCTACACTTATTTTCATGTTTTCTTGTATCTCATCGATGATAGCATAATTATAGTTACTGATTGATCGGTCGAGAATGATTGATTCTAAATCTTCTTGGCGATAGATGTGCAAATATACTAAAATTTTGCGTTATCTTTTTCATCCGTTCTCTTCGATCGTAATAGTTACTCAAATAAAAGATTACAGAGATGAATGATAAAATTATTTGACGATGATCTCAAGGGCACACATTAAGTGTCGCAAACCAACAACAACAATAATAATAATAACAATAAACTAAGAAACTTATTACCATTTTAGGAGGTATGCAACTACTCTATTCACTGTAAATTCTTCTTTTAAAAGGTCAAAATAGCATAATAACACACAGATTAGGTTGTTGTCACTGTTCATAAGGATTAACACCTTTGTAGGAGAAAGCTTAGGATTTTCCTATAACTATTATCGGATACTTGATGATAAGACATTTGATGCAAAAATTATCATCAATTTTCTTATGACTATTATTGGATAATTTATGATCATATATGATGCGAAAGTTATTACGAATTTCTTTGTAACTATTATTAAATGATGATATCACATATGATGGAAAAGCAAGCTATCATGCATTAGATTGTGGTGATATATGATATAGGATCAGGAAGTCCAAAATGGCTTCTTAATTTTTTATAAGATTCTTTTTATTACAAACTTAAAAATTTAAAAGAAATACTTATTTCTAAATTTATATGTGAGATGAAGAAGTTTAAAATTATTTATTAGAAATTAAGGAAAACCCATTTTTCAAATTTAATATATATTTCATTAAATTAAAAAGAAAAAATAAATGGGAAATTTTAATTACTTAAAATATTAATTTCAATTATGCCATTATTTTCATTAGCATTACAAGAAATTATTCAAATTTTTCAATAATAGAAGTCATTATGAAAGTTTTGCAAAATGAATTTTCAGTTAAAAATGGAAACATCATCACGTGTATTGAAAAAAGGCGAAGATATGCTAAATTTATTGGATGAAGTGGCAAATCGTCCAGGTACATCAGCCAAAAGTTCTACAAAACGGCGAAGCATATCAACGATACGAAAATAAGCGCAATAAGAAGTAGTTGTTATTTAAGCATTAATTTCATAAGTCAAAGATTAAAGCTTTTTTTAAAAAAAGAACCAAAAAATTTCATTGCTAACTATATTGCATGTAGAATCGCTGCTTAATAGAAATGATTATTGGATATATTTATAATTTAAATTATTAGCAAACGTTGATCAGTTTAACTTTCATTTTATTTCATTTCCCACATTCATTATCAGAATTTGATTTGAATCAGATATGAAAGTAAAGTTTTTAAGTTTTATAAAAGCAGAATCAACTTTACCGGATAAACTTAATTTTTGCGGATTTTGAAATAATTTTTAAATATCATCCCTATTTGTGTAACAAGAAGAAATGCTAATTTAATAATTGTATGATTCATGTTTGGCTACCTAATGAAAGCATAAAGGTAAAGTCATATTTCGTAGTTTTAATCATTCAAAATTAAATTTCTAATTAAGTTGGCTAAAAGGCATTGAAGCGGAAATTCATTAGCGTGATATTAACCCATTCTCATTAAATCACTAATAATATATCAATCATTAAAGGTATTGAGTATACCTGTTATAATATTGTTACCTTTTGCAAGATAAAGTTTTCCAATGATCGATTAAAAAATAAAGATTTCAGCGGCTTTTTTGTTCGCCAAATTTGAAAAGAAATATTTTTGCATATCTGAAGGGAACTTTTAAAGTTAAAATAGTTCAAAGAGATGAATAGCGATTTTAAATGAGTCATATGAATGAAAATAATTGAAATTGAATTCATTACCTTTTCGATCATTTCTATCTACTTGTACTGTTCATAATCATCAAGAGGAATATTTTAGTTAATTCTCGAGTAGCATTCTCGAGATTTTCATGATAAATTATTTTAGAAATTGCTATAAATCTATTCTTAATTTTAATTTTCCAATACCATCTTAATGTTTAATTTCTTTGAAAGATGCATCCACTCATCATATTAAGTTTACCATATAATCTTATTTAGTTGAATTTTGATGGATAATGGATAAATGATATTGACCTCTTTTGTCATATTCTTTCAATTATCATTTAAAGGACAAAATACTTATATAAATCATTCGAGATTATGCAAACATTATGTAAGTATGTATGATTGAATGATTTTAATTGAAAATTTATGAATTTTATGTCAAATTTTATAAATTTGACATAAAATTTGAAACTTCATTATGTTTGATAGGATATAATTCAATTATGATGGACAGGCAATACATTAAGGATGAGTTATAATGGTCATTACCATAATGGTCATGGTAATGGTCACGGTAATGGTAATAATAATAATAGTGATGATGATGATGATGATGATGATGGTGTTGGAGATGAGTAAGGAAAGTGTGAATCCCTGTTTATGGAAAGGACAGTGACCTTAGCAATATTCTCTAGTCCATCTACTCTATCCCTCAGGTGTCACTTCGATATTGTTGCTGTCTCTGAAGAGAAGTAAATGTAACGCAAATTCTTTCACTTCCTCTTGTATCATAACTTTTCTTTTTAGTAAACGTCTCATCGGGATTATTGAAAATGAAATAAACGACCATTAGATGATCATATGTCATTCTTCCTCTTTAAAATCTTTAGCTTCGGTTATTGTCTTATACATTCAAAGAACGAAAAATGATAGTAGTATGTAAATTATGAGAATTAAGAAAAGCAAACATTTCAATCTTATTGATACTACCGCAAATAGAACAAAAATGAGAGTGAAATGTCAACAATCTATCATCAATTATGTTGACAGCATTATCATCCTTATCAACTGATCAGCTTAATCTTCAACAATTGTTACTTCAATATCTTTCATAAATTGATTTACTAATCTTTGCACATAAATAAATGTAAGAAAAAAATTAAGTTGCAACTTGGAATATTTGATGTAAGAAGGAAGCTATTTAAGAGATTTAAAGGATTGATTAGACGTATATCTAAGATAAAACGTTGAATTTAGGAATTTTAAAAATTCAGTGGCTATCACAAGGATCTATCATTTCAAACAAGCAACCTATTTTGCTAACAATTGTTTATCTTTAGTGATAAATAAAAAAAAATTAAACTTGTCAATTTATTTATTCTCTTTTCTATTTTCATATAATATCTATCATTCGCTTGATATATATTATTTGTTTACTATTGTATTTTTCTTTCCATTTTTTCTAAACTTTTAAAAGATTGGTCACTTGGATTGGTCAAAAACAAAAAAAGAAATTTGTCAAAATGCTACATATTTGTAGGCGATTCTGTAAAGCATAAATGATCCGACAGAAATTGAATTTCAATTTGAATAATACTTCAAGCAGTTAAAAAAAGCATTGAGTAATTTTTTAACTATAAAATATCCTGCATAATATCATTTCCAATTAATTCATAATTAAAGTTATTTATTTCAATTGGATAAAATATATATTTGATTCAGTAAATTTTTAATTAAAAAATTCTATAAAGATCGGCGTAATATATTCCTTACACTCACTTTTTAATATCCTCCTATATCATATATAAAAGAACGATAAGATCTTTTATAGCAAACTTACGATTTCGAGTATTTAAGTATTCAAATAAGAACTCGAATATAATGCATTCCTTAATGCAATTATGTCTTACTACCAACAATAAAACGATTGTTTTGTTAATAACAATTTATTCGTAATTTTGCATAATTTTATTTTGCCGATTTTTTTTCCTCTAAAGAAAGTAGTTCTACCGAATTTTGATAAATGACAGATGACATCTGACCTTGAGAAGACAAGTTCCCGGTTCGGCATCCTCCTTAACGGTAACATCGTATAACGGTTTTGTGAAAATAGGTGGTCGGCTACTATTGTCAATAACTTGAGCAATAACATCGATTGTTGAAAATAATGGTGGAATGCCGGAATCTTCTGCACGAACGCGAAAACGATACTCGGAGAGTGAACAATCAAACTAAAACATTCAACTTTTATGAGCTTTTCAAATGAAAAAAAAAACGAAAACAAAAAATCAAAAATTATTATGAAAAGTAGGAAAAATTATTTTGAAATTGTGAAAAAAAAGAAAACGAACATTTTCGTTGAAATTTAGGATACCGGTATCAGATTCAACATCGAACAGATTGGTATCCGAAATAGTATAATGTATTCGAGCATTTTCACCACTGTCGGCATCTGATGCTTGAATTCGTACTAATTTATGATGCGTTATAGAACGATTAAACATTACATGGATTATTGATTTTTCAAATTTAGGTGCATTATCATTGATATCAAGTATCTGAAAATATTCGAAAAAATTTAAGTTTGAGAAATTTCTCGCAATGTTATGTATTACTTACGTAAAGTTCTTCAAACTAAAAATTCATTAAATTTTTTTTAAAAATATCAATAACTATACCTCAAAAAATATCGGAATCTCGAGCAATTGTCTCTGATTAAACTTCATTGTAAGGAATAAATTATAATAGGATTTTAGTTCACGATCAAATGATCCACAAACAAGTATCAAATAAACATCTGATGAATCAGTTTCTTTAAGACATAACGCATCACATCCGCTTATTGATAATTCACTGTAATTTTGAAATTAATCTACTGATAAAAATTATGAGTGAATATTTGACCCATAAAAGATTCTAATTAAGGAAGCAATCTTCAGAAGGAAGGTTCAATTATTTCTGCTCTATGTTTATGATTCAACTTTTTCGAATTAAAATTTTTACAAATGTAAAAAGAAAGAAATAAACGAACCTTTTCTGAGGTGCATTTTGTACAGCGATCCGAGCAATAACATGACCAATTGTGATATTTTCATAAACTTCTGGCTTATTGTTATCAGTAAGCCAAAAATATCAAAATTAAGATTTGGTTGATTATTCTTTTGAACAGTAATAGTTAGAAAAGTTGTAGATTCAAGAGGATGCGGTAATCCATGATCACTTGCAACAATGAGAAGCTGATAAACTGAACCAGAAATGAGAAGTTTCGGATCACTTATTCGTACAACGCCACTTTTACCATCAATTTGAAATGGAAGCTTCAGATCAGCACGATTCTGTAAATTCATTATTAATCAGGTTTTGATAAAATATATTTAATCGTGTTTGCTCAGGTGAGAGATTTTTACGTCATAATGGTTATTTGAAATACTGGCAAAGTTTAGAAATTATTACCTTTGCAATGTAGTAGGTAACTCGAGCATTTTCGCCAAGGTCAGGATCTACAGCATGGACAGTTGCAACTACGTAATCCATTGACGCATTCCATGGGATAGAAGCGCTGTATCCATTTTCGTTAAATTCTGGTGCATTATCATTTGCATCCAGAATCGTAACATTGACAAGAATCTTGCCACTGCTAAAATATCATCAAATAATCATTATTGAGAGCTATTTGCTTATAAATTAAAAATAATCAGGTTCATTTGATTATACTATCAGTATCACTTCATATAATCAACTTCATGATACTTCCTTATTTAAATATCATATGTGATATTTTGTAGTTATTTTCTTAAATTTGAAAGTGAATTCTTTTTCTTTGCTCCTTCTTTTCTAAATAAAATTTTATAAATTTATGATAATCAATTATTCTCATCTTATCATAATTGTTATAAATCATTCTTTTTTATCTCATTTTTTGATATATTTCATTGAGTTTATTTTTCTTTAACAATCTTTTTCTATTAATTTATCAAACTGATAATTACATGAAGTTTGATTATCTTAATATTGATAAATATGATATTACTCCTAGATATTATACTTTATTCTTTAAAATACAATTTTGTTATAGTTATTTAAATAGAACTATTATATGTATGAAATTTTATAAGTAAACTTATTTAGATTATTTAAATTATATAAGTATATTTTCAATATAGTTGTAAATAATACTTTGGTGGATTGCCACCATCTAAAGCTTCAATTAGAAGTTCATATTGATCACGATATTCTCGATCTAGTTGTCCATTTACAATCAAGTCAACGTATAGCATTGAATTGATTCGTTTATTGATAATCTTAATTTAAAATTAATCGCTAAATGTAACGGTTTAAAATTGAAAGATTAACAAATGCATATATTAATCAATTATCAAAATGATATAAAGATTAAAAAGTACAAAAAATAGAAATTAATAAATAATAATAATAAACAAATCATACTTAATTATTGATAATAATGTTTTTTTTTCAAATAAATTCATAAAATTATTTGGAATTTTTCAATTCAATTTCAACCTTTCAATCTTTTATTTTATTCATCTTTTTCAATAAAATATAATAGCATAAAATAAACCTGAATGCATTGTTAACATTCCCGGATATGATATGATATTTGATCACTGATAGTGGAGGTGAATCATTATCCACTGCTGGTGGTAATGAAATTTCTGAATTTAATGCTGCAAATTCGGAAATAGCCACCTGAAAAATTTGTATTTTGATGAAATATTTACAATTCAATTTGTTGGTAAAATTAAATAGTAAAATTAATTAATTTTTGGATACTTTCCAAAAAGTTTTATTAAGAAAATGAGCGAACATAAATAAATAAATTTCATTTTATAGTATTTTGAAAACGTATCACAGATATTCCTAAACAAATGAATTTCATTCGGGTAGATGGTATCTATCAAAATTACGACAACGATCGCTAATGTCATCATCTATCAGTCTTTTGAATTCATATTATTCAGCGTGGGAACGGATGTATTATGATCGTAATAGTCTGTTCAATTTTTGTTTTTTTTTTTTTGCCCGAATTTAGAATTTTCAACTATCAAAATGAGTACAGGGAAGAAGATAATAAAAGATATTATTATTATTATTATTATCACTGTTATTGTTATTATCATTAGTTAAAAAACGCCAATTTAAAAGATAGGTAATGAATAACTAGTCACCAACGAGGCTTCTTTTGCTTTTCTCACTTGATAAATTTCTTAAATATTTATTACTAAATTAGTATCCTAGATTCTAGTACCAGCTACTTCGGTGACATCCATAATTTTATCATTGCACCGTGCGAAGCTAGAATCCAGAAATTTTATATCATCTACGCTCTATTGAACCTTATCAATTCTTGAAAGTTTTAATTAAATAAGAAAACAATTAATTAAATAAAAACAATTTAAGTAATAAAGAAATTTTATAAATCATAAAATATTCGATTGTTATTTATTTATTTATTTGTTTACTTTTCTTTCCTTTCATTATGCTAATTATTGAATTTTAAAATTAAATAATTTATAATAAATACAATTCTATAACAAAATGCAAAATTTAAAATAATACATTTCATATATATATAAGTATATATATATTTTAACAAGATACTTCTTATCATTGTAATTCCATACAACTTATTGTAATTTTATTTATCAACTTTTAGTAATGAGAATAATAATTCTCGAATTTATTTTATCTTTTATAACCAAACTTTATTTTGTCGAGAATACAACTGTTAAATTTTTTGAACTTTTCTATTACCATATTGAAATATAAGAAAATATTATCGTATTATCACATAGACTTGGATTATCGGCAACAACAAAAAAAAGCTTTTCTTTAGATTAAACTCATGATACTAAAATGAGGTCAAACGTATACATATTTATCGTGAAGGGGAAAAAGAACGAAAGATTTGATAAGACTATTATTTGAATTTGGGAAATTTTTTTGAACAAAAATTAGCTATGCCTAAATTATAGTAATCATATTAAAATATAAGTGATAATTTTTGATTATCATATTACTTATCTAATGATAACAAATTTTACAACATATCAGATTCTTATAAAATTGTATTGTTGTTTCGATTAAATTTTTATATGATAAAATTAATATAATTAAAAGAATTAATTATTGATGTGATGTAATTATGATCAATTTATTGATTAATTAAATATTTAATTAATTATCTATGAAATAGAATTACTATTAAATTATTGAATTATTAGATATGAAATATAATTTTAAGATAGAATTTGCTCATTTACAAAATATTTTAATTTATTTACAGCTATTTAATTCAAAGGAATTAAATAATAGAATAATTATTAATAACAAGAATTTGTATCCAAATATTATTTCATCAATTCAAATTAATTGAATTTTAAATTCAAATACATGTAAACTTGCATCAATTGATAAAGCAGGAAATGTTGGTGTATTATCATTTTCATCGATAACATTTATCGTAACATGAATTGCTTCACCATTTAATCGATTATCAATAGGTATAGCGATCAATTGATACGATGTACAACGTTCATAGTCAAGTTCACGTAATACACGTATTTCACCACTTATTTCTTCAACTGCTAAATGCTGCAATTGATAAAAATCTCGTGCAAATTCAATATCAATTTTTAGCTTTTTTGATAAAAATTTTTAAAAATATTATTTTATCGTTTAAATTTGATCTTTGTACTTTTTCCTATTTTTTTTTCAATTTGATAAATCTAAAATTGATTATTTTAATGGTTTCATAAAATTGAAGCGAAAATTTTGTCAGTTAAAAAAATATATTTCTAAAAAATTATATTCAATTTACTCCGTCATTTTTCTCATCATATTGCCTTTGTTGACATATTTTTTTCTCGACAATATTTAATTTTTTCTCGACAATATTCAATTTTCTTATCGATTTTTTAGCTTCTTATAAATTTGTGAACTTTAATTTCATTTAAATATTCTTCTCAGCTTTTTTTATCATTTTTTTCTTCTTTTTAGAACGATTGCGATGATCGTTTAAAAAAAAAAAAAAAAAAACTGGTTATACTATGATTATATGGTATTGATTGATAAGAATTGCTGTTTCTCATTTTATTTTATATGATAATGATTGATAAGAATTGCTGTTTCTCATTTTATTTTATATGATAATGATTGATAAGAATTGCTGTTTCTCATTTTATTTTATATGATAATGATTGATAAGAATTGCTGTTTCTCATTTTATTTTATATGATAATGATTGATAAGAATTGCTGTTTCTCAAATATTCTTTTAATATTTTCATTATTCTTTTTCTTTTTAAATTTCAATTTTTCCTATGAAAACTTTTTTTTTTCGAAATATTTGTAACAAAGAGAATAGTAAATTTATCAAATTATAAATGAAATTAAAATAATTTTAAAAGAAAAAGTTTAAGAAATAAATTTATTTCATATTTTATTCTTTTCATTCTTTTCATCGTTTTTTTCTAATCGATATTTCATAAAGTTATAAAATTCTTTAAAATTTTATTTTAAAATTTTTTTAATATTAATGAAATGAAAATGTAGACGAGATATTTATTGGTTCGCTACAAAATATTATAATCTTAGTAAGTTGATTGTTTCAATAGTGATAACATATTTTGTGATATGATTTTGTAAATTAATTAATTTCAATTCATTTAGCCCATATTTTTGATTGAATTATCAACGATCTATTCATTAGTTATAATATTAACTGATAGTATCATTTTAATTCATTTGAATTATTTCATGCGACAAAATTAACTTTGAATTTTGAATTCCAATACAAATATTTCTAAAATTTCTTAAAAATTTGTAACAATTATAAAATTGTTATCATTTGATATAATTTTCGTGAAATTTGATAAAAAAAAAAAAAAGGAAAGTAACAAGTAAAACGAATCATTTAGAATGTTTTTTTTAATCATTTCTTAATTAAACTTTTTAAAATTTTAACTTTGATTTTTAATTTTTAAATTTAAATCGAAATGAATGAATGATAAGTTATCATTCTGTTGCAGCAAAGGATAATCAGAATATTTGTTATCATTAAGTTTATTATTGTGAAAAAAAAAAAAACAATACTTATTGCTGCTTACTTTTTCGGTTTCTCCTGTATTATCCGGATAAATAATGTAAAATTTGGCTTAATACCATCAGATGGTGTATCATTGAAATATCCAATAATATGTCCAATAGCTATCTGTTCCGAAATATTGAAAACTTTTTGTACTTCACATTCTATACCTTGTAATATAATAATTGCTATCAATATTTGATATATAAGCATTCGGATAGCAGATAAATAGATGAATTACTGTAATAAGATAGAAATAGATAGTTTTTGTATGAGTATTAGACTCGAGGTCATCGACAGGGTCATTTTACATTATAGTCGATCTGAAAGGTAATCATCATCAGTTACTAGATGATAATGATCAAATGAGATAGCAAATTTCGTTTCATGTAACATCTATACATTTTTATTATATCGGCATTAGTACTTTGATAATTCTTTTAAAGGCCATTTTTAGACAATTAAAAGACATTCAAATAGTTAGATTTTTTTTTTTTTAAAAAATGATTGACTATTTTTACAAGAGGAAATGAAAGTAATGAAGAAGGAATGGAATTCCCACATTATTCACAAGTATCAGATATATAATGTAATTGAATTATAGGAGTATATCATATTTGTTAAAATATATAATTCAATAATCTGTATGATATTTTGAAATAATTTCAATAAATTTGAATTGAACTAAAAGAAGAATCGTATTGTTACTATTTAATTATCCTTTTGCAAAACTTTAACATTTTTTGATCCTTCAATTCTCAAATAATATAATTTCGGACAAGTAATATTCTGAGAACATAAATTTACTACCATCTTCTGATACAAAAATGATAAAGTTAGAAGTTAAGAAGTTAAGCGAAGAAATTACGATGAAGAACCGTAATATCAATAGAATAACAGATAATGATAGAGTATCAAAATGTAATCATTAAATTTTTGTATTTTCTAAAAACAGGTTTCCATCAAAGGGTATCATTTTCACTTGGAATGTTCGTTTTACACGATATATGAGAAATAAAAATACTTCAAGATAAACCAATATCTCACAAGATTTGCAATTATGATAAAGTTTATTGGTTTTTGCAAGAATGAAATTAATCTTTCTTTAATTCTACTAATTTTGAATAAATAATAGAATTAATGTCAATGTTTTGAACCATTCCATTTAATGATATAGTCTTGAAATATCAAGATTATGATAATATAAACTAACAATAACTAATATAAATTTTTATTCGAGAATGTGAGGCAATATTTATAGAGTGACAAATGAAATTAATTCTGAGTTCAATTTGTGCTAAATGAAGGCTTTGTTAGATATTAATGAAAAATAGATTACTCCAGATGTCAATGTTTAATCTGTTTCTTATGGAATAAGTTCTTTCTGCTTTAGATTGATTCCATTTGAGAAACAGAAGCTAAAAAGAAATGACTTAAATATCAAAGAGAAACATTTAATCACTTAGTTCATCTGTTGATCGATGATTGTTTAAGCTTCATTGACCTGAAAAGTTTATCAATGACTGTGTCATTATTGTTTTCAAGAATCAATCTGTTGAATCAAACTTTTATAGTTCGATTGGTTCATATAAATCAATTAAAGAATTGAAAAATAAAATGTGAAGAGATGGTATAAAAGTAATGGATAAATAAGTTAATTATTCTGATAATAGTTGAACGAGAGTGATTGAAATGTCGGTTACTCTCTGAAATGTATAAGAGGATCATTCATATAAATAATAATCATACCATTATTATTGCTCAAGAGTTATTAATAAAGAAAGAAAGAATGTAAAATATCGGAAATAAAATACTTAATAAATTTATGATTTCCAATTAATTCTTATTTTTAAACAATGATGACTTTTTCATTTGTATCATTCAAAAAAGAAACAACAATCAAATTATTTTTTATATTATTAAAAGGTAAGTTATTTTATTATTTGTTATTACTGTCAGCTTTTTTTTTCGTTTTTTTTTCATAAATGAACAAATAGTTTAAAATTCATCGATTATCAATTTAAATTCAATAAAAATTTAAATTTCATTTTGTTTTTGTTATAAAATATGTAGGAAATTAATAATCGATAAATCATTTTATAACATTATTGTTGAAAAAAAAATAGAAATTTGATCTGATATTAATTTAAACTATATTAAATGATTCAATGAAATAACGATGCAAATAATGCAAATGCTACAACAATAAGCAATGCAAGTAACATAGCATAGCATACAAATGCTACAACAATAAGCAATGAAAATGATACAACAATAAGCAATACAAATGCATTAACAATAACAAATAATGTAAGTAATATTATTTATCATTGCTATTCTCTAAGAACTGATAAAAGCGCCAAAAAGAGATAATTATCGATATTAAATATGAAGAAAATGATAAGAATATTTTTGAAAAACTTTACTTACGAAGACGAAAAAGAAATATAAAGATGCCTAACAACATTAATATATAATTTTGTGAATTAAATTTTCAAATAAATGATAAAAGGGATGTGTCATCGGTTTGTAATATTAAGTTTGAATTGCGGCGACAAATATCGCAATAGATGATGGGATGGTTCCGAAGCTGTCCGCTATATTTCTTCTCGTAATTTTCTTTGGATCATGGAGGAAAGTGTATGAAGAAAAAGGGGAGGAAAAAGGAGATAAAATTGACAGTAAAATGGGTGGTCTCGAAATGATAGAGTTGGAAGGGACACCGCCCTTCATATATGAATTCGAAATGAAGTTACCAGCTGCGATACGATATTATTTATCGCAATCATAATTGATAACTCAATTTATTCTCGATATGATAAAGAAAAAGAAAAAAAATTAACTAATTTAAATAAGACAAGAAATAGCAATCACTTTAGTCTAATTCTAATAATATCAAAATATTACTGGTCAAAAGTGTATCATTCATAATCTATTCTCGTTGTTAAATGATAATTGAAAGAAGAAAATTCTTATTTATCTATTTCGAGAATTATATATGCAAATTTTATTATAATTCTAATATAGCCTTCATAAATTGAGCTTCTTCCCTCATTGACATGCTAAATAATGCATTGAAGAAGAGTGAAAGTGAGGAAAGAAAATGATGGATCATTTGCGGTTTTTAATAAAATACGATTATTCCACTCTCGACATTTTAAAATACATACAAATAAAAATGGATAGTTTTATCAACGATTCGCTTATTAAAAATATCAAACATCAATATATTATCATCATTAGCAAATTACAACAACAAAAATTTGATCGATATGAAAATTTGACCATATAAGTAAGGCATCAAAGAAAGAAAGAAAGAAAGATAATTTGATTCGTCGAAATATAACTATTCTAAAATGAACTTACTTTGAATAGAATAAAGGATGAAAAATGAAGAGGAATAGATTAAGATGAGTTAGGTGAGAGGAAATGAAAAAAAAAAAACGATTGCTTAAATTAGAATGCAATAACTAAATTTGAATTGTATAAATGAAGTAAGAAGATAAGTTGGAAAGATTTGATAAGATGAAAGATGAAAGGTTTTCCATCCTCTTTCTCTTCTTCTTCTTCTTCTTCTTCTTCTTCTTCTTCTCACCTCATCTCTATTTCACGTCTATCTAATATTCTTTTTATACTTTTTCTCTAATTGCTCATAAATGATATTTATCATATTAAATTGATATTATATTTATTTAAATTAATTTTTTATTTTCAATTTATGAAATGTATGCATATAAAATTAGCAATGATAATTATGATACGTGAATGATATGATAGAATTGAGATAAGATAACAATTCTGAGATCAAATCTTATCCCCCAAAAAAAATAGCTAATGATTTGTAAGGCTCTTTTCTTTATGTTTATTAACCTTCTGTATCCCATTTATAACATTATCGATTAATTCGAATATTCATCATTTGATAGATTTGATGATAAGCTATATATTGATATATTGATATCTTTTAATTAGCAGATATTTCAATTTTTCAATAATATTTGATTTATTCGTACAAGGGTAAATAAATTCGTTATAAATTGCACACTGTAAATCGGCTATTGATAAAATTCAGAATTTCTCATAAAATTCATAAAAATTAAGTTTTAAAGCATTTTTGATTAGGATGACAGGTAAAATAAGTTGGCCATCGATTATCATTCTTCTTTCCAATATTATTTTATCTTTCATTAATTGCATGTAAAGCATTTTAATTTTATGATAGTATCATAATAAATGAATAGTTGATATTAAGAATGTATGAGTAACTATTATTATTATTATTATTATTATTATTATTATTATTATTATTATTATAGCTATTATTATTATAGCTATTATTATTATGACTATTATTATTATAGCTATTATTATTATGACTATTATTATTATTATTACAATTATTATTATTATTGTTATTATTATAGCTATTATTATTATTGTTGTTATTTATTAATTGATCAATTTGTTTATTATTGTCATTATTATCATTATTATTACTATAACATTATTATTATTATTATTATGACTATTATTATTATTACAACTATTATTATTATTGTTATTATAACTATTATTATTATTATTGCTATGTAATTTCAACACTATTTTACAACAATGCCAACAATTCTCGATGAAATTGCTATTAATAGAATAGAGCAATTTCGTATTAAATAATATTTTAAAAATCGAAGATTTTATTAAAATTCAATGATACAAATTGAAGGACAACGATATGTCAAATAAACATACCGGCAAACCGACAGACCGACAAATTGACAGACCGACAAACCGACAGACCGACAAATTGTAGACCAATAGACCGACAGACCGATATATATGATAAGGAAGACCTGGTATGGTAATTATCATGCGCGATATATACAATTGTAGAGGAAGATGGAAGGAATCATTAATGGATGGATGGATGGTTGAAGTAAAATGTTTGATGGGAAGTTATAATTTGACTATAACTTGTTACTTCCATTTACAAATTGATAATAATAAATTTTAAAAATTTCAATACGAGGAGAAATTATCAATGATATTTGTTGAGATAATTTTTCAATGGAATAATTAGCATGAAATTAGTGATAGCAATGATTTATCACTTCAAATGATATGAATCAATTCATTTTAAACAATTAGTAATAAAAGATGGTAGTAAAGAAAGGGAAAGAAGACGAACAGATGACTGTCAATTTATAATTTTGTATTCCAATTTTACCTAAAAAAAAAAGAAAGGACGGAATAGTATAGGGAACAAGAAAATGGAGAATAGAGAAGATAACAGAAGAGACAATGTATTACATCATCTAATTATAGCATATTTTATCGAATTATATCAAATTTAGAAATACATTATATCGAATTGCATTTGCTGACCTTTGACATCTACATTTATGATCATTCCTGTAGAGACGTTTAATTTGCATATTGCACTAGGCGGTAAATTTGAAATATTACGCGAGTTATTTGTTGACAGGAGAAAGGGGAGATTTGGAATTTTGTTATCAAAAGAGATTGGAAGGGAATGGGGAATAGATAGGATATTCGTTAAAACAATGCTTAAATAATATAGATAGATTTGATGGTAAAATGAGAAACTCTTATAGCTTAATTTAATGCCAAATTTTGAATAATAAATAAAACTTTGTCTATATCTAGTTAATGTTCCTGGCAATGTTCAAGTTAAGATTTTCGTAAAATTTTGACATCTTAAGAACAATGAAATTAGAACAAAGTTATTTGAAGAAATTCCTAATTCTTCATATCTCGTGTTCTTTTAACCTTCCATATTTTGCTTTATTATGAATTGTATTTGTTTCTCTTCAACTGAAGTTAACTATTCAAGTAAATGCTTTAGTTTTACTAACAAGGAATTGATAAACTAACAGAAAAAAATACGGCAAAATAGAATGGCTCAAGCAATTCAGCACTTCAAGCTTCTTATGTATATGAAAAAATCGAAACCATGGCGCAAAGTGAACAATTACGATGATTATAAAATACGCAGTTGTGAAAAGGCACGAAATGTTGATAGGATATGCAGGTATTAATATAGGAATTGCGATTATTGTACTTCATCTTTTAAACTTTCAATTAAATTATTGAATTGATAATTATGAAAGATGGACGATAGCCATAGACAGTGCCTAGTTCATACATCTGATGTTTTGTCTAAATTTTTTGATTTTATTTAGGCAGCTCACAGTTAATCGTGCTCCAAGCATCTTACTGAGCTATCACACTCCACGAGTCAATAAAAGAAATGCCATAAAAAAAAGCTGAACCTCCGTTCTTAATAAGAAATTGTATCAGTGGTGTAAGTTGATTTTTAAATTACTTGTAGACTTAAATAAAATAGATATTTATAAAGATTTTAGCTGCATAATCAATATAATCGTTTATGATTAATAGATATGGAAAATTTACAGTTTTATAATGAAATTTAGGTTTTGGTCTTGAATATCGTAGAGTTATTTTAGCATCAATATTGGGAAAGTTATATACAAAAAGTACAACATTGGAGACAAAAGGCGAAGCAAAGAAAGCAAAATGGTCCGGCCAATTCTTTATTTATACAGGATCAAAGTCAGTTATCATACAGTGCTATTCAGCCAGAAAATATGTTATCTTCTGCAGTTGTATCTGCAGCTAGTATTGCACTATTACGTACTTTTTACACCGTTTGGCACATTGGTCGCATATCAAGGAAATCCTTAAAAACAAATGAAGAAGTAGATTTTCTCTACTATTTTTGAAATTGCTCAAGTTCATTAAATTCTGTGGAAGTTGAGTACGATAAAATCTAACTTTTTCTTACCCTTACTGCGAGTCTGTCATTCATGGGTGCAACTGATGGAAGTATCTATAAGAAGATAGCACTGCTGTTTGATTAGCGAACATCCGTAATTATAGATTTTTTTTCAGATGCTAATTTCCGGAAATAGGGAGTAAATGCTAGGTTTTTTTTTGACTTTTCTCATCCCTTGTGTACATATTTATTTAATTGTTAAGGAATATTTTTAGTTTGCTTCATTTTTTTTGTTTCTTGCAATGGAAATGTGTATATAATGGATCTAAATATTTAGAGAATTACGATATAAACTAAACTCAGATTGCTGTATGTTTCTATTAACTTCTAAGCTTTCTAGACTGTAGCAGCTTTGAAACAACTTTCGGTCTCACCAACTGTTGAAAAATGTTTACGAATAACGCCAAAAGGTGGCATCACTGCTAAAGTAATCACGGACAAATCGCAGCTATCGAAGCGAGCATTGCATACTCTAAGTCGATGGGCGCGGATGACTGAAGACATCGTGCAGGATGGATATGAATCTGGATACGATGAAGACCCTGTTGAAGTTGGATTTACCATTTAAATTATGATTATAATTACAATCAGAAACACTGTTCCAAAAATTTTAGTAGAAATAACAATCTTTAATTGTTTATGCTGCACATAATTCAACGAAATAAACCTTAAAGTATTGAAATAAAAGCATAAATGGATTTCATTATTGCATTAAAATGAAAATTGTTGTATCGTTGAAGCCATTCCATATTATAGACTTTCTTTACTGTTGTCTATTTCAGTACCGTTTTTATTGGGAAAATGAATTGATTTAATACTATTTTTTTTTCTAGAAACATTTGACGCATTATCGCAAACTGATTAATTTTAAATTCCAATGATGATGAAGAATATAACTGTCATTTTCTTCTCTCATGTCATGCATTAATTTCTATTTCAGATTTGGAACCGCGCAATAACTCTTGCCGATGCATCATATACGGAGAATGAATTCAGTCATGTCACTAAAACCGCATCATATACGGAGAATGAATTCAATCACGCCACTAAAACCACAGATGATGCAGTTTCTTTTTCCACTAATGTGGATAAAGAAACGCCAAAGCGAAGACGATCTAATAGACTGCTGAAATCTGTCAATTTGGAAATCTAATCGTTACTTATGGAATAACGATATGACATAAGTGTATCAGTTTTCCAATTTATTATCCAATAAATCTTGGAATGTAAAAAAATTCTTATCAAGCATATATTTTTATATTTTTTGTTATCATATATTTTAGTTGTGTCTCTCTTGTTATTTTTGCAAATAATTAGTGTTCTTTATTTTCAATTTTACACATGAAATTCGGAGATTAAAATTGGTTAGAATGCTTAAATATGATCAAAGGCAATTAATCAAAGATATCCATAAAAACGAAGTACATATAGTTCGGATTGGTATTTATTGGGCAATGTTTTTGCATTACATGTATGTCATATTTTATAATTTAAATGACATGCATTTATCATGTAGCGCTGCACGATAAATATTCTATCGTCTTCGAATACAAAGTCATACGACATATACAATCCCGATTTGTATGAAATATGCAAAAATAATAGGAAGTATTTTAAATAGTAAACGGAAAGTGTCAGAATAAAGGAAGCAAAAAACTAATAAATGAAGAAAGAAGCGATAACTTGATTTCAGTATTTTTAATTGGAGATGGGACATATTAAATTCGTAGGAAATACTGGGGAGAATAAAGTAATAAGTATGAAAAAGGACAATCAAAAAATACCGCTAGATGGTAGTGTTCAATTGGTATGAAATGTTCGGTGACAGCTGACAGATTTCTTCCAGAGGTTTTAGTAGCTGACAATATTAATTCTGAAATCTTGAAATGTCAGAAGATTTTTAGAAACAGCGAAAAATTGAAATTTGAAACAATCAGAAAAAACTGGAGCGGGGATCCTGTGCGTGGACAGAATAGAAAGCTGTTTACATTTTAATTGCCGCACATGTTTTTAATTGCGATTTGAAATGGACTTTGATAAATTTCAGATTTAGGTTTTAGGTCAAGTTACAGTATGTCGCTCTAAGTGGTGTATTTAGGGTTCGATGATCGCTCGGCTTTATTTTTTAATGTCTGGTTCTGGTGTTCGGTCGTTCTGTTAGCAGAGTTCCGGTACTTCTTAGAGGAATTACAGGATATATCTGTCGGCTTCCCAGTTAACGTTTCCAAAGATTCTCATGGCATTCAGAACACTGAATTAGTGCTTATTGTTCACTTAGTTCTTTTGATACTCTAATTGATTTCCTCAAAATATCATCCGAGATTATCTTCCAGGGTGCGGAAGAAAAATTGGCTGATTACACAAAATGGTTATCATCTCACTGCCAACAACAATCGAAAATTTTGAGGGTGAAATTAGTCATGTGGTAGTAGCTGGGAATGAAACTTTAATTTTCATCAAACCATCTAAATGGCAGGAAAAGAAGAAGAAAATTTGCTTAAAACTGCGCAGTTTGGCGCAGTCATTGATGAAATTTGGATCATTATCGGCGGTGAAATCCGGTAAATTCAGATTACGATAACTCGGAAATTTTTTTCAATATTAAAGTTAAATGAAAATTCAGGAAAATATAAATTTAGACTGGAGAAATGAAAATACTATAAGATGTTATGCATTATTATTTATCACAATTCTATGATTGGGGCAAGAAAAAGCAATGAAATCTAAAAATATACGAAAGACGGCACAAAGGATGTGAAAATATACGAAAGACGGCACAAAGGATGTGAAAATATACGAAAGACGGCACAAAGGATTACCAATATTGATAGACAGATTTAAATGGACTTATCGATTCTTATAAAACTGGCTCATTATTGTATTTGTGGAAGATATATAGCCATTTGCGAGAAATATTTTGCACTACTTTTTCTAGGTCAAAGATAAGATATTAGACTAACTAAAGAATAAATGAAAGTATATAAGTTATGAATCAATATGAATTTGACCACCTGAATTATGCTACCGATCTAAAAACGCAATACATCAATTTCTTCTCGACAAGGCTAAACAATTATAATTGAGACTATGAAGTTCACACTTCTAACATTCTGCACAAAAATTCGTTGTTTTTATAGCAAATACACAAAGATATGATGATGCATATTAGTAGAATGAAACATTATGTCTGCTTCAGGTGAAGTGTATATTGCAAATGTAAATGGTTCATTGGAACGGTCATACATTATCCGAAGACCAACGCCTGATACATATTCTGTAAACTTATCTAAATTTTAAAATCATAAAATCGAACATGCCCTCAATCACTATATTATTGATGTATTATTGCTTTGCATACATTTCATGCAAGATGTTCCATGTGTACATACTTTTATGCAAAGTTAAGGAAGCAAGATTTTCTGTTAGCATGATAGTTAATTAATTAATATTGTTAATAATCTATAGCTGATCTCACGCGCGTGAATTTCATAGATCTATCTCATTGACAAAGGCATGCAGTGTGAAGCACAATTCGATGATATTTATGATTTTCCTCCAGAATTATTGGATTTTGCATTATTCAGTTGCATCTGTCCTGTTTTCATATCATCCGCTGAACAGCTCAGTATCTACAAAACTTTTGTAGGACACAAATGCAGATGCGAAGTGGGTAAGTATCATTAACAATGTTTGATTTTAATGCTATAATGATACTTGCGAGTATCGATAATGATACGAGTGCAGGATACTGGCAAATTTTCTTACACATATTAATCTAGGAAAAATTTAGATAATATAATGTTTTAGCTAATAGTGCCTTGATTTGAACAAAATCCAAGACAAATATAACAGCATGTTGTAATAGCTATAATGCATGTTTTCTAAAAAGTCTAGGTATAGCTGAATTAGTGTTTAAAGGCCTAACAGCAACGATTTCTACAGAAACCAATATGTGATCCTGTCACCGGTATATTAAAATGTTTGTGGTAGAAGCTTCATCAATTTGGTTGGCTTTGAATTTCTTTTTCAGAAACTATATCGAGGTCATTGGTAGTTTTCGGATATATTCGTGGTCGATTATTAGTTAAGAATGACGATCTTTATGAAGATTTGCAAGACATCGTTTATAGAAAGTCATCAAATGGATTGAAAAGTATCGGTAAAATAAAGAATGCTTTTTCCTCATTATGCGATACAGCATAGTGGATACTGAAGCTACTGTTTCCAAATCTTGAAAAAAATCCAATTTAGAACTTTTTGAGTTACACATTATTTTTTTCAGTGGGCATATGAATTAATCTTTTTTCTCTTGATTGATTTTCTCGAAAAATTTCTTGATTCCCGCATTAATATCTGTCTGTTTGAAGCTAAAAGATCCATTAGATCTAATATACCAGCTGAGATATCCAGTAATACAGTTTCTTCTACAGCCAGTGGACAGATAGATGATAGTTCCAGCAGTGAACTGGCTTATCGTTGCTCTTCTACCGAAAAAGTAAAAAATTTCTTAATTCTTTGATTTAGGTAGGTTTTGGGAGTAAATAATAAGAAGAATTAAATAGCTTTTTTCTTGATATAACCTTATTTCGGATGTCAATAATTATTTGTGTCCATCAATTGCTCTAGAGTTCTCATGAGATTTCTTGTCATATCTGAAACAGATCGAATGTATTAGTTGATCCAAAAAAATTTTAGTTTGCAAAAAACACGAATCGTTAACAACACCGCGAATGAAAGAAATCCTAATGTGTCAAAAATGTTCAAATGTGGTCAGCAACATGGTAATATTTTTTGTTCTTACCACAAAAAATTTTTATTATTGTTTCTCAGCGTTCAAATTATTGTGACAATTCGTGTATTTTTTATTAGTTAACTGAATTAATTGAATTGACTGACACGAACAGCACAAATATGAAATAATGTCGTTTTCTCAGAATTGAACTTAGGCGCATATTTCATTAGATTTTGATGCTATGTTTTGTTTCAGGCAATAATTTGGATGCTGAATTATTTGCTGAATATAATGTGGTGAAGGTGGAAGTTTTTTCTTTTTAATTTTCGCTGCTTGAAATGTTTTTTTTTTATTTATGTTATTGTTATATTTTCTCAGGTCGAAACGCTGTTCACACAAACAGCATTTAAGCAATACAAACCCGACGTAATTCCAATAGTGATAAATGTTCGCTTCGATAAAAGGGATCGGACATTGGGAAGATTTTGGGTTACCAATACGAGTATATTTTCAACTGTTGAAAGGGTATTTGTTGAAAATTCGATCTTGCAAATTATATTTTGCTGTTATTATATTCCGTCTAATTTGTAATATCACTAGCTCGTTGCAGATGCGTAGACTGTGAATATATTTCAGTATATTCCTAACTTTATTTCTGTGTCCCCAAAGATTGACAAAATTAACTACATGAAGAAATATAGTGTATCGTTACTACTGTATCAAATAGAAAAAAAACAAAAAAATGATTAATTATTTTGTAATTGCAGCGTTTCAAATGTTGTTACTAAGATTGATTTTAGGTATTAAAGGATAACGCCAAAAGAATAGCGGGATTCCCATTGCTACTTCAAAGATTAGGTGACGATGTTTCGATAAGAGAAATACCGTGTATTGTGCGTACTCGAGCCGAAAGTACTTACAAAACTTTCTACCGTGCAGTTCCTCTCGATTCGATGCACGCACAAAGCGGTATTTGATGAAGGAAATTTAAATAACCAGCGCGCTTGTAATTAATTTCCTCACTAGTAAGACCAAAAGATTAAATTTCTATCGCATTTCCACAATTTTATTTTAGATTTTCAATTTTTCTGGTGGATTTTGGTTGGTTCAAATGGGTGTTGGCTAACGATGTCATCGATATATCCGCCATGGATAAAGTTAGCACATTTAATTTCAAATAGCTAAGATATTCGATAATTCCAAATAGATAATCACAATGACTTACTATATATGTGCCCCATGATTTTCATTGCTAGAATATTCCAGTTTACTCGTCACGGCAATTTGTGTTTTTTCTGCGGTAGTGTTATCTTATTGTAGTCTAATCCAATTCGGAATCTGCCAGTAGCGATGATACATTGTCAAGAGGATCTGACCAATGTACTACATGCTCAGGTTTGTTCCTAAATAACTGTTATTTTAACACAAATTCGATTTTTGCAGTTAGTTTTACCGAGCTTTTTTGAAAATGTACGAAACTTGTTACACTGAATTACAAAACAACCTTTGGAGATATTACTGAAGGCTTGCAGAATCTCTCGAAGGGAACAAATTGCCACATGACAGTGAAAGGATCGGTCGTACAAGATGTATATTTGGTTGACATATTAGAAACTGATGGGATTATGAGCAATTGGCTGACTAATGTGGTTGATGGTTATCGTAAATTTTCAAAATTTTTTCTTCAAATAACTTTGTTTTATTACAGTTACTAATTTTTTAATGATTTAAGAAAAGAATCTTATGAACAATATTTCATCATGCAAAAGTTTGGTCTGTGAACTTTGTCAGCAAAAGTTGATGGCATCGATGATGTTAGGAAGATCGAACACTGCGAATCATGATTTGACAGCACAACCTCAACATATCTGGTCTTCTATAATTTCTGTCTAAGCGTCATATGTTATCCTTGTTTATGGTATTATGTCGCCCTGATAATCTTTCTACTCTATGAAGATGAAGTTTAGGCAGATACAATTAACTGAAGTTGAGATCAGATTCTGAAATTTCGATCTTGTCACAAATTCACTTTTCGAGGCAAATTCCTGTTTTTTAATTCAGGCCGTTCTGTTGCCGCCCACCGTTCCCGGTGCCAGTGATGCCAGTAACCTTGCCGATGATGATACCAGTGCCAGTTGCTAACAGAAATATATCAACTGTTGAGCATTTGAAGTTTCAAAATTCACCGATGAGAAATACAGAAAGTATCTTTGTCCCTGAAATGAATGCTGAAAATTCGGCATTTACTCGAAGTTGTACCTGTCATAGGTAAACCAGTTTACCATGGTTTTCTAAATTACTTTTTTTTCGGTGTTATTTTGATAGTGCTGGATTTACTTTACAGCGTTTCAGCTGTATAGACAATTAGTTCAGATAATTGCATCGTAATAATTCACTTCATTTATATCTATCCATTCTATGAAAATTTGATTTACTGACTGTTGTATCATATCACAAAACTTCCCCATTAAGTTTTTATTTACAGTTCGCAAAATATACAGAATGAATGGCATGGCAATGTTTTTTCGGAAAGGAATAGAACCGCTTCTACGCTGAGTGATAGGGCACAAAATTATTTTAATGAGCGTAAGTTGAGATTGTTCTGTTGAGATAAGAAGATTGATGTTACTGGCTAAATCATCTAAATTTTAGAGCAAAAACGAGGGATAAAATTTTATTTAACAGATTCAGAAACAATACCTGTCTGAAGAGCTCACAATTTTGAAGCAAATTCAGTAAATATTTTCAGATAATAATAGTTTATCATCGATTCAGGCATCAGAATTTGAAAAGGACCATCATATGTCACAAAAAGTACGAGGCGTTTAGACTTGTTTAATAAAATTTTTTCGAGAAAGGGTAAATAGTTCAGTGAAAAAAGCAATGTAACTTCGAAGATTCAGAAAATGTTTGAAATATTTGTTTTTGCCATGTTACTGCTGTTTGATTACTTCGGCATTGTTACGCTAAATGACTTCGACAATATCGACGGTTAAATTCATACGATTTAAATCGTCCTTCGCACCAATAGTGTTAACCAAATAAAATTCAATAAGAGAGCTAATTATTGCTTTTGCAGATTTCGATAGTAATTCGTACAAACTGAAACGTACGAGTTGGGAAAAAGTGAGGATTATCTTTTCCCATAATCATGACTTAATTGATTAATAATTGATAATTTTACAAACTTGATTTCACTTCAACTTCATTAAAATATTATGAGACAACGATGACCTATTCGTTTCGTTGTAAACATGATGGAGATTTTCGCTTTAACGATGTTCTTAATGTACAGAGCACTTCAATTTTAGGCAGTTGCTGCGGACCGCGCGATTCTAACACAAGCATCTATTGCTACTGAAGAATAAGCAAACTTCCCAATTTCTAGGTGATGAATCATATCGAATGAAAGAAGCTTCATATTTGTATCTTTTACAAGGACATTTACTATGAAATTCCAACATAGTTGTGAATATTTTTAAAAGATGAATCCGAAGATTCAGACCGAAATAAGCACGATTTTTTCTCATTTTTAATAATATTACACGAATCAGTCTTATTTCCACGTTTTTAGTGATCGTTTCAAATGCATAACTTCCTTCTAAGTTTGAAATTCTTTATTTTCACCAAACACTCATGAGTTTAGTGCTTTCTGTTCCATCTTTCTGATTATTTAAAAAGTTGGGAAATATATCATATGTCACTCTGTTTTTTACAACTTATTGTTGTTGTTCTCCTTTGTCAGGTGATTACTATTAAAAATGAATTTTCATGATATCTAATATGATTTTTTATGAAAGCTTCCGACAGATGTTTTGAAACAGATTATAAAAATGAAAAAATTTCGGAAGAATTGTTTTTATTTTTTATAAATCTAAACCTTATCATTCAATAAACATTGTGTTGAAAAGAATACTACTGCATTATTTGTAATATCAAGAGACGACTTACTGATAACCGTCCTTTTGAAGTGATAACTTTGACTTACTGTAGGTTAATTAATGCATTCTGTGACTTTGTACCGTGTTTATTAAACAGTGATTATTGGAAGGCTTGGGAAACAATCACGGTTATTATCAACAGTACTGATGGCCACGAAATATGAGAGAGAAAGTATTGTCCGGTCAATAGACTGCGCAAAACTATTAGATGATTCCATTACCTATGATTCTTTTACCAATGACTTACTCTGTTCAGTTGATAAGGATGTTTAGAATAAATGAGATGGAAGGTTTAGAGGACATGTAGGCAAACCATTACAAGATTTTCGTCGTAATATTTTCCAGTGGAAAATAAGAGAATAGAACATCGAGGACATCTACTAGAATCACCTAGTAACGATTGAATACATCAGTAAATCAATCACATTCGCGAGAAAATTTCATTGTGACAACTAGTTCCAGAATAGGCTGCAACTAATCTAATAATTAGACTTTAAACTAATAATTAGATTTTAATTAATAGATCTAGTTGCTTAGTATTGGTCCATTATAAAAAGAGTAATATATGATACATTTCATCGTTTATCTTTTAATTCCAATGTCTAGATTATGCTACGTTTTTATTAAATTCTTTATACTTTTTATGTTTTAGTAAATGAAATATCATTTTTAAAAAAAGAGAAAAGCTCAATGGAAAGTATAGCATTCACTTTTTCAATTTATTATTCAGAATAATTATAAAGGGGATGGAAGAAGATCAAGTGATGTATAAAATAAATAAACACAGTTTTATTTTCAGCTTCGTATCGCATAAATCCCTTTAAATGATATGTTATTTTGGAAGCGATTAAATTGGCGTATTGTTCGAAATTTTGGCTATTTCTATTGTGCTTCATATGCTCTAGGTCGCCATGTTGGTGAGTTAGTGATATGCTCAGGACCGTCTATGCATCCGACAATACAGGATGGTGATTTGGTAAGTACTATTTCTCGGTAAATCGTAGCTGATATCCTTTATGAAATCAAGAAAAGAAAGGTTTAATATATCTTTTTTTCTGTCGCTTGATGATAGATAGTATAGTGAAGATAAGTTTGTTAAGGTATTCAATATTTGTTGACAGATGAAATGCGTCATTGCCATATTCCGAAATAATTCTTGTGATAGCTTCCCAGTAACTAAAATGCCCAATCCGTTTCATTTCAAATTAATCTAAAATTCATGTTCTCTTAGTTACTTAGAGAGAAACATAATCTCTTAGTTTCTCGCTTAAGTTATTTTCATTTACCATTCATTTTCGTTCAATTCCGTCTGATATTCATGACAACTTCACTTTACTCTAATTTAATGATTTATTCTGATCCTTGATTAAATTGCAGTTTCATGATTAAATCCTGGAATTATAGATATTTGCCGAGCGTCTCAGTGTCAGTTTATCTAACTTACGACGTGGCGATATTGTTGGTGCCCTAGCACCTCATAATCCGAGTGAAATGCTTTGCAAACGCTTAACAGCCAAGGAGTATGACATAGTGACAAATTGTTATCTGTTACCAAATGGGAAGATTCCACGGGGCACGTATACTTGGAAGGTGATAACACAGTGGCTTCTACCGATTCTCGGGTTTTTGGTCCTGTACCAGCAGGTCTTGTACATGTTCGTTTGATTCTCAGGATATGGCCATTGTCAAGGGCTGGATGGATATCAACGCATTGGTTCTGGGAAAACCAAATGAATAATTGATGTGGCTGTATAAAGTTTTGAAGTTTTTCCATTTCATTTCTTTTTTTGCGGAAATATGCCATTTTATCTTGTATTTTGTGCTATGATTTCTTTAGTTTTATATTGCAGTAATACTTAAAGTGCGATTGAGAATTTTTTAAATGAATTAAAAAAAGTTTTCCAAGTGTTAAAGTGTAAAGCTTACGAAGAATGTTAACGGAAACGAATGTGATTGATAACACACGACAAGTAGATGATAAGTGATAAAATTATAAATGTCAAAGATATTTCATATACTTATATTTTAACATAATATTTGATTTGTAACATTTCATTCGAATAATTCCAAAATTGTCAAAATTCCGGATCTGTTATTAGCGAATGAAGAAACAAACAATTCAAGTTTTGAAAAACTTGCATTATACGACATCTGAAAGAAAGAAAATGGAGATATGTTAAGAACTTAAGAGAACTTAAGTATATCCAAGGACGATGACACGTTAGGAAAAAGAAACTGCAATTGGTACGCATCATTGTAAGGAGACACAACGATGTGCTTGAAATCACAGATTTTGCATTACGTTCTAATTTATCATGCCTCTATGGTAACGGGCCGCGTGTACTACACGTGGAATGACGGAAGTATTGCTTCGAATCGAGCAAATTAAATCCGGGTGTTGTATTTTCGAGGGAGGAGGACTGTCGTTATATATTTTTGAATCTTGCGTATTATGAGTGTTAATTTTTACGCGATTTCTTTTATGCTAAATAATATATTCGTTGGAGTGGTATAATCATGTATTTCCGTGTTTATAGAGATAATTAAAGGGAAAGTGAATTACTAATTATTTTGCCTTCTATTTGTTTTTGATATTATTTACTGGTAAGCCTACCTTAATGTTCTGTGACGCTGCTCATTTTTAGGATCAATTCTAAAATAGTGCTTTATCTTTTTCAATTTTTTTCTATTTGCTTATTTTGAGAAAACGACGTATATGTCTTTATAAAAAATTCCGTTAAATTTTATTAATGTTGTTGTTATTTGTTGTAGTATTTTAGATTATTTTAATAAGCTGTAATGTGATTGTGATGTTTTTGAAATAATTAATTTGTGATTTTTTATTTTTTCTTTATAAGCAGTCTTTCAACGCCTTGCGATTTTTCTATATTTCTGCGATATATGTATTTTATTTTGTTTGTGTATCAGTTACATTTTTAATGAATTATCAGTTGCGATGAAACATGATTTAAAAAAAAGTAATTTAAGGTAAAATCAACCAATAAATCTTTGCTGCTGTGGAATCGAATCGCCAAGGTGACCCATGGCGGTAAATGGTTTATACGTAGTTCAAGGTGAAGCCAATGCTGTGGTAGCACTGTTGAAGAAAGCACACCGAAATTGGTCTCATCATCAACAACAGATTCATTTAGGACATTCGTTACTCGATGAAACCGATCCTTTGTTGAGAAATTTCTCAGATCTGAGAGATGTTTTCAATTCAGTAAATATTTATGCATTTAAAATTTTACCTCTAACTAAATTGAATTACGATTTTGAATACTTTCTCGTCTAAATTGGCAAATAGGAAATTGCAGTAACAAATTCATTTTCTTTTATTCTTACGCTCATCACATTTATGCTTTTATTGGAAAAAATAATTCCTATCAAGTTGCCATTTTTTTAATGCCTTGATGTTTTCATAAATATCAAAGCAAAATAATGAAAATAAATGAGCGAAGTATAGTTGAAGTATTGTTAATATATGTTCTTCCTCATCGTTTCCCCTTTATCTTCCTTTTATAAATCACTCATACTTTGTTCCTGTTACTTTTTTGTATGGAGATTAAGAAATGGAATGTTTCGACATTCGAGAAGTCTCTTTCACGATACCATGGTTGAGCTTCTTTTTACGTTGCTTATGTCTTGAAGTTTATAAATACACTCTTCGGTGGTGCAAAATATTGTGAATATTATGATTAAGGTGAACGATTTATCGGATATGAATCCAGATACATATTTAAGTCCGTTTCTGGATGTGATACGTTCTGATCAAACGAATGGTCCAGTAACGGCACAAGCTTTATCATCCGTCGCTAAATTTCTTAGTTATGGATTGATTGACAGTTCAAGGTTATTATTTCTTACTTTGCATCCTATCAGGCTTAGTTCTCTTTAGTTTTCTTTTTCAAACTTATAATCTCTAAAAGATTTTTTCTTCACTATCGATTATTAACCGTCACATATACTACAGTATCAAAGCATCAAATGCAATAGAAAATATTGCGGATGCCGTAACACATGCAAAATTTATTGGTAGTACTGATAGTGGCAGAGATGAAGTCGTTCTGCTAAAAATCCTTCAGGTTATTTGAATTTATGATTTCTTGCTGAAAAATTTTAGTCTTTATTTTCTGATAGCGCTAAAGAATCTGCTGTGGTGTTTGCCATAAAGAAAAGATGATTTACATTTCAAGCCATTAGATACGATTTTAATTTCAAATAATAAAAAATGAGAAGACTTTATTACTGCCATTGAAATTTCTTAGTTTTTCTTATTTCTCTAGGTGTTGCGTATTCTTTTGCTTACGCCAATTGGACGGTTATTATCTAATGAAAGCGTATGCGAAATGATGCAAAGCTGCTTTCGAATTAGTTTTGAACCTGCTTTAAGCGAACTTTTACGTGAAGTTGCTGAAGCTACGTTATCAGATATGACTCAACTGTTGTTCACAAGACTGCCTACATTTCAGGAAGATATTCGTCATCCTTACATCCGAAAATTGGTACTAATTTTTGAATTTTCATCTTTCATGGGGTCTCTTTAAATTCCAGTGTAAAATAAACTTTCAAGATTGTTTGATGGTATCCAGCAATAATTTGTTCGTCCCTTTAAAATCTTCAGTCTTATAAATTTATGGAAAATTTTCGAAATAAATGTAAAATTTCATCATGTACGAGATTGTATGCCCAGTAATTTGTGAACATTATTAGTTGCCTCTCTTAGGGATTCAAAAAATTTGAATTTACATTGATTAATTCAATCTTTTTCAAAAATTTTGCTTTGCGGTCTTTGTTTATTGAATTCCAATCTCAGCTCTGTTTTCCAGGTGAAACGTGCTGGTCATATAGCGGGAAAGAGAAAGAGGCGAAAAACTTACTTTAATGATGTTGTAAAAAATGAAAAAGCGGAAAAGGGTAGTGCTGAAAATAATATTCTAATATCGGGACAAGTTAGATACAGTTTCATTTCATTCCTTTTTAATATTTAGAATTTTGGGTTGGATACTAATTACTTCTTTTTATGTGATCTATGATTAAATTTGATTTTCATAAAATTTGAAAATTAGCTATTCTTAGTGAGAGTTGACTTTTTCATCGTGATCAAATTTAGTCAAAGAAAGAAGATATGGAGATCATACAGGAAGAAAATGGGGATGGCATTGGATCAGCGCAAAACACTGATCAGTTAAATTCGATGGGAAGGGTGTCAGACAAAGATGACGGGAAGCTAAAGACTGACGAGTCTCAAACCAGCGTTATCAATAAAGAAGAAACAAGTAAATTTTAATATGTTTTATACAGTCGAAATACGGATGCGATATTTCGTATAGACAAACTCTTGCATCACAAAGGAAGAAGTACTAAAAATTCAAGTGCAACAATACATATGTGCCTAGAAATAAATTTTACTCTGAGAATGCTAAATAAATTGAGAAATTCCTGGAAGTATAAAATTTGGTTTCGTAAATGATTTCATAATTTTTAGGTCTTTCGACATTTTTTTACAAGAAGCAAAAAGTTTTTGTAATTCTTTGTTTGGCCACCTGTTTAAGTTTTTAGCTTAGCTTCGAATTGAAATTATCAAACTTGAGATCAGTACTCACCTTTTTAGAAATCATTCAAGGGACTATAATGAATGGATTTTAGAAAGTTTTATTCTGTTTTTTCCTTCATTTTGCAGCTGGTATTGGCTGTCATCAAAATTTTATGGAACTCGAATCTGCAGAATGTTACGAAACCGGTATAATTGGTGAGCAAGCTAGAAAATCTTTCGAAGCAGTAAGACTTGATTCAGATGATGGTGTTGTGCCAGATAATGATGATGTTAGTTACAGACTATTGTTCTCGAAATACTACTAATTTCTAATGTTTTAATAACATACTGGTCAGGAGATCTATGGCAAATTTTCAATATTCTATCTATAAGTTATTTTCTTCTATTGATTTCAAATTTTTAAATTTTCAAGAGTTCTGCATTATCTGAGGACGAAAACAATGAGAAGGAACGAATGGTGAGGAAAAGGACAAAAAGTTCTGAAGAGATGGGGAAGATGATATCCGATTTTGAAAAGGTGGTTTTATTTGAGCTTTTTTGCCGAAGTTTAAAAATATAACTGTGGAAAGGACTATTATTAAATTTCAGGAAAATTGTATAATAAATGATGAAAAATCGGTACCGTCCACGGAAACAATTGCTTCAAATCCAACCACTCATATACCATATGGTATACCATGTGTCCGTGAACTACTTAGGTCAGTAAGCAGAGGAGTAATTACTGATTATTAGTTTTGATTACAATAACTTCAATTATAAGAGCCAAGAGTGTATTTCTTGACAAAATTAAATATAAAATAAAAAGTGCAATCAATAAATGCGTAACAACCTACCAAATTGGAATTGAGGATGGATTTCTGAATCATTTAAACATATATTGACGAAATATTTTTATGATCATGGAATCCTCTTTTGTTTAATCATTATCAACTTTTTGGGACTTTCAACTGACATAGTGGAAATTTAATTTCACGGAAGAAATCGAAGAACAAGAAAAAACTATGCAGAAATAATAGCTCATATGAAATCATTTACCCAAAAATCGCTTTATTGAATTAGATTTTAAACCTAGGAAAGGAATTCGTTTCAGCAAATGGCTAAAATGTGCTACGAACTATTCATAACTTCAGTGCAAATTGTGCTGATGATTTTAAAGTTCGAATTTTTTTGTAGGTTTTTAATTGCTCTAATTAATCCACTGGATCGTGCCAATACAGAATCAATGATTTTGATGGCATTAAATTTACTCACTGTTGCATTGGAGGCTGGCGCCGATCATTTGCGCAATTTTTCATTGCTGATGCCATTGGTGAAAGATGAACTTTGTCGTGCTCTATTACAAGTATTACTTAACATTTTCAAATTTGAATAAATTAAATCTTAATTCAAGAATTAAAATCTTAACTGACTGTTAACTAATGTGTCACAGTTTTATAATTCGTCATTACTTGAAGCTACTACAAGTGATAATTTATTCATGTTATAACATCATTCAATTATATATATAGTATTTGTTGAAATTTCATAAACAGACCGTAAATTATGTATTCATAATATAAATGCTGTAGTTTGGAATTGTTCGATGCGTTTTTAGCTTTTGGACACCGAAAAATTACCAGTGTTCGCCGCGACGAATCGCGTTTGCTTTCTCTTATTTGAAGGCCTTCGCTCGGACGTAAAATTCCAGCTTGAAATGTATTTCCTAAAATTACGATCAATCGTAACTAGTGAACAGGTACTATTTATATTTTATTTATTTTGGTCATCTGGAAGCTTTCCATTTATCTATAAAAACTACTATACTTTGCCTTAAAGATTTTATATAAATTAAAATTTTCTGCTTTTTAGACTCGTATTAGTTACGAACAAAAGGAAATGGCACTGGAAAGCATTGTCCAATTATGGCGTATAGCCGGGCTAGTCACTGAAATCTATTTGAACTACGATTGTGATTTATATTGTTCAAATCTTTTGAAGACTTGACTAAGGTGAATGTTTGCATTTTGGTTTATTTCTTGAACTCAACTTTTTTCATAACTTTTTGTCTTACAGTGCAGAATTTCGAAATTTTAATGAAAAAATATAAAATTTTACTTTCTACTATTTTAAGCTTCTTCTTGAAAATGCGTTTCCTGTCCTGGGCCTACGTTCTATCAATTTACTATCGCTGGATGGTTTGTTGACTGTAATTGATACGATTGATAATAACTGTGTGTACAGACAAGCTGGTGGTATTCATCAGAAGAGCGTTATTCCGACGTAGGTTCACTTTCTTGTGCAAAAAAAATTCTGACATTATTGACGTTTTCTGATATGGATATATTATTTTTGAATTCTTTTACGTTTATTATTCATTCTTCTGAACTTTTATGAAATTTTTAGTTCGATACCGACGCAGTTACATTTACCGGCCGTTAGTGGATATGCTTTTGGGAGACAAAGTGCAATCGATGAAACCTTGTGTAGGTTATCAATATAAATGTTACAGTGTTGTACATATGTCAAAGAACAGTAAAACTAAAAAAATATCTTAAACTGGTACTTTTCGATTTGAAAGTTAGTGATTTGTTTTAGACAGTTTTTAAGTTGCATATGTATATTCAGTCATGTTAAATTCTAAGCCAAACTGGATGATGTCGCGGAATAGTATTAATAGCGAAGATTATGAGTAGGCGAATGTAGGCTAATAAGTTATGTTGAAGTTTCATTGTGAAGCAAACTTTTATTCTTCGATTACTTTTTTGAATCATCTACAAATGGTCTTTTCGAACGTGAAATTTTTTTAAGCAATTACCACAGCAGGGAAAACCTCGCTTTTTGAAACATTTTTACCTTCTACGGCATTACACGCAAATCGAATGGCTCCATCGTCCTCTCTACCGTCAATTGTAGAAGTTATCGAAAGGAAAAGAAAAAGCGAATTATTACGGAAGCCACGGAATTTTTCAACCAGGATCCAAAGAAAGGTTCTCGATCTAATAAAGAAAGTTTAAAAGGTCATTCAAGGTTAAACAGAGAAAAAATATATGATTACAAATTCTTATAGGAATTGAATTCCTTAAGGAGAAGAAAATTCTAAAATCACCGCTGGATCCTATAGATGTCGTTGCATGGCTAAAAGAAAATCCACGTCTCGATAAAAGAGGATTGCCGATTACATCTGCAGGTGTGTTATGTAAAAGATTCTAATATATAAACTCTAAGCCTGGCATATTTATGAAACGCGGCATTAAATAATTTATAGTATTCATTAACGAATCGATAGTATATCTTTTATTCTTGTAGTTTTTCTTAATCTTTTTCGATTGTTGTAGATGTTAGAGAGTAGCGATAAATAGATAGCGGGAGAAAAGAGATTTAAAAATGTAGTATACGATTAAATAACAGGTAATGGAACTTTTAAACTTATTGTTATATGCGTTAACTGCAGCAGAAAAAATGCCCCGGTACTAGATGCTTTTGTGCGATCATTTCCATTTGAAAATACCCGTCTGGATGATGCTTTGCGTATGTTCCTAGAAACATTTCGATTACCCGGAGAAGCTGCAGAAATTTCAATGGTAATGCAGCATTTTGCAGGTTAGAGCCATAAGTGATGCTTACGAAAACCCCAAGTTTGTATTCAATGTCTGCAAATATTTTGAATAGCACATTTTTCGGCAAAAATTTTTAGCTTTTTTAAAATTAATTTTTCACTAAACAAATATTTAGCGCTGTGAAATTCTAGAGCTAATGAATAAAGTTCAGCTAGTGAACAAATTTGTTATAGTTTGAAGAAGATCTTACGAGATTTTATAAAATTAATTCGAATTGTATTTATAAATTTTTCAGTGACATTGGAATTTGTCACAATATTTTGTTGGAAATTTTTAGCTAGTATAGGAACTTATCTTGAAATTATTAACCATCCATTAATTTTTATCGTTTTTGCATTGCTTTTCGTTCTCACTCTTTTTAATGTTCAGATCACTGGTACATCGCAAACGGTGAACCATTTAATCACGTTGATGCAGCGTTCACGTTAGCTTATGCTGTCATTATGCTCAACACTGATCAGCACAATCCCCAGGTGTCTTTCATATCTCGTTTATTTTAGGATTCATTTAAAAATAGAAGAAGGAAAAGAAATTTGAGTTCTGGCATATTAAAAGCTATATTAAATCTGCATATAAAAAGTGAAATATGATGTGATTTCAGGTGCGGAAAAATCAGCGGCCGATGCAAGCAGAATGTTTCAAGCGAAATTTGTCAGGTACCAACGGTGGTCAAGATTTCGATCCTGCAATGTTAGATGAAATGTACAATGCCATCAGGTACGTAACGAAAATTCTTGAGTTCAAAATTTGGATAAAAGAGAAGATCGAATCTGCTAGTGATCTTTTTGACATTGGTATAATATTCAATCTTGGAAGCTTTTTCAGAAATGAAGAAATTGTGATGCCTGCTGAGCAAGTTGGAATTGTAAAGGAAAATTATTTATGGAAGGTAAATTTCTATGGTGAATAAATTTGTATTAAAGGATATTATTAAGGGATGACAGAAAGAAAATTTGAGAATTCCTAAATTATTTTGAAAAAATTAAGAAAACCATGTTTTGACGTTCTAGATGCAAAACATGACAGTGGTTGTAATGCGACGAAAAAATCATTTCAATTTCTGTCTTTCTAAGATAGGTTAAATCTTTTAGGTTTTATTACGACGTGGTGAAACGAAGGAAGGTGAATTTATCCATGTACCAGCTGGATGGAATGATCATGACTTGTTCGGTATCATTTGGGGTCCTGCTTCTGCAGCATTATCGTTTGTATTTGACAAAAGTGGAAGAGACACGATTTTACAGGTATAATTAATTGATTTTTTTTCCTATTCTTATCGTTTAATTCGGGAATAATCAGACGAGTTCAAAGAAATCATTCGAATAAATATTTCAGAAAGTGTTGAATGGATATCGTAAATGTGCATCCATTGCTGCACATTATGGAATGACCGATGTTTTCGACAATTTAATTATTCATTTGTGCAAATTTTCTACTTTGATGTCTACAAATGAAGGTAAGCAGTTTCTTAATAATAAGAATGCTATTTTTTCTTTTTTTTGAAAGAAGAATTGTTGAAAGACTTGACAGATAGGAATTTGAAAAGTGAGAATGAGAATTTTGGAAGATTTAGCATACAACAGTGATTTATTTATTGTTGCGATTTGTAGATAATCCAGAGCAGAATTTGGAAATTCGACAAAATAGAATTCTGAATGAAAATTTCAATCAGAGTGCGGAGCAGATTGCAATTTCTTTTGGTGAAAATGCAAAAGCACAAATGGCTGCAAAAGCCATGTTTCAGTTGGTCCATGCTCATGGAGACATTCTTCGAGAGGTGTAACCTGGTTTATTTCATCCTTGGTTTTAAATTTTCTTTAAGTACTTGCTGTTTTTTTAATTATTGATTTTTATTGGATTGTAGGGCTGGAAAAATGTCCTCGATAGTATTTTACGCTTATTTTATGCTCGCTTATTGCCAAGTGCAATAACAGAAGTGGAGGACTTTGTAGATAGTAAAGGATGGGTTTCGATACAGCGAGCACCTCCACCGTAAGTCCCAATATGTGTATTATAATTATAGCTTAAGTGATTTTATTCACTTTTTCATTTATTAGCTAATCTATTTACCTTTCTTCTACGAAATAGTGTAGAAAGTTATGAACAAATCGAAAAATTTTTGCAGGAAGTTATTAACAAATCGGAACGATTCTGGTTTACTTAGCTGGCTTGGACTTGGTTCGAATTATGATAACAAAGAATCTACTCCAACTGCCGATCAGCAACAACTTATCAGAGTTAGTTTCTGTTTAGACTTATTTTTTTTTTTAAAGATTTGAATCGTTTCGGATATGCAGAAAGTTTATTCGGCTCTTAAGCTATTAAATCGAAAGTTATGTTGGAAATTATTCAAACAAAAGTTATCTATAGATAGCTCAAGAAGTGATAGCTGAATGCCATCCGGAACAGCTCATTGTTGATGGCAAATATCTCACTTCATCCGCACTTTCTGAGCTTATCAATACTGTCATTCAAGCATCTACAAATATTGCTCATACTGAAATGGATAAAGGTGAACTTATGACAAGGAAGTTGAAGGAACAAGTTAGCATTTGAATGGAATATTTTGGAGATTATATAACTTTTCTTTCATATTTCTCAGATTTTTAATTTTAATTAGAATTCCATGAAAAGGAAATTATAAATCATTGTAATACATCATTATAGTTTTTATCAATTTAAGTCACTATTTTTTTCCGAACTATTCCTAATTTTTTTATTTAAGCAGAAACTTGGAAATAAGTTTTTAATTTCGTCATGCAATTCTCTATACGGTTTTGTTTTTTACATATAAGTATTAGAATATTATTTTCAGGAAGAGGATGCACTTGTGCTTTACTTGGAAATAATGGTTAGCATAGCGTTGGAAAATAAAGATCGCTTGTCCCAAATATGGACGCCAATCAAACAGCATTTACAGTGGCTCATGAGTAATTTTGGTCGAAATCCATTGGTTGTAGAGAGAGCTGTTGTCGGCTTATTAAGGATTGCGAACAGGAATTTATACCATCTTAAAGATGACATTGCTGATGAAGTGCTTCAGACTTTAGGGATTCTATTGGTTCGGCTTTATTGCTTCTTAAACTGTACAATCAAACCAAATTTTTACCTTATATTGAAAATCGTTGTATATGTAATGTAAGTTATGCGTCTATAATTTGGTCACTTTTGTTTTAGAAATTGCCACCCCAGCTATGTTTATGTTTTCTCGGCAAATTGCATATGGTTTGCATGAATTGCTGCGCACAAATGCTGCAAATGTACATCGGCGCGAACATTGGACAGTCCTTTTGCATTAATGGAAGCTACAGGAGCAGGTGTTTATCCGGAGGATTTCAGTATTCAGGGTGATGTCGTAAGTTATTAGTCTTCTTTTATTTTTTACTCAACTTTTCAATCATTTTATTACTTACCATGGGGGAATCTGAATTATTATTGATCCCTTTTGAAAGCTTCTTCATTGCATCTTTATTCTAATAATACTGAATTGTGATATACAATTTGTGCAGTACATGATTTATGTAAAAATTTTCCTCATGTAAATTAAAATAAAAAACTAATAAATTTCTTGGGAATTGCAGCTTCCATTATCTCAAAGAGAATTGAAAATCTTGAATCGACAAGTGCATAGCGATACTGAGCCAAGTCTAAGCCGCCCTCGAGTTGATAAAGTTCGTGAGGCAATCTCTGTTGACAGAGGCTATACATCTGATGTTGTGCAAGGCACATATTATACTTTGCATTTTATACTTAATATTTATTATCCATTTTTAATCTATATCATTATTTTTTTTGTAAGCTAGGAATTCGGAAAATTATTTTTATAGATCTTATTGAATGCTGTTTTTCAGATTCAGTATCGTCCTTTTCTACTCTTTCGGAACATATTGATAGTGTAGCATCGTTATTAAAGGAGACAAGCACTGAATGGATACATGTTGATCACAGCGATGGTATATTTTAATTATAAATTAATATTCATTCTGCATTGCGGTCTGTTTGGAAGAAAAATGAAACGTACGAAGGGAATTGTTGGATTATTCATCAGATTTATCAATTTATGATATTTCAACATAGATAATTGCTATTATTTAACTTTTGTTTTGTTTTTGTAAACAAAAAGTTGGTTGATAGCATATCTTTTTTTTCCTTTTTTCAGTCTTCGTTCAAGAGATCATATTCCATTTTGTTAAATAAGCAAGTATGGACATTTTTTCGACATGGTATGGGATAATAGAGAGTTCAAAGTGTAGTTTGTTTCAGCAGTACTTGCTGCGCAGCAGCAGCAGCTCCACCTCAGGCCTGTTGGAAAGCAGCATTCGTATTCCAGTGTTTTTGATCGCGGCACTGTTGTGCTGCGTACTAATCTCATCAGGTTGGTTTTCAGAATTTTGCAGTTTTTGAGTAATTTTCCAAAAGATTTCATGGTTAATCTTACAATATTTTATTTAAATTTGGAAGATAAAATATTTTTTTAGACATGATCCTTTAGCTTTCCTTAAAGTGGGGAAACACTAACATTTCTGGCACGGGACGCAGCTCACATTACTCCAGACAACTTTAATTCGTGTATAGAATGTTTGCGATCATGTACGGAAGCTAGTTTAGATGGTGGAAGGTATGTGTATATTTCTTTTCTGCTTTTCTTATGTCCTATTTAATAGATTCAATCATAAACAGTCGCATATTTGTTTGAGATAATTTGTAGTTGGAAATTGAAGTAAATTTCAAACACTGCAGATACGCTGCTGGTCCGCTCAGTGGTGATGCTCAAAGTCAGTTGAGAAGTGTTTTAAAGGAGGAGAAGTCAAAACATAGTACTAAGCAAGGTCATCTTTTCGTTTTAAACAAAAGTGGGAAAGATTTATAATATTATGAGTGAATGTTTTATTTTGATTTTTCTAGCAATTTTCTCTTAACTGCTGATGAAAATTTCCAAATTATATTTTCATTGTAGACAAAAGTAATCACAGACACATGTCTCTGAACGCAAAAAATAACTGTGATGAGGAGAAAATGTCGTCACAAGCTGAGCCGCAGAAACTGTCAGCAGATTATCAACAGGTCATAGTTTTTAATTCTGTTTTAAAAAATTTGGAGCGAAAATTTGATTCATTTCATTTTTTCATCCTATTTTTTCTATAAACTACAAAATTCATTCATAGATGCTGCGGATTTTATTTTTAAAAAACTGAATAATATAAATTACTATTTTTGTCCTTTCCATAAAATTAAGTAGACATATTGCATTATTTTTTTGTAGGTTGCCTTCCAGATACTTGACTTATGTCATACATTACATGTGAAAGGTGCTACAATATATCGTAGTTGGGCTGATGGCGGAGCCAAAGTGAGTTTTATTTACCTTTTTGTTGCTAATGTTGTTTTAATTTCTGCGTATATTCGATTGATGCATTTATACATTTATATTTAAGATTGATGCAAGCTTACCTGCTTTGTGGAGCCATTGTTGGCGACCGCTTTTACAGTGTATAGCTCGTCTCTGCTGTGACTGTAGGCGGCAAGTACGAACACAAGCACTTAATTTCCTTGTGGTAAATTTTGCTCCGTATTTTAACTATCTGCAAGTCCTTTAAAACTAATTTACTTTAGTTTTTTGTAGCGGGCCTTCTTAATACCAGAAATGCAAGTGATGGAAGGTAAGCAATGGGAAGAGTGCTTTGGCGAGGTGCTTTTCCCGCTGCTTCAAAACTGCTCGAAAATTTATCGCCAATGGATCCGATTGGAATGGAAGAGACACGTGTACGAGTTATGCAGCTCATTTCGAAAATTTTGCTCAATCATTTAACGTTTGTTTAAATTTGTTTTTATTTTGAAATATAATTAAAAGTTGTCGCATTTTTTGGGACTTGAGAATTGTAACACTTAGAAGCCATATTATTTACCAAAGATGCATAGAAATTTTTCTCAATATTCTAATTCAAAGTCAAGACGGAATTGCATCGTTATTCTTTGAAGTTAAAATATTTCCTCCTGTCTTTTGAAACTTTTTTTGCACAGGTTCTTTCAATACCATGGGAATATTTTTGTTGTTTAATAAGATATCAAATGTCATATCGCATTTGATGACGATGGTCAAATAGAGATTAGAATTTTTTAGGCCTTTAAGTTTGTTAGCATCATTCCGATCTCTGTGGTTACGTTTATTGGATTATATGGATCAATATCTTCATGCAGATCGCAGTGATCTTTTATCGGAAGCAATTCCTGAGTCGTTGAAGAATATGATTCTCGTCATGGATAATACTCAAATGTTCAATAATATACCTGGTTTGTATGACATGACTGTTACGCGCATTGGTGCATTCTTGCCGGAGTTACTCGCCGAAGTGATGCCTGGCCCACCAAAAAGGTTTTTATTATGCGCATTTATGATTTATGTTTAAGCTATACCATCATTATTCTTCCAAATTCTTCTTTTACTAAAGTTTTTTGTAAATGTAATCATTACAACTTTTAGATTGGATTTACTTGACCCGAAGATGCAAGAGACATCAGATTTATTTCTTCAAAGCAGGAGTCCTGAGATTACTGGCCTTGGCTCCCGAGAATCTGCATCTATACTTCCCCAGCAGTTCAGTATTGATAAACAAGTATTAATTGCCCCACCAATTGATTTGACTCATTCTCAAGACGCTGATCAGATAGAACCTGAACTACATAACAGCAGAACTGTGAAGTCTACTGATTTACCAGAGGTTGCAATGAAAATTCCGATCCCAGAATTGGTAGGAATAATATATTTTTAGTTACATCAATGTTACCAAAATTCAAACACTGTATCCCCATTGTCTTTAATGTCATATGTGCAAAATATAATTTCATAAACTATTAGGTATCATTTTTGTTTCAATTTTGAATTTTATTTCACTTTATCTACAAGGAGCATAGATTGACTCTTTGCCTATTATTACTTATAGGAAGAAGTAATCGTTCATTCTGGTAGTACGTCTCCACCTATCCAATCACATTTTATTTCGCCTGAAACAAACACGCAATTTTCGACATCACTTTCAAATGCAGAATTTAATGTCTGTAATCGAGATGGAATAGAATGCGATGAATCATTGTTGAATCAGCAGTTTTTGTGTACCCAAACTACACAAATATGCAGCACAAATTATCCTTGCGATGCCGCAGAATTGACACATGTAAGTAGCGAAATGCAATTTGTTACGTTTCTTTGGATTCATTTTAGATCGATATCGTTTTTCTGAACTAAGCTTTCAGTTCAATTGTTACATTAAGAGAAAAAGTAAAAAATTGGAACTCATACCTAAAATAACACATGAATTCATAAAATAAGCAGATGAGTTATAATTATATTATTAAAATATTAATTATATTATACTATTAAAATATTCCTTTCATTCAGGTAACGCCATCTCATTTATTTTATGCTCAGCAACAACTACAACGACTCCCATTTGTTGGCTCGCAGTCGTCACAAATTTCGCAACAGATATCTTCGGTTCGAATGCCAGTGATGATGACCAGTGCTGGATCCTTAGTTCCATCACCAAATAGTGCATTTTCACCTCCAGAGTCCTCATTTCTACGATCTGTTGCTGAAGCACCGCCTCGACTTTCTGAGGTAAGTGCTATTCACATTATTTGTACTTTTTTGATAATAGCTATATTTTAGAATTTTCTGATATGTTTGAAAGTCAGTATTCATTGTCATAGTATTGCTCTGACAGTGTAATTGTTACTTTACTGTCATAATTTTATATAGTCAAATATGAAACTTTTAGCAAGGATTGAAGGAAAGAAACGTAGTGGTGACATCGAGAATGACGGAGGGTGAATTAACAGGTTCTTCGAGTATATTATAGAGTTTGATTGAATGAACATGAAAAATAAGTGATCATCAAGATTCCCTTCTAATTTACACGCTGTCGATTATCATTCCACAACGGAAATTCATTGATATTTTTGATTTTTCGACTCATTGCTATCCATATATATTTTTGGTCTGTGATCATTTCGTCTTTGTCCTCTTAATAATGTATAAATAAGTTAATTAGGATTTAGTACGTGATATTTCCATTGATAAGATTTCTTAAAAATTCGTTGACTTTTTCTCAATTTCTAAAATTAACAATTGATTTCTCAAATTATTGTTTGATTCGATATCATTGTAATATTTCTATTGTCTCGGATTATATGTTACATCTAGTGTGCAAGTTTAGCTTGTCGTAGTTCTTCTGAGAGAATAAATTGCTCAATATTTTTTTGTAAAAATAAAGATTTGAAAATTTTGGATCAAATTTCAACTCGAGAAATAGGTAATTTCATTTTCGGTTAATAATTTACTATATAGTCAAAATGGAAAATTTATATCTGTAATTTTAATCCATAAAGCGCAAAAGCAGCTCTAAAACATTTTCTTAGTCTTTTCGAAGATATTTCCTTATTCCATACCTAACTCTTTTATTGTAACGATTTCTTTTCTTTTTAATAGGTTTTATAATTAAATCTGTGATGTTTATTTATATATGAATAAATAATCATAATAGGAATATTTCACTCGACCTTTTTCACTATGTCACGATTATTTTATCATGTCCTGCAGGAACGAAAGAGAGAAACTAAATTTGAAGAAACAAATTAGTATGGATCTTCATTTTCAAAAAAGCTAAAACTTCCAAGGATGATTTGAAGCAGCTTTCCTCTAATCTCTATAGAGAATCTATATTGGCTGGGAATTGGCGTATTGTCTTGTCTTTTCATCTATCTAATTTGTAAGTTGAAATCATCGGTGTAAGCCAACCATTCCTTCTTACGTTCAAGGTCTTTTCTGTTATTCATCGTATCGTTTATTTCTTTTTTTAAACAAATATTTTTTAAAGATTCATCGTACATCCTGTCAATTTTTGTCTCCTATCACGACAGTATTTTTGGAAAGGTTTATCATCTGGATCGATTTTCCGGAGTAATTTATAATCGTCGCACGAGTTGGAGACCGGATAAAACATTGCGTCTTTATTATATTCGAAAAGAGCAACCGTTGTTTGGTATCTAAGGAAGTAGTTAAAATATTTTTTATATGGCGATTTTGTCTAGAAGTTCTTATCGTCCTTTTGATTCAGGACTTTAAGTTTCAAATTGCATGATTGCTCAAACACATAAAATAGAATTGGCGTTGTAGGATTCATCATAATCGTTTGCATTAATCATGACAAACTTTTCACTGACCAGTTAAGCTCTGAGTTATTTCTGGTTACTTATTTCTGAAATTAATTGATTCTCGATTGTTTTTTTAAGCACATTTTAAAAATGTCAGTAAAATTTTGCAGCATCCTGAAAATGACATGAATGATAGAAATTGCTTACTTAAAAGAAAGAAATATATCGCAACTTGCTAGCAAAATCATGGAAATAAGATAATGTCTTCTCAGTTTGATCAAAATATTTGATGGTACTTAAAGTTGTTTTCAGTTATTTATATGATTGGAAATACCTAGGAAAAGATCTTACTTGACTTTATGTTAACTCACTATACAGATATAGATTAACATGATAATAATGATCTATGTATCATCATCATCATAAATACTATCCCTTATATTTTTTTAACTGATATTTTATCGTTTTACTGATATTTTTCATTTCTTTCTATCTGAAATATTGTTTGAACGAAGTTTGAGAAATATTAGTAAATTCAATTGAATATATGTTATTATTAAAAAAGAAAATTTTAATTTAAATAATACTTAAAATATTTGATGAGATATTAAAATTTTGTATGAAAACTAATTAGATGAATCAAAATTAATCCCTTCTCTTGTGTAATATCATGTTGTTGGCAAATATCGATAAGTGTTTCTCGAGAGTGATCTGTTCGAAAACAGTTACTTCTCTCGAAGAGTTTTGTTCAATAAATCACCATTGTTTTTATCATATCCGTGTACGGAATTCATCTAATATGGATTTAATGTCTAATAGTAAGTAAAAAGGAATAAGAAATATTTAAGTAGCAGCAGTAGGAGTTCCTTCATTATTATCACTTTTCCTTGCATAATATTCGGATTTATTCTTCCCTCAAACATTGATCTTTAAATTCAACTAATTCTGAAATTCAATAAAATTCATTCATTCATTAATTTACTTCAGTAAAATGTGAAATTTACTCGAAATTTATCGATTTATTGATCTTAAAAATTCGATTATTCTGATGCCATCATTATTGCATAAAGCAAACGAAAATACATTTCGAGAATATCAGTGATTATTGGTGTAGAAGAAATTTTTTCAAAATATCAGTCTGCTCGATATCGCATGAAAAACTATAAAATAAAATAAAAACTTTCTCGAATAACTGCATAAATTAACTGACCGATCTTCACTTAATTTAACGGTATTTCAGAAATTTAAAGAAAAACTTAAGAGATTATCCTGAATAGAGATTAAATTTCTATAATTTAACTTAATTTCTATTTTTGAAGTTGTAACTATGGGACACTTTGTGAGTGTATTAAATACGATTTCAACAGCTAATCAGAATATAGTACAGTGTTAATAGCGTAATCAGAACATAGTAAAGTGTAATCAGAATCAGATTATAGCGTAATCAGAACATAGTAGAGTGATAACAGCAATTCCTAGCATATTTGAAAAGTTTGTTGAAATAATCGAAATATTTGATAATATAAGCATATCGAGATAAATATATGAATATTTCAGAAATAAATGATTTGTGATATAAAATTATCTTTTTTGTATTTTTTTTTACAAAAACTAATAAATTATCTAATTGTCAGTTTTGCAATCACATGAATAATTTCAAATTTTGTAAACATTTTGATTATCAATTATCTTATCAATTTTCTAATCGTATATGCACATGTCAATATTGACTGTAATATGATGATATCAAACTTTAGAATGTTGTAAACATTTATCAACTAATAACATCATTTTTGATCTAATGTTATAAGAATTGGTAAACCATAAAAAGAATTCACTTATTATAAGATTGAGTCTTTTCCTTCTTTTCCTTTCTATCAACCGTTACAATTACCATCCTCAATATTAGTTTTAAATTTATCATAATGGTATTGTTAGTATATTGCGTGTAAGTTAATAAAGCGTATCGTAACGTGTTCGCACTACACGTTATCCAGTCAAATTGCTCACGTTTTTTATACCACACAAGAGAAAACAAATCCTTTTACTCAACAAATTTACTTAGTACCACGAGTCATTATTGTAGCTGAACCTGCCAAAGTCTGTCAGTCGCGTAAAAGCAGCCGAACCTGCCAAAAAAACTGTTGAGACTTTTCGATGAAATAAAAGGATTCAATCTAAATCGATCAGATTGAAGTCTATCAAAGGAAGGAATAAATCAGCATTATGAGGTTAAAAGAAGAATTATCAAAGGAAAGAAGAAACACCACAAATTTTACGTGGAAACATTTGAATCAATAAATCGGAATTGGTTTGAATTCATTTAACGAATAGTAATACTGTAAAGGAAAAAAGAAGAAAACAAGTATGCAGATATGGTCGACGACAATAAGGGTATTATGAACTAGAGAGTCTATTATAACTTTAAATATCTATGATGATGACTACGAAATAACTTTAAAACAATTAAATTTTCAAGAACAGAAAGAATTATCTCCATAAAGAGAAATTTCGTCATTTCACGTCACGGCAAATTTGCTACAATTGCCATTTGCAACGTTTAGTGGCGATCCGAAAACATGAAGACAATTTTGGAGCAGTCTTTAAAGTTGCAATTCATTTTCAAAATATTCCAAACATTGAGAAATTGAATTATCTAATCTCTTGTATCAGAGGAGATGCTCTATTAGCCGTAAAAGATTATGATATTGCTCTTGAAAATTATGAAATCGTAAGAGATGTCTTCAAAAAGAAATATGGTCAATCTTTTATCAACAATCACTTTACAATGCATTATATTTGATCAAAGGAAGCGACGGGGAATGGAAATCAAATATTGAAACAGCGGAAAGAATCCTGCAACAACTGAATTCCATAGATGAGAATTTTCAGCATTCTAGTATAGAAACCATTATTCAGAGCAAACTATCCGCATGGATATTAGACAAAGAATATTTTTATATCAGTCAAAGAAAGAACATAGAATTTCAACATTCAACAAGCTGAGACAATTTCTAATAGAATTAATAGAACGAAATAAAAAATTACTAGAAGTTTGGCTCTTGGTTGAGGAAATCATTAACAGAAGGCAAATCAAAAAGAATCTCACATAATACAAAGTGAGAGAGATCGCCGCGCTATCTATTACAAATCACACTATGACATTTAACCCAAACCACACAAACTTTAAAAAATCTAGCAAGGAAAAAACCTTGCGCATTTTGCAACCAAAATTATCGGGACAACGAGTGCCTTAATTATCCTTGAGAAAAATAATGCATGTTTCAATTCCCGTCGGACAGTAATGAATATACTACACATGATTATGTAGGAAACAACAGTGTTGTGTTTTGGAAAATATGGTCAATTCAATCAAGAAATAAACAAGGAAGAAAATATGGTCATTTTCACCAGTCAATAAATCAATAAATCGATAATCGAGAAATAAATGATGGAAAACGAATAGAAAATTCAAAGAACAAGACGAACAAGAAGTTCGATCAATCAAACTAAAGTAATCGGATGAATCTATTGTTTCAAGAATAAAAAAGAAAAACAGAAATTACCGTCTGTGCACTAAAACAACGAACTCGAACAGAAATTCAAGCAATAGCAGAAAAGAAATGAAATGGATATCTGTCATTTCATTTAATGAATCAGAAAGATGAAATTGTGGAGAATTATCGCAAGATAATTTTACTTCTACAGATATTACCGTCTATACAAGGACGCATATAAAAGTTCCTCGCAATAAAATGTAACAACGTTACGAGAACAGTACGTACTAAAAGCACTTTCTTAGACTGTCGTTATCTGTAGCATCAGATCAAACAATTATATCACCTACTTCTTCACATATCTGTAAAGGTCTAAAAAATCAAAGATAACTAAACGATAACAACGTGAAACAAATTTCTTCTAATAAATGGACGACAAGTAACAAATGCATTATTCATTTGGATAGTTAGAAAAAGATTTCAATCAACTTCAAATTTCATATTTATGGAATGAAAAAGTTATCTATACGATAGAGAAAGAGTAGTATCCGATCTTGATAATACTAAGCATTGTGAAACTCAAAATGGGAAATGTTTAATTACTACAAAAGTATTATTCTTTGGAACAAACACAAAGCTATAAATTAACTCTTGCATATATATAATAATCATATTACTGCAGATGAATTACAAATTTCATTTGTTTTCAATCACGAAAATCATATGGTGGTGTGATAGAAACTAGAAATCGCTATAATATGAATAGAGATATTCTAATTGATATGAAAAATTGAACACAATAACGACGACAAAGAAATATTCTTTATGAAGTGAATTCTATTTTAAATGGAAACTATTTATGATACAATTAAGTCCCGATAATTTGATCCGGAAAATATTAAACTTCAACACCTTTTTCGATAGCTTACAATTGGAACTTAATCAACAATTGAATATAATAAGCCAAAGAAGTTCTCAAAACCGGAATAACCTCTTACTGTTAATGGAATGGTTATCAATTAGTAATTCAACTTTGGTAGCGAAAATTTTATTACAAAGAAATGATGTAATGGTAATGAGAGTTAAGGATCGCTCCTTTTAAAATCAAAAATCTTGAATCGCATTTCATCGAATTCAATAGTGATTTAATAAACAAATTTGACATCGAGAAAATTAATGCAAAATTGGAAATATTATCTCGAGATCGAGGAATAGACATCTGATGAAGCGTTTCTTACGTTATCCAGTCAAATTATTTACGTTTCCTATCCCACACAAGCGAAAAGAAATATTTTTCTCAACAGAACTAGTGTAAGTAGCAAAAATGATCAATTCTTGAATTGATGTTACAGTTCTAGTCGTCTTATCAGTTATTGACCTTACAAAATTGAACAAATAACTACGCTCGATCCGTTAAAGATTACCATGCTTATCAGTTTTAATTCTCCAAAGTAATTTTTGATGACATAAATACGAAATTTTCATTGTAATTTGCATAGAAAAATCTAATTTCTTCGAGAAATTTACCAAATACAATAAATTGTTAATATAAAAATCAAATTTATGCATGCCAATAATTGATAAACAATATTAAATTGATTTCTCGAAATAAATTAATAACTGAGTGATAAATTGATTTCTTGAAATGAGTCAACAGTCGTATTCAACACAATACGATCATATATTAACGATTTTTTCTTTCCAAAATCTGAAACAAAATCAATTTTCAATTCTTTTAAGAAATGTCTGATTTTAATTATTATCAAAAGATGTTAATTATAATAGCATAAAATTTCCCTTTTCATATTAAAATTTTCTCTTCAACCTGTTTCATTATTTTTTCTACATACTTTTATTTATGATACAAAGTTATCATGGATTTGTTTGATGAATCTAACCGCTTATTCATTTAGCAAACAGATTAAAAATTTGTTGGATTTGCTTCACAGATTGATAAATATATATATAATCAATTTACTTACATTCATAGCAGTCATAAATGTTTTATCATTTTTAATCAAATTACATTGCTTTGCATAGTACAATGCAGATTGCAATACTAAACGATAATCTGATAAGAATCGTAGAGTACCGTAACGCCGCCTACATACTACAATGGCCGCTTTTAGTATCGATATACGATGCGTCTCGGTGATCTAAACATCAAATATGATATAATCGGTGATCTTCTAATATGCCAAATAATAAGTGAATTTAATGCAACAGATTTTATATATTTATGGAGAAATACAGCATAAGTGATGAACCTATTTGACCGTACTTGTCTCATTAGCAACGATGTGATTACAAAAATCGCGGTTCTTCGGATACCATAACTACCCTGAACAACGATTGGTTTCCTTTCTTTCTCATTTATTGCTTCCATTACAGTAATCATCTTGACCAACAATATTGGTGATATCACTTCTGCATGTGTCCATTTATCATATCGCATAATATGAATGCGTCGTTTGTTTGCTAAATTTAAACGGCACGCGATTTGGTTAAATTTTTTCGTTACGTTCTAGTACTTCAAGCGAAATGACAAAAAGAATAGATAAAAAATTCTGCGATAGTTTTATCAGAAGATAACACGCGAATAGGTCATTTCAGAAGACAAAGGTTAAGATATCGTGCTACACTAATTACAGGTAAAATTCTGGGATAGCTCTATCAGAAGATAACACGCGAATAGGTCATTTCAGAAGACAAAGGTTAAGATATCGTGCTACACTAATTACAGGTAAAATTCTGGGATAGCTCTATCAGAAGATAACACGCGAATAGGTCATTTCAGAAGACAAAGGTTAAGGTATCGTGCTACACTAATTACAGGTAAAATTCTGGGATAGCTCTATCAGAAGATAACACGCGAATAGGTCATTTCAGAAGATAAAGGTTAAGATATCGTACTACATTAATTACAGGTAAGTATTTGTCACAGGAATGATTTATATTCTAATATGTATTCTTGATGTCATCATTTCGATACAAAAAAACTCAAAACTGTTATCAGTAGCATTATTTCATCCTGAATTTTCATATAAACCTCTAACAATCTCTATGTGTAGTGCCAGATAATGCTCGAGAATAGAATATACAATTGATAAATAATTTTCTGAAAAAGAAACCGAAATATTATTCAGAATAAAGGATCGTATCACTCACTGCTATCTCTGATTTCCATGTTTGTAAGTACAGCTTCATAAATAAACAAATCTTCCACTGATGTTTTTATAATTTTACACGTCTCGATAGAAATTCTTTCCTCTACCTGAACGTCAAATATTCATAGAGAATCACTATCTATTACGATTAAATGAATCCATTGTATTATTGTGGATGACCTGAACGATTTGCCGTATTTTCGTACTAAAGTATGGATAGCAAGTTCCTTGATCAGTAAATGGTTCCAGACAAACTACTAATAACACATGATATTGCCATAACATCCGAAAGAAATCGATCAGCGATTGTTTCGTCGGACCCTGCAAAAGTTATTCGTCGACAAAAAAGATGATAAGATTAAATGTAATGAATAACAATGACATAATCAATTAATAAATGATATATTATCAATCCTCCCTCATTAGTTTAATGGAATTCAGAATCTTTAACTAAGACAACTTGTCTACTTTTATGATTCAATGTAGTTTCAGACAAGATAACCACATTTACATATCCAAATCTCTATCGAGAATTCCAACTGAAGCAACTAATATAAAAAAAAAAAAAAAATAGGAAATAAAGTTATTCCATGCTGAATCTTTATCAGAGAACAATTCAATGATAGCGGTGATTCATTGAAAATCATAATAATAATTATTTCTTGAAACAGTCATATCATTGACTTTTGGGATTCTGAATCATTCTTGAGAAGAAAAAGAAATGAAAGGCGAAAGGCAATAGCTTAGAAAGTATGAAAAATGAGAAGCAATGAAAGGCTAATAAAAAAAACTTTTTATGATTTAATGCCTTATTGATAGTAAAAAAAATTAGCCTATCTTCTCAAAATAATTTCAGTATGTCTATTCATATATACATTTCTTTCAAGTTTAATTTAATTCTTCTTTGCTAGCATTCATGTCTTAATTTTATTTTAAATTTTATATCTAATTAATTATATTAAAATTCATTATTATTATTATTATGCAAATTTTTGGAAGAGGAAAAGTTTTAATAGAAATGAATTTTAAATTTTAAATTTAGTTAGCCAAGATAAATAATAATTATACAATCTCGTTATAGAACTTACTTGTGCGATGATAAAATTACCATAGGAAATATTAATTTGTGATGCATGGATATATCGAGAATCATTTGTTACTGTTGGAATCAAACGTACAGCACCTTCATTAAAGTTGACAATAGTTGATGATCGATTCTTTCCTTCTGCCTTAAATTAAAAAATTCATTGTAATATTTAAAATTTGCTATAACATTTGATTAGCACTTTATGCATTAACAATCGATTCAATAAATATTCTTTAATTTTAAATAATAAAAATAGAAAATTAAAAAGAATTTTCTCAAATCATTTAAAGTTATATTTTCTATTGTACCATATATGAATAATATGATAGATAGTAACATTTAATAAAAAAAAAAATATTAAATTTCTCCTGGGAAATTAATCGTTCATAAGATATAAATAATTTTCTTAATTTAATCATTTTAATAAGAAAGTAAAAGTATCAAACCGTTGCTTCACTTTTGCAAAAATCGGAGATATGTTGTTGTTGTTTTAATAAAAATTTATGCTCCAATTTCATTACTTCTTCCAGATTCTTCTTAGAGAGAATATAGTTGTATGTAAAATCCATTATATCTTCACCTTTTACTAATTTTTGAGCACTTAATGCATTATTTGTAGTATATTCATCTATAACAATGAAACTTTATTGATAAGAAATAGTAAGAAGAATCTTAAGAAGAATCTTGCTATATTCTCTCTAAAAGAATAGTATATTCATCTATAACAATGAAACTTTATTGATAAGAAATAGTAAGAAGAATCTTAAGAAGAATCTTGCTATATTCTCTCTAAAAAGAATAGTATATTCATCTATAACAATGAAACTTTATTGATAAGAAATAGTAAGAAGAATCTTAAGAAGAATCTTGCTATATTCTCTCTAAAAAGAATAGTATATTCATCTATAACAATGAAACTTTATTGATAAGAAATAGTAAGAAGAATCTTAAGAAGAATCTTGCTATATTCTCTCTAAGAAGAAAGTTATTATTAAATTAAAATGGAAAGCAGAACAAAAATTAAGAAAGAATGAAGAAATAGTTGAAATTTCGACAAAATTTTTCAACATTTTCGATTAATAAATCGTAAATTTTCTAAGAAATATAAAGCTTACAAAATAATATAATCAATGGTTGAATAATTACTAAAAAAAAATTCAATAAAAGTTATCGCCTTTCGCAGGCATAATATCGCATTGCTATTGCAAATGAAATGATAAAAAAAAAAAAACGAAAAGATAAAAGTTATTGCTTTCGGGAGAAGTATTTTTCTTTTCATTTATGAATAAATGCCAAGAATAAAAATATACTTTATCGGCATGAAATGAGAAAGTCTAAATTTATTCACCTTTTGTACTGGATATAGACGAATCACTTTTCAACAAATTAAGTTTATTTTCCATTCTCTGCATTAAGCCTGTTTCGCTTTCCTTAAAGATTCCGAAATTTTTTTCCGAAAGATTTAAACAACACTAAATTGAAACATGCAAATTTTTAAATAACTCTTGAGCAATAACTATGTTCTTGCTCCAGATAATTAATCAGCTGATTTAAATATATGATTGAATATTAAAAATAGAAGGTATATGGATCAAGATTATTCGGGCTATTTGAATTTAATCAAAAAGTCAAAATTATTTATTACATAAATCTTGTCTCCTTTCCCAGGAAATAATTTTACCAAATCAAGTTTGTCTTGATATTTATGTTTTATTTTCAGAATTTATTCTAACATCTTTGTTCAACGTTTTTTTTTTTTTGAATCATGAAAATATAAGTCTTACTTCTGCTTTCTTTTCAACAATATTCGCTCTCCTGATTCGATTATTGCTGAATATTTGCTGTGGATGCGATAATTGTTGTGTTGAGGGATAGCCAAAATTTCTTGTTGTAGTCATTTTTAACTTATCATCTTCTGATTTTGGTAAACTTAAAAGACTTTCTGTTACACCATCCAATGATTCGTCGTAACAGAATGGACGCTGAATTAAAAATGCTTCGTATTATTTTAATTGATAAATAAACAAATACTATAAAATTGCTATTAAAATATTCAAAATTTGTTTTTGTTTTCTTTTTGATAAATGTGAAAATTTATGATTAATTGCAAACATACAGGCATTCTTTTTTTATTGGCACTATTGATTTTTCCTCTTTTAAATTTTTCAGAATATCATCATCCTTTGTTCGATCGTAAAAATGAGGTTTCTATGAGTAATATATATATATTATTGTTTCAATATTTCGAACGAAAGATTTGTCAAAATCTAGCTCAATGTATTTGTAAATGATGATAGATATCGGATAATAAATGAATACTATAAATTGTTATTAAAATATGATGATAGATATCGGATAAGATGATAAATATCGAATAAAGAATTAACATAATTTATTAGCATCATTGTTGATTTTTTTTTTAGGTGTCTACATCATATCAATGCATATCAAATGCTTAACTTTTAAATTTGAAAAATTTGATTTTGTCCAAGTTTTGCAATAATTTTTTCTATATGCGAATATTACTCATAAAGTGATCGAAATTTCGAGAGGTTAAATGAAACTAACAGAGCTTTGTTTGCTGATTTTTGGTAAATCATTTTCATTGCTATAAAGACTTTTTGAAATTCCATCTAACAATTCATTGTAATAGTATGGTCTCTTAAAGATTTTAATTTATCAGTTTTTTTTTTTTGTTCTACAGAATTGATGAAATTATTCAAATGGATATTTATAAATATTCTGTATTGCCATCTGAATCCTTTCGTTATTTTTCCTTTTGTTACTTTTGTTCCAACTTTATTTTTAAATCACTGATACGAGAGTTATTTGGGAATTCCATCTAACAGTTTATTGCTATAGTATGGTCTTATTAAAAGAATCTTATCAAAATCTGATATCTGTAGTATTACGGTTTTAAAATTTCAATTGTAACTTTCATTTTTGATAAGATTCTTTGCTTGCTTTGTTTAAAGAAATCATTGGAATATATTCTAAAACAAACTCTGCTCGTTTTTCTTCTTATTGATTATTATCATTACATAAATCAAATAGAAATATAAATATAAGAAAGAAGTGTTGTGCCTGAAAATCATAAATAACAGAGAAAGCATTCAGAATTATTAATAAAGATTCTGACCGGTTTTCTTTTCGGTATTTTCTTTTCGAACATTTTTTCCACCATATGGTCTTTCTGAAAAACAAAAATATGAACTATGCTTCATTCATATTTATCGTAATTTTTTCAATTAAACTGATACTAACAACTGTATTTTATCACCGATATCAAAAATCTGATAGGAAGTTATTGATGGTTATATTTAACTTTTGTTTTTTCAACCTCTTTATCATATTTGACTTTGCCGTCTCTTAAACTTTCTGTACTTCCCGACTTCTTCGAAATAATGGCATGCTTTATTGATTCCTTTGATTCGCTTTTCCTGTACCTCCTATGATTTTCCTTTATGAATTCCTTAGAATCAGAAATTTCTTTTGAAAATTCTTGGGAGCTAGAAATTTTCTTCATAGTCTTTTCTTGCATAGAGTCAACATTTCCTCCAATATGCTCTTTAGATCCGGCAACGGAACTGAATTCATTGGAATCCAAATGCTTTTTCGTTACGTCCTGACCTATTTGCTGCTCAACTCCTTCTCTTGACTCTTCAGCACTTCTGCTATTCGAATCTTCTCCAGTCTTTTCTTTTGATAAATTTGTATTTGTCACTTCAAGATTTGATGGTTTCTTATTCGATAATATTGGTAAGATTCCATTCATTTTTTTTGGAGATTGAATTCCTATAATAATGTTTAAAATAAAGGAAAAGTAGAAGTTTGGATTGAATTTTTCAGATAGTCAATTTCTATACTGTTTTAAATAATCTCGAAATTAATGTTAAAAAAATAATAGAATTGAAATTGTAAACTAATGCCTAAGACTAAATTTGCAATTCGATCCTCCGAAAGATTCAAATAAAGGGAAGCATGATCATCTGATCTCCTCTATGGCTTATCTTATTGGTCTTATCAATTTCACATTCTTCACTAAACTTCTTAATTCCTTATTTTATTCCATTTTAATTTAAAATGCTAAATTAAAGAACCGACCGTTCTCAAACACTTCAATAGGATAGACATAATTTTATCAATAATTTTATCACTTTTATTTCCAATTGTGTGATAAGGAAAAATGAATGAACTGATATATGTGAAGAATGAAGAATGGATGAAAAATTTTCGTAGGAATATCTTTTCGTAGAAATACGCACATGAATTCTTTTACTTATCTTCCGGATAGTTCAGTGAATTTTCTAGCTCAATGGATTCTAGTTACTTTCTGGATAGTGCGATGTATTCTAGCCATTTTCCGGAGAATTCAATGTGCATTCGGAGCTATTTTCCGGCTATTTCAATGGGTTCTAGTTATCTTCCGGGTAGTTCGGTGCGTTTAGCTATTTTTTGGAGAGTTCAATGTGTATCCGGATAGCCCAGCATATTTCAGCTGCCTTCCGGATAGTTCAGCTTATTTCAGCTACCTTCCGGATAAAATGTCCATCTTATAGATGAAGAAAACGGACCCTCCCAATCAGACCATTCCTTCGCCACCCGACTCTTGCCTCACAGCTTCTCCTATCGGATAAGCTCGATTATTCGACTTACTATGACCATCGACCAATCATTCGTCGAACTTGGCCGAACAATATTTCACCTATGGACGAGTCTGTTTACTCATTCAGGTACCATGATTTATCCGGACTGCTTCAGTATTTCCAGCCGGTTGGTAATTTAGGGAGGCGAGGAAATCGTCTTTTTTTTTTGTTATTTCCATTGTATTGAGCTGTTAATTTAATGTAAATATCGATCGTTGAGAATTAGAACAGGTGAGATAGGAATAGACTTATTGAGAAGAGATGTTGTCTTATCGTATCAGATAAAGGATCATTATAAAGGGAAGGATTTATTTTTAACTATAATTTCAATGGAAGTTCACATTTGTTATCTTAAATTGTGAGTAAATGAGGCTATTCATGACAATGAAGATTTACTGATAAGCACTAAGATAGCAGTTGATAGAATAAAATACATATATCACTGACATAGTGAATTCGGGAATATCGGTTTAATAATTTTCTCAAGTGAGAAGTATTTGAATAAAATAATAAAACTATAAAATAAGCACATTTTAAATTCTTAATTCGTCCAATATGCTCGGTCTTTTTCGGATTTATAGCTGTACTTTGTTTTATCGTCTTATCGATTTATCATTAAATATTTGGCATCTATGATTAATGATTTTTCGAGACTTAATCCAAAATTTTACTTAGATTTTCTTTTTATAAATAGAAAATAGAGAAAAGTGAAAGATAAATCTGGTAAATTTCTTGTTTGATATGAAATTTGATCACCATCATCCCGAGATTCCTTGAAATGAGTTTTTTTTTGATGAAGTAAGAGATTAGTTACCGAGTATTGGTAAGCTTCGGTGATATTTCAGTATATAGCTTAATAGTTATTTATTGGATTCTTGATATAATTATGATTATAAATGTGTTGTTGGGTAATGATTATTTTATTATCATGAATGTGATGAATCACACTTTGGAAATTACTCTAGTTAGTTTTAATTGCGATATTTATCTATTGTTATAATTGAATGAATTAGTAGAAAATTTTTATGATCGTTGTGTGAATTATTGTTTCATAATCCAGTTTATTGAAATTCAAATTTTTAATTTTGCAGGAATTGTTTTGACTTTCTGTCTGTTATACGCATAAAAGACAATTCCTCGGGTGGAATAATTTCAAAATTTTCTATTATTTGTTGGAATGAAAGGAATTATATTTGCATAATAAGTATATTAGTGGAATTATTCACTATTTTCAGGTTATTTAATTCTGGTTTTAATTTTTAGAAACATTTAGGCTTAGTTTTCAAAAGGATGATATTACGATTGATATGAGATAAACTTTTATAAGGATAAGCTTAATCGATATTATCATTTAAACATTCGATAATGGATCATTTCTTTGATTTTGACAGTCTTGATGAACTAGTTATCTTCTGTCCCTATAATTTATCGTTGATAAGCTCTCTCCGTTAATAGCGTGTTTTAGAATCTGAAATTTTATGCGATCTGTGACTTCTTGTTAATTATATGCGCAATTGCATATAAAACTGAATTGTTGTATAATTTGATTCTTTGATTATGCAATCATTATAAAGAGAATGAAGCGGATGAAGAATAAAAGTAAATAAAACAAGAAAAATGAGAATATTTTATTGTTTTTATCTTCGATTCTCATGACTGAATTAGTATAACTCATTTCTTCAATTTCTTTTCCAAACTTTGATCGTGCAATGATCAGAGAAAGATTTTTAGTGACTGAATTGAATACCGATTGTTATCCACGAATACAATATCTGGTTCGATATAGTCATGTACTTATTCTAATCTTTTCTTTTAGGTTTGTTGTTTTAATGATTTTTTCAAAACAATAAATTTTCATGTTAATTTACTTCTAACCATCGCTGTAAAATATAGGCAAAGGATGTCGAATGAAAAAAATGCTGATCGAAATTTATATATAACGGATGATATTTTGATTGGCCAACATAAAATGAAGGATGGAAAAATGATCGATGAAGAGAAAAATAATAATGAAAAAACTATTGATGGGGCTAGTGTTTTTTTTCCTTTATTTACATAGATTTCTGTTTATATTTTTATGGTGCTTTCATTATTTATTCATTGTTTGCACGGTTTTAAATTGCAGCAATAAACAGTCTAAAATTAGTATAATTTAAATATTTTAATCAGCATGCAATTAAATAAAATCAATTTGACGGTTTTAAATGACTATGAGAATTATTCTTGTAGTCTTTCCTCTTACTGATGATACTTTTCAAAAAAAAAAAACCATTAAAAAGGTGTAAATGATTGTTAGATAAAAAGTTATCCAACTGTCCCTAAAACAGTTTTATTAATTATCGAAAACAATGGTTTTGAAAGAAAAAAAATTCTTTTAGATAAGTAATGCATACACGAACGATTCATCTATCTCGGCTATATCACTTCAAAGTTTGGACGATGATGATTTTCGAAATCTTCTAAATACTGCTGCAAAACCACAATATGGTAGTCTTCAGAGAAAACGAAAAGTTTGTTCATTAATAGATTTCAAACTCATCAGTGTATAGATATGACTGCGGATGTAAGAAATTACTGCAATAATAGAAATCAATGGCTGCGGATGTAAGAAATTACTGCAATAATAGAAATCAATACTTATCGCCCTTTTCTAGATAATGAAAATCAATAGTGTACTAAACCATTGGCACTTGTTTAGATTATAAAGTCACAAAAAATATCTACACTGTTCAGACTCTAAACATAATTTATTGCCTGTTTGGTCATCTTATTTTGCTCTTATTAGATATTACAGAAACTTTAATTAGGAAGTATCCGCAATTTTTTTTCTTCTTTATAGCTGTTAATTCGATGGCATAAGCTTGAATATTTTTTTGTTTTATATTGTCTAAAACTCTCTACGGCTCACTATTTTAATTGTCGCTTTTTGTTTTCTTATTTGATTTTGTTAACAAGAATTCTGATCTTGAGAATTTCCGCAAATCTTACAGCTTTATTAAATAATATTAATATCATCGATGTCAAACAGATTCATTATATCTATAGCTTTCGTTATATCAACAAATGAGGAATGAAGAATACAAATGCAAAAATAAACATATGTGAAATTTTAGGATTATCTGCAATTTGATTTGACTTTTCTAATATACAACTAATATAATGTTTCAGAAGTTGCAAAAACAACGGAATACGGTGGTCGTCGCCTAAGTGATGCGGGAGAAAATACTGGCCTATCAGCAGAAGCAGATAATTTGCTGGCACAATTTCGACGTGAAGCAGAACTGAATCAACGAAACGCGGATATTGGTTGGTTTTTCATTGAGTTTCTGATGATTTAAAAAAAAAAAAAGAAATAAGCGAATAGATATTGAAGATCACAAAAATCACACAGCATAAATGATTATCTTGAAACTTATTATGTATCGACTTACTTGATGTTTCTTTTATTTATATGTATTTTATATTTTTGATTAAGACGAAACATTGGTATAGATATTTGATTTTGTGTACAGTTTTGTAGTTTATTTTCATTAATTTATAATTGAATTACTGGTCATTAATTAAAATAGCATAAACATTTTTCTTATGACAAAAAAAAGTTGTCATAATATATTATTACTATTAACTATTAGCTCATTCCCTGAAAACTGAAACTTGTACAGAATGAGATGCAGATCTTTTCCTTATTTTTTTTTATTTGGAATAATATTCTTGAGGAATTTTGTTCAATCTGATTTCTTTGAGTATAAAATATATACGTTATGCGTTAAGTAACTTTAAGAATATTAAGAATAAATTAAGTGAATTAAATGATTGCAAAGGAAAGGTATTTATATAAAATATAAAAAATAAAGCAATAAGAAGATGACCATAAATTATAGGAATTATAATGCATAAACCAAAACTAATAGTAAGTGTATTATAAATATGTACGTTTTCGTTTCCTTTCTACTCGCATCTTTACGAGGATCTGAAATTCATTAATTAAATTATTTTATGAGAAATTTTTCAATATATGAAAAATATGCAGATTCAAATAGGTGAACAAAACACAGTTATCAAAAATATTGAGAGCTTAAACTATAATTTTTACATTGACATGATCTTAAAAACACGTACCGAAAGGTCTTGGAATTGGCAAAATAACAGGTTTTTCGAATGCTTTTCCTAAACCTGAAATGGATTTCTAGATTGGTTTAAATTGAAAGAAAATTAGCTATAGTCACGTTGAGTAAGAATTATTGTTACGATGTGATATTGAATTTTCATTTTTCTGTCGTTTCGACAAAACATGATCTTATCCTACAAAGTCATATTTACTATATCGTATGATAGTGTTAGAATTTTTTTTTTTTGTTAGATTACCACTCTGTCCTTCCGAATATTCTTAAAAAGTTAAGAATGCATATGTGTGTATTCCGATGGTACTTGTCGAATCAAATCAAAATGACGGCATAGTATACAACTCACTTTCAATTTTAATATCATTTACATGCTGATTCGGTTCTTAGTTCTTGTTGAGATTATCCATGTTGTGTGAAATATCTTTTACCTGTTTTTCCGTTACATAATTCGAATTTGCAAAGTCTGCACAATTTTCCTTGAATATTTACCCGATCGCATGTCGTTGAACAACCTTTTCGTAAACCTTTAAAGTTTTGATTTATTAAGGAAAATCTCAACAAATATATCGAGCCTCAGTGCTCTTAATATAATCTGATTTTTTAAATATAATCGAATCATTTGTGTTTGGATATTTTCAGGCACTTCAAATTTTTTTTTGTTATTGTTTCCTGAAATATGCAGATCTGTCGATGTCGGATTTTTCGTAAGGAGATTGGAATTCGTAGTTTTATTACCAGGCAAACTTTTAGGAAAGGAGCAAATAGAGTAGCAAGTAGAAGAATTTTATTGAAGTGTGCTGTGAAGTTAACCTCTCTGGCTCTCAATTTTTTCTGCCTTCTATATAATTATGTCAGAAAATTTAGCATTCAAGTCATATATATGTTTTTATGTTTAAATCTGAATTTAAAAATATTTTTTAGATTTACCGTTCAGTTTTATGTCGTAATTTTCAGCAACAGTGAAACATTCATTATTTTTGGGCACAACTCTTCTCGTGGGTTAGCACAATCCTCAGAACCATCACAACTGTAACATTTGAGACATTCTCCTGAAATTCCACTGAAATCGCATGATAATCGGAATTCTGGTAGTTTGATTGTATTTAGAGTGGAATACGAGCAGAATAAAATTTAATGGAAAATAATGTGAATGGGAATTATTTATTCCAACTTATAATATAATGGGCAGAAGATAGTTATGTATAATGCTTAAATGATTTAATCAATTGAATCAAGTATAGGGCGAATAATAAAATTATAAAAAGAATTATTGTCCACATAAAGCATCAGATAAGATATAATAAGTTGCAGATTGATGATTAAATTCATCATATAAAGTTCAAACTAATAAATAGCATTTCAAATTCTATTAGGCAAGTTCAAGCAAACTAGCTAAGCTCCAAATTAAGGTTCTTTTTCTTAAATTAGCAATCAATGTCTAGGTTATTGATCAATTTTGGTTCCAGTTATTGATTGAATATTGATAATGAAGTATAAATAACTGATTTTAAAGTTGTCTGTTTTTGGAGATAGCTGTTGCTTTCTTTTGATATCATTTCATTATTGCTATTTCTCCAATGGTTGATTATTGTTATTCATAATTTCGGTGCACTGATGAAGATAAAATTTCATGGATCTTCCACAGATATGAGTGAAAAGCAATGAAAAATAAGTTTAAAATGAGTCATAACCGAAAATTAGTAAACAAACCATATCTAAAGCAGCCTGATATTATTATCAACCAGACTATGGGATGTATTGATGGCGATGATTCCATAGATCTTCCGCTTATTATTTGCCTTTTATTTTTTTTTCTTTGATGAAGCATTATGGCGTTGGAATTAAAAAATCTGAAATTAGAGTATAGTATGATTTATAATGAATTGATAAGTTTCAATAATTTTTTTTAAGATTAAATTATTGAATAATTCGATTACAAAAATATTCCAAATATCAATTAGATTTTAAAAATTTTGATTTCCTAGTTAACAAAAAGACGATTTCAGTTTTCTGCTGATAAATCATTTTTTAATAAAATTTTGGAAAATATTCTGGAAATTTTAAGGAAAGGATTAAAAAGAATATATATGTTAGGAATTTACGACATTAAAGATTCGCAGAAAAAAAATTTCAGAATTTGGAAAAAAAAAGATATTTAGTCAGCTTTATTCACTTTCATGTTTGCATAAATTTATCTCGAAGAAAGCAATTATTTTGACTTTTTATGTTAATATGGCATGTAAACAGTTAGCATTTTAGAAAATATCTTCGATTTAAAGGCTATTATAATCAGAAATCAAAAATTAAAATTATTTATTTTTCATTTTGCTTAAGTATGCTATTTCTATACATATTAAATATCGATCATATAATGGAAGGTTTTGATATTTCACCTATAATAATTCCTTTGCAATACTTATTGCTAACAGTTGAAATTCATATTCTTTATTCATTATGCTTCAATTGTATACTAAGACTTCTTATTATATTTCTATCATATTTGAACATTAATAGTTTTGTTATACCCTCCTGCCAAAGTTTCAATCATTATCATGCAAATGAATTAGAGCAATAAAATTTGCATAAGTGGGAGAAATCAGAACAAGCTAAAATATGCGAAATATTTATGACTAAAGCAGCGTCGAATTATTAGTCATTAAGCTATTCCATAGCCGAATGAAATCATCTTTTACGATTTCCATTGATATAATTATTTAAAAGATGATTTGTGCCAATGACGTGGGTTAATATTTAGTCAGATAGTTAGTCGAAATAAATTTTTGAATCAGTCAGAATCGAAGTTTATTTTTATTTAGAAAATGTGAAGTAGTAAATGCAATTAGTGTTTCCATGTATGTGTTCTTTTTATAATTAGAAGCAGCTGTTATTGAGGAGAGTGGTGAATGATACATGTCGATTACTCCGTTGTAGAAAATAAAAAGATTGAAAATAGAAGGTGGAAGAGGAGTAATTGCATGAGGATGAATGAATTTTCGAACTTGCTAAGTTAAGAAACTTGTTAAATTGGAAGTCACTGAATTTTGTGCGGAAATGGGTTGAGATAGATTGGGATGGGAAGGTTGTGATGGGATGGGGTCATATTGTTCAAATTAAAATGCTTTTAAAATGAGAAAAAAATGAATAAATGTCGAGAAGTGAGCATGAAAAAGAATTGAAATTTGGAATTAAATTTTATAAGAAAAGAATCTTTGAGGACAATGGGAAAAAATGAGATATTAGTGAGAAAAGCAATTTTTCATTTTCGTTTTTTCCAATTTTAGAGAGATGAATGTATAAAATGAGTAAGCATAACTGTGCTCAATAGTCTTCTTCTTGGCCTATGACTAAAATTTTGAACAGTATTGCTTATACCGATGATCGAGATTATTCTATTTTAACATGAATCCTTGCTGAAGCTATGGATCGAAGGAGAAAAAATGTTAAGAGAATATTTTTGATATCTTTGAAGGTGTGACATTTCCTATTCAAAAACTTTCACTTATACTATAATATATTTCTTTATTGTTGCATATGATCATTCATCTATGGAACATTTTTAAAATCTCTTTCTAGATCAATACGTCATATAAACGAGATAATTAGAATTGTGTTGAATGACGTCAATGATGTTATTAAATAAGACTTCAAGATATATTGCGAACAAAACATTTATGTTATTCGAACTCTCGAATTGAAATTAAAATTGGAATTCAAATATAACTAAACTAGATTAGACATGCAATAGGAAAATATGCTTCTGTTATATTTATATTTATTGAAAAAAAAAAGAAACCAGCACACAAAAAAGAGAAAAGTAAATAAAGAGCTCTGTAAAATGATGGGTGAAGGGTATACGTTGTATATAATGGGAACAAACTGGTAATACAACGAGAAATGAAAAATTAAATATTGCCGTTTATATTCTGTGCCAGTCGATAGGTAGATAGATAGGTAGATGGATGATTTTTTTAAATCATCGAACTCTATTTCTTTTTGTTAATTTTAGACAAATTGATGAGAGGAAAGGAAAGGATATAAGAATTAGGAAAAATTATTAATATGATATGATAATATGAAATTAATAAATAGTCATCGATTCTTTCGACAAAATTAAATTAGCTATATATTACATTTGAATATAAAAGAATTTTGCAAAGAATAGCTATCGTTTGAATTAGTAATCTCAACTAAACTAACCATCTGATAATTTTACTTATTCTTTCAAAAGACTTTTGTTGATTGTAACTCTATGATCAAAGAATTTTAATGTATTTGCACTATCGCTTACTCATCATTATTTATTTATTTTATGTCTATATATATGTAATATAAACAAAATCATTCATGTTTTATAGTCAAGAATATCCTTCCTGTTAATTTCAAAATTTCATCCGAAAAAAAATCTCATTTATTATATTGCTCATTTTTTTTTTTTTAATTGAATCAAATTTTTTTGGTTAGAAAAAAAAGATTTAAATATAATTTCAAGTAGTTATTTTCAGTGAAGATTGGAATTAGGTATAAATTTGATTAGCAATTAATTTGTTGAAATTGAAGTTAAAATGTATTATTTTATTTTTGATTGCTAATTCTTTTCAGCAAATGCTACTTTGTTTAATTATCATTTATGGAAGGGTGTAAGAAGAAATATGTGTAGGGAAAATAAGGCAGAAATTATCGATGAGATGAAGAAAACTGTTAAATTAGTTTGCTAATAGATTTCTTTTCTCTTTCTCTCTCTCTCTCTCTCTCTCTCTCTCTCTCTCTCTCTTTTCGTTATATCATCATTTCATCAATTTTATCTTTATCTAATGAATTACCGTTTAGATGACAGGTTGCTTTTCACATCTTCCAGTTTATATAAATGTTTGTTGTATATGTCTTGTTTTGTTTTGTTTTTGTTTTTTGTTTTTTTTTTTTTTTTGAAATGTGAAAAGCAAAGTCTGGAGGAGAAAGTTTGGCAGTGCTATTGAGAAACTTCTCAATTGCTGATAGTATGTATGATGATGATGATGAGGAATGGAACTTTTCCAGTTGCATTTAATCGTCTGCACATCATCTATTTATTCCATTCCTCTTTTCAACATCTCTCTGACCTTGAAATTGCTGCTTACTTTTATATATATATATATATATAGGTGTATTTAAAGTTGTATTTAATATAATTGATGATAATATTCTTAATTATCATTATTATTATCATTCATATTATCATAAATTATTATTATTCGTATTATCATAAAAGATGATACATTTATTACTAATATCATAAATATGTTATGGATTTATTTTAATATCATTTAAAATAACGCAATAAATTTATTTCTTTGCTGAAATAAAAAATTATTATTGTTAATGTTAATATACTATCGTATTAATTATTATGGAATGATTTTATCATTATATCAATCAAATTTCACGATTATTATATCATTATTTTTACTGAGATTTAAGATTCCTTTCTTCATTTCAACTACCATATGCTATATGCTTGCTTAATCAAGTTAGCAATTGAACAGCTTGTCGTTTAAAAAAAAAAGAATTGATTTTACCAATCCAAGAGATCTATATATTCTTAACTTAACTTGGATTTTTTTTACACATAATTTAACATTATTCTTTGCATGATTAAATCTAAACATTTCTCAATAATTTATCAGTATCCAAAATGATTTAAAAATTGCTTTAATATTCATAGAATTTTTATTATATTTTTTTCGAAAAAATAATTTATAAAAAAAAGCTATAAAATAGGAAAATCGTGAAACAATTTGCGAAAAAAAAAGAAAAGATTCCTTTCTTTTATATCGAAAGAGTAATTATTTATTCTGAAAATTATTATTTTAAAAGTATTTTTTAATATATGATATAAGTATTATTTCGTTTTTACTTCTGCTGTTAATTCCAATAATATTGATGGATGGGATGATATTTATTATCGTATTCAAATATTATTTCACTTTATCTGTTCCTCATTTCCTCATGTGGTTTTTTTTTTCTGTAAATTACGAAGAAATATATGCTTTAAAATTTTTTTCATCTGATTGTTTTCCTCAGCTTATTCAAATGTTTACAGCTGTCTGCTCTGTTTATTTTCTTGATATTGTTGTTTTTGTTTCGTCTGAATGTAACATTCGAGATTGTTTTATTAGTTGTGAATGTGAAGATTTGGATCAGATATCATATTGCATGATGGATTTTTTTAGTTCGATGTTATTTGTCTTGAACTCGCTTGATTTCAAAGCTTAACTATCTTAAATGAATTATAAACTCTTTTAATTGGGATATTAGAATAATTATTGGTAGTAGATTCTGATTTCTACTATTTTTAATATATAAAAGAATTTTTTTGTGTTAATTAATCGATCAGAGTATTTGTTATTAAAATAATAGATTGATGGAATCTAAGGCGTATGCTCTTTCTGATGATGAAATAAGATTATCTTAGTTATTATTGATTCAAGATATGATTATAGGAAAAAGGTAAAGGTATGAAGGATTTATTTGTTGATTTGCCTATTGCTTTAAATATAATTTCATTATATTGCACCTTATTTCAAATTTTTTTGATTTAATTTTTAAACTATAATTTTTATCATAAAATTTTTTATACAAAAATTTTATTTATATTTATTTGATAAATATGGCGAATAAATATTCAATAGCGTTTTTATGCAACGTTTGCAAAGGCAATAAATTAATTTTCGTTTCCAGAATTTTTAATGAAAAAGATGTGCTAGTATTGCTTCACTCTATAGTTTACAGGAAAGATAGCATGAATGAATGAATTTATATAATTCATCCATCGTATTTGATGAATTTGTTGACAAATACTTATCGATCTTCTTTCTCATCATACATGTTACTTCGTTTATTAATTCTTTCAGAAAGAGGAGAACAGCAACGTACAGTAACAGCCTTTATCAGGGAAGCTACTGCCACGTCACGTGCACGAGAATTTCTGGAGAGGTACAGTGAACAACCGGTTAGTATCACTTCTTTGTACCTCCTTACTAATACTTCAATTTTAAATTACAAATATAATTTTTCACTTTAAACTACAAATATTGTATAATAATGTTTATTTTAATACTTTATTAATCATCATCTATCATTCTTATCTGTGTTAGATGGTTGAATTGAAAGGAATCTATCATTCCTATCTCTATTAGATGTTAAATTGAAAGAATCTTAGTTGTTTTAGAATTGAATCGATTTATGGATATATTTCTTTTAAAGAATATTTCTTTTTGTTTATATTTTTAATGAAATTTTCTCATTTATCCTATTTATTGTTGCTTTTTTGTCTAATTATTATGAAATGAGAATCTAAAAAAAGCATTATTTGAATTAAACAAATTTGTAAATTTAAAATTTTCTTTTACTATTTATTAATAAATAATATATTATTGAAATATGGTCAATTTCTTATACTGTTATGAAAACTATTTTCTCTGCGTTGAGTAATAAGTGTATTCGAAAACATTCAAATAATTGTGTAGAAAAAAAAATTCTTTTACTGAACTAATCAAATTTAACGAGCATGGAACTTCGCGTTAAGCTTTTGTTATCGACTTTTATTCTTAATTATCGAAATTATCGCTGAACTAATAGTAGTATAAATACTGATAAAGTGTGATAAAGTGCATGTTGAATTTATTATCATATCATCGGATAAATTTGTTTACGATTAGGAATTAACGGATAAAAGAATTAAACCTCATCTTCGCTCTTTCCTCTTTCTCCTATTTATCGATGACCTAAAATATTTCACGTTTATTTAATTTAGAACACTTTTAAAATTATATATATTACAATTCAACTTGATCTATCAATTGTTTCCTTATTTATCTACATGTTTATTTCCTGTATCTTCTTCCTATTTGAAGTTTTCAACAAATATCGAAATATGTGTTATTGGTCAATGGTAAAGAGAAGTTGAGCAGCAATTCGACTAGTTATATTGTTGTATTTTTGGGAAATCCTAAATATTAACCATGAATTATTGAGCTTGCACGATTGATAGTAAGCAATCGAAACTAAAAACAAAAAAAAATAATTCAAAAAATTTTTTCTTTCAGCCAGTAAATAATATCAATATTAATATTATACTTCTTTACTTTACAGGATTTGATCTAATTTCTTGATAAAAACACCAAATTTCATTTAACTAGACTGTATACAAAAATAGTTAACACATTCTATGCTTATCCTTACAGGCGTAGAAAAATAATGATTTTTGATGAAATTATATTTGATCTTATATTCAATGAATTGATAAGAATAGCCTAACACGATAACGGCGCATAAAATATGATAATTCTATTTATGCTTTTTTCGAGTTTATTTTGTTAGCAAAGCGTTTGCAGTTATATAGTTCATATTGCATATTTATTATCAATTAATTATGATTAGTTGAATTCGAAGAATATTTATATTGCTATAACATTTTTTCCTCTTATTTTTATTATCATTCGCCGTTTCAATATTCATTTATTATTATAATGTTGGAACTCGTGAACTACTAGATCATTAATGCTATCTAGCTTATTTGTATATCAAATTAACTCACCTATTATTTATGGTAATTATTATCAAGGTTATCATCACATGCATAAATTTCAATTAACAGACATGGAGTCTTTCAGGACAGCCGGGAATCACATCTACCACCGAAGCATATTAAATGTGGAAGTAACAATACCAATAATGATTATAATACTAAAGACTTTCAAAGGATCAATTTGATTTCGGATGGACTATCCAAGATTGCAATTGAACAGAAATTTATTCATGCAGAAACCAACAATGATATCATGAACAATAACGGCAACTACATTCCGGGGATGTTTCACGTGCAACGCAGACGATCGATAAACCATCTAGTAATGCTCCAAATTTTAAGTAAGTTGTATTGAATTTGAATGGATTTAGAACAAAATTGATGTATATATATCAGGCTTAGAGAATATAAGTGTATGTTAATTTAAACAATATATATTTGTTTATTAAAGTTCGGAATAATAGAAAGATTAGGAATCAATGATTATGTTGTTGTTGTTTTTCAAAATACATGATCAGTGTATTGCAGTGAGTTAAATTCGATATCGTCATTAGAAAATGGATGTGTGAACACGAACAAAATAGCGTACATTGATGAGGATGAACATACAAACGATCCCTACCGGTATGTTTATTATCAAATGCAATATTTTCATTTGATGAATATTTAAGTGTATAATTAATAGTATTAGGTTTATCGGATTAATAAAATATTGCATTTTCCTTGAATTGTAAATGTAACATTCACTTGAATATATTTAATTAATTAAGATTTTAAATGTGTTTTCAGTTCTTCAAATATGCATATTGGAGACGATCAAGGTGATCATGTTAATGCTGTTGGTTTCAACAATATTTATACGCAAGGCAATTCTGTTCAAGAGGTAATCTGTTTCTGCGCTTTCATTTTATAAATAATATTTTGTCAAGTTTTAATTAATTAGTTGCTAATCTTAACAGTTTATTCCGTCTTCTATTCGATTCCATCTTCTATTCGAATTTGATGTATCATTTACGTCGATTGATAGATTTAATTGGAACCAGAAAGATTAAATTTAAAGAACTAAGTAAGATATTTCGCATTTCACTTTGATGAACTACTTTTAACGCAATATTTCCTGAAGTATTAGAAAACTTTCATTTGTGCTTATTAGCAGCGGATAAAGAAAACATGCAGCGAAGAGAAACTAAACAATACCACAACTGCAATCATAATTACACATTTGAAATAAAATTTTTCTATTAGTTTCAATTAATTTTCAATAAATATGAAGAAAAGATTATTCTGTTTCAAATAATATAAATGAAGAAGATTGTAGCGGGAAACGAATAAGCCTGAAACACTGGATCCATTTTGAAAATTTAATTTAATTTTTTTCCCAAATTCACTTTCTTATTTAGTGAAATTAAGGTATAGTGTAAAAAGCACGATTTGAGTCAGAAGACGAGAGAATTTATTGATGTTCAAATTGGCCTTTTTTTTAAGACAACAAATTACAGTTTTTTCCTGCTCTATTGATTTTATGTTGAAATTCTGGAATACTTGGTTATTTTGCTTAAAAGACAATGAAATTGTTCAAGACTTCAGAGTTTTTGATATTGCATTCTTTTTATTTCCTATCTAAATGTCTAACCTATGGTGATTGGAGTTGAGGAGATTCGAGGAAATGATCTTACCCTAATATTTGATGATTCTCTTAATAACATATAAATGGAATAATGTGGAGTAAGCTAATTCAAAATACAATGCCATGAAATTTTTATTCTGAAGTATTTCTGCTTTCTTTTAAAATGACTTTGAATTTGAAATCATTCATAAAGATTTTCTCTTTTGAATCAGTTCTAATTTGTTTTCCTTCCCCGTTTTTTTTAATATTGATTTAATTGAGTTGAAAATTTTTGAATTTAGAATTTTATTCAAATACATAAAACTATAAGAAGTATTATTTTGCAGAATTTAGCTGATGTAAGTCGTATCCATTGGTTGATAAAATTTATTGTTTTACGAGGATGATTTGTATGTGACTTGAATTTTAACCATCTTACTTATGAGTAAAAATTATATTTTGTTTTATATCAATATTAATCTAGCGAGGAAAATTCTGGAATGAACTTCAGAACTTGTTAACTCTTCCTCTCTACTCGACAAGATATCTATCCAGTAGAACGATCTGGTCTCTTTAGTACCTGAAAATGTTGGAACCGATCGATTTATATGTTATAGTTAAACTACCGTGCAATGATGAATTGCATAATATGATTTGGCGGGTGATCAGTGTCTGATGATGTCCCCGGAGATATCAATAAGCTCGTAACAATATCAAAACCCTTGCAGATTTATTTTAATCGAATTAATCATGGTTTACCTGTATTACATCATCGTTCATAATAACATTATGTCAATCTGGACATTACGTCATTGCTTCTTTTTGATCAGTGAAGAAGTTGAATTTCGATCATTTATAGAAATGGAAATTTGATGCGATTCTCGTTTTACGAAGCTGAAGCCGAACTAATTTAAGTTTTTTTAATAAAATCAATAAAAAGAAAAGAGAAATGAAATAATGTTCAGATTCGAGCGCTAAACGACAGCGAAGACGATGAAGCGATATTGAACATCATGTCGAAAGTTTCGAAGGACCGTGGAAATAATTCAACTACTGAAGCAAAGATAGCGAGTGATAAGATTCAGAAAAGCGCAGAAGCCAATCCAGCTACTGGTACTCAAGGAAAGCATGATGATGTTAGCATAATTTGTCTAAATCTTATTAAATTAACACGATTACTAATTAACAAAGTAAACAGAAAATTGGAGAGGGACAAGAATGATTGAATTGATTGCTTTTATTTCGCGGCCATCAATTCTGAGAATTATGCAAATCTTTCAGGCATATTGATTTGGCTCGGGATTTCTTTTTTCTTCCTTTTAAATGCATTTCGAGAAAAAAACAAGTGTAGTTTTTTCTTCCTTTTAAGTACATTTTGAGGAAAAAACAAGTGTGGAAAAAATAATTTAAGGAATTTGCAAACCAGGATTGAAATTGAAAGATAGAAACGGGAGAAGAGAGAAGAGATGATAGTTTGCAATAAATCTCCTCATGCATCATTCATTCTCGAAATTATTGGTATTGCACAAAAGCTTTATGCATTTGATGTTAGATGAGGAATATTTTAGAATGTAAACAAAAATTGAATTAAAAATTTTGTTATTGGAAATGTTCGTTGTTGTGTTGCAGAATCCATTTACCTATTCGGCTGGACAATTGCGCCTGCATGGAAATCGAGTTGGCACATATGATATGCAAAAATCCCGTACTCTAGGAGTAAAAGAGATGTTTTAACGGCTGATGGTTAGTATGATTAGCTATCTGCAGCAAATATGTTGGTCCAACTTTTTTGAGTCCTCTCGATGTATGATCGTATTGTCCATATTCTTTCTGTCCTTCTTTTCTTTTTTTTTTTTGATTTGTTTGCAGCATGCAACATTTAGATTTTGATATATGTAAATAATATATTTATATTCTGGATGATTTTTATTAATTCAAAATGTGGCGTACTATAGTTTAAAGATAATTTTTAGTAACGCTACTTCTAACTATAATGCTAATTAATATACCATCTATTTATTAAAGCTGCTAAGTGTAAAACTGGTTTGTCAGACTATTACAAAATGATCGGTCGTTATCAGTTATAATTTTTTTTTTGTCCATATCATTTTCCTTTGTAATAATAATATCATGCATCATGTTCTACTGAATGATTTTCAACTTATCCAATAGATGTGGAGATAAAAATGCGATTGTGGTATGATTTTGAAGTTTCAAAAACTAGTAATTCTCAACCTCAATTCAATTGGTTGCATTTGTCAACTGTAAATAGTACCGAACCGAAATATGAATTTGTTTAAAAAGAGTAAATGAATTTTATTCACTTTTTTTTACTGGCCAAATCGTTTCTAAAAATAGCAACAGTTTGCAACTGTACATTCGATTTCGTTAGAACTAGGCTTCATCATACGTTTATTGAGCCAGCGATCAACAGAAATAAATTGGCTATCCTTTCCACAGGCAATATTATCTTCGAACTGTACATTTTTCGTTCTGTTACAAATGAATATCGTTTTATGAATTCGACAATAAGCGGGTCAATCGCATTAGCTTGTTGTCAGATGAAAGTGAAATATTTTAGCTGAGCGCAGATTGATATGTTAAGTTCCGAGTAGTTATTTGAAAGAAAATTCCATCAGGTAATATGTTTTCATCATAAGCTATCGTGATGGTTACGTTCATTTTTTATATTTATCATATACTCGGTCCATACTCGAGACTGTAGACAAACGAGTTGTGAAGATTTTTTGTTTCTTTTCTAACCCTTTTATTTACTTTTTATTTTATCCTAATCTTTTCCTGTGCATTCGATGGACTTAACATAAACTAACTATCTTATCCAAATTCATCATATTATACAATATTCTTACTTAATTTTCTATTTTCGTTTTGCATATGTTATCAAATTAACTGTCCCATCATTCCCTTCTTTTATCATGGCTTTTCTTTCTCTTCTCATCAATCTTTATTTTATAAGTATTTTATGATGATAGAGTTAATTTTCAAGTTGATATATTTACAATAGATGAAGGGAGAAGCACATAAAATAGCCTTATATTATAATCTGATGGAAAATATTGATTCTTTTTTAAGTTGAATTTTCATCGGATTGGATGGAGTTACACTAGTATTTTTAGAATCATTTTCGGATAGTTTTGCGTTTCAATAGATTGTTACTGATATTTAGGATTACTATTTTTTGCAAATACCGAATTATAGAAAGTTAAGTTTAAATTAATAACAAGAAGCATTCCATGTTTTGTGAATTATCTTATCATAATTATTTACATATGTATATATCCATATTTGTGTTAATTGTTATTTCGTATTGATATGAGAAATTAACATTTTCTTAATTAATCATAATAATATCTGGAAAGTTCTTTTTGATTTTTGAAAAAATTGGAAAGATTTCAAGAGTAGGCTTTTTTGATTTGTTCCAAAAATAAGTTTAATTATGTAAGAAATTTTCATTCAAAAACAAAAATCTGTCAAAGTTAAGCAAATATTTTGCACGGAGAAATAAGAAATGATTCAGTGCCTTTTGTTGGGCGAAAATGTGATAATAATTATCAGATTTTTAACAATAAGATAATAATTTAAGATTTTTTTCTAATATTGGCATTTAGATTATTATTGAGAATTATCCATGATGACATTATTCATTCCTTCAGAAATCATGTAAAGATGTGATATCAGTATGATAGTTATTATGTTGTTGGTTCTTCAATATAGATAGTTCCTAAATGTTTTAATGCCAGAAAATCGTTATATAGAAATTATAGCTAATATAGATGTTGGATAATAGATTTTTGTTTTTATTTTCCTACATTTTTTCATTTTGTTTCTCTTTCATCGTTATATACGCGTATGAATGAATGAGTGCTCGACCGTTGCTTACCGTTGTATACTGCATGATTGAATTATAATTCCCACTTGATTTTTGAATTTATTTTGATTTGGCAACTTTTAATAATTGCAGTAAGCTTAATCCCGGCTAATACATCCAATTCGTTATTGGCACGAGACCTGGTACCGGCGCAATTCGACGGACGTGAAACTTACGCTAGAGGCCTTTTGGATCCAACCGAGGATACTCGCCTTGTTAGTTCATTTTTCCATTTTTGTTATTTTCAAACTTATATTAATATAATAGACTTTTGTGATTAAATCTTCTTAGAGATATTTTTCGTGCAAATGACAAGGAATTCTTTGAAACTCATATTTAATCATATTTAGTGTAAATTTTCATTAAATAGGATGAAGTCTGATTAGATTTTTTTGAATGATCGATCGTCTGAGGAATGATAAGAAAAAGGGTTTCAGAACAAATCCAAATAGTCTAATAAATATAAAGAGATATATTCAGACAGAAAGTCTTTGTCATTTGTGCTGTTAAAATCGACAATTTTTTTGTCTAGTGAAATAATATCTATAGGAAAATTCCTATTATATTGCTATATTCAAATCTTTAATCAATTTTTATTCATATATATTAAGATAGACAAGGATATATTATACTGTGTCATTATTATCAGTATTGTTATTATTACTAATTATCGAAAGACATATTATTTCATTGTATTCATCTTTATAACAATTCATACATTTGCACACTCCACTCATCTACCCAATTTTATTTTCTAATTTATCTTGCATTAATGTCAATTGTCTCCTAATATTTGGACAATAACATATGATAGTTAGATGAATAAAGTAAGATGTTTGATGGATGATTATTTTTGCATAAACTTATAAAGCATGATGATATTTAATTGCACTTATCAGGATTAGAATATAAAATATAACTGATGATTAATCTCAATACATATATGATCATTTTGAGTTAAAAACGGTGAAACAATCAAGTACTGATTTGTAAAGAAATTCAGCAATATATTCAATTGTATCAATTATTACTTTTCTTCCTTCAAATTCACTGAACTGTTGCTTTTCTTCATTGATCGTTGTTGTTATGATACTAGCAGAAATTATCTATTGTATCTTTCGGAATATAGAAAAATATTCGGTAGATATAAAACTTTCCTACTGTATGTTTCGATTTTTTTTCATGAAAGTCAAAGATACGATGATACAAAAAAATAACAAAGACAATATTTGATACAGTGATTGTTAGAGAGAGAGAAAGAGAGAGAGAAAAAGTGCTCATCTATGTAACTTATCAACTAGTTAAACTGCTATCAACTAGTTAACTTCATATTGAACCAGTGTAGTGTATTAGGCCAGAAATATAGCTGAAACTGCGAGAGTATAAATATAATCAATAGGATAAGTCCGGTATTGATTTACATTGAAAATGATTAGATTCATCAATCTTTCATAAACTATACGTCACCCATATATATAACGTGTCATTCTCATGCAGTCTGCAATTTAAGTACAGATAAATAGATCGAGCTATTGTCGTAGTAAATGATATTGATCAAAGCAAACAACATCAGTAAAACGAGCGAAGAGCGCGCAACGTTTCCATCCTAGTCTGCAATTTGTTATTCCTTAATCGGGAATGTTTAATAGTCATCACTTATTGATTGAGAATATCAGCAAAGATTATTTTGCTATTTTTTCTCAATTCGATGTACAAAAGCTCAAAGATTAGAGATTTAGTAAGGAAATATGGGATATAATGGAATAGGTACTCCGGCTAGAGACATGATTATTTTGTGATAAATGATTTAAATGAATTAAAGGAACAATAATACATATCATTAGCATTATGACATTTGTGTTTGTATTCATTTTTAAGGTTTATTTTTATCGGTTTATTTTTGTTATTTCATCTTTGTGATAGTAGAAGCTATTATTTTGAATGGGACAAAGTTCTTTTTTATTCCAAAATATATTTCAGTTTTTCATTCTATAGAACATTCTTGTTTGTTTATATGCACATTGATAGTTGAATATATATAAAGTGATGTGCAATTTTTTACCGTCATTCATTATTCTTACTGTCGCGAATATATTATCATGATCCTGTTAGCCAGATTAGGCTCATTTTTAATTACTCAGGCATTATTGTGCTTTGTAATATTATCAAAAGCATTTTCATATAGGAACAACAAGGGATTGCAAAATTGAGAACTGGAATAGAATTGGAAATTGAAACTTGATCATTATGTTATTTTATCATTTTTTACAGACAAATTACTAAAAGAAGTAGTAGAAAGTGTTAAATATGAATGAATGAATAATAGTAATGAGAACAACATTCGTTATTTATCTTCCTTATTTATTCATCAGTGCTGTATTTCTAGAATAGCTTAATCAAGGGATTTCATTTCTAAGCCTAAATAATCAATTCAAAAAAAAGATTTACCAAACAGCTAACTAACTGATAATTAATCTTGATAATATAATGTCATATCTCTATTGTCTCATGATCATACTATCATCATTCCGTATCCTCTTAATATCATAATATCAACATTTCATTGTTGCTAATATATAGAGTACTTACTGTTACCAATTTTAATTTATGGCAAAAGGCGAAACATTATTTATACGGGAAATTTTTCAGAAACGAAGTTTGCTAAAGGAAGTGTATCAGTTGAAGTATGTCCAATAACAGCATTGCATAATTTTTACCGATCTGCAACTAACCGCCATATTTGTATTAATACACACATACATACATAACATATTACATACATACATAATGCAGGAAATGTATAGTGTTGTCATTGTCTTTAAGTAAAAATGGCGTGGTTTTTTCCAATTATTTCCGAGAGCGGATATTTTAAAACAGCGTCAGGTAATTTTAACCATTATTAGTTGGTATTTTCATTGATATTATCAGTTTCTATCTGATTATATCAGTTGAGGACTGATTGCATGTAAAAGGATAACTTTTCAGTTTCATCGATATAATATTCTTTTCTCGAAATTAGCTTTCATTTCTAGCGATGCTAGAAGTTTTCTCTTCCTATGGAAAAGTATTCGAAAGTAAAGTTTTACTTGTTTCTATTATTGCCATAAGAAAGAATCTTTTATTTGCTTGTCGCTTCTGCCACAGCTTTTGAGATGTTTCTTTTTGTTAGAAATAGAAAAATTGTCAATCAGCATTAGTAAGCGATCTTTCTCAATCGTCGTTCACTTTTTTCATGTCAAAATTGCAGCAATTTTAGTTGATTAAAGAAGAGAGGAAATGAATGAATTATGTATAGTCAGTTGTCAGGTAATTAAACTATCATGTGCTTTACCTGAATCAAATAATAGTTTTACTTTCTTGTTTCAAAATTTTAAAATTATTTTATAATATTTTTGATAGACATATGAGATGAATTATTAGAATTAAAAATTACGATAAAGGAAGATGAAGGCATAATGATAATTGCTATATAAGGTTTTTCATAATTATATATTTGATATTAGAATTATATTACTGAATATTTTCGATAAATATTTAAAATGTGTGCGTTTACTGATAATTATTAGAATGTGTGCTGATCTGACAAACCTTATGAAAAACTGGTTACTCATAACAACTTTGTTGATCATATGTTTCAGAGGGTTAAATGTGATATGGATGACGTAAATATTTAGAGTTCTACTTTCATCAGGAATTTTTCAGTAGTTTATTGGGATAGATTTTTGTTAAATGATATGTATATGAACTATTTATTTTGTAGATTCATTGTTATTGATAAATGATTTTCTGCAGCTTTTTAATTTTACTAGCTTGCTGATATACTCGATGGGCATTTAAGTAGTCATTTTCTAATCTGCATTTTTGGTTTTTTTGTTCTTTTCACTTATATATTAACGCTTGTGGAACTTATCGATAAGTAAAGTTTTCAATTTCTTTGAAATTATTTTATTTCTTCAATTGGAAGAGTTGAAATATTAGAATGTATTCTTGTAAATCATCGTCGGCATATTTAGAATTTCATTGCCACTTTTATTGTTGTATTGTTCATGGATATTACCATGAATGATAAAGAAACAAGAATCGGTAATGATCTATTTCATATTGGTTAGCTCGGTTGTTGTTTAATTTGTAATTGTTTTCATGTGAATTTGTCAATTCAGTTCATTTTATAAAAATATTTCTGACTGTAATTAAGTGATAAATATTACTGTGTAGCACCCAAATGATAAATTAATATACTATTATTTTTGTTATTTAATACTTACTACTTATAGCAACTTTTGATTAATGCTTCCAAGTTATGATGATTTACTACTTTCAGTGATCAGATTAAGTCATTATTTCCAAAATTTCTTATTTGAGAGTTTTTTTTATTTGTTTTGACTTTTTTTCTATTTAGTCATTCAATTAATTGTTTAGAATATAATGTTAATAGTGTGAAGAATTGTTACTATCCATTATTTCTAAAAATTCGGCAAATTTTCATTACATGTTAGTTCATGATAAAAAGCTTCCCATTTCAGATTAAAATAATTATGATATAGTTATCAATTGAATTGTATTTTCCTAACTATTCATCTGAAATAAATCCTATTCAGAGGCAAAAATATAGGCCATTTGTAATTTGTTTTGTATTTTGTTCAGTTATCGAAAGACTGATTACATATATTTTATAAGATGAGAGTGAAGTCATCGTTTTGCAAGGCTTACTCACGTCATTTTTAAAATTATGAGAATGTGAAGCAAAGGATGGATGATCATAAATTGCTTCACTTTTCGTTTTTCTTTGGAAATAAATGTAAAACAGAAGAAACTAACTAACAAACTTGATAGATAGTAATTATTAAATGATTTCTATGATAAATATGATTAACTGATATTATTGATAAATAGCAATAAATAAGTGATTTTTTAATTCGAATAAATTATCATAGTAAGTAGTAGTATAATAGTAGTGATAGTAGGATTATTGTATTTTGTTTTAAGATGCTACTGCATAAATTTTTATCAAATCTTTCAAATATATTTTCTTGAATCTTTTCTGATTAATTTTTTGAGGAAGAGAAAAAGTGAAACGAATTCTTACGTAATAGAAATTCATTTGTGCAATGTTGAATGATTATTTGTCACTTTTGTGTTTCTCTTTCTTTCAAAATTGCTTTGAAATCGGCGTTCATGTCATGTGAATCAGCAAATAAGTGATGAGATAGATTTAAAGATGCAAATAACAGAATAGAGAGTATCATCTTGAAATGTCTTCTCGATAAATTTTTGTGCTACTTTTTAAAACAATCACAGTATTGCTTTATCCGAGTGATTTGATTGTTTTAACATTTATATATGTCTTCATTTATATTTACAACTAATTCTATCAATTCATGCAAATAAATATTTTATCAATACAAAACTTAGAAATTGATTAATTATCGTAATTTTTGTTTCAGTATTTTTTCTTTTAAAATTTTCTTTTCGTTATATGATAAAAAGTTATCGAGATTTTCTTTTCGTTATCGAGAGAAAAGTTGTCAAGATTTTCTTTTCGTTATATGATAGAAGTTATACTATCTTTATTTCGTTTGGGTCATCTTCACCGGATTCTTTGAGTTGTTTGGGAGATTACAGGTGAGTTCGCTCAATATCTTTATGTTAATATACTTTTACCGATATTCATTTTTAATCAGATAGACTATAAAGAAAGGAATGAGATGAAAAATTATCTTTTTTTCTCTTTCTTTCTCTCTCTTGCGCCAATAAGTCTCTACTTCATTTGATTACTGCCATGGTATGATAAGAAAAAAATTGATCGAAATTTGTATTTATTATATTTTGTGTGCATGATAATTTTTCCATTGCAAGTAGACGATTGGTTTGAAGGAAATAGATTAGCTTTATCTTGTTTTTCATGGATTTATTTAGCTTTACAAGTAGTGATAAAAAAACTCCTGTGTTAAATTATAATTTGTATGAATAGTAGTAGTTTGGAAAAAATTGGCAAGATTGAAAAATAATGAAGTGTGATAGTAGATAGTGAATTATTATTGATAATTTTGATGAGATGAAAAGTTCAATTAATTTTAATTAAATAACCGATATATGATATCTAAATGCTTGTTTTGTTTGATCATTCTTCGCGATCTTTGTGAGGAATTTGAAAGAAATGGTAATCAAATTGTAAAGGCGATGACAGTCTGATTCATTCTCGATTTGATTTGGTTTTCTTCTTTTTACAAAAATATCGAATAAAGTTTTTTGCAAAACGTCTATTTTAATTTCGTAGCATTCATCAGAATAATTGCCATAGAAGGTTGGTATACTGAACATATGAGCATGCATTTGTTGTTATACCTTATCTATTCATTAGATTCTATCTCTTCTTGATTATAGTTATCTTTGTCGATTATCTTAAAGATGCTTTGGGAAAGCATCTTTCTTGGCTTATTGTCTGAATTTTCATATTTTCTTACTTGAGCTTGAGCTAACCAATATAATAGTTATTTCAGAATCCGCAGCAGGCAAATTTAGATAACGAAATGGCTAATCTGAAAAATCAGCCGGTTGGTTTTAGTTTGTATTATCATTTTTTTCTTTCCTCCTTTCTCGTTATTCTAACAAACTGCTAAATTGAAATGGAAATGAAAGTTAGGGTGTTGAATTAATTCCAGTCCAACCGAAGCTATGGAAGGCTAAATATAGAGAGCGTTTAAGGATTTTCGATTCTTTAAATGATTTACTCTCACTTCGAAATATAATATTGCCAAATCTAAAATTTGGCATTTTTGCAATTTTTTTTTCATCTAAAAATGTTTTTTTTTTTTGGAAAATCACCAAGCAGTATAATTTATAGGATAAATGCGCGATTGCTAAAAGACGTAAGGAGAATAAGAAAGCGAAAGAAGCCAAAAATAGTTATGTCGTTGAATCGAAAGATGGTTAGTTCATTATTAATATATATATATATTTTCATATATATATATATATATGAAAATATTGGCTAAATATTTTTGGAAAATGCAAACAAAGTTTATGGACTTGTTTACCGGTTTGACCTTGTGACATCTTTGATTGTAAAAGTAATGCGATGATTTTGGAGATACATCTAACCTTTTGGCTTTACCTACTTTTCTCGTTTTCTTCTCTTAACGTTATCTTTGATCTTATCGTCAACAATCTTCATCAACTCTTTGTCAGCCATATCGATATCAGTCATTTACCGTCAACATCATTATTATCATCCGTGCATTGCTCACGCTATACTGTTTATCATGAATGATACACATACAGTGTGAGGAATGATTAGCACTAACGGAACGTTTCGCAAAAATATTTGTTCCTTCGAATGAATCATTCAAACGGAATACTAAGACGATAATGTATACAAAAGAATTTATTGCTTATAAATTCATTATTTTAACTTTCCTTCATGATATTATTAGTTAGACATTAACTGCTTGTTGTAATAACTAAAATTTCTCTGATTGATTTTGTCTTAACTCGCTGAGTTAAAAAAAAAAGACGAACAAGAAGGAGGGAAGAGATAGGACTGACAAATTTTGTAATTAATTTATATTTGTTATATTTATAGTTCGGTTAAAATATCTTTCTAAACGAAGTTCATTGCAAACTTTATAAGAAAAAAGAAAAAAGATCGAGAGTGAAATAATATTTCACGAATCTAAATTCAACAAAAAATATATATATATTTTTGTGTTTTATTAAATTAGTATGCTTATCCGTTGTACAAGTTTACTTCCATCAAATATTTACTGATCATTCCCCATGCAATGTTATTTTCCATTTTGCTTAAATAGAATCTATCGAAAGATGCATAATTCATAGCCAAGCTGGGCTAATTAAACCTTCATTCCATTAACGTGCCAAATAGCTCTATTCTTTGTATATGTATATATATATATATATATATATTTATGTGCATGCAAAGATATTTCGAGGTATTTTTCATGTTATTCTTTATCTTGGTTTCTCATATTTTTAATTTATTTTGATTTTCTCCTTGCATGAAGAGTAATGTGTGCAATTGAAGCAGAATTGCGAGATAAGTATTTTGAGATGATAGAGGTCAACGGGTCATTTTAATTTTATTTGAATATCCTAATTGATACCGTTAAGCAGAGAATTGAATCTTCTTCTCAAACTATTTTTTTATTTTTGGAAAGATCAGTTTCATAGCTTAATCATTCAAATTAAATTATAAAAATCTATGCTTTCTTTGTTCTATTTCTTTAATCTGAATACTTTTTTATCATTTACAGTTTCGTAGCAAAATTAAGAGATAAAAGTTCATCACAGTGTACATATGACTGTCGGTTTAAATTGTGTTTTCTTTTAATTTAATTTGAAGGTCATGCATGAATCATAATTTTAGAAAATTAAAATTTCTATGTTTTTACAGCATTATCATTTATTAGTTGAAAATTTGATGAATTCTGTTGAAATAAGCGTTTAGACTTTAAATTCTGTTTTTTCTTCTTTTTTTGTTTATGCTCTATAAGAGCTGAATTTTAAATTGTTGATAGATTCAAAATAATCAGGAATTAAAAATATGATGATTGAAACTAAAAAGCATCCATTTCATATTCCTCTTCATTCAAATGACGTATTCATTTGCGCTTGACGTGAAAGTCTTCTGAATAATTTATGAAATATTTAAAAAAAATGATGGAAGAGCTAAAGAAGAAGAAAGTTTGGAAAAACAGAAAAAAATGGAAATTCTAAAAAGAATGTTCTCTTTTTAGTTCCAATAAGTTTACAGGGTTTTATACTTAAATCTCATGGTTTCTTATCATTAAATACCATCAGGTATTATGTACAGTTTGATTGTCATTTATTTATAGTTTTTGTTTGTTTATATTCATGAAATTAATCATAAAATCAGCATCTCTTATTGAAATAACAAACAGGTAAATAGATGATAACTGGTTATTGCCGTTTGAATGAGTGATGATATCTGCGGTCGTTTAATTTTTGGTAAGGTCGCTTGTATTCTGTGTTTTAAACTGTTTCTGTTCTTTGCTTTGATTTTACTTCGGAATTTATTTAAAGGAATATTTCCTTTCTTTCATCAAATCTCGGAACATATACTATCGTATATCATCCATGAATCTCTATAAGGAAAATTTTAATTATTTTTGATAGGTTATCAATGAACAAAAACAGAGATCTTGTAATCTTTAAAAAATGAGATTGTTTTAAATAAGATCAAGATCACTTTTTCTTTTTTTTCTTTTTCTGCAATCTTTCTACAACTGTCAAATATTTGTAAGCTGAATGAAAGCATGGTTGATAGTAGCTTGCAAATAAGTGAATATATTACGAATTTTTGGTAAACTATTAGTAAATTTGAAGTGTTATTGTAAGTTGTCTGAAATACAACACAGTTAGTCTCATATTATTTTAAAAATCTCATTATGGAGTGTTATCATCGAATTTTCATCAGATAGATTGATGAATCTTTACCTGATATCATCATCATCGTTTGATTTCAATTTTATCATAATGAAATACCACCATGCTTTAATTTAGTATTTGTTGCTATTTTCAATAGTTATCCTAGCTTAATAATTAGTCAGTCTTTGCTCAAATATCATCACCATTCATATCTTCTGATAAACCATCTTTTTTTTCTGAAAAAAAATTTTAAGATTTATTCTCCAAATGCAACTATGGGGCGATAAGTACTCTTCAGCATAATCATGCTTACCATGACACTGTGTTGATTCATTTAAAACTATAGAAAGTGTAGAATTTTTATGTAAATCGCATTTTAAAGATATTGACAGGAAAAAAAAAGTATATAAAAAGAAAGCTTTGTTTGAGTTGAAAATGATTATAGGAATAATGAAGAAGTTGTATTCGTATGTAAATAATGACCCGCATTTTATGATGCATTAATAATTCGAGAATTCACAGGAAACTCCAATTTTGTTTCATGAGGTGAGATTAGGATTAATAGTTAGCGATATGTGCTTTAGATTAATAGTTAGCGGCATATGTTTTGAAGATATATTGTATGATCGATCGGCACTTATTATTATGATGACAGAAATAAGAGATCTGCAGAAATGAATAAAAGATTGTATAGGATTTATGGCTCAATATCGTCATATTTTATGTATGTGTATATATATTATTCGTGGAACTCTGCCAATGGCTGACAAAATCGTACAATAGCTAGCTAGTAATTGTAATGGTAATAAAATAGTAATTCAGAGAAGAACACATTCAGCGAGGCACATTTTCGAGAATACTGAAGAGGATATATATCACTTTTGAAGTTTTTGTTTCCGTCGTATATCACTGAAGTATATTATATGTACACATATACATATAATGTTTTATTCTATGTTATTTTTGGTGTATTTAATCAGTTAGCGAATTTGTTTTCTAATTATTAAAATGTAAAGATTTGTATTCGAAAATTATCAATTGAAGTTTAGACATTTTGGTTTCATTTTTGTTTGACGTTTGTTCTGTCTATATCTTCGTCTTCATTCCTCATTTTCAACTTTCCCTAAAATTTTTTGAGCTTATGTCAAATTCTGATTAAATAGATGGCAAAGTTTTGGTTTTGCTTATCATCAAAGTTGAAAACAGTATCGCATATTGCATACTCTTGAACTACTGCTGCTATATGAAATATTGCTCTTGCATTGCCGCTACTGAAGCATTATTTTACTATCCTCTAGTTTAATAGTATTTAGGAAAGATTTATGGATTGTTTATCTGTGAATGATATGATACAGAATGTATGATACTTCTGTGCAACTCATAAAGTTATTTTTGAGTAATAAGATTAAAAAATATTAAAAAGTGCCAGTAATCGTTCACCTTATTTTCTTGTTAGAAGAGGAAAACTGTGTAGAAATTATTAACATCCATGACATTAGTTAAGATGATCCTGATATGTGATAATTGTTTGGAATGAAAAATAATACTGGAATGATATTTGCAATAATGAAATTTGAAAAAAAAGGGTAGTTATTGTGCCGTGTTGTTTTATTTCTCTATGGAATCTTCTAAGTGTGTCATAAATCGCTGATAAGTGAAGCTTTCGTTTCAATACTATCCTACTTCAATTCGATATTCTGGAAAATTCAGTGAACTTAACATCGAGACGTATCATACGTATTAAATATTTTCTCCATATATTATAAGATTTTCATCTCTTATACATTTATATTATTGTGTGCAGATATCATGTACTAGTTTTCAGTTATAAAAATCTAAGTTAAGAAGTTTCATATTTTGTAAAACTTCTCAACATCAAATTTGAAAGAAAAAGTACATGCACATAAAATTGAGACACATTCTTGTCGACTTACATTTTGCATTCCTAGTTGTTTGTGAATTAAATATAATAGATAATATAGATGATGGTGATGTTGATGATGATGATGATGTTGATGATGACGATGACGATGTTGATGATGATAATGATAATGATGATGATGTTGATGATGTTGATGGTGTTGATGATGTTGATGATGTTGACGATGATGACGATGATGACTTCATTCCCTCTAATCATCATTTCATCTCATTTTCTTTCTTCTTTTCCAGTCTGTCACTCTGATTTTCCATTTTCTCTTATTTCTATTTCATTACATTTAGGATAACGAAGAAAGTCTGAAAAATCATCTTAATTTATTATCATTTCCTGTTAGCTTTATATCTATATTTTAACTTTTCAAAATTTTCTTATGCATATTTCTGGCATTCATTGAAGAGATGGTATATAGGATAAAGAGAATCGGATATCGTTGTCAATGAAGGTTGAACGTTCGATTTCCGCTCTAATATGAAACTCTGACATTAATATCAATGTATTTAATATGTTCTCATGGAGCTATTTTCCTTGTCGTAATGCAGCTGCGAAATTGTTGTTGGAACGATTTGAAAAAAAATGCATATAAAATTTTGATGCACACGATCTCTACATCGTTGCGAAAGAAGAAAAGATAATGATATGTAGCAGTGTGAAAGAGCTGATTAAGTATCTTTATCATTTATTCCTGAGTTTTACTCTCTGTACAATCGATTAAATCAATATTTTTTCTTTCAATCTATATAGCATTGATTCAGGGTATATGGGTAATTTGTCACCTGAAGAAATACTGAAACGGATCGAAGGCGACAGCAAAGGAAAAGCTAAGGAAATCAAAAGAATGGAACAAATGGGTCCAAGGTATTTATTCCCTTTAAAATGAAATCTTTTCTTGACATTTTTGAGACGTAATAATCGTGGACTTTTCGAAGAAGATAGTTTAGAGAGTGTTGTTCTGTTCTGCAGTGCATACCCATCAATCCATATCTCACTAGGTCAAAGGGTAAAGTGTTTGGGGCATCAACATGTTGTCCATCTAGTCTATGACGCTAAGCGATCGCAGATCGCGCTATACTGCTATGAGGTAATTGTTATGAAGTACCACATAATGGGTACATCACAAATCTGTCCACCATATTTTTCTTTTCTTTCTTCCCTCCTTTCCCTTTTCTCTCGTTTTATCCCGCTGAACTTTCTTCCATCTTTTTCGGCTTCTTCCATTCATATTATCTTCTCCAGATACCATTGTGACGATCGCTGCCATTCATTACCTGTTCAAAGTGCATTTACTTCCTTTTTATTTTTTGCAAATCATTGATCAGTACCCATCTACTAATAGTTTTAGTACTACCACAACTATTATTGTTCTCATGTTTGCGATGATATAAAAAGATGAATGTTAGCAAGATTTATAGATTTTTTCTTTTTCGATTCTATTAATAACTGCTGTTAATAATAAATAAATTTACATCGATGAATATGCTGCAACGAAATGTTAAGTACAATTAGTGGATTTAATGCCGTTTTGTCGCAGGTCATTGTTGATCAATATCTGCTAAGTTGTGGAAAATTGCTTCTTTTTAGGATCATTCATCTATTGTGACGAACGGTTCAAGGAGTAGTGGCGGACGTAAAGAAGCGATAAAAAGATAAGGTTCGAAAAATTTTGTATTTAATTAAATCAAGAAGGGCTGATAGAAATTTGTTGTGAAGTTATTTCTTTTATATTTACTTCATTATCTTGAACGATTTCATTTTATTTCTCTGTATTTGTTTGCTTACTTTATATAGATATTTATTTTGAAGAAAATGGGGATTGAATTTTCTACTGGAATGAAAAATGAAGTTTTTCCTAACTTCATTTCTGATTCGTATATGTCGAGGTTGTAGTGCTGCGGTTAGGTGTAGACTTTTGATTTATTACTTCCGATATGCCATTTGCTGAACATGTTATATCCCATTTTAACAGGCTGCAAGACGCTCTCTCATCACTGATAGAGAGGTGATTGAACTGTCGGCAAAAATGGAAACATTAAATACTGAAAAAGCGAAGACGGTTGTTGTGGCCGAAACTATTGGCGAATCTAAACATGAATCATTGATGACCGGGATGAGAACATCGAAGGTATTTTTTCTGTTGGTTTAGTTCGATTTATATTAGATTTTATAAAGTAAATAAAAATGATGGCAAATGAAAACATAAATAAAAGTGGAATTTAATGTTGTTTTTGTGAAATGATAAAAAATTCATGTGTTAACAGTTAAGGATAAAAATAACTAAGTTCCATTCTGTCGAAGATGGCTGCTAAATAAGCAATATAATATTTAATCGAAGAGAAGCTTACACTTAAGAGAATTTTTATTCATGATTTCTTATAAGCTTTTTGTAGGCCCAAACTATAACATCATCATCACCACAAAGCAATGAAATTGATGAGGCTAGAAGTGGTGCTACAGCAGCAAAGGTTACGATGGATGAGGGTGTGGATGATGAGGAACAATATTTAAGTGCCGATGAAGGCGCTAATTCGAATTTCTCCGATGACATAGTACATTTTTAGAATTATGATGTCAATAACAATAGATAGAAAAGATAATATTTATGACATGGAATTATGTATCTTTGTCTTCTAAATAAAAGGGATGATTTAAATGATTTGAAAATATCATTTGGAATTAGTTTCGATGCTTCGAAATTTAAATAGATTATACTGAAATTAAGGGAATGTTATATTTTCTTGGGACTACGCTATAAAGTAAATCTTTTTAGAAAACTAAGTTGCAGTATCATACGGATGAACAGTCCGGTGCTTCTGGTTCTCGCGACTTCATAAGTGATGGCGCCAACTATCGTGCTGATGATGAAGAAGTAAATCCTTTACCACTAACATCCGAAGAATCCGAATTTATCCAGGTCACTGGCAGGAGTAAGAGGAGAGCTGGCGCTGCTCTAGTTCAACATCAACAACAAACTGTGGCACCAGGAATGGATAGGAGGAATGTGTACTTCAATAGGTAATGATAACAATAAAATCTGCTGTAAATAAAGTCCGGTATGAATGGGCTGGAAGATCCAGTATATTGTCGCCCCTTTATGAATGGATATGATTTCATAGAAAAATCTTAGTAAAAGAATTGATATGGATGAAAGAACTCTTCATTTCTTTGAAAATTAAAACTTTGACAGAAATGTCATACTATTGTTTGCAGCGCTATAGATCGAGGTGCTAGAGCAAATATAAGACGTGGTGGAGATAGATTGCGACGAAGTTCGATACAATTGCCACCGGATAGTCGTAGAAATCAGCTGTCTTCATGTGGAAATACTTCTCCGTCGTCAGTTGATTATGAGGTTTGTTCATGCTTCTTATTTCTCTTAAAAATTTATCTTTAATTTTAAAAATTATTGATAATATTGTTATAAAAATACAAAAAAAAAGACAGAATTTGCCAGAACTAATGAAAAACGATTTGTTTTCATGGGTAATTTTCCGGCCTGTTTTATGGCATTTATTGTGAATATATAGGAAAAGAATATTTTTTTCTCGATGTTCTCCAACATCAACGTGATTTCTTTCAGCTTTTAAACTGTTGAGGATTTCAACTTCAGACTTTCATGAGATGAATAAAGTTTTCGTTTTAGAGTAGTGGTGGAAAAGGTCAAACTACGGGTACCAGTAGTAGTGCTCAGCCACAGCAGCAACGGCAGCAGCAGCATCTTAAATTTGCTACCTCAACATCAATGAGCAAAAGGGAAAGTACGGATTACCATCTTCTCTTCAAACAAGTCGTACCGCATCGCCCGATCGTCGCAGCAATCAACCTTTGACTTTAAAATATTCTGTCACAACTGAAAGCGTAAGTTTTTCGCTGTTTTAATTTTATTACAGTGAAAAAGCTACCATAATAAAAATATTTTTTCACTTTGTCTGATAAATTTAAAGCTTCTCCTCCGCTATGAATTCTTTGTTGTTTCCATTATTCAAAATAAAATACATATGAAAATTATTCATTTCTAAATTACATAAAATGATTTTTGGGGTTGTTTGACCTAATATTCTCTTAAATAATCAGTTCTTGAGAATTTTAATTACAGAGTGGCCCTTCACCGGCTGTTGCACCTCTTTCGGAACGCAAAGTACTTGACCATCAAATTGGCACCGTTACTGTTGTCAGTGCAAAAGCTCCAGGTTTGTAGCTTTGTATTTGTATTTTATTAAATTTTTCATATTCTGCTATTCGTGGCATCCTTGATGGATCTATTAAAATGATTAATTTTACTTTTAATTTCTTTGAAGAACGATTGAAATGTATTATCTATTGCTTTTTTAGCCCAGCGATCTTGGGCGGAAATTGCGAAACAACGATTGTACGATAATGTTGAAATACGTCCAAATGAAGCAACCATGCATAATTATCCTCGTACACCGGTCAAAGAGGAACACTCTGTTAGTGCAGCTTCTTCTATTTCTGGTGAGTTTCTGCTGTGTTAGATAGTTCGAGAATTCTCAACTTTCTGTCCTTTTTCACGAGATTTCCAGTATCATGTTTTTCAGGTCATGCGGAAAGTGCGAAAAAGTAGAACACAGTGAACAGAATCGAACAATAAGTGTGGAAACGATAAACAGCGACCTAGCAGTAAAAGATTATTCGTTCTTTTTTGATCCAAACGAGCCAGCTGGAATTTTATCGAAAGGTAAAATGGTTTTGGTGATTGCATAGAGATAGTAATAAAAATTCGCTTAGAGGAACAGTTTGCACTGATTTTATTGATTCATTTCAAAAAGAACATATTTGCCTTTCAGAATCAGAACCGAATAGTTCCAAAACTGTGCCAAAGAAAGCTAATGAAGATTCGAAGACTTTCAAGGTAGGTTTCATTTATATACTGGAAGACTTAGATCTTGTAAGTCACAATGCGATCAAATTTATTGAGCTATTGGAATACGAGTATCCTTATATTTACAATAGAGAACAATTATCTTAGTTGTGTCAAATCAAGTTGTGGAGTCATTGTAGTGGTATCTTAGGAAATCATAATATTGCAGCCTCGATGTTCCGGAATGGTGCTCAATTTGGATGGGGGCCGGCAAATTGTTCTTCCGGAAAGTGATATGATAACTACGGGTCCGGCATCCATTGTCGATATAAGGCAGCGACCTGAAGTAATAATTGTGAATGAAATGTGGAAGGATTTTACGAAAAATCCAGCTGGTCAGTTCATTCATTTTGTCTTCCGAAATTTGGTGTGATAGCACGGAAGTTTAAATGGGAAATTTGAATGAATCGGACTTTTGGAATTTTTTAAAGATTTAGATTTTAACTTAGAAGATTTTAGTATTTTCAAAGTGCAGAGTTATGAGATTTTAATTAAAATTTCACTTAAAATTTGCTTATATTTCTCTTTTCTAGAGATAATGACATACAGGGAATATCAAAGACAAAAACAGGGATCAGATCAGAAAGATCGTTCATCAAAAGAGAAGAATAAAGAAACGACAAAAGGAGTGAAGAAGGTAAATGAGAATCGAAATAAATAAGAGAATTGAAATGAACGACGATACCGATAGTAATCATCTCATCGTTTCTTTGTTGTCGTATTGCTGTTGTTGTCGACTGTATTGCTATCCTGAGAGATTCGTTCATATTTCCCTTGAATTTCCTGTTGTTTCATTGTTTTACCGTAATTTTATTATAGTATATATTTGTTCTCTTTGATTAATTAACTGTGTAAAGAAGGAGAATATTGAATTAGCTAAGAATGGAATAGTTATTAAAGCTTAGATAAGAGATAAACTGGCTTTTAGGACTATCTAAGATCGAGCAGTTAGTTCATCGAAGAAATTTTGTGTCAGCTTTGAGGAGATAATTGTGGATCAGTTAATTTATTGAAGTATTTTCGGAATGATGAGATAAAACTAGATTTGATGAAGAGATTGAAAAAAATTGGTTAACTTATCAGGGTCCTTTTTATAACGGAAATGCCCCGCGTGAATCTTATTGTGGCCATTCCTGAACAATATAGAAGATGAAAATTGATTCATAATTTTGAAGTATGGTTTCTAACCGTAAATATAGGCCAAAGTTTAAAATAGTATATCAGAAAAATAGCGACCTGCAGAATCGAAATATTTATTACATACGAGTTTTCAGTTTTATCTAGAGGAAAAAGTGTAATAGTGAGCAAAGAAGATTAGCGGATAGCACCAAATTTCCGTAGTATTTTAAATGCATATTTCAGTACCATAATATGTGATGATAGGAAGAAATGAAATGAATGAATATAGATAACTTTTGAGTTGTGATTTTTTTTCTTTTCAAAATACGAAATCATAGAATCCTACCAATGCTGTTTTCTTCATTTTTTGAATAATTAAGCACAATATGTTGGATTTTCTTCTTTCACTTCCTAAAAAAATTGCTCATCTCATCTGTTGCATCCGGTGTGTATCACATTGTCTTCCTTTGTTTTTAATTTCAACATAGGAATTAGTGAATCAGGATAGTAGTGGATTGCATTACATATTATGCAAGAGCAGCGATAGTTGAGATGAGAAAATCAGTTGATCAGTTTTTGGAAACATAGTATAAGTACATAACATGGTTTAGCGCGGATTGATCCTTCATCATTTATGACTTTATTCTTAAATTTGTCGTTGTTATCCAATTTCGGATTCATTTCTATTTTTAAATTTAAATTCAAATTGCTCAAATTGTAGAAGAAGATATGTTCCTTTTTTTTGCTCCTTTTTAATCTGAAACATTTTTTGTTATTATTTATATGTATTCTTTATAAATTATTGAAGAAGCAGAAACTGTAAGCATTATTGATATTTTCTTTCTCTTTTCCTCTCCTAATTCTCTGAAATATGCGTTTTATTAATTTAATTATTGACAATATCAATATAATTATAAGTGGAGTAGCAATTTATTATATTTATGCAATTTGTTATATGATAGCATTTCCGATAGAATATTTGTTTTTTTATAGGCTTTTTTTTTGTTGAGCAAAAGGTGAATTGATGAGTTATGATGAAATTTTCCATCGAAATATTCATACTGCAGGTGTACGTGGAATTTATTTGAAAAAGCTGAATTATATAAATAAATAAGAGAGCGTTCTTCGTTTAATAAAGTAATAAATTAAGACTGAATGCAGAGATAGCTTTTGAATTTACATTAAATTGCGCTTATCTTATCTTGCTTCTTTATCGCTTTTAATATTTCCTTACACTGTATTCAGCGAAGTAAACTTTAAGCAACTTTTCTTTTTCTTGGCAGAGTGAATTTTACGAGAGTATCATTGTTGTGAGAAATTGTTGATCATCACTTTTACATGTAATTAACATTTCAAGTTGATATTAAATAATGGCACAAGGTTGAGATCAACTAGGGATTAATTTATTTCTTGAGAAAAGAGTAATTGAAAGGAAATTAAAAAAAATTTCATTGATTCATGAGCTTATGGCATCTATCTCTATGCCGTAAGTTCACAAATTTCAACAACACTTTCTTCTAAGTAATTGTGATGGCTAAAAGTATTTGAATTATTTCAATGAAATGAAACATTTGTTTACTTAACACAATTCGATTACCATCCTTCATAATTATCATTCACAGTATATCGTTTTAAATCATTGTAATTAGAATCGCCTGTTGTTAATTCATATCTGCCGCTCGTCTCATTCGCATTTGTTGTCGTAACTGGATCTGCAAAAGCGACAGAAACAATTAGCTTGATTATTTCTTTTTGATTTGAGCTATTGTGAAGATAAATGAAATTCAGCTTTCACTTCCATAGAAAGAAATGATATACATGGTACCGTTCCAGACACTATCGAAATTTGAGATCGGACCACTTTGTTCTTGTTCTGAAGTTACTGTACCGTAGTCGTTGCCAGCAACTATACCTAAAAATAGAAGTAAAGGAACAGTTAATGATGATGATGATGATGACGATGATAATGATAATGATGATGATGATGATGATGATGACGATGATGATGATGATGATGATGATGATGAGGATTTTATTGATGTTGATTCTTGTGAGAATTTAAATTTTGACTAATATTTGAAAGAGATTTTGTAATAGTTGGTCAAGAAAACGCTCTTTTGCTCGCTACAATATAATTTATAACGAAAAAGAAATGAGCTTACTGCCTTTATATTCATTGCTTCTGAACCAGGGTTCTTCCTCATCCTTTGGTTCAGCCCAGTCTTGTAATTCACCGGATGCGTAAACAGCATAAAGGTGACGCCGGTGAAATGTATAAGGCTTGCAAGCAAAAAACTTTTTCCCATCCTCGTGGTCCACGTGCGATTAATTTTTCTGTCACAAACGGACACGTAAGTCCAGCTAAAGTACCGATTCCATTCGAAAATCCCATTAGTATTGCTGCATAACGTGGTGCTATATCCAAATGATTCACATTAAAACCTATAACTCATTCAACTAATCTCGAGTTTATTATTTGAAGTAACAAGGAATAATTCAAGAATTTCTGAATATTTTTTTTTTTCACATCTTGACATTTTTGTTCTAACTGAAAAAAAGAAATATTGAAATAATTTCCATTTCTTTCTAATGCAAATATATTCTATGAAGTGTCTGTCAAAAGATGTCAGAATGAATAAAATCTTTTCAGAAATTTAATTATTTCAATCGGATGAGTCAATTTTAATTTAAATAAAACCTGAGATTGCAAAACCGCTACTGCCAACGGCAAGTATCAAAGCAAAGACGGCAGTTGTGTCACTTTTAGTATATGCGACAATCAGCATGAATAATGCTTCGCCACCAAAGCCTAGAATTTTTTTAAGAAGTGATGTGAAAATATAAATGAGAGATAAACAATGCATTCTCATCCGATCGTATATTAACTAACAACCACTATCAAAAGTTGACATCCGGAACAATTTCACGTAAGAAAGACTTTCTGCGCAATGCGTGTGCTGGAAAAGTTTGTCTTGTTGAGTAATTGTCGTAAGGAATCGGTAGAAAGCATTTACTAAGTAACTGAATTAACAAGTTCTATAATACCGTAGTTATGATATACCGAACAAAAAAACCCACTTGATAAGGTAAAGTAGATGAATAAATTCGATAGTAAAAAAGGAGAATAAAGATAGCCGTTTGCTGGATCCAACTGACCTCTTCTTGCAAACAATTCCTCTAGTCTCAAATGCGTGACCTCTTTTTTGTAAGTGATGAATCATGGTACAGTTGTGATTATAAAAGGAAGAGGCTTTGTCTGGATATCAGTATATAACTTATAGACAAAGGCGTACAAATTTAGCTTGTATGTTACATAATGTAGAAAAACAAACGAACACTCTATACCCATTCATATGAAATCCCATCCAAAGGAATTACTATATTCTCTTTCGGTTTTTTCCGCTAACGTGGGTGTGATAAGGACTTGGACGCATGACGCATATGTGATAAGAACTTGAATGCATGACGAGAGTGCGATAAGAACTTATATTGATGAAAGTTCCTTTACTTACCGCCGCAGTTAAAAAGTTTCCGCACTGCTGTTGTACTGAGAATCTGATGAGAACGTAAATAATCAGCTAATTGACCGCCACCAAGTACCGCTATACCCATTACTGCATGCGGTATAGCAGCTATCAAACCGCTCTAAAAACGAATTTGTTATTATCATTCATAATTAGGAAGCTGATATGATGCGAAAGTTCTAAAGTTCTTTTTCAAAATATTTGAAAATTAATCATCGATAAATTACAAATATTTGCATATAACGAAAGATTAAGAATGATTTCATAATTCATACAAGTTTAAGTTTCATAAATGCTTACATCATTAATTGCCATATTAAGCACTTCTCTCATATAGGTAAGTTGATTTTGAAGTAAAAGATAAAATGTCCAACTTCGTGCAAAATTAGCAACAATTATTGCATAAACTGGCTTTGATTGTAGTATTGCTTTCCAAGGTATTGACTTAAGCTAAAATGATCGAGACATTAATTAGTACTATCTATCTAATAGATCCAAGGTATTGACTTAAGCTAAAATGATCGAGACATTAATTAGTACTATCTATCGAATAGATCTTCTTAAATATTTGCATAGAATAGGCTGGAAACGAATAGTTCGATAAAAGTATACTGTTGGATGAGTTGTTGATACTGGTCCAATTGTGTCCAAGATATATTTCTTTTCTTCCATCGTAATTGTCGGATGAAATGTTGGACTTTCAAATGTTAATGCAAACCAAAATACTGCCCATATTACACCAGCAAAGCCTATAAAAAGTTTTTAAAAATATAATCCAAATTTTATTTTTTAATTTTGATCTATCGCGACGATGCATCATTTACTATGAGTGAAAGTTGAAAAAATATGCCTAGAATAAATTCTGCAAGATCAAGAGTTCAAATGTCATTTTACTCATTTTAATCAGTTATTTTGAACACATACCGTATACGTAAAATGGCGCAGACCAATGTATATAACTGACAAGCCAAGCGGAAACTGGTAAACCAATTACAGCTCCAGCATAAGATCCAGTAAATGCGGTTGTTGCCAACTTGGATCGTTCTAATGGTGGTGCCCAATAACGCCATACACCATGCATTGCTGGATATGATACACCCTGAAATTAATTTCGTTATTATTTTTCGATCAATCTTAATCGTTTACCTTATCCAAGAATCATTGTTTAATATTTCAATGATCTACAATATTTTCAAATAACAAATCAGCGTTTATTTTATCAAATTATCACTGCTACATATTGTCGAAATTTATAAGAAATTAATTATCAGCTAGAAATAGGCTAAGGAATTTTTTCCTAATAATATAAGGGAAATCTGACATCTAAAAGACAACATACTTGTACAAGTCCTTGTAGTATTTGAATTATTGCAATGAAAGCATCGTTATTTGCATGAAATGCAAAGGGTAGTAAAATATTGAAAAAGATGCCAAGCCTATGGCAAGGCCAAATAATCTGTAAACAGAAAATGTAATTGAAGGATTTAAAAATTTATCATTTCTCATTTTGGCAAATTTACTGATAAAATTGAAAGTTTTCATTTCATTTCAATTTCAAATATATTTCGTATTTTTGCTTATTCTTTAAGTATTGAGAAAAAAACAATAAATAATAGATGGCTGAATTATAAAATTTCCTTTATCTTTTTTCAGATAAATTTGATAAATAAAAATTTAAGCTAAAAATTTTTTCATTAAAATATATATACTTATTAGGTGCAAATTTAGCTGCCAAAAAGCCTGCCGGTATTTGTGTCAATAAATAGCCATAAAAAATGAGCTTTCCATAACGCCCAATTCTGTTAATGTCCAATTAAATTCACGTCTCTGAAATTAATTTCATTACTTTCAAAATATTTCATTTAATTAAATTGTTAAAAATATGCTACATAAAATTTGATCTTCGTATATCGGATGATCGGATGATGATCGACAACGATGATGGATTATCATTTTCCATATGATGAAATTCAATGTTGGTCATTTATTCTCATGATATAATTTTAAGATATGAAGGAGTCAGCTGATTGATTAAATACGGATGATATCTCGCTGATAGCTTTTTGGTAAGGGAAATAAAATGATAATGTTTCTAAATATAAGTTATCACAATATCATCTTCATGCAACATTTCTTATGATATTCTAAATATCCTTGCTAAACAAATTGATAATTTCATATTTTAACTTTATTGAACTTTTTTTCGTTTTTCCCCGATTTATCTTTTCATCGTCAACACTGATAAGTAGTTAGAAAAGCTACAAGCCACAATATTATGCATTATCCTAGGCCGGAGTAAAAGATTGAATTGATATAAGCCTAGTAAAAATTTATCACATTTCTATGATTGATAAATATAAATAAAAGAAAAGTGGATGAGATAAAAATGTTAAAAATTATAATTTATATTTCCTTTTGATTACATTGTCAAAATATGAATGAAATTGTGAATTGCTAATTTTTTCAGAAAAAGAAATTTAAAAAAAAAAAAATATTAGAAAATTTTAAACAACTACTGCAAGAAATTATAAATATGATCATCTAAAAAAACAAAAAAAAATGATTTCATTATTTTATCAAATATCATTTTATCAGTACTTCAATTTTTTCATTTTAATTGAAAATTATAGAGGAAAATTTTATCAAAAATGATACATTAATAGAAATATTTTTCAATTTTATAATAAAATGAATTATTCTTTTTAATATTTATGAAATCAATCTTCAAACTGTAATATTTATCTTATCTGATATTCTTTTTTTTTCACTACTATACATCAGATAAGTGAATTCTTTCTTAAGAAAAATAGGAAGTTGAAATTCAAGAAACTGGATTTATAAAGAGAAATTTGCATTGAGAAAGAATCGAAAGTATATAGTTGAATCTTCTGAGAATTTAGATAAAACAGAAAACTGATTAATCATTAGTTAAAATGATTTACTTCTGTTTACCGTGCGAGGCGAAAAGTTGAAAGCAGTCGAGAAATCGAAAATTAGTTGAGGAAAAAGGAAGCATAATATGATTTTAAATATGATTCAGTCGAGAGAAAAGTTGTATTGAAAACAGAAACTCTTGAAAAATCAATTCAGTAATGCTTGAAAACTTTTTCTCGATCCGCATATCCACTGATACATATACAAATAGATAATGCTTAATGTAACTAAAACTGATTATTCTCGAAGAATAGAGGAAGAAAGAAAGGAAATGAGTGCATGATATATGTCGGAACCGTGATGAACTAAACGATGGCTTATGATGGATTCCTTATCAACAACAATGCGGATCTAATCCAGCTTCAGATAGATAGCGAAACAAGTATCGTTATTGGATTCAGAATGATACATATTATTTAAAAGTTATAATTAAAACGAATAATTCATCAATGAAAAGCAGTTATCGAAAGTGAAATTTTGGCTGAATCAAATAATTTTAAATATTGATCGATTAAATTCTTCGCAATGTATCAGATAATTTATTCGTTTCATTTTAACTTCTATTTTCAAACTTTAAAACTTCAGAATCCTAATCAAATATCTATTTTTGTAAAGTTGAATTTTTTAGGTCATTCGTTGTTGAAATAAAAAAGCAGAAAAAAATGGGCGAAATACTAACATGTTGTTTGCCCCATGGATCTGTATAATCGCTGGCCATATGATTTTTAGCAGCACCAAAATTACAACGTATACCAAAAACAATCAAAAACCAAAATTAGCCAAAAGTGCAAGTTGCCAACGTTTTGCACAATTGCAGCATGAACTTTGATCAACAGCCTGAAAGAAATAATATATTCTGATAAAAATATACATTAACTTTAGTTTGATCAACTTACAAAATACATCAATTTCGATCCTTTATCATCATTAAATGCAGCAATGTTCCTATTAAATATCAGATCATTCGTTTGAAAAATTTTACTACACTTAAATATAATCTATTGCATTAAAAGAAGTGATATTAACTTTTACCAATTATTAAACAAAAAGTAATTAGCGAGAGGGATATTAACTTTTATCAATTGGCATAGAAAAAGTGATATCAAAATATATGTAACCTAATGCGTTAAAGGAAAAGATATTAACTTTTATCAATTGTTAAGCAAATAGTAATCAACAAAATACAATATTGATTTATACATATATTCATCAGAAAGTAATTTATTCATTTCAACTATGTATACAATAAATACAAGCATCATATATAAGTTGTAATTAGTTATTTATATAATTTTGTCGAGATTATATAATAAGCGATACTTATTGAAGTAAAAATTAATAAACGATTTTCTTCCATTAACATTAAAATTAATTTAATTTTAAATATATACATATATAAAGAAATAGATAAATAGCATAGTAAAAAATGAATAGATTCTAATTCGAGAAATAATTATTGAAAGAAAAGGAAGAATTTAACTTACTTTGAGTAATTTATTAGAAACAGCAGTCATAGCAATATTGGATTGTTTGTTACCTGATGCTTCATCTAATTCATATCCCATTTCATAAGTATTTTTAAATTCTCTTCGATTCATTCTTTCTTTATTGCTTAAATACCTGTAATAAAGGTATCATCGAGAATTATGCAAAATTGAATTTTAGAAACGAAATGATATTACTAATTAATTTTATCAAACTATAGATTAGAGATTCTTTTTTTTCTTTCATTTCTGGCATTCAATCATTACCTAGTAATCATTATTTGATTTTAATAAATGCCAGGTATCGTATATACCTTGCACAGCTAATAACGTAGTACATTTTTTGCTAAAAAATTTTTTTTTTGAATGATTCATTTGAATATTTGCATTTCAATTATTATTGAGAGAGAGAGAGAGAGAAAAATGATTTATTGATAGTAATTGATAGCAATAAATTAAAGAATCATAGGTATGGAATTGATAGCGAATGATTAAAGTTAGTAAATGATTATGATATACTTGGCCGATCAATGGCCAATAATAACTTCTATTTACTTCAGGCTTTCAACTATAATAGTCTATATAGTTGAATTATATATTGTTGTTTTCTGGAAAAAAAGCGTTTATTTTTGATCATAAATCAACAATCATTTGAATGATATAAGAAAAGTAAGCAATTTATCAGAGATAATTGATCATATCTATGGGAATACGTCGAAAGTAGAACTAATTTTACTCAAAATATTATGCATGCCAAAATTAGAAAGTATGATATTACTATGAAAGTTTTGATTTTTAATAATTCTTTTTTGAAGTATCAAAAATTTTTTTAAATTCAATCGTTTTTGAGATTGCTTTAGTTTATTCCATTCAATCGATATGCAACATTATGTTAGATATAAATTTTAGAGCATTCTAAAAGTAAAATATAATGATTGAGGATAATTTAAAAATAGTATTGAACGAAGTCGAGAATGAAAAATCAAATTCGATATATTCATCATTTTCATTCTTATAAGTTAGTACCTTTTCTCGTAATGATTATTCACTAATTCTTACTAAAAGTTTTATTTCAACTTATACTGGAGCATTAATCCTTCTAAAAGATTAGCAGCAAAATGTATCAAAAATATATGTTGCTTTATCGATAAGAAAAAAAAGTAAGATTGGATAGTTGTGAAGTTATTGAAATGATAGTATCATTGGAGTTAATAACTAAGGGAGTATAGATGTGAACAGAATATTTACAATAACTTAATAGATAAACTTATAATTGCTAGCGATTTTCACCTTCATTTTATTTGTTGTTTTTTTTTTTTTGGGACTATGAAAATATGAAAATTTACATAAAACTTCTAATAAAGCCATTCTGTGTTCGAAATAGAAACAACGTTGATTTTTAGTAATAATACTACGAAATTTTCTCTCTCATATCACATTAAATTTATTTCCTCGGATTCGGATACACATAAACACACATGATTGAACATTGATATTCGACGAGATATTAACAGCATGTTAGCTCAAGCGAAAATCTCCTCTTCAATTTTTTTTTTTTTTAATAAATTGAAAAATTTTTCTGCTTAATCTCGACATATGCTATAATTAATTAACAACGAGCAATATCAAGTCTCCTATAATGAATAATGTAAATGATAGAAAAAAATGATAATGATAGAAGTAAAACTATGATATTATAATCAATTGATTAAATAAATTTAGCATAGATGATATATTTGATGATTATTTCGAGAAAATATTGTCAACAAATATTCGAGAATAAAATTTTCTTTTTTCTCTCTATTTCTTTTAACAAAATTACTCGTTTAAGGCTATTAGGTATTAAAAATAACCAAATTATTATTTATTTCCAAATGCTTAACTACTAAATAAGTTACTTTTACCTCGTCAGGTAATGCTTTATATTTTCAATCGTCGTTAATCCATCAATTAATTCCTTCTTACTTTTTTTTTTCTAATCAAATGATGCGAGAATTATATGAATGTTATTGACATTTATGTATAAAAGTTCAAATCTCTCTCACCTGACGAGAGTTGGAAAAAAAGTCGTAAAGGCTTGCATTATATGCGCCTAGAGTGGAAAGTTTTTAATTTTACTATACAATATTTTAATGTTTATTTGCCACTTATTGATAGAACATATATTTTAGCTACAGGTTTTTTTCTGCTCAATCAATTTATTTTCCTTCTAAGTTTTAAATGAAAATTTAATTTGTTCCAGAATTATCGATAAACTTTGAAAAATTTTAATCAAGAAGAAGTTCAAATTTCAAATCTCTTTTATTTAACTGTATAGAGATGAAGCATAGGAAATGCAAATTTTAAAGGATATATCAGATTTAGTTCATCGCTAGTTCCTTCCATATTTACTGAATCATTCCGGAATTTTAAGTATTATTCTGAAATCCAATCGATAACTATTCTTTAGCACTGAATCTTTTAGTATCGACCGAAAAGCTTTTACATATTTTCCATTACATATCTTAATATTTACAAATATACCTGAATCAAATGGAGGAAATATACTTCATTGAATATACAATGAAATAATTTGTCCAATACAAATCATCCTTATCATTCTTATCAATGAAGCATAAAAGCATGCAGGCATTTGCTACAGAATGCAATTTTCCTTGACGGATAATTTCATGCAATGGCATACTAAAAGCCTTTTAAGATTTTATTAGGTTGAAAGTATTAATTATCTTTCTTCGCAATATATTTGCAAGTAAGCCATTTAGGGAGGGAAGAAAAATAACCTTTAAATATGGCCAAATGAAACTTGGCCAAAGAAATGAAAAAGGTGTTTTGAAATGATTTAAATTGATCATTTTGTCTTTTTTAGCAAGCATTTTTAAGCATATATCTTAGATAATAAATAATTTAATAATTGTTAAAAATTATTGGGCTAATTTTTTTGTTTTGTTTTTATTTTGATTCATCAAAATAAGAATGGTAGCAGTGAAAAAATAAATTAAAATATAAGAGAAATAATTATTCGAATTATAAAAATATCTTTTAATAGAAATTAATATTTTTATATTTTCTTTCTTTTGCATATATTTATAATTATATTAGATTTAATTTTCAAATGAAAAAAATATAAAATAATTTTTTTGTCGAGAAATTATCACAAAATTTTATTAAATCTCGATAGATGTCTTAGGATAAAATTTCAGTGCATTATCAATTTGCATTGTTAGTGATAATTGTAGACAAGATTGTTAATGCTGATAATAATTATTATTAGCGATGTGAAATAAAAGAAAATATTGTTTATGATGATGAAAATTAAACTTATTGCAATTATTGGCTTTTGCAGTTAATTAGCCAAAAGTGATTTCTAGAAGGAATCAATATATCATCCTGCCTTTTGGCATTTTTTATTGGAATCAGAATAATTGTTTCGTTTGATTGAAATAGAAGAATGGATATACAGATGGAGCAAAGATGCAACATTCAATGATGTATGATTTGATATAAAAATGCATGAAACAGAAGATAATACCATTTTTGTTCATCCATGTATTTTTGCCTAATATTTGAAGTTTAAACATTGATTCGTATCATTTATAAGCATTATCAATATATAAAAGATGATATCATGCATTATTTCATAATCTGATAATCTTCCGAATTATAATAGCATAATAATTTATTGAATGCTAATTTCGATTACATAAATTTGAATTCCATTTAAGTTTATTTACAAATCGATAATTAAAATAAATAATTTCTTATGCATGTTAAATTGAAATTATAAATATGAACTAAAAAATAATAATAATTAATTATTTTTGTTGCTAAAAATTGAGCTATTCTTCAAATTTTTAATTTTCAATTATTATTATTATTATTATTAGCTTTAACATCAACAACAACAACAACAACAACAACAACAACAACAGCAACAACAACAACAACAACAACAGCAACAACAACAACAACAACAACTTTTACATACAAATATTATGAGGATAACTTTTTAAATGAATTATGAAAATGAAAAGGAAAAGAAGATATAATGATGATGATGATGATGATGATAAGACGAAGAAGTCGATGAGGAAGACGAAGAAGAAGGGTTGAAGTAAGTGATGTTGTAAAATGCAAATATCATCATATTTTAGGATAAAGAAGAAAATAAAGAGATCTTAGTAAATTTATCGTTTATACAACCTGATAACAGCATTTCTCTCATTCATGCTGTTGCGCTACTGTTGAATTAAAATAATGGAAAAAAAAAAAAAAAAAAGGCGGAATGTCACAAACGATTACGATGAATTATTTATGAAAATGCTGCTGTCTTTTCTTATTTAAAAGCTAAGATATTGCTTCGAAAGGTGGAGAAAATGAAAATAAAAAATAAAAAAAAAAAAACGAAAAACGTCAACGATAATAGCGACAAACGATTAGTAAAAGTCGCTAAGGGCAAGAAATCTTCGAGAAAGCAATGCAAATTTGTCGCTTAAAATTTAGCATAGCAAAATAACACAAAATGGATGCATTAAATATGCAAATTAAATTTGAATTAGATATTTTAGTATAAATTAATTTATGCCTTACCTTTTAAAGGTATGTGAGAAGAGATAAATGAATGATATTAACAAAAGAAAAAAAAACATTGAAAGCATCATTTGCTAAAGTTTCGATCGATAGCTTATTATTCTATAAGCTAATTCTATTTCCATTAATGGTACTTCTGATCTATTAGTTATCTGAAGCTCCTAGTAGTTTTGAAGAAGAAATAAACAACTGATATCTGACATATTTCTAAGAAATCTATAGATTTTTCTTTTTTTTTAACTTATACAGCAATATTTTTATGCTTTCGGAATCTCTTCATCGTTATTTAAATGATCTCTTTTTCTATCTTTTCATTCCTTTAAGGATAATAAATTTTATTCAGGTAATGGATAAATGGATAAATTAATATTCTTATGCCTTTCTTCATTTCTAATTCTACTTCGAGAAATGAGGCAATGATCATTTCGGGAAATTAAAAACATATGCTTCAATTTCATTCAACTTCTTTATCCCATATTATTAAAAATGATGAAGATTGTAATATTGCATGGCTTATCTTAAACTTATAAATATTCCAATTAACTATGGTAATAATCGATTTAACGGGAAGTGAATTAAGTTTTCGACTTCCTTTGATCCAATCCATTCAACTTACAAACATATAATATGAATGTTATTGATAAATGTATTGACATTACATTTATGATATCATATATTGAGCCAAATGACAATAAATCAGAACAATTGGATCGAGATTTCTTGCATTATCCATTTTTGAAATCAAGAAAGCGCAGGACTTATTTTTATCATCGAGAATGATAATTATGATTGAAAAACAAATATAATTTAACATCCTTTTTCTTTTTTAAAAAAAAATTTACCATAAAACTAGCCGTATTTCTTTTTCAGATAAGGAAAAAATTGGGATTAATAATAAATTTTAATAATATTGATAAGATGTAGTATTGTTCATTTAAAGCAATCAATAATATCGGTATCTTATTCAGTGATAAAATTTAGGATTTATTAATACAGGAAAGAAAATCATAATAATGATTATGAAGTTTTAATGATATGATAATATTTCGTATCACTACAATTCTATTTGATTGAGGAAAAAAGAAAAAATTCCTTTTAAAAGACGATTCTTACAATTGCAAACTTTAAAATATCAAAATATTTTTTTTTCAATCAACATGATTTGTGTTAATTTTTAATTGAAATATTTTTAAAATTTAACATTTAAATTGATAAGTGTGGGAAAATTATTTTTAATCAGATATCAATCAATGTTACAGCATAAATTGCAAACATTGCAATGGCATGCAAGATGCAATACAAGGTGCAATGCAAGATGCAGTGCAAGATGCATTACAAGATTGGATGCAAGATGAAATTAACATGCAAATAAAGTACTAAGCAATTGGATGAACGAATTTCTTCCTAAATTAAGAAGTAAAAATCTAATGATATTTATTATATAAGCAATAAAAGTATTGGGATAGTATTGAAGAAAAAAAATTTCCGAGAATCTCGAATTAGGCTTAATATTATGCTAATTAATGCATGAAAAGTTGAAAAGATGACGATGTAAAATTGTTATTGATATTATCATGTAGCTGCGGAAAATTTTGATTTTATTAATTTCTCGCACTTTGATTCAATCATTAAGTTATGAAAAAAAATGTCAGATTATTTTTAGGAATAAAGTTTTTGTTTTTTTTTCATTGCATTTCAAATGAACATCGCTTATTTTATATATATATATATATGTATATAAAATATATATTCATTCATATAAATATATGCATGATATTTAATTTATCATTTATGATATTATCGAATATTAAAAATTAAAGTTATTAAAAAGTTTGTAAATTTTTCCTTTTATCATCTCAATATTGGCTAAAATTAAAATTCGAACTTAATCTGAATAAGTTGAATTTTATTTTGCAAAAATTAGATATTATCATTGAAAATAAAATATGCTTTTTAGGTTAAATTTAAAAGTAAAATATAATTAGTTAAAAAAAAAGAAATTTGCAAAACAATTTGATTAATCTTTTTTTTACTAACAAACGAATACAAATTATTAATTATTCGGTTTAATTAAGTGAGATTAAAAATGATTGAAAATTATCAGAGATTGAAAGAATCTGATAATCATTTTTGATATTAAAAAAAAAATGATGCTTATCTATTGTCTATTATAAATCATTTAAAAAGTATAACACAAATGAAATGGATTATAGATAAATAATAGTTCATTTTGATGGCTTGATTGTTTGAAAAATAAATAAACACATAAATAAACAGAATAATATGTAAACATTACTTTAGCATGATTGCTTATAATTTATATTTTGTTCTTGTTGAACCAAAAAAAAAAAAAAAACTTTCGATAAGAAATAAATGATCATAAGTTTGAAGAGAGAGAGAGAGGAGAAAGAGAGAGATGTAATTTAACACTGCAGGAGGGAATGAGTAAAGTAAAGTACTTTTAAATTATTCCTTATAAAATAAGTTGAAATTTTATGTTCTCTTTCATCATATCATCCATTTATGATCGTTGATTGTTTATTATTTTCATCGAATATTTTTGAAAGTTAACAAGCAACAAGTAGTACTCATTCTTATTCATTTCTAACAATATTCATCGATTATCACTCATTTTTTTCCATCCATTATTAAAATGCAACTTATCTGAATAGAATTATACAATCAATTAAAAAGTTTAGAAGAAATGATTTGTTTAGATAAGATTTTACTAATATCATCAAATAATATATAATCATATATTTGATTTGATCAATCAATTAGCATAATCTATTAGATTTGATCAATCAATTAGCATAATCTATTAGATTTGATCAATCAATCAGCATAATCTATTAGATTTGATCAATTAATTAGCATAATCTATTAACATTGCTAACGATTTTTTTTTCATATTAAAATAAATTAATAATTATATTTCGATAACTATTATTAAGCAAATTTATTATTTTAAAGATTGAGAAAGATGAAGTTTGAAATGGTTCGAAGAGTAAAAATCCTAAAAGAACAATCTTCACTTATATGATATCATATGGCTTTGAAAAAGTTTGACGAGAAAGTTAAAATGATATGATATAAGATAACAGATGTTACTAACTTTGATGATGATGATACTGATATCGGTACTAAATTTCAACCTTTTCAAACATTATTATATGATCTGTTTTCCGATATTTCACCGACGCATAGAACCGCGTCGAAAACGAACGAATTCAGAAGTATCACGGGTTAAATTACTGTAATTGCATGCTACTTTTTATATTTGAATTTGGGTACTTTACTGATTATTTATTTCATTTCAAATGATAAGATAAAATGATCAATCATGAAGCTGGAGCCTTTTATTTATTAACAATTCATGAAAGAGTTCCGATCTTTTGCTTTATTTATATAAACTTGAAGATTGTTGCAACAAATGTCCGATAGAATATCGAAAAATGCAGTAGGGATTTGATAAAATTTAACATCAATTAATTGAACATATCAATTTTAAAAATTGAAAATTTAAATTATTCCAAAAGCTATTATTATAGAACATTCTCATTAAAAGATATTCTCGATCGAATATTCTCGTTAGAATAGGTTATATGACTTTATGAAGTGTGTGTGAATATATTTCCTCAAACATTCATTCTAAACTTCTTCATAAAGTTACTTCTGATTATTTTTCGTGTTTCTAATTTTCTAAAAATCATTTAAAGTTTTTTTCTGGAATATTTAAGATAGATATTCAAAAATTTTTCAACAATTTTTCTGAGTTGATTAATTTCTATAATCTAAAGAAATTCTTTTTCCGTCTTGTATAATTTAAAAATTAAAACAAATTTTTGTTTTTGAGAAAGTAGTATATATCATTATTGAAAAGATTTATTCCCTTCTCTTTCTAAACAATTATTTCTCGATGAAGCTAGGCATTTATTTCATTTTGAAAGTTACAATATGAAAGAAACAATTTGCTGTACATATATATATCATACATATTCATATCAATCTAATTGATAAGAAATAAAAAAAAATAGAAAGGAAAAAAATTACGAAACATTTAGATATACATCTTATCACAGATAATTTGCTTTAAAGAAAAATTTTTAATTTTTTTATTGGCTAAATTTAATTATTGTTATCGTTGAAAAAGACTAGCAAAGATTATTAGCATATTCTTGTCTCGAATTTGGCAATATTTTCTAGAAATTTCTATTGAAGCTTATTTAATTAGTAATACTTTAAGAATAAATTTAAAAAAAAACCGTTTATCCGTTTTCCAATAATAATACTGTTAGTAGATATATATCTCTTAAATTGATTCATTGAAAAAGTTATTGATTTGATATATATATATATATTTCCGATATCTTCTCTTACATATAAACCCGTTATATCGATCTTGATAATACCTGTATCAACTTTTTTCTTGATCTTATTTCATTTCATTTAACGGTGATCAATTATATTAGTACATTGATTGACAGATTAAAGTACTATAAGAGATATTCGTCGCAGAAAAATCTCGAAATATTATCTTAATTATCCAATTATTATCATTTATGAAAATTAAACTATGATTCTGTCATAATTCTGTAATAGGTACAGGATATTCAGAAATAATCCTAAAATTATCATCTGCATAGCTTTTTGGCAATGTTTGGGGAATTGTAGCTGCAGGTGGCGGTATTGGATACAGTGGACGAGCTCGTTCATAAGCGTTGTATTCTGTAGGAAACATTACACTACTATAATAACCTTCATCATCATAAACATCGGCAGGACGAGAGAAATCTGAAAAAGATACGATATGATTCGTTTAAAGTTAATCAAGTGATAATCTAAAAAGTTTCTGTAAAATTGCATGTTCGATATATTTATCGATCGTTTTCTTAATTATCATAACGATTTAGCAACATTACATGAGCCAATATTATTATCATCACTACCTGAACCTGTTCAGTGTTTCAGATTTCCATCGCTAGCTGAATCAGTTTGATATTCGAGAATTCATAGTCAGTACAATATTTTGTAACATACCATTTGAAGTACTGCGATTTGTTGTCGTATAACAAGTCTGTTCGGAAAGTAAATCAGATTTGTCATTGATTGTTGAAGTAATAAGGAAAGGTTTACTGTATAGATGTGAACGACATTTATTCCGCGCGTGATATTTAGCGGAAGAAGATTTGCTACGTAGAGGAAAGTTTCGACGAATACAGAAGCCAAGAAGTAACAGAATAATCAGAATCAGCAATGATGCAGCAAGGATAGCGAACCTTAGCTGTGATTCATTCAACGTTTTACAATTTTCAGACTGCAATTTAGGAAATAAGTGAAATTTTAATAAAATCATAAATTGGGAATAGAAATTGAAGTAAAAGAATTGAATTTTACAATAAAAAATGCTTTAGTATTTCGATAATGTCATAGTTCAAAAGTTAACCTTCTGACCTTTGCATGAGACAAAATTAATTTTGACTTTATTGTGTTTATTATTTTATGGAATTTTTAATATTATTAGAAATAAATCATTCTTTTTTCCGCAACAACTTTTTTACTACCGTATCATCCAAAAGATTTGTTCTGTAAATGTTAGATGACTTTTATGAATCGATCAGCAGTAAATGGAAGAAGTATTAGGAAGTCAGGATAAATGATAGTAGATACCAGTAGCATAATATTTTTGTCGAATAACCAAGGTGGTGTAAAGCAGGTAGCATTGATCGAAAACTTTCGGAGCACTTCCGGAAGAAATGACAATATTTCGCAATCACAGTGCAACGGATTGCCGGATATTTGCAATGATTGCAACCTGAAATTGATGCATTGAGCCAAAATAAGCCTAGATGTATTTTGAAGATGAATAAATAAAGGTAAGAAAAAAAGCAATATGGTTTATTTCATTCTCGAAAAAAAAAGAAAAAAAAACAACATTATTTAATGAAATTTTCGACGTACTCAGTCCAACGAACAAGTTTCTGTGGCAATTTTTCCAATCGACAATTACTTAAATCGAGTATTTCCAAATGATCGTTACCACCATATTCAAATGCATTTTCATCTATTTCTTCCAGTATATCGCATGATGATAAATTAAGCTTTCGTAAATTGATTAAACCAGAAAATGCATTAGACTAAAAATAGAATGGAATATATTATATGACTTATTGAAAATATGAAATTTGAAATTTATTTATGAATCTATTAGAAAATTCTTTTTTAAAATGTTTACAATGAGTAATATTGATTAAAATGATAATATAATATATTTGAAAATTTAATCAATCAAAAAAAAAATGATTAGCATATTCTTTCAAATATTAAACTAATTCCAATTTTTGTTCTTTAGAAAATTTTGTTATTTTATCAAAATTTAATTGATCATTTTAATCTATTCTCTAATCAATAAGTTATATCAACTATTATCATTATCATCTATCATATTATCATATTTGCTAATAATTTTTAAATTGAATAAATTAATAGTAGTAGGATATATGCTTATTTTAAGCAATATGATAATTCAAAATTAGAATAATATATGAACCTTTATGCTACGTAAATAGGATTCATTTGTCATCCGAAGTATTTCAAGTGAATTTAATCCATTGAATGATAATGCTGTTAATTCAATTAATTGATTAAATGATAGATCAAGTTCACGTAATAAACTTAATGAACGATAATTTGATGATATGATTTGTTGTATCTAAAAAATAAAATCATAGTAAATAAAATGAATTACGTCTTTGATTGATATGATTATTTATGCATTGATTGATATGATTATTTATATGTTAATTTAATATATCAAATTTGATTTTTAAAAAAAAAAGATATTATTAATAGGAATATAATTTGGTTTATGTTTTTTCATATGAAAAGAAAGAAATGATTCTTTTTTTTTGATTAATAATTAGCATATTTTATATTAATTATAATTTTTTTGAAGCATACCAAATTATAACTTATATTGAGGTATTGCAAATTATTGAGGCCATCAAATGATAGGTCAACAAATAAATTCGAACTAAGATCAAGCTGTATCAAAGAGGTCAAGCTGATGAATGTATCTATTCCTAGCTGCAACAGAATTCTATTAAAGCTTTGAATTTTTCTAAAAAATTTCGTTTCAAACATTTTAAACAAAAGCAGCGAAAATTTCAACAAAAGAATGTATATCACCAGATAGTAATGATTGATATGATTAATAGTATTCTATGCATAAATGTTTCAGAAAGATTCTCAGTATTGAGCAAGCAAAACAAAGTATGACCTTTATGTTCGAAAATTGAAAATTCTATAGGGAATAAGAATGAAGTGTAAACGAGCGATAAAGATATGAAAGATGATAAACATGATGATTCATTCATATGATAAAATCCAAATTTTGAGTTAGTATTAACAAGCTGTACATCATTCATTATTTATTTACTTTTTTGATCAATTCAAAATGATAAGTAAATTTCAATAACTTACCGTTGAAAGGTTATTATGGCTCAAATTAAGTGAATGTAAAGATGGAATATCATCGAAAAGATGTTGAGAAATTGTATGCAATCGATTGTTTGATAAATCCAATCGTTTCAAATTTTTTAAACCAGCAAAAGTTTCGGGTAGTAATATAACGAGCAAATTATCTGATATAATTAATTCTTGAAGATCATTAAGTTCGAGAAATGAAAGTGGTTCCAATTGAACAAGTTGATTTGCTGAGAGATCAAGCAACTGTAATATCAATTTTTAAATTATACTTTTTATTGTTGAAATTTCATCCACTGAATGTAAAAAAATTAGCAATCATTTCAGTCGTAATTTAATATCAATAAGTTTTAATAATTGCATAAATTATTCGAAATGAAATTGTAATTGTTTTATAATTCAAATTTTAGTTAATTAATTTTGTTTCTCGAGTTCGATGATGGTATTTTTCGTTATTAATTTACGACGATTCATCTCATTTGCGACGCAATTTTTAAAAATTTCTCGAATTTTCATCTTCAGAAATATATCATTGTCCAAGTTCTAACAATATTTACTTCCATTTCGTAAATTTATTCCACTCTTGTTTCACATTAAAAGGCCGCAAAAATATTTTAAATATTTTCAGGTAGCAACTTATTTGATGATGGAATTATAATACAGTAAAGATTCCAAGTATTGATAGCTATCAAAACAATAACAATTACAGTTTTGATTCTTAGCTAAAATTAAAATATATGATCTTTGGCCATCTTTAACATAAACTTTTTTATAATTCGATTTTTTTTCCAATGGAATAAAATGAAAAGCTAAAAAAATTTGATAAATCTTTCTCTCTTTTCCTCTTTCGTCGTCTTGATATCTCTCATAATTACTATAAAAATTATTGTTGTTGTTGTTGATAAAATGATCTAAAGGTACGATAAAATATGAAATTTGAAATGTATACGACAACAATGATAAAAAAATGAAGATAAAAAGATGAAGATGAAGATGATGATGATGATGATGATCTCTCATAATTGCTATAAAAATTATTGTTGTTGTTGTTGTTGATAAAATGATCTATGAAATGTATACGAGGACAATGATAAAAATGAAGATAAAAAAGATGATGATGATGATGATGAAGATGAAGATGATGAAGATGATGATGATGATGATCTCTCATAATTACTATAAAAATTATTGTTGTTGTTGTTGTTGATAAAATGATCTATGAGATGTATAAGAGGACAATGATAAAAATGAAGATAAAAAGATGATGATGATGATGATGATGATGAAGATGAAGATGATGAAGATGATGATGATGATGATCTCTCATAATTGCTATAAAAATTATTGTTGTTGTTGTTGTTGATAAAATGATCTAAAGGTACGATAAAATATGAAATTTGAGATGTATACGACGACAATGATGAAAAATAAAGATGAAAAAGCAGATGAAGAAGAAGATGAAGAAAAATGAGAAGGAGAAGGAGAAGGAAGAGAAGGGAAAATTCATCATCATGTCTATTTAATTTCTCATCTATTAATAATATCCAGCATTTAATTATTCATTCATATTGGCCAATTTTAGTCAATTATTTGGCCCTTCCCTTCTCTTCAAATTCATTCATTCAATTTAAAAATGAAAGTAAATCGAAAAATGCTGTAATATAATTTATAAAATATTTAATGAAATATAGCTATCATCAAAATAGCTATCATAAGATATAGCTATCATAAAAATAATTATCATAAAAATAGCTATCATGAAAATAGCTATTATGAAAATAGTTGCTCGATTAATTCGATTAAAAATCAATAATTTATTATCTTTCATCACTAAGAACTACTATTCCGATAAATGGAATAAATGCATTATATCCCTGAGCGGAATTGTCAATTGATATGGCGCTATTATATGCATATGAATCATTATATTAAATTTATTTTGGAAAAAAGTTCATTAGCTTTAATAAAGTTTATTTAGTAAGATTGCTTTACACAAGGATCGAAGTAATCAGGATTGATCAGTAAAAACTTTCAATATTTATCATAAACTTTACAACATCATTGTTGTTGCTATTATATAACGATTATGTTAGTTGAATTTGAAATTTCATTACCTGTAATTTATTTAAACCAACAAAACTATCCAATTGCAATAACGAGAGCTGATTTCCTCTAAGATGTAATTCTCGAAGTTTTGTTTGGTATTTGAAAATTTTCATATCAATCGTATCGATTTGATTGAAAGATAAATCCAGATATTCTAATTCTAAAATTTGTTTTTATTGTCTGATTAAAAGTTTCCATGTTTATTATCTTAGCTAAAAATGATCAATCAAGAACATACATACCGGGATATAGTTCGAGAACATCGGGATCTAATCGTTTTAGCGTACAATTTACCATACTTAATGATTTAATCCGTGGATCTAGCAAAGCTGGTATATCACTTAATGCCGCATTATTGCAATGTGTCATTTTTCGTTCTTCAGATATGCATACACATTCTTGAGGACACATTGTTAACACTAGTTGAGGCATTGTAACAACTGTGATACAGAAGATAAATATTCGACCACTGTATATTACCATCATCATCTAACGGTGTAATACCACCAATTCAGAATTTTGGACATCACAAGCTATCACCGAAGATCGAAATCAAATCTTCGATGAAATAATTCCTATCGAAATGATTCTTAGAAAATGCTGGAATGAAAAGTAGGTGAAATAATGTGAAAAAAAAAAGCTATTTAAATATCACGCAATCCTTTTCAAATAACAAATTAAATGATTCCACCGATCAATTACAGCGACAACAGAAAGGCTATCTATCCATGCATCAGAAGTTCTAACTTCTGATAATGATATTGTGAACGGATTGATCGATGGATGATGGATGGATAAATTGGATGGATAAATGGATGGATGGATGGATGGATGGATGGATGGATGGATGGATGAAGAGATGGACGGAAATGGAATTTTCAACAGCATTTCAATTATATTTAAAGTATGGAGATAATTGAAGAGAAAAATTTCATCTTCTCATCGTTACTGCTTCATTTTTAACTCTAAGTGATCAATTTCTATTTTTGATTGCTTTTTCTCTTTCGTTTTTTTTTTTTTTGTATGAAATATTTTGAATCAACAAATTTTACCCTAATCATTTCTACTCTAAATTCATTGAATAATTTCTTCTATTTACTACTTGAATAAATATATTTTGACGAAATGAACATTTAAGATATAGAAGCAAGTTTTCAGGTTATATTATCATTTTAAAATGGAAGTTGATCAGATCGTTATGGAAGAAATAATTCTTGCATTCTATTCAATCATTCAATGATTCATATTTCAAAAAAAAAAAAAAAAAAGAAAAGACAGTAAATAAATTAAAATCAAATTCAAAAATTGAGATGAAAAAAAAAAGTAAATTGCAGAAGGAGAAGAATTGAATCATTTTATTTGAATGCAGCAGTAATATATCGATAATTATTTTATTTTAAGATACTTCATCCTATTCCTATTTTCATCATTCTTCTTATCTTTCTTTTCCTCCCTCCTCTATCTCTCTTTCTTTCTTTCTCTTTCTTAATTTTACTATTAAAAACAAATTTTTCATTCGAGAGAGTGTTTCAAAAGCTTGAAACTAGTTTTTTTTTTTGAAATTATTGATAAATTTGTACTTCTTTAATGATATTTAAGAAAGCGAAGTAAAAGATTAATTTTCCTATCTATATGCATGTGATATTTGATAAGCAAAATTTAAATTAAAAAAATTTTTTTAATTGAAATATTCTATCTTAAAGAGCAACATATATTGCAACATAGTTGAAGGTAGCATCAGATGGATGATATCATATCACATGTTATCGAAGATTGGTATTCAAATATAGCAAGTATTTATAAAATGTTCCAATCGGATTGCCGAAAATGCAGAATATGGATTGTCGAAGTATTTAAATTGCAATAATGCCTAGCGATCATATGATAATGCATTATAGTGATATAATGGTATGTTGTACAATACTACTAAGCAACGTAGTATATCGTGAAAGTTGTCAAATAGTTGGATTAAACAGCGGGAAATTGAAAGTTTTATCTTTCTTTCTTTCTTTCTCTTACATAATTCAATTAATCGATGATATCAAAAGTTCCTTCCTCGAGATATAACGAGGTCAAAGTGCAACAAAAGCTTCGAAAGAGAATAATTTAACTGTTTGAATCGTTCACAGTTAACAAATGAATATACTATTGCTTATCAGCGGAAGAAATTCATTCCGAAATAAAACTATGAATGAAACAAATCAATAAAATATATTTTTCATAAAATGAAAATTCTAAGCAATCAAAACCATTTCCATCATCTCGAGTGATATAATTAATATGTCAATATCACCTATATCTCAATTAATATATGATAATATTTATATTACATTAACTGAAGTATTTTCTCATGAAAATTGCGTAACAGTCTCAAAAGATAGATATTGTTTTGACGAAAGAAGGCTATAATCGGAATTCGATTCTTGAAAACAAAAATTCGAGAACTAAAAAGTAGATGAAATTTCTACGAAGATTGTCTGCTATTGATAACATTCTTCCATAGAATTCATGAAGTTATCACACTTAATTTAACAGATACTAGAAAGGGATGAATGATATTAGAAATATCGATAATTTCGAACTTAATCATTTAAAAAATTTACAACAAAGATACTTTATTTTATTGTGCATAAAATATCGCCCAGATGGCCTCTTTTCGAATAATCTCTTAAAATTTATCGATTTAAATAAAGTAAATTAATGTTAGATATGAGTTAAATGTCTTCCAAGGATTTATAACAAATCCTATAAAATCTTTAATGTGATTTCATCTTTAGATAGCAATGTGAGTTTTTGTTGAGACGAGAAAAGCTTCATGAATCATTTATTATGACAGCATATTCTAATCGAAATATCGCTATTTGATTGTTTTTAAGTACCAAAAAAAGAACTCAATTTTTGCTATAATTGATATACTGATAAGGTCTCGATTTCAACTGTTTGAACAAATGATTGATCTAATTAGTAAAGAATATTGTAAATGCTACTTACTCTCTGATTAATTGGAAACATCAGAATGAAGCAATTGTTTCGGTACTTTTAAATTTCACTGTTGAAAAATAATTTATAGCTTATCTTTTGCCTCAATAGTAAATAAACAGAATATATTATCATCGCTGTTAACATCGTTTGTTATTTGACATGGATGATTTTCATATTTTTTTTTTCTTTGCAAAAATTCAACAAAGAAATTTGAAAAATTGAATAAATCAAAGATTCAGATAATTAGAATATTTTTATTACTAAGTAATATTTTCTTCTTTTTTTTTTTTTTTTGTAAACGATAAAATATTTAACTAACATTTAAACAGTTATATATTTTGATAATATTAATTTATCCACAATACTAACTACTAATAATGTCAAAGAAGTAACAAAAGTTATGAAGCAATAATATAGGAAGTAATTATCATCATGAACTAAGCGTTATCATCAAACAGAATAATTAGAATGGTGAAGATGCTACAGAAGACCAGATCGTTCGTATTCATATTTGTTCATTGCTCGTTCTATTGGAACAAAAGATCTCTCTCTTCTCTTTCGAAAACCTTTGAACAATAAAAAGGAATAAATAGAAAATGAGAAAGAAACGATCGTACAATATGAAATAGATTGCACAGCATGAAATAGATTGTACAGTATGAAGTGTATCCTTTAGTATGGAGTAGATTGTATCGTATGAAATAGATCTTTTTTCTGTTACAGTATATAAGCTATCAACATTAGGTAAGCTAAATGAAGGCTGTATAATTCATCCATTTGAGAATGTTTGCATAAGAATCTTTAAAGTCAGACTGGGTCCATAAGAAGAGGAGGTCGTGCTTATTGGAATGCTCATCGATCTCCATAATTTAATTTAGTTTTTGGCCATTGATCGCTAGTCTATCCAAGTAAAAAGAAAAGATACATAAGACTAAAAGTGTCAGATTGAATATAGTGATAATGAAAAAGATAAAGATTAAAAGTAGAATAAAAAATGATGCGATGCGAAGGTTAATAAGCTAACTTTGAAGGGTTAAAAGAATTTGAGCTTTCATTTTCGACATCTATTATTGTCACCTCTCATGATAGCTGTAAAAATATTATCGTTTCTATTTGAAAACCAAAGAAAGATTAGAATCTTGCGAAACTGTTGAATAATTCGCATGATATCTTATTGAAGTGATAATAACAATGATAACGAACCAAATTTCGTAGACCATAAAAAACTATATACTACGCCAGATGAAAATGAGTCTATCAGAATTAGGTAACAACTTCATAATTATAAAATTCTTCCTCTGACTTTTAGAATTTAGAGGAAAATTTTTTTTTAAACTTAAAATAATTTCAACTTAGTTGAAGCAATCTCCATTTATGGGATGATGATATGAATTATTCCACAGATGTCGTAAATAATTTTCCTACCTATAGGTAAAGTAAAAATTTTCACACCATTTACTGATTTTTATCAGTAAGAGCTATTATAGGATAATGCCATAAAGGAATCATTTTTGATGAATAAATTATGTATAATATATATTCTTCTGATTATTGATAGCTTATAAATTTAACTGATCATTGAAGCATTTATGTTAATATATAAATTTTCTGAAGATATTTAATATTGAAAAATGAATTCATCATCATTCATCCATTGTTAGATTCTTCATGGAAGAAATATCATCGTCAGATTCGCCATGGATGAAATGCCATTGTCAGATTCTTTATGAAAAAAAAATGCATAGTATCTTAATTTGAATCATTCGCCTTTACTTTATTTTTATTATCTTCCATATTCTAAAAATTATTACAGAAGATATTAGTTGTAGTAAGCGTTAAAGCAAAGTAACGCAAAGTATACATAAATTGTTAGAAGCAATGAAAAGTTCAGAAAAATGGAAGATAACAGCATTGTTGTTAGGAGGGTAAAGGGCGGGATAAGGTTAGGTCAAATATTATCGCAGAAAAAAAAAAAAACAATTTGCATCCTATCAGATAGAACCATCTGCTCATGAGCGTCATTTTTCGTCTTACCGAAATTATTGGCATGCATTTGTAGAAACAGTCATTACAACGAGTCATCTAAAAAAATAAACTTAACATAGCAATTTGGTATTGAATGTTGACAACCATTATTAAATTTTGAAATAAATTATAGTTACAGATGAATTTAAATTATCTGTCGCAAGAATTCGTATTTTAAGTAGTTATCGCTTGCTGTCGCAAACAGATAAAGTTCATTTCTCAAGAAATCCTACAAAGGTGTTATAAATTATATTGGCCAATAATGAATGATAGGAATATAGATGATTTTTTTTTGATATCAATCTTTAAAAAGATCGGCAAATGTTTGATCAATTTATTAGAATGTGAAATTTCTTACTAATTTATATACAAAATAAGCCAACTTATATATATACTAAACGGATCAAAACTCTTCCATCATTTCCATAAATCGATCGCATAATTCTATTCTCGAATAATTCCCGACATTTTCTAAAATATTATTCCTATTCATGCCTCTTCGTAACTTCTTTCTTTTTAAATATATAAGTTGGCTTATTTTGTATTAGTCTTTTCACCCTTCCTATCAATTGTTCCTTCTTAATTTATATGCATAATATTCATCCGATACTATGCATAATACATAATCTGCAAAGGTCAAGCAGAAAAAAAGCTATCGGCGATGAATCGTAATTCATGCTGTTAATGATCCAATCCCGATACTAATCAATCTTCGATGTCAGCCATTTTATTTTCCACAACCTTGAATCCAATCTCATGAAAGCCAATGATCGTCCAATGTTTCCATCCCGTCGTCATATTATTTGTTGTAGGATTTGTGAGATGCAAATGCAAAATTGCTTTGTATTTATGCAAATTGTAATTAAGCATATTCTAAACAAAATCATACATCAATCTATTATGAATGCAAATACTGAAAAAAGATCAAAAGTTTGGCTAAATTTTCATTTCTCAAAAGATCGAAATCTCGAGAGTTTTTTAAAAGGTTAACCTGAATCTAGAAAATTCTAAATTGCTGTGCCAAAAATTTGGTTATACTTTACTTTTAAATTACAAAAATGATAATATATGATAAAGAGAGTAAAAAGAAATATACTTATAAAATATGGTAATATATATCATTGTATTTTTAATTAATTATTTATTTTGTGATTTATATGAGCAACATTTGTAGATCAAATTGATATTTAAATTTTAAATTAAGCATAGCACATTGTAAGCATTAAATTATGATAGCTATTGAAGTATTACTTACCTCATCTTATTATTTCGAGAACAAAATGTTCTATTTATATAGCCTGAAATAATTTACAAAATTGGATTATCATCCGATTGTTTGTCAACAATGCAAACACAATTCTTGAAATTATTTTAATATTCCCACCATCATCCATTGGTCAAAAAATTAATTCGAGAAATGAACAACTTTATATATAGGTATAGATTATCAACTATGCTAAAAGATATAATTTGATCATTTTCAAGAATTGATACATTTTTATAAAGCATAAATTAGATTATCAGCACTATTTGATAATAAAATATATGATAGGATAATTGTAGGAAATTCGTTGCAAGAAAATCTCTGATAATGATTTGCATCATTTCAATTAATTAATTCTTTTATCTCAAGAAAGCTTACGAAGAATTCTTTTTACTTTTCAAAAGAGATTAATTTCTTTGAAATACTTATATTGTCGCTCTCTGATAACCTTAATTTAATCAGTTATCAAATTATAGCTTATCAATTGTCCGGATTAATTCTGTCTCATTTCTATACCTTCTAAAAGTTATTTTTATCAAAGCATTGCATTATGATAAATAACTTACAGTTATGTGATGATATAATCGTTTCTTGGCTAATGCTGGAAGAAATGATAAAAAGTAAATATTGGACGGAAGAGAAAAGTAATCAAAAATGATTAAAGTAATCAAAAATGATTAACAAATGATATGAACAAAAATGATTGTGCCTATAAAACAGTTAAGTTAAACAAGTTCTAATCATGTTATATATACGGTAGGAATAAATTTAGTTAAAATAGAATACACATAAGAATTTATTATTTAGAGATAATAATTGCTGAAATTCAGCCTAAATGGCCTAGAGGAAAAGATAGGCCAACATAAATGTCAATTTAATTTACAATCAAAGTGCCTAGGCAAATTCAATTTCTTAACGTTTTATAACCGGTTTAATAAAATTTATATCAAAAAATCCATTTTAAAATGAAAAAGGAGGGTAGAATGATAAGTGATCGTTGATCTTTCATTTATCAAAATAGGATTAATGAGAGAGATCGCTTGATTTTGTTCATTTCATTATTATGAAAAAAGTAAAGATTTTAGGCTACATATTGTTATCATATATCGATAAGATGACAAAATGCCTAAATGAGGCCTGGGCCATCTTTTATTTTTATTAGACTTATTTAAGCAGTTTTTTAAATGAATCCATGGATAACTTGTGAATAATTCTTAAATGATTTTCATCAGTTCATCGATACTTACAATAATTTATATTGATATTAACTGTTAATTTGAAAGTAATTTCGCGATCTTTTTACTGATAAGCTATCAGTTGCAGAAAATTTCTAGTTCAACAATTTTAGTTTCTGAATAAGTGTCAAAAATGAATGACTGATGAGCATTTATGAAGAGTTGGTAAAGATGTAAGTAGGGAAAGTTGGACGTAAGCATATTTTAAATGCTGATTATCATCCTATAGATAATATTTGGGATTGCATTGATTCAGGTATCACTAGGATGGCCAATGATGAATGAATGAATAGCCAAGAAACAAGAGGCAGCTGCATCATATACATGATAATTGTTCTTGCATATAATTTATAAATTTATGGTTAGAAAGATGAGAAATAAAGATTGGAACATATGGCCCGGTGTTTTATCAATTAACTAGATAGTATCACAGCCAATCTTTTCCTTTGATCTCTGTTTATCTCGTAATTCTGGCCAACTTTTTGACCTCTACAGTATATGGTTATATTTTAAAAATGATTAAATTCTCTATCAGTAAATATATCTCTGATCTATTCAGTTTGTAATTCGGCGAATAGATTGCTACTAAAATAAAACACGTAATACTTCACGTTTAATCGTTTTATTGTTTTGACGTTCACTTGACGAGACTCGAGAGGAACAGCGAGAATCATATTGTTATATAGTAAATAAAGAAATTAAGTTAATAAACAAATAAAGGAGAATAAGTGTATCGGTTGATTGAAATATGAGCTAATATTTATTAAGAAAAGTTCCGAATTTTTTCTCCTCTTCCACTCTCTTCTCCCGCTCTTTTTCTTTTCCTCTCTCTCTCTTCTCTCTCTCTCTCTAATGTATTTATATAAATTTGTTGAAGTTGATATTAACAAATTTTTGAAGAAATTTTAGAAAATATGAATCATGAAGGGGTAACTGATCGGTCATTTGCAGGATGCAAATGAATCATTCCGATGATGAATGAGTAAAGGATGAGAATCTGAGTGGACTAAATTCATGAAAGACGAAGATATGGATCAAATTGACAAGATATCGTGATCGTAGAATCAGAGATAGCTATAAAGATAGGAAGAAATGAATAAATTTGTTAAATTAAACTTTATATTTTCAAATTAAGCAACAATTTTAGATTATTATCAAATTGATAAAAATCAAACGGCTTTAAAACAATGATTAATGCTGACTTATTCTTCTTTCGCCATTTCATTGATTATTTCAAATAATTAAAATTTTTTTTCCTAAAATGATAAAGCTGCGATATAAAGATAAAATGTGATATCAAATTGATAACGGTATACTGTTGAAATAATTAAAAGTATAATTTAAAATAAGAAATTAAAATTATTTCAAAAATGAAAGAAAAAACAAATTAAACGATAGAACATAAGAATAGGAATAAATAGAATATATGATTTGATTTATAAAACTATTCCATATATATATATATATATAAACAACTGAATATTGATGTATTGATAGGATAGGATAGGTAATGTTATGATAAAAGATAATGAAGAGATAATTTGAAGATGACATGATAAAAAAATGATGCAGAGATAATTTAAGGATTAAAATGGATAATGAATTCGGAGATAATTTTATAATCCATAATTAACAGCATATCGTTTAATTTAATTATTTAACAGATGCAAGCATTATGCTTGAAAATAATTGTTGATAATTATTAATATGAAGCTGGATAATGCTAATATTGAAATTATAATGTTTTTCAGCCTGTAATCGATCTATCTGTCAATATAATAATTAGACTTTGTGAATTTGAGCTTTTTAAGAAAAGAGAATTTTTGATTTTAGAAAATGAATTGCTCTTGTGACTACAAGTTTATAGCTTATATTGATAAAAGGGAGCGAAATAACTGAGAGACTAATTCGATTTGCTGCAATATCGTATATTTATAGAAGTTGAGCAAGTTTTTTTTTTTTTAGATTAAGTTGAATTAAATAAATGCAGAGCGAAAGAATTAGACAAATGAGAGATCAGAATACAAAGAATTGAAGAAATAAGAGGAAAGATAAAATATAAATATTATAAGCCCTAAGCTTCTTATACATAACAAGTTAAGATGCAACTTCGAAGAGATGAAAATAAATTATTATTGTTATTATTATTATTATTGTTGTTGTTGTTGTTATTGTTGTTGATGACAGTGACGACGATAATAATGACGGTAATCATGATGATATTGGTGATGATGATGATGATGATGATAATCTCCATTTATGAGCCAAACAGTGGTGGATTTCAAGAGTGAAAAGATGGTCTATTGAAAAATGGTCTATTGCTCGATAATTCCAGCGGATGAAGAGGATAATGAAAAGATAGTTGTGGCCGCATTTATGAATGACCCCTTGATGAAGTTTTCGACCAGCCAAAGATCAACAGTTGTTGCTAAGGAAGAATTTTGATATGTAAGTTTGTGTCACCAGGGAAACGATGATTAATTAGTCTACCATTAACATATATATATTTCTATGAAATCCAGGAACGAAACACGTTCCATTTATTTAAAATTCGTAAAAATTTTCAAATAATACACCACAGTCCTTGAATAAATATTATACGATCTTATGTATCGATTTCAGGATATATATGTTATTTAGAAATAGGATTCAGAATCCATCTGAATTGCTGTAATGCTTTAAGCAGGGGAATATTTTTGTATCGTCACCGTTGAAAATATCTTTCACTCGGAAAAGAAAAATATATCATTCTTGTAAAATTCAGATATACCGTTATTTATTATAAGTAAATTATTCGTATAAAAATTGCAAAAAGTTGCCGTAAAATATAATATAGAAAAATTTAGATCTCGTGGTCTCGAACTTCGAGACTTATCTCATATAATTGTAAACATTTTAAACTCTCGAAATTCATATATATTCAAGTAATTATTATAAGATGATTTCTCTATTAATTATTTTATCAATATATTGCGAAAAGTTAATGATTTTTAAATATATAATACTTCATCGCTTAATTTATCAGCTCGCAACATATTATCGAGAAATTAAACAAATGATGAAGCAAATCAATGATTTTGATAATGCTGATTGAAAGCGTATCAGTCAGCATTACTATCACAGTTATCATATGTTAAGATAACCATTTCATACTATTGAATAATTTAATAGAAAGAGAACGCATTAAATTAAAATTAAAACAGAAGCGGCAGAAAGGAGTATGGCGATGATAAATCACAAAGATTCGATGATAATGATAAGATGTCAATGAAAGATGCCTCATCATGTTTGATTCTGCTTCTCCAGCAATGGAGAAGTATTGCGGGATAGCTTTTTAATATTAGGCTGTATCATGATTGAAAAGGTCAAAAAGTCTCTATGAAAAAAAATAAAGGTGAGTCAGTGAACGATATATGATCAGTTATTGATTGATTGTTATATTTTTAGCTATTACAATAAAAGTAAAGTAAAGTAAAGTAAATTTGTTTATCGAAAATCAGCATTCCTAATATGCAATAAGTGATATGATAAAAGTTATAATGAATTAATTATCAATCTTTAAATACAAATTCGAAATTCTCCATTTGATACGGTAATATTCTCGTTATGATTAGCAATAAATAAAAGGAAGGGACGAGATTTGCTTAATTTTTTGCTTTACTTAATCTGTTAAATCAAAATTTAACAAAATTTTTCAAGAAAGAAAATGATATTTGCAACTGTTTATAATTTAATATACGATAACAATGAGCTTATCGATGAATATCAACAAACTTTGTGATATTCCCTTGAGTAGACAAAATATTGGAAAAGAAAAGAAAGATAAGAGTAATAAATAAGTTTGAAAAAAAAAATCTCATCAAACAGATCATTAAAAATGTGAAAATGTGAAATCTTTTTTTTTTTTGGATGCGATCACGACCTTGACGAATAATTGTAGAATGATAATGGATAGACAGATGTAGATGAGACTGTAGACTGAAAGATGAAGGTGACAGATGACTGTCTCGACTCGATGTATTATTATTATTATTATTATCATAGTTATTTGTATAAACAATTTGATATTATGATAAATAAAAGAAAAGCAAAAAAAAGAATTCATGTATTATCGAAAAATGTAAGAAAATTTTGTCTATTATTATTTAGTGATAATAAAGTTTAAAATTTAATTTTTGCTTTTTTTTCCTTCCCATTATTAGTGATAAAATTAAAATTTTTATCAATCAAATCATACATATATTATTTAATTGAAATAATAATATTTCAATAATATAAATAAAATATATATTTTTTATAAAATTAAATATAAAAATTTCCAATATCTTATATTTATCTCTTTCTTGCAAAATGTAAATATCCCATGAGAATTGAATGATCGATGAATAGATACGGATAGATAGATAGATAGATGATAGACGGATAGATATAATACATATGAGAATGAAATTCTACAGATATGGGCAATAATTCTAGGGTTATCGTAAGATGGAAGATCAAATTGGTAAGATTGTTAAATTACTTTCTAATATCATTAAAACTTTCTGTTACGCAAGCCAATTCAAATTAACAGCAGAAAAAGAGATATAGAAATGCATGGCCTGATATATTATCATACATAAATTGGCCTAGTATTTATAGATATTTGCTCCTTTTTTTTTTTTTCCAAAATTCTCTTAGACAAATCAAAAATTAAATGAAAAGTAAAGCTCGAATTAGTTATCATCGATTAGACACCGTATGAACACTCCATGAATTACTACAACCATCTCGTCCCATTCCTGTCCTTGTTGTCATCTCTGTGGATGTATCGGTGGTGTATCAGTAGGTTGTCTATGGATCAGTGTGCATGTAGATGTGTATGTGTGTATGTGTGTTGTGTGTGTGTGTGCGTGTGTGTATCTATGTGTGTGTATGTGTGTATCATGCTCATGTTGATTAATAGCTGTTGGTGGTAAGGGTAGTTGTACCGAAAGGATTACAAAATGTCCCTTATCATGAAGAGTGCCCGAATTTATGAACAAACTCGTAAACATGCATTAACAATATTTATAAGTACTGCCACTTACTTACCCATGATTTGGAAATTAAACTTACTTTCCATGCTTTGATAATTGAGCTTACTTACCCATGATTTGGCAATTGAGCATTATGATAATTGATGTTCTCTTCGATTGAGAAAACAATACTCGAAGTAATGAAAATGTTGTTTATCAGAGTTTAAATAGATTAAATGATCGTTAGTTTATCTTGTTGGCCCATAACCCGAAATTAACAATATACTCTTAAATCCTTCTTTAGCTTATTAACTTATACTAAATTATCGTTTCCAGTAGTTTCTGTCACCATAGTATTTTCATTTTTATATCCAATGCCATTATTTTCATCCATATCAGATCACAAAAAATAAATCTTTTAAATTTTTCAATTTCCTCGTAAGCCTATTTCAACAGCCTTTTTACAAGAAGATTATTAATTATGTGCCAAAAAAAAAAAAAAAATTAATGAGATATGCTTAAGTTGGAGATCATACTTGCAGGGTCATATTTGTGGGGTCATATTTTATAGAGTCATATTTCATATTTGCATGATATGAATATATGCACATTTAATAGAATATTTATTTAAAGAAATACGAATTAAACTTTTGAAAGATATAATCTTTGAGAAACGATTTTTCCTTAAAATTCTATTTCTCTAAATCATTTCAAAGCTATACGGAAGTTAGTAATTATAAGCATATTATAATCAGAGTTGATTATCAATTTTTACTAATTCATTTGGAATAGAATGAACAAATATTAAAAACAAATGGCCATGATATAGAATTGAAAAAGAGAAAAAAATGAATAGTAGAAAAAAAAGGAAAGATTAGTGCCCTTTGACCTGAATAGATATAAATAGAACAGGCAGGTGCATAATGTAATAGGTTACATTTTGAATAGATTTGCACTAACTACAATATCTTATTGAATAAGTATACAACAGGTAAGAGCCTAAGGATTAGAACTACATTTTTATTGCTTTTAACAATCATGGAATTAGCATTATCAAAAAAATAAAAATAAAAATAAAAATAATGATCATTATTCTGCATAATTTATACTATTCGAATTTTGATGTCAATTAAATTATCCATAAACATTGGGAATTGATTAAAGAATTTCATTATATTCCGTAATATATATTAATTTATTCATCAGAATAATACTTGTCTTTCGGTAATAAATTTGCTTTACGTAAGCGAAAGAATGATTAAAATCTATAAATTATATTATCATTAAAATTGACGAAATTGAGAAACTGTCAAATAAAATTTCAAACAAGAATCTGAATACTTACAATTCATGAATCTCAATACTTACATTCATCATTTATTATAAATGATTCCGAAGTTCAGTATATTGATGGTTTTGTGGAAAATTTAAATCCTAGTACATATCAAACAAATGAATATTATAGAAAGACTGAGGAGATGATATCATTTTTAATTTGATATTTTTTTATGAAGCTTGCCATCCTTCTCCAAAGAAATCAATTGATAGAGGATTAATGGGTTTCAGGAGATGTTTAGATAGACGATAAAGAGAATTCAAGGATTCGGAGATCCTCTTCACATTCAAAATATACTTTAATTACAGCTTTCTATTTTTTGATACAATGCAGAGATGAATTCTATTTGTTTCATTTCGTGAATTCATGCCGAGAGTTCAAATCACTCGATAATGGTTTCCCGATTTCATTGATTCCTCTGACTGATGATATCATTCCATTACTTCGTGATAAATAATAGAAAAAATCAAAAAGATTATGCTGATCACTAAAATTCATAGCCTAATTAACTCTGAACCGCTTCAAAAACATTACTTGCCACTGCCTTTACTATGATACTTCGAGAAAGATGGAAAGAAAAATGACCTGATACATAGCATAAAGAATCAAATATCCAGGATAATCCTTTATAATGAGTTACGATTGATGAAGTGAATTCTAAATATTCATTGGAATTTTCATAGAAATAAATGTGATCAAACTACCTTCAGATCATGACTGATACCATAATACTATCGTCAGATTAGGACTGATACGGTAATACTATCGTCAGACTATGACTTATACCATAATACCATCTTCAGGTTATTACTGACGCCTTAATATTATCTTCGGATTATGACTTATACCGTAATACTATCTTCAAATTATGACTGATACCAGCTTCGGATTATAATTGATGCCATAATACTATCCTCAAATTATGACTGGCACCATAATAGATAGGATCACTTGTCAATTAAGCACTTTGATAATTTAGCAGCAAATGAGAAAACTATCGTAATTCCATTGAATTGATTCTTTTTCATAATCATCATCGACATTCTTCTATTATAGCTTGGATTATGGTACTCCCATGCTTCTAATATTTCAGCAAATCTTAGGTAATACTGTAGAAAAGCGAAGAAAGAATAATTTTTATTTTAATAATTATAATTGAATAAATTTTTATTAATAAAATTTAAGTAATACTTGAATAAGTAAAATATATTTGCATAAATCTATGCAAATTATAAATTTCAAAGAAATATTTTTAGATTAAAAATATAATTATTATACATTCTACGATTAAAGTGCATCTATTTATGATAATTATGCAATTATCCAAGATATTATCATTCGGCATTCTTTGTTTCATTTCCCATTCAGCGGATAAGCTTTTCAGGAAAGGAATTCATTTGGTCGAAAATAAAAATAAAAAAAAATGATCATTGAATTTAGAGAAATGATACTCTACGGCAGTCTTTCCTTCAAATGAGATTTGCCGGTTCTATTAAAGGTCAAACATTGTCCTATGCATATTAAAGAGTTCACTCTCATTTCATAATCTCTTATCGGACATGGACATAGGTCAATCTCTTTAACTTCTCTTTTTTTTTCCGTACGAGATAATCTTTGTGATCAGGTTTATCTATCGATCATATAAATGAAGTGATCGAATAGGAATATTTAATCATAAGCTATTAGAATGAATGCTTTCATCATTTCATCGAAATGATAATATTTGAATATATTGAAGAGTTGCTATCTCTGATTAAGAGAGAGAAGAGTTTAAGTTCTATTTTGCAATAAACTTCGAGCTTAATTAAATTTAAGAACAACAATAATGATTGATTGTAATGTTAAATGTAAGAGATCAATTGCAATAATAAAGATTAATGACACGATCAATCGATAACGAATGTGATGCTTTGATGATCTTCCGGCATTGTAGCAGATTGCAATCTTCGAGATATGCATATATTTACCATAATACCAAATAAAGCGGCCTGAAGTATCTGTTTGCCCAAGGGATTGGCATAAACATTTACAGGATAGATAGATCAATGATTTTAGGATATATAGATGGGCCAATTGAGAATGAATTGTCACCTAACATGTCGCTACTATTATTTATCCTAAGTAATATTATAGCCTATTATATAAATAAGAATCTCGAGACTCCCAAAGATGTTTGGGATTGTTTTAATCTCGCGAATCATTTAAATTATTTAATCCTTTTTAACCAAAGAACATAATGGAGAAAATACAAAGGAAGGCTTAATTGTAACAGATATGTCAGATAACATGTCAGGTAAATGTTTGAAAAAGTCTTCATGTTTTACTGTGTAATTTCCATCGAAAGGGTAATCCTGAAATATTAATTCAACGAATTTATTATAGAAAGAATATCTTCGATCAACTTTAAGATACTGTTTTATCAATAGATGTTGTTACTGCTGAATATCTTGTATTATTTAATAATTCTTGATTTCCTCTAGATGAATAGTTGTAAATAAAGCAATCACTAATATTCATATTTTAAAAGCGATAAACATATGTATATATTTCTATATATCAGAATCGATTTAAAATTGGATGATAAAAAAATCAGCCTAACAATGATAAGTTTAAATTTTTGAAACATTAAGCTAAAAGGGGATGAGAAGAGCCATTAAAATAGCATAATATATATTTCGACCATTTATTTATTTTTATATTTCTTTTTATTAATTTTCAAAAATATAATTTTACTCTAATAAATTTGAATATGAAACTTAAACATGAAAGCAATGTACGATATAATAATATGCTATATTATAGATTTTATATTGGCATAGTTTTTGATAATAAAATTCTCGAGATTTTCGAGAACGATACATCATCTAAGATTTCTATGACCAATAAAACAACAATTAGAAATGATATATTTAAAAAAGTATGATAAAATAAAATGAAATAAAAAGGGATGAAGGAGAAAAATATGGATGAAATTTTAATTAAAACAAAAAAATAAAATTCAACTATATATCAAATCTTATCACCAAGTTCATCTCTCTCCTTTATTTTTTTTTCGAACTGATAGATAATATGTAAGCATGATACGTGATGATAAGAAATCTTACTGAAAATGAAATAATAGTTAACTATAATTAATGTCAATATCGTACAACTGATGGCATCAGTTAATCATTTAAGTCTCATTAAAAATGTCACCATCTGTCGTCTATAACAATCCTCGAATTGGGAAATCATTTATCGAATCGATTACTACTTCCAATGATTCTATTTAAATTCCACAAAAAAAAATACGAAAAAGATGAGCGGGAAAGATATAAATATATATATATATCAAACAATATATGAAATATATTGTTAATTGAATTATTGATTATTTGATCTTGAAAAGTTCTTAAATTGAAGTAAAGTATCATTCACTCTTTTAATTTCTAAACATATATTTTAAGTATTTTAAAATTTCTTTAGCTGAACAAGAGGAGAAGTGAAAAAGAAAAAAAAAATTGTTAGTTGCGTTTCTATGATAATAATTGAAGTTGGATGATGAGAAGATTAGCCAATTAATTTGCGATATGACATTGATTAAATTAAGCATTTGCATGAGCTAATTATGCATCCTTTCCATGACCGAATACTTATTTCAACCAAATCGATCTCGATTTATCATAACTCTTAACGTTATCAAGATTAAACTAATTATTACTATTGGAAGTGATGATTTAATGTGATAGTTAGTTAGCAGAAATAGAACTAAATTATAAGTTTGTGCTCAAATTATACAGTGCTAACGATGATATGAAAAACTTATAATAAGTAAAAGTTTCAAATAATATCTCTTCATAAGTCTTATAGAAATTCGAGCTGATAAAACTTCATAAATTTCATCCGAATATTTAGTAGTTTTAACTTATTATCACCAAATCCTTTCATTTCAAGCATGAATTAGGATTAAATTTTAAAAAAGATTTTATTTTTTCACCAAGAAATCTGATATTTATGTAATTATCATATGCTGATAACGAATGATAATTGAAAAATTATATTAGGTGATTTGAAATTAAATTAAGCTAAGCTGAAAATAATCAGGTTGAAAAAAATTATTTTCTCAATGAATCAGAAATAAAATTTTTGTTGATAATTTGATATTATTTATTTTCTATCATTAATTAATTAGTTGGAAAATCGATGTAATGAAATTATCCGGAGAAGATACCAGAAATGTAATGAAGAACAAGAAGGAATGTCATAGTCAATAATGCTGAATTGTTGTGAAAAAATTTGAACGATTCTCGAAATTCGATTTCAGGATAGAGATGGAATCGAGCTATCCAAACTCTTGTCTCTTCTTCTCACCATTATATTATATTATTTATCGATAATGTCAATTTTATTTATAACCAATGTATATCAGTGAATTAGCTCCGAAGTTTATAAGCAATTTTCAATTTCATTCTAAGCCTATTATTAAGAAACGAATATAACTTGAAAAATTTTTAATTTAAATTGAATTGCTAATTAAATTCCAGGCGGGAATTTAATTATTTGTCATTGAAATTATTCAAGAAATTATAATTTACTTAACTAAAACATAATTCAAATATCAAATAAAATGAAGTAATTATTGAATAGAAAGGAAATTTTAGATGTGAAACTTACAATTCACAGCAAATAGTTTTGCTATCAAATATTGGCATTTTTTTCGAAAAGAAAAAATGAAATTTGAAATGGAAAAAGTCAAATTACTTCTTCTCTCATCTAGTCATTTCTCTCAATCATTTATAGATTATTTGATTAGATCAATTTAGATAGTTATGATTATCCTCATAATTGATTAATTACTACCGAATGATTGATTGCAGAAAAAGATTTTATGAAATTATTATACCGAAACTGAGAATAGAACTTTAGAAAATAAAAATTTTGAAATAGAATGGAAGAAAGATAAGAATTTCTTATTCGAACATATTTCAAAAGCTATTTTTTAAGTATCAACAGAAAGCTTATCTTAAATATTTTATTTCTAAGACTTTAATTAAAACAATTTCCATTTGTTTAAAATTTTCTTGAATAATGCTCGAAAGATACTTTGCATTTATTGCATTGAAATTTCACATGCATGCAAATATATTTTTATTAAAACTTCTAACCATAACATTCTGCCCACTAATATTACATAGATGACAATTCAATTTTACAAAATTTGAAATAGTCGAAAATATTTTTTAGGATACTATACATTAAAATATCTCGAGATGATTGATAGCGAAAGTTGAATATTAGAGGTAGGAGTCCATTTCAATGATCCATCGTATCATATCAGTTTCCGAACAATACCTAAATATTTAATTATTAAAAATGAATATTTTCAATTTCCATAATGAATGCAGCGGTCTCTTTGGAAATTTCCAGTGAAATATAAAGAAAAACAAAAAAATAGGAGCCACGATTAATAGTTTTTAATTCTTGAAATATTCGCATTTTATTCACTGTAAATTTCCAGTGAAAGCTGAATCCTTTCTGTTTTTCTTTCATATGATAGTTCTAGATGAAATTTTTTAACATATTTGCTGTCTATTTAATAGACTGGAAGTTATTATGAATTTGTTGCTATATGATTTTTAAAATGGCAAGCTACAGACTTTAATTTGCATAAATGATATTTTCTGATCAGGTTTATCTTTTCTCGGTGCTCGTAAATTTTAAATTTAACGCACTCAAAAATAAGATTGTTCCTAACAAAATCATGGGTACTGAAAGTCGTTACTGTAACAAAGTAAAATTGCACTAACTTTGTGTATTCTTGAGGAAAGATTGACCCCTAGAAAGGTTAGGGAGAAATTTATTAAGAAGTCAAGCACGAAGGAGTAAAAGTTCTTGGAGAAATCGAGAGTGAAGCTGCTGAGCGCAGCAGCTGCATTTTGCGACAACATCGGGTAGACAATTCCATTTCGGTGCGATAATTTTGATACAGCATGTAATCGTGCGGCGTCTTTAAATTAAATTTTAGAATAAAAAAATTTTTGTTTAATCATATAACTCAATTATATTGTAGACTTGCGATGCGTTAATATATTTTTGCAGACTTTACTTTCAGATTCTCATTTCTATGCTTGTTTTTCAATAAATGTTAAAATAACAGTGATCTTTTAGATGGCGATGAATTCACAGATCTAATGATCTGCAAAGAGAAATATGTTTTTTTACAAGATCTTTCAAATTTATTTTAATTAGAATCTTGTGTTGCATTGATTTTTCAACTTCAATTATTCTATGCTATAAAATTTAAAACAATTCAATAATTTTGCTCATCACATTTGCGCTTAACTTGATGAATGAACAATTGATGGGTGATTTGCTTGGAAAGGCAGCAATCTAGTAAACAGTTATCACGCTAAATAAAATAAAATACTTAAGAAAATTTATTGCTTTTATAAACTGAAAAAGTAAATAACATGTAAGACATTCCTAATCACAGCTTATAATGCGTACTCAATTTCTTCTTTGCTGTTGCTTCTGCGACCTTACGCTTCTTATCTTTGATCTGAAAAATATAAATTAATCAAAGTATTATTGACAATTATTGCAGGTATCAAATGACTGGATGTGCCTTTCTAATAAACTGCGTAATTCAAAAAACCGATGACTTTTAGATTTTGTATCAATGAAATGCTCAAAGAAGTGAATTTGGTTTTGATAAATAATCTTTCGTTATCTTGAAGCCAAATATTTTATAGAAATGATTACCTCCTCATTATTTTTGGTTTGAAGGCGTTGAAAAAAGGAAGTTGATGTTAGTTTCATGTTACTACTTTTATTATCATATTGAGATATTAATTTTGGTTTTTTAGCAAGTTTTTCATTTGTTCTGGTAAAAAGTTCTGCTTGTTGCTTATTAAGCTGCGTGATATGTTGCCACTTCTGAAATTCAAGAATAGTAAAAATTACAGAATGTTATGACGTTCTACGAATAAAAGATTGAACTGCTGTAAGTACTATTAGCCACCATTCATAAAGAAAAAGAATCTGATGTTAGTAGAATTCACGGGAACAAAATATATCCGAAAATTACGTGAAAAAATTTTTGTACAGCTTCTAATATTCTTTGAAATATTTCAGTATCATTTATCACTTTTTATCTTTACCACTTGATATGAACCTTAGTTCAACACATACAGAATGCATTTTTGCAACTTTTCACTTTCGAAGAATTGATGAGGAAATCAAATGCCATCAATGTTAGCATAACTTGAAGAGGAATTCATTTAAAGAATTCAATTTCCATTCATAACTAAGTATATAGCATAAAATTTAACAAACCTTTTTCTTCCGATGGGAGCAGGATCGATCTGTTTTTGTTTTCTCATCATCTCCTTTGAACTGACCGCTAACATGTTTGTGTATCTCCTCCGGAGCTAGAAGTACAGCATCGGTAGATGCTAAAGGTCCTACTTCTTCTTTTTGAAGTGAAGGCATGTTATTCAAAATACGTATTTCAGGATGGATCTAAAGAAAAATGCAGTAATAGAATAATTTAAAATCAGACTTCCAGATATGATTCATAGAAATAATTAAATTTGTTAGTTATAAAGAGAATAATAAAAAAGCTAATAAAAAATTAATGAAAAAGTGAAGCAATGGAATTAATATTGTTCTTCAAATTTATAAAAATAAATTTTATGAAGACATCACAAAAATCCATTTCTTCTGCGAAAGCTTGCAAAGCAAACTTACTTCAGATGGAATATAACGATAATGGCTCAAGGCATTTAATTTCTGGAATAGAGATGATATCAGCTTCTTGATTTCTTCGTGCTTCTCATTCATCTTCTCCTCATTTCCTATCTACAGCAATTGCAGGTTGCATATTTGACTCAAATTTAAAAAAATAAATTGCAAATAAAAATTTAAATTTAGATATTACATGCAAAAACCTTTTCAAAACTGAAATATTACTCCATATTGGGTTTTTTGATATTGCTCTTCGTAAACTTCTGCGAGAGACTTTTCACCGTTTCCAATTCTGCCACTGGTACCCGATATGCTGCACTTGTTTCTGGTTTATGTTCTGTCCTCAATACATCATCAAATACCTGAATTTTCCGCATAAGTTTTACTAGAATTGATGATTTATGTTCACCAAATAATACTAAAAAAATCGTTATTTACCAAATATTGCTTTTTAACAGAATAAATAAATACAGGTTATAGTTAAATTCATTTCGATTTAAATTCTCATAATCAAATTTGAAAAATTATTGCTTACTTTATCCTTAATTCGTTGAATTATCTTTGCTTCTATCTGAGCGGTTGTATCAACCGTAATAATCGGTGCTGTAAATATTGAGCAAATATTATAAGGCCGTAATTAGAAAAAAGCAGTAATCATGAAGCTTATAAAAATCAACTTTATAATAAACGTAAAGCAGTAATTATTTAAAATAATGCTCAATAACGCTAATATAATGCTTAATGACAGCCGAACCGCATGGTGCTGATTGATCGAAATCGAAATGTTTCTCCAACATTGTATTTTCTCCCCTTTCGATAGCTTTTACTTCACCAGTTAAATCCCAACTTTTTGGAGCTAAATTTTCTTGTTCTATTGAAGAGATTCGTTCACAGAGCTGAAAGAATAAATTTGAACTTCATAAATGTAAATAAAGTACATTCTGTACTTTTCTTTCTCATCAGATTTTGATCTTACTTTTTCTGTCGACGTTGAAACTCAGTTTCATTATCCTTTTCTTCTTCCACCTGACCGAGAAGAACCGTTGCTTCTAAAACTCAAAAATCGTTAAAAATTGTATACAATAAATTCACAACAATATAGATGAAAACCAAAATGTGCCGAATGAATTAAGAAACCTTGGCCATCTTCATGACTTTCTTCAGCATTACTTTCATTATCTACATCATTAGCAATTTCATCAGCAAATGTAACTCTTTTCTCCATACGCTTATTCTTTTCGATAGACTGTGTAATCTAAAGAAACATTTTTTTCAGAAATTAGAGATTTTAGAACTTGAAAATCTTTTCACTCCTAAGAATCAAAAGCAAACCATTTTCGATTTGTTCAACTTCTTTTCATCTTCATTGTTATTTTTGTTCCCATAAAAATCTGCATAATGATAATCACTCTGCGAATCTTTTAAATCACCACCGTCCTGGACAATTTTATATCACGTGATTTAATGGCAATTTCATGAGGCATTATCTTGTTAGACGTTTTGAAGGTAATTTTCGAGAAATAATTAGAATTAATTAACCCAATAAATATCAAATTTAGATTTCTCGAACAAAACCACTTGCTTTAAGTAGTTGACTGAATTATCGCATTATTTTCTCTAATTAAAAAGATGGACCTGATCAAACTGTTCGAAAAAATCTTCATCTAGGTGCTCCTGAGCATTTTCTTGTTTATCCAAATATTCTTCCATCTCCGCCAATGAAAAAACTGATCGTCAACTGTACTTTTCCAACGCTTTTGGGCATGCTATCAGAAACTCCAGGAACGTCAATATTTTCACTATCCGACGCATTACTATGGTTATCATCATCATTTTCATTTTCACACACTTTATTATCATCGACCTTCTTATCAATTCTCTGAAAACATATCAAAACGCACTTCATTAAAAATCGAATAATCAGATTCATAAATAACAGCAACAGAATCTTCTTCAAAATTCTTCTCTTCTAGAAAAACACGCACCTTAACTTGATCTTCTGTAAGGTTAAAAAGATCAGTGCTATCCTCTTTAGTGCTATCGGAACGTTCATCTTTCGATTTAGACATAGCAACTGAGGGAAGTGAACCGACTAATTTCTTTTCAGGTTCCTCATGCGTAGATAATTCAACGTCCAATAAATGCTGAAAATTTTCGAGAAAATACTACGATGTAATCGAGCAGTAGGATAAATCCAAGAAGAAACGTGAGAAACCTTTTTTTCGCGAAATATCGGTGAAATCTTTTATTTCCATAGGCGATTTGCTGCCAAATTGTTTCGCTATCAGTTTTAATCAGTTCCTGCGATATCGCTGGCACTTCTGGATCTGCTTTGTTCATAAAGGCATATGCTTTTCCAATATTATTCACAAGTATATTGTGTTCGTTACCTCTAGAATCATATTTCTTAATTAAAAAAAAAAAAAACATGAGTGAAAAGAGAAACCAGAAAGATCGAAAGAAAAATATTACCTTAACCACAACGACAGTAAATCATCTAACTTTGGCCATATGTCCAAATTATTTCCTTCTAAATTTGTTTCAGTGATAAGTTTGGCTTCCTGTTCTAAATAATCATCCGCAGATGGTGAATTGTTTGTGAGCATTTCCTCTTGATTCTTTTCCGGGATTTTTCCAAAACCACTACCGGTGATTTTTTTGAATCTTTGCTGGTGATGTTTCTGAACTTTTGCGGGGAAGTCTTCGTACTATCTCGCAGAAAATGTTTTAAACTTTCTACAGATAACTTTTTTGATTTCTTGATTCTTCCGAAACTTTCGCGGATAATTTCTCTTGGTCCTCATTTGACTTATTTCCTGATTTCTCGGTGATTTCTAACTGTGATTCTATTTGACCAGTTACATTTTCTGCTGATGCACCCTTTTATTAGATGGCTCTATAGGACTTCTTTCATTACGCATTTCAACAACCTCTGCGCTTTCATTTTCTGACAGTTTTCCTTTCTTTTTCGACATTTCCTTTGTTTCTATTTTTTCTTCCATTAGCTTCTTTTCACTCTTATTTTCATTATTGCATTTTAATTGCTCTTCAACAATTTCTTCTAATTGAGGCATCAGCGAAGTCCTTTTTCGACACGGTTTCACTGGAGTTGTTAGCTTCTGAAATGGAATAAAGAAAATGAAGAGAAAATTCGAAACAAACTCGAAGCTGATTATTAAAACATAGAAAATTTGAATGAAGCCAATTCTCACTTTCTTTGGAGTTAATATAATATTGACTGCTTTCTGGATATCCCCTTAATGCCTGGAAATGCAAAATTCATGAGAATTAATAAAACAAGCAGATGAGGCAAAATCCAAATGAATTTCACTGGAAGTGAATAAAAGTACACAAAAATTACATAAGATGTACTGTCACAAAAGGGGATATGACAAAACGAAATACCGGCATCGTTAGATTCCATACTTGAGCAACGCGATCGCGATCGTGTTCGTAAAGCAACTGGAGAGTTCTGAGAATCTTCCTGTATCAGTTAAAAATGTCAAATACAAATCACTAGGAATAAATTCTATATATATCTCAACAGTTAATATAAAAGGAAATTAAATTTTATTGCTATTGCCCAATAGTTAATTTTTTCATAAACGTGTTAATCATCATTTGACATATCTGATAAATGAAGTAAAAATCTACTGATTTTGAAATCGGGTAACAGTTAAAAGCTCATATCCGCAAAAGTGGAAATATCAGAATATTGAATTTCCGAAACTTTATTCAGACTCGATATTGTAAACGAATAACAAAGAGAGCTAAAAACAATCCAGCAAGAAGAAATGCACCATCCGCTTCTTCTAAGAGAAAGGGAAGTAGAAAACTTACTTTCTGGCAAGTATCGATCTTATTCTTGTCCGATTGTTTGCTTTCTTTATCTGATTCTATTTTGTTAAGTACTAAAATCAGATTTATTTCACTTCATGATCTTTATAATATTAAGATGATTTGAAATGATTAAAAACATCATATATACCGTGTTCATCATTGCCAACTCCCGAAACATCGATTGATGAAGATGCAACGAAATCCTCCGGTTCTTCTGATGCTTGTTTACGTGATGAACGACGGCGTGATACCATGCTGATTTTCGATGTTCTGATGTCGAATTCTGCACAAACGTTCCTGAGAATTTTTTTTTGAATTCATTACTTTTTGTACTTCACATTTGCTCTTCGCGACTATGTTATTTATATGAGATCGATGTCTTCGAAAAGGAATTCCGAAATTTTCTATTACAAAAAATATGAAAACTTGGTTCAACATGATTGTATTACTGTAATTCAACTTTAAGAATTTGTTAATATGTGTTTTCTCCTTAGCAAGATTAATCAATGATGTAAACAATTGCATTTTATAAAATATATTCAAGTAATATCGGTAATAATAATAATGAGTATTAAAACTTGAGTGATAACGATATGAATCTTTCATTCATAATGCTTTCCTGAAATAGATGGCTTGTAGGGACATATTACCGCTGTCGTGGAGAAGGATCACATCATGCAAGATAATCATCGGTGTAACTGCTCATAAAATGAATTAATCGCGAATTTCTCGAGACATGAAATAGAATATAGGGAAACATAAATAACTGATAGAAAAGATAGAAGAGATGAAAGAAGATATCTCAAGATAGGGAAGAACACAGAGATCCCGACAAGACAGGAACCACCTCAGATGCTTAGAACGTCGCCAACACCAAACAGCTTCATCTGAATTCTCGGCTTCCGATAGCCAGATTCCTATGACTCGCTTTCCGCTATGTCTCTTTCTTAGTTCCTATATCTATCCTGTTCCTCTAATTATCTTTGCACTCCTCTTTTACTGCGCTATTTTTTACCTTTGGTTTCCAATATAAATTGAATTTGTGAATAGGATAATTTATGCTTGTGGGAACAAATGGGAAGAGGAGATATCTCTCCACCAGGGAGAGCTTGTAGAAATTACACGATGTAGCCAAGATCAAATAATCTGGCTCATATAATCGGGGTCAATTGTTATGGCCATATTATCATAAATCTCCCGTTCAGCAATTCTCTCTTCAAATAATTGTTTACTGTGTGGCCAAAGTAAAAGATGAATTTCAGAATTCGTAGGTAAAAGTAAATAGTTGCATCTTATATTCAATTCACGCAGTTCGTTAGATAAGTTATCAATTAATGAAAAATTGGCTTGCCTGAAGCTTTCCATTAAATGCTTCAATATATTTTACAAGGTTGGCAAATTGTGGAAAGATTCTCTCCCTTGAAAAAATTATTGATTTCATTTCAAGATATATGATATTTATTCATAAGTATCTATTGTTGCATTAATTCATTGCAATATTTTAAAAACAATCGAATAAATCAAAACTTGGCTCTTTTTTCTAATATGTAAAGTTTGTTACACGAAGGTAATGCTTACGAAATTCTTAGGCTAATATTCGTTCAGACTTACATTTGTCATCTCATCCTTTTCATCTAATTGAATTAATTCCATCTGATAGTATTACAATAGAAATGATTGATCACTGTATTGTTCATTCATTGTTTCAGTAGGATTTTTAATACTGCCGATGTTTGGATAATATGCAAATTTGAGAAGATATTAATTGTATAAATTAGTTAAAAGTTATCTGCATGTATGGTGATTATATGCTTAACAGTACTCTCGAATTAGTCAAGATTTTGTTTTTTTTTTTTTTCTATGTAGAAGATGGGTTACGAATATTAATATCATGAGTTGAATGAATATTATGAATGTTCATATCATTCGATAGCTCAATGTTTACCCAGTATTCACTGACGTTTGTATAAATTACGTATCCTTCCAGAAACTATTCGAAATTAGAAGCAAAAATCAATAAGTATAGAAAATTATTAAGAATCTTATTACTAAACCAATTTTTTTGTCATTTTTAAATTGCATGATAATAGATATATGATAATATTAGTGCTATCTTATCCGCTCTGTCGGATTATATAAAATATAAATTTTGGAAAAAACAATGAATAAAATTTGAGTCATTCCATAGTAACGGAATCTGATCGGATTCCATATCACTACATTTTGATGGTTGAATCTTTCAATGTATCCCTAAACACAAATGAAATGTTTCAAAATGAATTATACGATATCGAATTGTGATATATACCTGCGCGAATAGCAATACCTACCTTAATTGTGATAAGGTTTAAGTAGAAATGTTAGATATTTCGTTGTGCATTAGTAGTTCAGATGTTCCAGATGATGTCATCATTGTTAATATTCACGTCATCACCGATACCAAATCTAGCTCGAGACGAGTTGTGAACAAAAATCCTTATCACAGTCATGAGAAGAAAATTATGATGTCATGAGATAACGATTCTCAACAAAGAAGATCATGGTGTCATGAGATAGGGATGCTCAACAAAGAAGATCATGATGTTACGAGATAACGATGCTCAACAAAGAAGATCATGATGTCATGAGATAACGATGCTCAACAAAGAGTCACGAACATCGGAAAATACGACTATTGAAGAAAGTAAAAGAAGTACAAAGTCGCTGTTAGTAGTTTATGGTGATAATTCTGAAGTTAGCATGACATCGCAAACTAAAGTAATATTTGAAAAAATTTCTCACTTAGTACTGTAGATTTTGTACCTCCGACATTCGAGAATACCTATTTTATATGGTCTTCGAGAATTACTAGAGCTCTGCTTATTTTCTTGAAAATTCATTGCTGCTTCTCGTATCCGCTCTCGAAGTTCGAAGTAACAATCAAATATATGATCAATTTCTGCATTTATGATTTCATTTTGTCAATATATTTGAAATTCTCATTTATTCGAATTAGAAATGTTTCAATTTTTCTTTGTTTTCTTCTATACATCAAAGTATGTCATTATAATTGCTCTAATTTTTCGAGAAAAAGAAAAATATTTGAAGTGAAGAGCAATCGATCGAAATATTTCTGTATAAATCCGCATGAAATCCTTCATAATCAAGATCGAAATATTTCTGTATAAAATCCTGCATGAAATCCCTTCATAATTAAAATATTTGAAGTGGAAGAGCAATCGATCGAAATATTTCTGTATAAAATCCCGCATGAAATCCCTTCATAATTAAAATATTTGAAGTGGAAGAGCAATCGATCGAAATATTTCTGTATAAAATCCCTCATGAAATCCCTTCATAATTATTATTTATAAAATTGTCGAGAAACCGATTTTAAATAATGACTTCTTGCATGATTCATTCTCTCTTTACTTCACCGACTTTGATAATCATATCATTAATTGTCAGTCTTTGGATACAATACAGTCTTAGAAAGATCCCTGATCAATATTGTGTGTATTTCAAACTAAATATTGAGCATTATGTGCAATACATAAGAAATCTCTTATCATCATTATTCTGACCTTGAATAATAATATCACTGCTCACTTTATCATTCAATGATTGATTACTCGATCATATTTTTTTTTATCTCAGGGATTAGCAGCTGTATTAAAATGGCGATAGATTGTCGTTACGAATTGATAATTGGGATTTCGATGACCCCTTATGAAATTCTTCATGACATCATGATCTCACACCAGACTTCATCTCTGAAGCTGCATTTCAGACTATATTTTAAAATCAACAATGAAATAAGCATTATCATTGAATTCATGCAAATGATTGCACTTATCAACACCACATTTTACTGATAAAATGAAAAGAGATAAAGTAGAAAAAAGTTCTAAGTTATTTGGTCGGTGAAATTATAGAACAAATAATTTTATCTTTCATCATTCATTTATCATTATCCATAATCAGAAGGCAAAATTTTATTCATTTTCTTTTTTTTTTATGAAAACTTGATAATAGCCAGTAATCCCTATGTTATCTTATCAGAATAAATTTCCTAACAATCTATTAATTTGAAGTTAATCATTGGAAAAAATGATCAGATTTAGGAGAACAATTCTGATTATATATGCAAAATTTTAAAATTAATCAGCGCAATCACAATGCTTTTCAGGTTGATGCAAAAATAAGATAATGATAAATATTTCTAATGATAAACTTAAAATTCTGTTGTTCAATGAATGTTTATTAATCAAGAATGATGATTATGATAGATGACATAATATCTTGATTAATGGAAAATAAGTTTGTTTATGTCGATGAATAAATTTCTTTTCTAAAATACAGAAATAATGAATTACGATAGACATGATGGATGAAATAAAATTTTGCAACTCATTGCACCAACTTTTTAATCATTGGTTTAGAGATTTATAGTTTTTCAATTTATCTTATCACTTTCTGAAGATCAGATTCCTATACATATTAGTGGTTTGTTTCGACGATTCAGAAGGCTCTTTGTTGGCAATAAATCATCAGATAATAATCGAAAATATATCGAAAAATTCAATTTCCTTAATTTTTTTTTTGTAATTTAGAAAAAATATTCGTAAAATGGAATAGAAAGAGACGATAATTTATTAAGCTTAAAATAAATGGCAAATGATAATTTATTTAACAGTAAGCGTGAAAGATAAAATGAGCATTGAAAAAGTTAAGCTTATCAAAAAGTGATAATATTTCAGCATGCAAATAGTAACTTTAAACAGCAATGTAAAAATGTTATAATTATTTCAGCATCGATTTAATTTTACATTAAAATTTGACGAGAAACTGCCCTTGCAAATTGCTAAGCTTTTTTTTAAAAAAACAAAACAAAAAAATAAACCTTTCATTAATTTTTATATATCATAATATTGATTTTTATTTCATATCATCATCCATCCATTTCATAATCATATCTAATCAATTCTCTGTAATCAAACACAATCTTTATCATTTTCTTCTGCTCTCATTGATCTTAATCATTTTATTAATAAGCATATTTTAAAAATCTTAACTATCTTACTGGAAATTCTCAATTTTTTTTTTTTTTATAAAACATAAATATGTTTTAATGAAATTAGCCATTCTTCAACTTCCATCATAAACCATCAATTTGTTGATATTATTGAAATATACAGAAAAAAGCTAAATATATATGTATATATGCTATCCATCTTCAGAAATGAGTCCAAATACTTTAGCAAAGTGATAAGAATGATATGGTGATAAGAAATGACAGGACAATCTGGTATTTCGTTATACGCAATGTTTATCTGTTTCCCAATAAAAGTCTTTCCTCATGTAACACTATGCCAGCTCTACATTTGGTAATAATTTAATAGTAGAAAATAATGAAGAGATGGATGAGATAATTTAATATGAATATCATCCTTGGATATAATTTAATTCTCGAGTATTATCATTCTTTCTGTTTCTAATGTTCTGTAATAGATGATATGGTATCAATGTTATCATAGTTTAGGGTAAATTATTTTATTTTTATAAAATATTTTATATACAAAAAATATTTTAATCGATTAATTTGCACCTCTCAATTTTTATAAGGAAATATTCTCGAAGAGGAAATGCGTAGAATATTTGTTTATTTGATATAATGATTAAAGAATGGATTGGATACAATAATTTCTGATCTGTGCATTGAAAATCCATCCGCTTTTTGTTTGTCATTTCTCTAAATATGATTGGATAAAAGAGAAATGATAAATTAATTTATCAACTAATAAGCAACTTATTAACTCTTATCATTTATCAGTTATTTTTTGTTGTTAAAATTTTTTTGCTTATTAATTTCAAACATTATATTCATCTCACTCTTTCCAATTATATTTTACAATTAAATTAATACAATCATTTATTTTCAATATTCAAAATAAAAAAAAAAAAAAAAAAAAGTAAAGTTTAACGAAATGCGAAAATTAAGAATATCACGCTATTGAAAAATTTAATTTTCTTAATTTCTTTTGAAATTAAGAAAGAAAAAAGAAAGATTTGTAGAATGAAATAGAAAGAGAAGAAATTTATTGTTTCCATGGCAATAAATCATTTATAGAAATAGCTTCAATTTAATAAAATAATCTATTTGATAAGATATGAAGCAAGACAGAGAGAGAGAGGAAAAGAAGAAGAATGAGAGAGAGGAAAGAGAGAGAGAGAGAGAGAGAGATGTGTTATAAAGGTAGAAAGTGATTTTCAAAGTTATATTAATGGAATCTATAGGATAATCTATTTTTCCAATATTTAAAAAGAAAAAAATCCACAAATCTCGTTTACAAATCGTCCTCTTTTTTTTTTTTTTTTTCTTTCTAATTATTTAGGACGAGAATTATTAAGAAAAGAGAAGGAATAAAAATTTGTAAATTTTTGCAAATTTTTATTCTATGCTAAATGTTAGACATATTATTTGAATTTTTGATAAAATTTTCCTCTTATCACTTGTTACTATTGTTCTTATCAACTATCATTTGCAATGATTAATTTTATATATTTCTGTGGCAAAATTAGTCATATTGCTATTTTTGATTAAAACATATCTTTCATATTAAACTTAATTTCTAAATACTGCTAATATGATATAAATTTAGGATTATAACGATATTAATTCATTTCTTTCAAGTTTTATATCATAAATTTTTTTTTTTTATTAAATGTTTGCGATCAACATATAATCGAGAAATTTATATAATTTTTAATCACTTTATTGTTTAGTATTATTAGATTTGGCTAAACAAGAATTTCATGATTTCATTTTTGTTTTTTTTTCAAAATTTTAAATATAAATTTTATTCAAGTAATTAAGATTACGATATGAAATATGTAATATAATAATTTTGTTTATTTGCTTATATTATCAAAATTCCTGCACAGATTAGTGATCTTTCTCGTCTAAAGTTATATGCTTTCATTCCATTTAAAGATAATTATGATAATATTGGCAGTTAATTTTGCTATTTTTTTATCTTCAAGAGTTGATAAAATATATACTGCAATTTTGTTTATTTGTTCGTATTATCAAAATTCTTGCACAGATTAGTGATCTTTCTCGTCTAAAGTTATATGCTTAAAATCAGCAAACTTTAAATTATTTCATTCTATTTAAAGATAATTATGATAATATTGGCAGTTAATTTTGCTATTTTTTTGTCTTTGAGAGTTGATAAAATATATATTGCAAAACGAATGAAAAAAAAATGTTGTAAATTGTTAAATTTTAGTGAAATAAATCAAATCTAATTTGAATAAAAAATTTCGAAATATTTTCTCTTTCAACTAAATTATCCATTAATTTTAGACATAAAATAAAAAAAAAAGTTCTTTTAATCTTATCAAAAGTACAAGAATTCTCATAGTTATTATTAATTTCTAATTTTGATTGTAGAAAAATGAATCAAAATTTGAAGCTTTAAAATTTCTGATTCAAACAATGCTCAAATTTAATTTTTATATGTAAACATTAGCAATGCTATTTTTTAATATTAATTCAAATGATATTAAGTAAATGATGGAACAATTTTGTTCTATTCACAATCTCTTTAATACTTCTCATAAGAGCAAAAGATTGTTGTAACTATAGAATCCGTCAATGAGATTCAAATCATGATAGATATCGTAGCGATTGAAATTTGAAATAATTAATTATTTGAATGAAAAACTTTTAATTAATTGCGTGATAGCATATATTAACAAATTTCAAAAATTCGTTCAAATTTAGTTTGCTGATTTTTTCTTTCAGAATATGCTAATTTTAACTGATTGATTAAAAAGCAAAAAAATTGTACAAATTTTGCACTTTATGTATGACTTGGCTAAGTATCATAATTTAGCCAAGTTTATTTTTATTTAACTCATTCAGGCTCACTACAAATTCTTCATTGCAGAAATATCCATTATAGAAGAACTGATTTCTCTTTCACTGCTTCATTTCTTCAACATATCATCTGTTCAATATTTTACTTTCGTTTTGATTTGATCATTTCAAATTTAGAACTTTTAAATACTTATAAGCCAAGCTTAAGAAATTGCCTAAAGATTAATTTATGGACATTCGTAACCGATACCAGGTTTATTTAAGATAGCAAGCATAGATATAAGTGCTGGTTTTCAACATTGCAGTATCAGAAGATAGTAACGATAAAAGAAAAATCTCGACTTCAACTCTTGCTTCTTTTTTCCTTTCCCTCTCTTATTCTTACAATAATATTTCGTCTTCGGAAAAAAAAAACTTTATTTAGCCTTAATTTTGCCAAGTACTTAAATTTATATAATAATACATCATAGTACCATTTTTTATTATCACAAGAAGTTGAATCGATTGTGCTCCTACACTTACTCATCTATTTTGCGATTGTAAACTTTATCCCAACAATTTGATACCATAATTCTGAGCTTTTCAACTTCATACCATAATTCTGCTTCTTTTATTTTTCTTTGTTTTTCAATGAAAAAGAATTTGATGAAACTACTAAGCTTGATTTCTTGAATGATTGTATTCTTTTAAATTATAAACTTTTAGTCAATCCGATCTAATGAGTACTATTTTGAAATTAAAGCATTGAATGTTTTAATTCTACAGTATCCTATTAATGGCTACTTCAACACGTGGTATCCGTAGAAAAAATCGATATTGCGAATATCAAAATGATCGAAAGAAACGACGAAGCATTTATATTTCTCAATTCTTGAAGTATTTTTCTTTACTTAACTATCAACGAAGGATTCAAATTATTTATTTAAAATTAATTGCAATTAATTTTTCTAAAATTCAAATGCCTTAGAATTGAAAAACAAACAGTTTAATTAGCAAGTTGCTGGGAAAGATTTAAAATTGATGGGAAATGAGCTTTTAAAAGGATTTGCGATCATTTTTATTACATCATTTGTCGAGTACTACGTAAATCGCAAATGATAATATCACATTTGGAAGGATTATTTAAATTAAGCTTTGATAAGAACTCATGCTAAAAGTTTGAAAGAGATAATGATGAAAAATTTTCTCGAATAATTAAATGGCTATGATTAGCTAATTAAAGTATACTAATTAAATGGATAGATTACGGTAAATATATAAAATTCAATAAAATTTTAATCAAATGCATTTTGCTAAAAATTTGTTATCTCTTTTTTTGCAGGCTTTAACTTGAAATCTTCTTGATATTGATAAATTGAAGAATTTCAGAAATTCACAACAAGAAACATTACAATCGCTCAATAACAATCGTATCACATCAATTATCAATAATGTCGTAATTTCAACAAGCAATGAAATCATGAACAAGTCGCAATATCAAGTAAATTCTGAATGCTAGGCATACAAATTCAAATTTCTAAATGCATTTCTCGATCAAAGAAGCCAATTGATGTAAAAATATCAATTCGTTACTTGGAATTTTCTTGAATAATTATTTTGGAAGCTATTCATTCAACTTGCTGATTATAAGGATCGCAAAGTTGAATATATCATTAACCATCTCCATTTGATTACATCAAACTTGAACCAAAAATCATTTCACAATGAAAAAGTTTTCTTTCTATTTTTACTTTCTTTTTTCTACTTCTACGAATCTTCGGGAAGCTAATTTTTTCCTAATCAAATTTTTCCAATCTGTTTTTATGTAAGCCAAAAAATTTCGCATTTCAAATGAATTATTTTATCACAATGTTGAATTCTTCGTTTGCTCAATGAATCGAAAATTTGAAGACGAAAATTTTTAAATTAAATAATTATTAAATGATATTTAATGAGAACAAAAATATAAATGTGCTACTTATCATCCTAGCTATCACTTTCGTAAAATATTATCAATTATAGATGGGATTAATCATGGATAGTAACAATGCTGACGCATTTTTACGCTTAAATATTGGTGGTACACATTTCCTGATACGTAATGAAACCGTTTTAAGACGACAAATTGGTATGAATTTTCATTTAATTATCCTTTCATTATTTCTGTTCATTAATTTGATAGCGATATCGTCGCTATACAAATAACTTAGAATAAAAGTCGCTTTTATTATTACTTTAATTTCTTACGATGATTTCATTTTTATTGCCTTCTTGCGACATCAATTTCAAATCTTGCATCTTATCCATCAATTTCTCGCTACGTTCCTAATCTTTTATGCATGAATCGGCAATGCAATATCACATGCATGAAGATATCTTCAGATTCATAACAGAATCTCAGCCAATTCTTTGTTTTAGAAATAATTAAAGTGAATTAAAATTAAATTACCATAACAAAATTACAGTATATTAAACAAATTCACTAGAATTTTCTAACTGCTACGTTCAAATATTAATCCATGCTGAGTCATCTAGGTCATTCGTTCTAAAAGTTTGCTTTCTTTAAAATAAACAAAATTGATAAGAAGAAAGAGTTAATGATGTATTTTAGAATTTAATATCGAGGGACACATCTTGTTGATATTTCGAATTTGATAATCTTGTATATATATAAGATAATGACATATTAATAATGATATGTTATCGGGAGGAAGTTATTGATTTGAAATAGTTGAGAAATTAATTACAAGCACATATTTCATGAATTGATTCCAGGGCAGAAGCTTCTATTTACTGATTATAAAAGCAGTGAATCACAAAGATGTAAATGAATGAAAATGACTTGATCATTTTTTATTCTAGAAGCTATCAATGATTCGAATAATTTGTCGTAAAATTTCAAATGTAAAAAATAACAAGTTCTAATTGAATAATTAATTCTTAGGTCTTTTATCTTTGATTGTTCGATGGCCACATGAAAAACGTATACCTCTGGCAGATGCATACCTTGAAAACACAAATGAATATTATTTCGAGCGTTCTGCCTCATTGTTCAATGTTATTTATCAATTTTATCTTACAGGTTAAATATACTTTTTACAAATCAAAACTAATTATCTATTCACTTTCTTGACCTTTTGAACTTTTCTCATTTGTAGTTCATCCTGCAATTCTGCGGGTATCAAAGTATTTTTAATATTAGATAAAATAATGAAATAATATGCATCAGTAATACAATTGCATCTCGATCTTGTTATCAACTTATTACCTATGGATTTATTGTATAAAATCAAATCAATAAAAATTATTAACAAATAATTATGCAAATATAAATTTCAAGAAAAGTTGAAATTAAATTTTAATGAAAATCGCAGGTTCGATACATCTACCCGAAAATTTATGCTTAAAGGATATATTGAATGAATTGGATTATTGGTGTATTGCTCCGGATAAATATTTAGACGAATGTTATTGTTTTGAGAAAAAAGATTTAATCAAAAGCAATCCTGAAATAGATCAATCATATCATTTCAAGCATCTTCGTTTTGGTGCATATAGGCAGCAAATTTGGAACCTGATCGAAATGCCGTCAAGGTCCGGACGGTTTGTTAATTATCGTGTTGTACATATGTACTTCTGTGTTTGAGGAAAACTTTTCATAATCATACTATATTCTGTCTATAATATTTATTAAATACAGTATGAATCATTAAGCAAAAGTTTGATTATCTTGTGGTACTTGCAAGATTTTGGAGGAAGTTAACTACTGTAATTTGAGCATCTTATAATAGTACTGTAGTTTGTTGATTATTTTGAAATATGTAATAAGCTGATAATAAATGAAAGATTGATTTCCGAAATGAAAGAAGAAATCTCATAAATTAAAGAAACAGAATATATTTTTAGTAAACCAAGACGAGTGCTTTGAATAGTCTTCTCAATTGCAGAAGCTTAGAATCCTTCTAGCTTGAATCAGTTAAATGAGAGAGGAGATATTAGAAAAAAAAACAAAACTATGCATACATAAACACACATATATATACAAATTGAATTAATACTTCAAATGTTTAATTCCTTGTTGTTTATATTTATGAATTTCAAATATTTCGTAAATTTTTGTTAGAATCATACAAATCAATCTGATCGAATTAACATATTCATGATTTTTCATGATACCAATCGATCGAAATTAGAATAAAAATCTGTCTAGATTATGATTATGATTAAAAAAACTATTTTCTTCAAATATTACAAAATCTGAATATCACCATTTATAAAATTTATAACACGATTAAATATGTATTCCAAATATCACAAATTAAGAAATAACTTTACCTTCATACGAATAGTGGGGTGTTTATTTTATAGTTTAATAATTTTAAGCTCATGTGGTGCTCAGATTTTTACTACTTTCTCTGTACTATTTGTATTTATATCAATACTTGGCTTGGTACTTGGCTCATTACCAGAATTTCAACTCAAAGTAAATTTTACTACTATCGTTGGTAAGTTATATATTATCATTTTGTGTTTTTGAACAATAATTATTGCTATTAGAGAGTAATTGATAAGATTATTAAATCTCGAAATTATCATGATTTTTCAAAATTTTCATTTATTTGATGATTTCATATTTTTATGAAATTTTTATTCACTAATAACTAATAGATGCAGTGATTATTCAAAAGTAGTAGAAGCATATAAATTACAAAGTATCCGAATATTGAATCATCTTTGAATCTGAAAAACAAATACTATTAAAATGTATTGGATATTTTCTTGATGCATGCTAATTTAAGTTTTTTATTTTTAAATTTTTTATATAACAATTATTTGTTCATTTTTTTTCGCATACTCTGTCTTTTTAGTTGTTTTGTTTTCAATTTTCAATACTCTCAACATTTATATCAATAGTTCGAGAGAAATGGATTGTAATTTTGTAAACTTGTTAGATGAATATTCTTTCATCGATTTTTATTAATCTTTTTTCTTTTTTTATTCGATATTACTTATCATAATTGATTGATAAAATGAAAGGATGTTTTTTGCATGGAAAGTGAAAGTATTTTAAGATTAATTTTATAGATTCATCAATCATTAATATGGTGGAAACAGAACCATTACCAGTATTTGAACGTTTGGAACTTATCTGTATCATTTGGTTTATATTTGAATATGTATTAAAGATGTTAATTAGCTATGATCGAATAAAGACATTCTTTCAACTATTGAATATTATTGATTTGCTTGCTATACTTCCATTTATTATCGAGATTTCCCTCAGATTATTTGGATTCAATACCGAAAATATTCGAGATCTCAAGGTATAATTTTTATTATATAAGAATTATGTTGATCACTTATCGATACTAGAAATAGGTAAAGTATTGAAACGAGATGATAAATAAGGAGAAAAGAGAGCGAAGAAAAATCAACGTATCAGTAATATGATATATCGTATATCGGCTATTTCTAGTTCAAGTTATTCAATTACTCAGTTTCTGAAGATGAAATAAATTAAAATATCTTCTCCCACTACTCAACTTTCTATGCCATGACCATTGTCACTATTACTCCTATCATTGCTATAATAATTATCACTGATAACACATGTCTTGAATTACTCACTACACGCCTATCACTTTTTTATAAAATAAAATTTCACTGTGATAAAATATGCTTTATAAAATTCGCTTGTTTAGTTTTAGCCGATAAGATGATTATAAAATGATAAAAAAATTTACTTTACAGTTTGCCTTCTTAGTCATACGCGTTTTACGTGTTTTGCGAGTCATTCGTATATTAAAACTTGGCCGATATAGTATTGGCTTGCAAATGTTCGGGCGTACGCTAAAGGTAAGAAACTTTTGCTTCAACAATTTTATTTATATTTAGAAAGCTTAAAATTATGTTTATTATATGCAAATTTATACTTGACAAATTTGACCTATGGCCTCAAAAATTTCAAATATCACATTCATCATCGTTTTAACAACGATGATAAGGTTTTAGGCCAGTTCCCGACAGCTTAGTATGATGGCAATGGTTGTTTTTACCGGTGTTATATTCTTCAGTACCTTGGTATATTTTATTGAAAAGGATGTCGAAGGAAGTCAATTTTATTCAATACCAGCAGCTTGTTGGTGGTAAGAACTATTTATAGCACACTCTTGACTTACCTTTGTAATTGTTTATTTTTATCAAAGTTTTAAGTTTTGTTAGAAGTATCACATTTTATGTCTAAACAAACGTGCATGACATATTCATATCTGACCTTATTTGACCTTTCTTATTTTGCAATTTCTTTTATTAAAATTATTTCTCAATTTGTTTAGATATTCATTTACATAATTTTTGATCTTTATCAAATAAACAATCTTTTAAATTATCATTAATTTTAAGAGAGGAAGTAATTTTGATAATTGAAAAATTCTAATTACAAATTTTATTGTATCATATCGGGATTAGTCAAAAGAATTGCAAAATAAGAAAGGTCAAATAAGAAAAAACAATTTCTGAATAGGTCGATTAATTTTCAGGGCTTTATACTAAGTTGATTTTCTTGAAGCTCATACTAAGTTTGATTACTTACGTGATATATAGCTAATATACTTAAATTCTTTTTAATTTAACCATCATTTCATTATTCAACTTCTTTTTTTCGGTGTATTGTTACTATGACAACGGTCGGTAAGTTTCTTTTCGATTGTTTACATTTTGTTGCATGCAAGAAATATCTATGTTGCATGTTGTAATCAAATAGTTATAAGAAACAGAAAGAGAAGGGATGAAAAATGTTGAAAATTTCCATTGAAAAATATAATTTATAATTTGCATATATGATATAATTAGGAAATGAGATGAAAGTAAGGATGGCATAGGCATAGATTCTGAAGAAAATATAACTTTCTGAAATTTCCACAATAATTCTTCAGATGAATCATAGATGTAATCGAAAAAAATATTTTGGAGAAAATGAAGTATTGTATATAATTTTGATAAGAGAAACAATCATGTGAAATCCTTCAGATTGATAAGGATTCATTATTGGTACATAGATTATCAGAAAGATAGGAAATGTGTTGAAAAATTTGTTGAATTTTATTTCTATTCTTTTTAATGAATGATAAGCTATAATTTGCATTTGCATGCATGCATGTAGTTGAAAATCAACTTTTATTTGTTGCTTCGTTTTAAATTGTTTTTCTTTAAATCAAAATTATTCAATTTCTACATTAATTTTCATTTCAGGATATGGAGATCTTACACCAACAACCACTCGTAAGATTTCATTTATTAAGACTATTATAAATAAATTTGATTTTCAAAACTTTTTGTTTAGATTCGAAATTTTAACAATTATCATTTTTATCATCCATATTTTATATATCAGCTATGTTCATCAATATTTGATAAATGCTATCAATCCATTGCTCTCTCTCTCTTATCTTATGGTTCAATCCATAACTGATAAATCGTATTGCATTAGAAAGTTTTTTTTTCTTTTTGTACCTACAGCATAGATTAAACGATTAGAAAATGTAAGATTTATTAAAAATGGGAGATCGATGTTCCCTTTTTTCGTCATAACTTGTATTTTTATCATTTATCATATCTCTAAAAGTATTGTCATATCTTTTAAAAATTTTTTCTCGCAAAAACTTTGGTTTTATGAGTCGGAAGTTTTCGAATTTTCTTTTAAAAAATTTTTTAAATTTACAAAAAAATTAATTATAATAAGAAAAATGTTAAGTTGGAAAATTGGTGGCGACAGGTGCGATCGCTTGTGGTGTTTTGGTGCTTGCCTTACCGATAACTATTATTGTAAGTTATTTTTATACTATTACGAATTTATTTTTATCATTTATTTCTATTTACTTCTATTACCAGAAATTATGATGATTATTTATCATACAAGTAATAGATATCATAAATTATTTATCAATAACAATAATAGAAATTATAGTGATTATTCATCTATAGAAATAATAGATATCATAAATTATTTATCAACAATAATAATAGAAATTATGATGATTGTTAATCGTCGAAATAATAAATATCATAAATAGAAATAGCGATATCAGTAAATGAGTCTGATACGAATAGATCTGATTTAATGCATGTCATGATTGATCTATTATTAACAGCATTAGTATAAACTACTCTTAATAAATTCAAAGTCTAATGATAATATATAATTTTTTTTTGTTATCATTTTTACGAATGCATCATTTAACTTCAAATATTACCTTACGTCATATTCATCATTTCACGTAAATTACACATATATTATCTTTGTAGCAATTAGCAGTATAGTTATTGCTTGATGTTTTTAATAATCATTTGATATTATGTAACATTTTATTTGCGTATCTAATCCTGATTCAATGAAATATATAATTTCTGTTTAGGTTACTCAATTTCAGGTTGATAATTTTATGAAAGTAACAGATGAAGAAGAAAATGATGCATATCAATTAAGAAAAATGAAAGAAAAAGATAATTTTACGATGTAAGTTATTCAGATATAATTTAAAATTATTTATCAACAATAATAATAATAATATATTTTTGCATCTTAAAAATGGATAGTACAAATATGTTATTGTCATAAAGCAAAATTATATTAAGATTTAATGAAATAATTTTAGTGAAGTACCATTGGAAGCATTTGTACAGCAGAAGGAACAACAATTAGAAGAAGTGATAGATGAAGATAGTAGTAAATATTTGGAAAGTAATGAGCAACAAATATCTGCTTATGATAGGGATGATATCAAAGAGAAAGATAATGACAGTGATGGTGGTAATAATAATGATGGCATGAATTGTCAATTATTTCTAATGAATCAGTAGTGCAGAATGTTAATCGTCATTGGTGCATGATATATTAAAATTATATCTGACCAGTTATTTTTACTGAAATAGATAAGAACTGATCGAGAATGAGGTTAAAATATTGCGAAAACAATCAACTATTCACACTTGAATATCATGTATATCATTTTGGTAATGCGCAAATGCTCGGCAAAAAGATAAACATGATAAGAGATATCAGAGAAGGATTCATAAAAAGTTTTAGAGAGAAAGAATAGTAATAATAAAAGGTTCGTAATGAGTGATAATATCACCATGAAGCATTAACAATTATAATACTGATAGATAATTGATTCGATTTGTTACATGATGATTTTAGCAAATATAATATAATTATTTGCTATATTTAATAAGAATAATTCGTATCAAATCTTCTAAAGTCTCGTGATATCTCGAAACGTTGTATTCTTTAAATGATCTCGGCAGTTTTACTGATTTACAACAGATTAAAGAAAATCTATTTGTCCGGAAAAAAATTGAATAAATATCGATAATGATATTACTCATTATGAATTAAATTATTCTATATGATTCAATGGATAATTAAATCTGAATGAAATGATTCGATTGAAGAATTACTCATAATATAATCGATGCGTCTAAGTTTAATATACGTATTTATGAAAAACGACGTAAACGTTGAAAATTAAAAAGTGAAGTACATGACATTCATGTGATGTTATTTGAATTCAGCATATCTCAATGAAAATATTGTCTCAACTGAATTATCTTATTTGTATTAAAAGTAATTAACAATGATAATCATTTAAAAATAAATAATAATTTACTTATTATCAATATGCATAAATTAGCAAACGTAGAAAATATAATATCAAATTTAGATATTGATACATTAAGATACATTAGAAAAATAATAATCAACAAGTTGTATTAAGAACTAATTTTATTCCTTAAACAATATTTATTATAATTTTCCCCATTCTATCTTTTAAATTTCGAATTCAAATTTCGATTATCGATCGCACGATCACTTTGAACATCTGAAAAATTATGGAGTACTCGACTAATTCGTCTCCATTTTTTATCAATTATCTTAACACAAATTTCTAAGAATCCAAAGCAATCCAAAGTTCTCTTTGTTACATCCTTCAGATTTTGTAATCGAAAACTTTTCATTTTTCACAATCACATTTCAGATAGGCCTTTCGACATAAGGTAAGGTCAGCAGCATTACTGATAGGCCTTTTCACATAAGATCAATATTGCGAGACACGAGGTCAATAATATACACTATACAATATTAGGTGTTGCCTTATTCATACTTAACAGGCAAATCTTCATACGAATTTAGAATAGAAATCAAATATTTATTACAATTCTGATACTTCACCAGAAATTATTCACTCGATAAGCTATTCATCGATTGTTTCATGCTACTGATCGATCGATCGATTGATCCATACAATGCATCAAATTTCGTTTACGCAACTGATCGATTTCAAAAATTTTCTCACTTATCATTTATTAGCTTCATTACAATCGATTACATTATTATCTATTCGACTTGCAATAAATTTACTTTTGATTAATTATCAACAGCTAGCTGCCGTATAAAAATTCTATGCATGAAATAAATGGCGTGCTTTGAATTGAAGAAGTTAAACCCATGAAATAAATGGCGTGCTTTGAATTGAAGAAGTTAAACCTTTATAATCATATCACATCTAATCATTACTGATAAAACATCACAGTTTTACTTTTATTATAGAAAAGTAGAAAAATAAGAATTATATCCTTTCTTTCATAAAAACAAAATAAAATATTCTGAAGTACTTTTCGAAATTAGCTCATAAAATATCGAGATTTCAAAATTCCAGACTTCGGGAATCATTATCGCTCGCAATATTTAACGCTTTCATACCGCGCAGTCCACCTCGACCGCATTTTTCTTAATTTTGTAATTGTTGCGGTAGATTTTCAAGACAGGTGTAGCAGCTGTGGTGGGAGATGATTAGCAGTGGTGGGGTGATATGATCATTGAATCTCGGGCAGTGATAATATGTGAGGTATGCACCTTGGTTTTTATTGAGAAAATTTCAGCATTGCTTATTACATCATCCTTTTGTTTGTTCTAGCAGTTTTCTATCCGTTGTTTGTTTTTCATCCAAAGTTCTCCTGTCTGATTTTTCCAGTTACAAAAACTATTGCTCATTTATTCATATCTCTTCCATTGTCTTATTCACATTTCTGTGACTTATTCATTTCAAGTAATACTCTTTCTTTACCCACATTTATTACATTTGCTTTTTTCTGCAGTTGATTTTTCTAGTATAGGATATTAATAAAGACCGTTTTGCATCATTTTGAAAAACATTCAGACAAATAATATTTTACTGGAGTAAAAAGACATTTCCTATGAAAATCCATTCGGAAGAGAAAAGAAAAAGAAGTGAACTGAGTGAAAGATTAAGAAAAAAAGTCAAATATTTTAGTGAACTTCAAAACTGACATTAGCGCAGTTACTCGTCTCATGTTCATGATTCACATGATATTTGTGCTTTTGCCCTTTTCTTTCTGTGCAGCATGTATTTTGAATTAAATTTGAATATTAAGCAGAAGTTAGTATTGAAAACAGTTGAGGAAAAAAAATAAGCGAACAAGGTTTTGGAGTGGTTAAGTTTCTCGATTATAATTATTTCAATTTATCAAGATCTGTAATTGTGTATTTGATATAAAAAAGTTGAGAGATTTTGCTTCTGCCACGGTATAAAAAATTGATGTTGCTGGGTGTTTTCAGTCGGTAGAGGTTTCTGAAATATCGGAAATAATTAGAATGTTAAAATGTGTCATAAAGTACTTACCTTTTTAGTCGAGTATGCTTTAGCTGAATGCTTGGTATAATTCGGAAAATTATTTAAGTAAAAGGAAAGGAGAATTAAGGCTTGAGGCTATTGTTTGAAACTACAATTTCGAGTATTATTAGAAAACTTCTTTACAGCAGCATTATATTTTATTATTGAATTCAATAAAATTTATTTACTTTTCAAATTTGAATAATAATCCACATGTGATCAAATATTTATGCACTGATATAAGTATTAAGTGACTCAAATATCCACTTTCGATGATCTCTCGATGATCATCTTCGAACAAGTACTCATAACTTTAGAGTTGATTCAAAGAATATTTGCAGTGATACTAAAATGATATGAAAATTTAGGAACTAAGATTGTAATCATAACTAATTTTTAGAACTATTAGCCATTCGTAATTCACTAAATTTTAAGTCGTCAGATTTTTAAAATTCTGTATTTCCAAATTTGCTTTTCTCACTTATTATATTTTTTTAGTCTTTTTAATTAAATTCTGTATAAATTACCACTTTTTATTTTTTTAATATTGATGGTATTATATGCTTTATTTACACAAATGAAATAATTCCTTTTATGCCATGCTTCTTGCATTATGCAAGCCATTCAGCTTCTTCTAAAGAATCGATTATTTTATTTATCAAAGGCTGTTTAGCGTTTCTGAAACAGCGAATTGCTTTATTTCTGTTTGATTCATTTTAAATCCATCTGAATGACATGCGAAATGTGAGCTTCCTTAAAGGCGTTGTATGTTTTCGATCGATTGAGTCAGTCGTTCACATATTCTAATTAAATCCTAATGATTATTGTAGAATATTCTTTTTCTAATCATCTTCTGTAATATATGCATGATTCATTGAATTTTCATATTTAATTTCAGGTGGTTATGGATTCGATAGTTCTGTTTTTGCTGCTTTACCATTAATACTGCTCTTATTGATGATATGGTATGTTTTATTTACACAAATGAAATAATATTAACCAAATTCCTTTTATGCCATGTTTCTTGCATTATGCACCAGAATTCTTTATCATCATTCGGAATTGTTTGAGTATCCTAATGCAGCGATAACTTTTTTTCTTTCTCTGAAAAGTTTGTGTGCTCAGATATCTCAGATTTATGGCATTATGAGGTTGATGAAATTTTCCGATAGAGAGAGAATAATAGTAACGCTATTCAAATCATCTGTAATTTATATAATGGCATCACAGTTTAATTTTTTTAACTATATCGATTGAATTATTACATATTTCAGTTTTATTTCTTCAATAACTGATTGGCAAAATACACTTGCAAATAAAAAAATAATATTATATTTGCTTTTACATTTGATCATATTCCTATGTTTTTGTTGTTATGTTTTCACTTTCTCCTGAAATTCTTTGCTGTGATAAGTTTGTAACTGAACGATTTTAAACGGACACCTGGTTTGCTTACATAAATTTGATAAGTTATTGATTTTTATTTTTGGTTGATATTTTTCTTTGTTTAGTCTATTCCATTCTCAAATTTCTTTTCAATTGGGACAATATTTTCTAGGTTTCGAATATGGAAGTATCGTGGTACGATAGCTTTTTTCATCCGTACTGTAATGCTGGTGGTGGTGGTGAACGCGTATTATGGTGCGCTATTAATGCCATGCAAAAAAGTGGGTATCTGGTTAAAAAGAATTGTCCTTTTGATGAGTTTATTTTTTCTTTGAGTAAAATTATATTCTCCAGAGGTCGTCAGATGTATGATATTGATTTCCTACTAGTTTTCAAGGAATGGAGTTTAGTCGCTGCAGAGGATCTTGCAACCTTTGATAAATATTGAATTTTTAATTTTTTTTTGCAATTTTTCAAGTAAACATGCAATTTATAAAAATAAAGTTGACATTCCATATTTCTTTCTTTTTTCTTGTTCTGGGAGATCTTGAATCTATACATTTTTTGCTTGCTGATATAATTGGATAATTTTATTTCCTGAAATTTCAATGGAATTTTGGTATCGTATTTTTTCAATTTTTTCTTTGTATAGTTTTCAGTAAGCGGACAACATTTATACCTTCATGATCTTCAAAATAGGGGTTTTCAAAGGATAATATTTACTGCTGGGAATATTTATTTACATTTTGCTATAGTAGTGAATGCATTTATGCAAACATTAGGAAATATGAAACTTCTTAAGCGACGGAAACCATTGTTTCATATTATTTTTTTGTCGAAGTGTCATATTAACTATGACACTTCGACAAGGAAAACTTTCTTTGAACTTTACAGCAGATCAAAGAAAACTGAATAACAAGGAAATTTATCTTTTAAATTTCCAAAAAATTAAGAAAAATAATATGAAAATTAAAAAAAATGATAGTAATATGAACAGGGACAGATAGCTTATGGAGAAATACTCATAAATGAAAAAGATTACTGCTTTTTGGCTATGGTTGAATTGCTCGCATCACAGATAGCTAACGGTAACATAATATGTCGATGTTGTAAATTTTATCGGGTGTTAAGGATTTATAAATGGGGAATTTGCAGCAAAGACCAACATAAAGAAGAAGCCTGGTTAAATAAGTGGCTTCTAGTTGTTGATATTCTTCCCATGACTTTTCTAGAATGTTTATTTTATCATTTGCAAAATTTTTCTGTGACGCAAATTATGAAATCTTCATACGTTTTATATACAGTTTAGAAATTTTCTAAAATAAAAATGAAAAGTTTTTATTTTTAGATATGGCGAGAAATATCGGTATGTAGTTTATACTGGTGACGTAGACGTAACACCTCAAGAAATCTTGCAGAAAGCGAAAGATTGCTTCGACATCGAAGTTGTTGATACAAACTTGCAGTTCATCTATCTCCGGTATTCTTTTTTACAAGAATAGCATTATAGATCTAAGAAAAAATAATTACAATCTTAGATTAATTGTAATTAAATGTAATAATCTATGATTAATTATAATAGTATTGACACTGTAACTCAGATTAAACGTGGATAATTTAACTTACAGCATTGTAGATTTCTGTACTCACTCCATAAGTAACAAAAAAATTTGTTTTCTAAACTGACAACGAAAATTTCTCAGAGGTATACATTAAGTTTTATTTACAGCTTCAATATGTTCTTTTTTTTTGTTTTTAGTACTCGATTTTGGTTAGAATCGAACAACTATCCATACTTGACGTTACTGCTTCAAAATTTGGCTAGTTTTTTGTTGGAGTCGAGGCATTGTTTCGATACAATCCACATGTTTTCATTGATACAATGGGCTATCCGTTTACTTTACCTCTATTCAGGTTGTTACTAACTTTGTCGCAGTTAGATATGTACTTTTTATTGTCGATAAAAACTTAACAGACGAAGTACTGTAGTTTTTAAAGTTAATATAAAAATCTGAAATGCTGTGAGCTCAGCAAATGTCATCGTGTAATGAGGTGTAGAAGTACCAATTTCAAATAAAATGTAGTAGCGGTGTTGCATTACTTTAATAGGGAAAGATTTCAATTGTTTCTATAGTAAAAATAAGTAAATTTTGTTAAATCGATGATATTTTCTTATTTTGAATTTGCTTGGAGAAAAATGATAATGTTTTGACAAGAGCAAATACTATATAAGCGTTTTTTCAGGTGGCTCGCCGGCTGCACTGTTGCTTGCTATGTTCATTATCCCGTTATTTCCTGCGGTTAGTTTTATTTTTATGTTATCTTCTAAATGTACCTTGGTTTTCGTGCTAAATATTCTATTTAGAAATGATTAAATTGGTGGAATCGGCCGAGTCATCTTATAATAATGCACAATGGATAGCGAAAAACCGATATTTTACCTATTTAAAGTTGATATATTATCGCATATTTGCCACACTTTACTCGTTTAGCGGCATATGCAGTGAAGTTGTTATGGTTAACGGCACGTAAGTATTTGATTTCTCATCCCTAGTTATTAATTCATTGGATGCTATTAGTTATTTGAATAACGGAACATTGAAGACTGATAAAAGTACCCAGTTTTACTAATTCAGCGGTTTTCTCTTTTTGTTTGCATTAGAATATAATATATGCACTTCAGATGTAATCATAACTGATTGCGACAACATCTAATTTGCTTCTCTTTGTAGTTTTCCCTAGTGTACTTCTATTCATTCGAAATTGTGTTTTTTTCTTTTATAACTCTAATTTTTCTAATTGTTGGTTTTAAATTTTCAGTTGGACTCGTAATCATATTGTGGCATTATGGGATGCTGACGATCGTACATACCTCGTCTATCCGCCATGCAATGTTGACAATCTGCTCAGGTTTTTTCATCTCTCTATTCGTTAAGGATAGAAGCGGGGACGTATTTAGAATCAAAACTAACGAAGCATACACTGCGGTAATATGCAGTAGAGTTGTTAAATTGTAATATATGGCAGCGTTCGAAAGGTTGCAAACGACATTATTTGATTTTTTTAGGATCAATTCCAAAGCAGAAAAGTTGCTAACAGAAGAAAAGCGAGTGCAAATATTATCAATTGGACAGATAAGACCGGAAAAAGATCATCGATTGCAAATTTGTTTCTTGGCTGAGTTGAAGAAACGGTTATTGAAAGAAAATCTAAGCTACGAAGTTAAACTTTTACCATAGTCCGATTTTATTAGCTGTTATCAATAACATAAAATGTAAATTTTGAAGAAGTAAAGAATTTCTGTTGAATCTAAAATCTGTTATTAGGAATGAATTATTTTCTAAACTGGGATTCAGGTTCGATTGGTGATATGTGGTGGATGTCGTGATATGGAAGATGTCCAACGTGCGAAAGACTTACAGTTGTATGCAGAAGATATGGGTCTTAGCACTGATGACCTAGAATGGGCGATTAATGCGCCTGTCGATAAAGTGGCAGCATTGCTTGAAGTAATGGAACTTTTGTATTAATCTATTGTTTAAACGTGCGAATAATATGGTTGATAGTTCAAACGTATATATCAATTCAAAATTAAGGAATCATTGATCGGTATTCACACTATGCAAAATGAACATTTTGGCATATCAGTTGTGGAAGGTATCGCTGCTGGTCAAATTATGGTCGCTCACAATTCAGGTCATTTAACAGTCTTTTAGTTTTTATTTTTTTTCAATTGAGAGTCACAGCAAATTTTGGTAAATGCAAAATAATTAGCATTTATAGGTGGACCTAAACTGGATATACTGAATGCGAATGCCGTCGGAAGCAAAACTCCCCTTGGTTTGCTGGCAACAAGTGTGCATGGTAAATTTTCCTGCATTTTTATATTTTAAATAAAATTACCAAATTTCTTCGAAAAAAATAAATAAATAAGAAGATATGTATTGTAAGAATAGTTAATATTGAATTTTTGCAGCTTTTTACCTTTTCCTCAATAATTTTAGCAGCTATATAATTTATGGAACACAGTTGACTATCTTAAAAAGTGACGATAACAGTAAGAACAAATAATAACTTCTAGCTATACATCGAACTCTATAACTTCTTATTTTAATAGCATCTTTTTTCATCCTTAACTAAAAGGGCTGCAAAGCGCAGTATAAAAAACATTGTATCCGGCTAAAAATTGAATGTGGTGAAAAAAACGGTAGAGTAAACTGATAAAATTTCAGTAAATTGTTTTCATTTATAATATTCGAAATTTGTGTTATTTTAACGTTTTTTGCTTCCTTATTGTTTAATTTAATATGATATCTCTGATGTTTTATTCATTGCAGATTTCGTGGATAGTGTTCTAGAAATAATACGAATGAGTTCAGAAGAACGTAGTTCAATGCGTGATGCTGCACGTTGTTCAGTAAATCGTTTTACCGAAGCAAATTTCGAAAAACGATGGAACTCTGTAGTTAAGAAGTTGCTACCTGCCTATGATTGACAACATTATTTGCTTTACTAGGTGTTTTTTTAAAGATTTTATCGAATCGCATAGTTAGATTTTCGAAAGTTTAGATAATTTTCAACTGTTCAGCATCCTTGCTTTTCATACTTTTTAACTTTCACTTGTTTTCTTTTGGTTTATGTGTCGTAGTACTGCTCCGGACTTTAAACCTTACTTAAACTGATAGGCTTTTTTCAAATAAATTAAAAGAGCTATGCATAATTTATTTCACTCATATTTTCAATCGCCGCAGTATATTGGTTGTTCAGTTTTTGCTTTCATCAAAAATAACTTCATTTCATTACTGATTTTACAGATTAGAATCCTCTTATCTTGAAATTCGATCGCAAGAATTGAAATTAAATTTATTACAGCATTCTCCACACACTCTTATCTCCATTTTACTAATTAAATTTCCAGAAAAAAGGCATGTTAGGAAGCCTAGGGGACTTGAAAATATTCCGCGACTTCAGACTCGTTCTATTTTTAGTTGGTCGCTGTCCCTTTCTACAATTCATATAGGGCATCAATCAGCAATGTATATGTATGTCCTCTTTTCATTTTGCTATTTTGTCTTTTTCATCTTTTTCTTTACAGATCACTAGGTTGATTCGATTTGCTTGAATTTTATGAATGCGTCACTTTTCAAAACGAATTCTAATTGATGTTTCCAAAGTTCGATAACTGATCTGAGTTTGTTTAAATCGTAATTGTATCTGAGTGTATCTGGAGTACAAAGAGGAATATAAACTCCAGAGTGAAGAAAAAATATCATTTATTCAGTAAACAAGTAGGATTACTGTCTCTTTCATTTAGATATGCCATTTATTTTGATTAAATGCTTTTTGTGATAGGATGTATATATTGTATATATTTTGCTTAATAATAAAAATTTTATGCCACGATTAATTTATTTCAATATATGTGAATCCAGTATTATGTTGTATGATGTAGCTATAAAAATCATGAAAGTCATATATTGTTTGAGCTTTCTGGTATGAGCACTTAATCTTATATTGTATCTAATACATAGATCCTTTCTGCTGTTCTGTTATCTACTTATCTCTTTAACAATGGAAATTATATATGAGATTAACTTATAGTGAGTGAGTAGGCAAATTCAATTGTATAAGTGCAGAGATTTTACTTTATATGAAGGATTTATGTCGTTGAAGTTTCACTATTTTCCTTGTTTTATTTAATTTTGGAGAATTTCGATCTTTTCAGACATTATAGGGTTTGATTTTAATATTGCATAAAAATTTATTTATTTATTTTTGTAACAACTATTTCCATTCGTATTGAACATGTCGTAAATAATCTGATTTGTAGTTTTTTTTTGCTAATTTCTGCTTGTTCTTATCTGTCATATCTATTCTGGGTTTTGTTAACAGTGGATGAAATTGCATGTTAATAAGTTGTGCTTCCAATGATTTTGGTAAAGCTTTATTGATATGCGGATTCTTTTCCATAAGTGCTTTTATCTTTCATACTAGTTGCTGGAAGCAAGTTTGTTCCAGGAGATTAACTTTCGCTTGGCAAGTATTGGGGGAAAATCTAAGCATCAAATATTAGGTCGGAAAGATTCGGTTAATGAAGATGTTCGTCGAATAAAACAATTACGAACGCAGTATTTTCGGAATTGTGCATAAATTCGCTGACGTAATTTCTCGATTACCTAGGAAAAAATGGGTCGGAATCATTTCGATAGTAAATCAACTAATCGCTTGTAACTTTTACTGTTTTTTCACCTTAATTTTCCCTTTGTTGGTTTCATTCATCTTTTTACAGTTTCCAGATTTTTTAGTCCTTTTGATATATTAATGTGGAACAACCTGTGAATTCGGAAGAATACAATCTGGATATTTGCATATTGAGATTTCTATCCGGCTTTTGGGCCATCGATGAAGATTTTCTCACTCCAGGTGCTTCACAAAAGCCCTGATGGTAAAGCAAAGCTCTCAAATCTGCCCATGACTTGAGCAGTTTCAGTTTCTTTCAACGGAGTTCCGTTCAAGTTGGTTTCTCAGTTGCTGATTTATTTGCTTTGAGCAATGCGGCATTTGCGGTTTAAACTATTTCTAATTCGTGTACTTGAAAAAAAAAACATGAATTATTTAATATTTTATGATCAGGAATTTAAAATGAAGGGTAGTAGGTGTATTGATTAGAGCCTTTATTTAAATAAAATGATTAGAACAGAGTTGTAAAAGTATTTTAACATGCAAGTATTTGTTTGCTTGAGAAGACATAATGATAACAATTAATTTTTCAGGAATTCATGATTTTTACGGGAAAGTTATTGGTTGAACGTTCTGCCTTGTCAAGTCGAAGTTCTGTGAAAGAAAATGAATATTTTTGTCATACGTAAGTTAAAGTATTTACTGTTAAATTTTTTCGTTTAGAAGTTCGTATTTTATCTATATGTATATTTTTGGTATTTTCAAATCTTTTACTTCATATTTAGAAGTACTGTCACCTAAGTTTCATTTCTTAACAAAAAATTTTGCAGATTTTTTTGATCTTCAGATTTATACGACAGGACGGATTGTCGGGCATTTGTATAACAGATGCAGAATATCAGCAGCGTATCGCTTTTACTATGTTGCGTCAAGTTTTGGATGATTTTGCAGCCAATGTGCCACCATTCCAATGGGTCTGCGTCAACTTTTTTTTTTTAACTCTTTTCTACTTTATTTCTACAAAAACTGATCCAAATCTGAGGATTTAGATTATTTGGATAAAAATGAAAAAATAATAAAGATATGAGTAATCGGCGTGAATGCATAATTGAGAATATCTAATTTGTATCCAATTAAATGTGGAGACGTTTGTAAAGGAAACACTGCAATTAAAACTTAATAAAAGCTCAGTAAAGGATATATTGACCAATACGTAACTGCAAAGTAATTGTTCATTCTGCTAAAACCTGGATAACCATAGTATGCCCTGAACGATCAATTTATTTTCTGTACATCAAGTAGCATCAACAAAAATAATTTTAAAATGAATAATTGTTTGAGAATGAAATTGACAATCGCTTTCCGACTATGTGATTGTTCATTCTGCTGAAGTTTTCTAGTCTATATTGTTAATTTGCTTGAAGAATAGTTCACTGCTCTCCTTGGCTACAATTTTGATATACATATTGCAGTATTTAAACATTTTTTCCGTTTTTAAGTTAAACTGATGTCTGTCAAAAGTACAAAGTTCAAAAAGTAATTCACTCTGAAAATCTATTTTTTTTTGAAACAGCATAAAGCAATCCACAAAGTGAAGTTTTCTAATCTATATTGTTAATTTGTTTCTAGTCTAACTTTTCCGTTTTTAACGTTTGATAAAGAAAGAAGAAAGGAATAATAGAAATTGGTAAAATAGGAAAATTTGTTTGCCAGCAAATTTTATTGAAAAGATTTGAATAACTTGTTAGAAAACCTGATGCATGTCGGTTTTAATTAGAATAATGATGTCTGTAAGGTTTTTCATCAGTTTAGCTTAAAGACGGAAAAAATGTTTAAATACTGCAATATGTATATCAAAATTGTAGCCAAGGAGAGCAGTGAACTATTCTTCAAGCAAATTAACAATATAGATTAGAAAATTTCACTTTGTGGATTGCTTTTATGCTGTTTCAAAAAAAATAGATTTTCAGAGTGGATTACTTTTTGAACTTTGTACTTTTGACAGAGATCTGAACACTTAAAAAATTGCTTTCTTACTGTCATAGAAAGCAATGGAAAATAATTGCTTCAATGCATTATCCACACCTGTATTAAAAGCCATGTTATCACAAGTTAAATGTAGAAAAATATTTTCAAGACAGAAAATAAAGAGAGAAATAACAGTAAAATTAAAATTTTAACTTATAAGAGGTGAATATACAAGTGAAATATTATTGTAAATTGCAGTAGATGATTTGGTCATTCCTTCATTAAAATATTTTTAAGTTCCGAATACTCATACTTATTACATATATCACCTAGGAATGATTAGTACATAATTTTCAGGCACAAATAAAAACTGAGAAAGATTGCACTTATACAGGTTTACCGGAGCTGCTGATGAAATGGCAAAATCCTCGTAAAGCAGATGCGATGACACGAGTTCAGGTTAGTAGTAATTTCCTTCCCTTTTGTATTTACAGTGGAAGGAATTAAGAAAATCTTTACTTCGGAAATTTTTTTCTTTCTCTGATAATTTTTTTGAAATGTTGCAGAAATAAAATTTTTTCCCATTTACAATACAGATAACATTTCGAATCAACAAAAGACAAAACAAGATTGTTAGAAAAAATACATTTTCAGGAAGAAGTAGAAGAGACGAAAATAGTATTGCATAATACGATACAGTCAGTATTGGAACGTGGTGAGAAACTTGATGACTTGATCGCTGCTAGCGAAGGTCTTTCCAATCAAAGTAAATTATTTTATACCCAGGCAAGAAAAATGAACAAATGTTGTAGCTGGGCTTGAATGATCCCACCTCTTATATTTCGCATGCTGTTGTTTTTATTTTGATATGTACTATGTTTTATGATGATTCGCCGTATATGTCTTATACTCTTCTTTCTGTCATATTTTAAAAATTATAGGCAATGCTTCGTTTCATTGCTATACACTATTTAAAATTATCTTATCACTAAACTGCACGTAAGCTCATGATGGAGATTACGTTGGCAGGCCTCATATTATTCCATTTAATTCACTTTTTGCTAACTAAGGGTATTATTTAATATAACAAAAACATAAAACTATTTTAGGCTGCTAGAAATAATAAGTACTTCAGTAAGTATAAGTCAGTCGATTCAGTTTTTTTTCGCGAATTATATTTATGAATTTCGTATGCTTCTCGAAATTTTCTTATGCATCGATTGAGGGAAAAGCATAATATACTCCTTTATTTCTTCTATCATTACTATAAATTTTTTCATCCTACAATTCGGTTCTTTTTGTTTTTCATCCTTTCAAATTCAAAGTTTTTTGAAGCTTTTTTGTAAAATTTTAGTTGTTTATATATTTCTCATTATCCATGAATTTATTTCTAAAAGTGATATTTTTGTATTCTTCAAATGATAACTGAACTTCTTTTTGACTTTAATGATATTTAAACTAATAATAGCGGTATGATAGTCATTAGACATTGGAAGCCAGCATAAAAACTGAACTGTGTGAAAACTGTTCAGTTGCAAATTTTCAAATTTATAATAATATTATTATCGCTGTCTTTGAGAAGATTGTCACAATGAGTTTAAACTTTTCGTTTTTGATTTTTTGTGCTTAATATTGATATAGTATTGTAAGCTTAGTCGTATATCTATCGTCATTAAATCGCTACATCTACACAGGTTTGTTTTGGTTTATGCAAAAATTGTTTAAAGGTAAGGAGTGAATTGGAAGATAGGCTCTTGAAACTATATTTTCCACTGATGAGTTAGCTAAACTTTTTATTGTTGTCTATAATAACGAAATATTTTTATGAAAACAATCCATCAAGTCCCAACGTCATCAGAAATATTTTTTATGCTATCTTAGAAAACCATCAAGCATAAATTCTTATCTCAAAAAATCATTGAAGCAGGATATGAATGACATTAACGATGGAAACATAAAGTTTTTGGAGTAATTTAAGCAAATTAAATTAGGATGGAAACTGAGAACTGTAAATGAATGAAGTATTTAATCGATTTCAGTGTGGGAAGTTATTCAAAATATAAGAATATTTCAGTAGGTGACTTCCAAATTTGAATTTCTAGTTTCATAATTTTATGCAGAGATAGCTATCATTCCTTTCTACGATTTGAAACTAATTTTGGTTTCAGATTACCACCTTTTTCCGAAAACTGAAGTTCATTTCGTCATTTCTAGTTCCTCATTCACATCTATCTCATCGTACCTCCACATCTCTCTCTATCAGAATCCAAATTTCAAGTCGAAATTAAGGTACACATATTACATAGCTCAATATGGGGTGTCATAGTTCGTTGCATGCAACACATGATTTGTCTGGTCCGAGAGTTTGATAAAAATCCGGTATTGGGAAGTAGTTGTAATTAGTAGCGTGATTCGGTATATTTTTCATTTTCCCTTACTCTTATTCTTGTTTTTATATTTTTTTCCTGTCTCTCTCTCTCTCCTCTTCTTTTACCTTATATTTTATGTATATATGTGTGTTGTTTGAATAAAGAAGAAAATTTGAATCATTGGCAATTCCTTTGTCGTCTGTATTGTTCATCCTTGATTATTATAGAATTAAAAGTAATATGAAATTGAGAAGAATTAATGTACCATTCATCTTGGATAACTGAAGGGCAAAATAAAACGGGCAGAAAAAGTAGTGCGATACACGATACATACATATTTTGGTATTTGCTGAACTGGTACTCGTTCGTTACTCCTCAAGTGCTTAACAATTACATCGGTGTTTGCTTATACGTCTCCGCGTATTTTATATTGTATTATAATTGAAATGTAGAATTAGTCGGTTATCTTATGTTTAGGAAAATACGGAAAACGTGCAGTAAATTTTTCTAAAAGACTTTATTTCTGGAAAATGGACGAACCGCCAGCTAGAAAGGAAAAATTGGATGATGGAAAAGGGAAATGATGGCCGCTGGTGATTCGAAGATGATTCAACATAATGGTGAGGAGAGTGGTGATGATAACATTCAAAATGTGGCTGGTCAAAACAGTCCGACCGCTGTAATCGATCTCAAAGAATTTACTGAATCTACTCTTATGAAGAAATTTGAAGTAATAACTTTTATTTGATTAAAATAAATTTGAAATTGAAGAAATGAAAATCGAATCTAGCAAGTTGAATAAAGAATTTTGTAATGGAAGTCCGAAATATATAATTGGCTTTTTCACCATTACTTGTTTCAAAATTATTGCTTATTTCCTGATTACTTGCAGATGTTAACGGCTGGTGGTACATCAGCTGCTAAGCATATAACCGAAGCCCAACGACATAAATATCTTTTTGGGACACACAGCCAGTTCCAAAAATCAGTAAGTGATACTCATAGAAATTTTGGATTGATTGAGTTTCAAGGAATTTCTTTAAGATAATTCAGGAAACTGAGAAATGTGCTGGTTTTCTAATCTTGATCAAAATAATTTTGCATTAATTTATAGATGAAATGGTAACTGAGAACAGTGCCATCGAACCACCGTTGGATATCTCAGAAGTACGTGAAGAACCATTCTCATTGCCAGATCCTTTCTGTTGGTGCGATATTGAAATCAACAGTGCCAAGGAACTTACCGAGCTGTATACACTACTGACAGAGAATTACGTAGAAGATGATGATAACATGTTTCGATTTGATTACAGTCCGCAGTTTTTGCTTTGGTTCGTAAACGTATGCTAGTCTTCATGAGAAAATAATAGTAGACATTTCAGCCATTAATTCGTTTCCTTCCGAAGACTTAGTCCATACATTGTGTGAGGAATAGGATCCTAGGCTAGTATTGTAGATTTTCACTAAAATCAATGAAAATTGCTTAAATAGCTCAAAGTTCTGATAAAATTTAAGGTGTTAAGAATTTCTGATAAAATTTAAAGTGTTATGTTTTTTCTGGCCAAAATTATGGAATATCAGAGTCTCTAATAGTCTTTAATTTGCTTCTCTAAGGATTCCGCGATTTATATATCATGCAACAAAAAAATTTTTTCTCATTTTGCAGTGTGAGGGATGTCCTACTGTATAATGTTTTAATGTAAATTGATGCTTATAAAATATTCTTTTGACATTATCAGCAAATTCAGGGCCTTAAAACCTCCTGGATGGATGAAGAAATGGCACTGTGGTGTTAGGGCGAAATCAAGCGGAAAATTAATTGCTTTTATTTCTGCTATTCCTTCAGCTATACGGGTTTATGATAAGGTACTTTTCATTTTTAATGTCAATAAACGGTAATTGTATCATGATATTTAATTTTTCTAGATTATATATATTTTAAAATTTTAAGCCCGAAAATATGTATTCTATTTTTGGTCTTTCGCGATTTGAAAAAAAAATGAGATTTTATGCAACAGATGTCAGATCAGAATTTAAGAATTAGAGATCTATCATCTGGAATGACATCTATATGTGTAATTAGGGTTCGTATTGTCATATAGGATGTCATTCATTGTAAGATGAAGTAATTTATTGTTATGGTTCACCTATTTCCAAAAAACTTATTTTGTCGTTATTGGTATTGTTTTTTTTTAGTATATTTTTTATAACAACTAATAAGTCTTTTATATGTATTTTTTAAATATTTTTTTAATATGATCTTTGTTAATAAGGTATTTCATTCGAAAATTACTTTTTTTAGAAAATTAAAATGGTAGAAATTAATTTTCTTTGTGTACATAAAAACTTCGCTCAAAAAGAGTAGCACCAGTATTGATTCGTGAAATCACTCGTCGTGTGAACCGAGAGGGTATTTTTCAAGCAGCATTCACAGCTGGTGTCGTTTTGCCAAAACCTATTGCGACATGCAGGTATAATGCCCTTCATCATAATTCGAAATATCACTTATTTCATGAAATTTATCGTTTTTATATCTCTGCTATATTATGATATTCTTTTCTAGTTTTGAGTTTTATATCTGAAGCTATGAAAGATTTTGCATTTAAACTTTAGTTAATATGATAGCTATGCTGTAGTAGTGAGTAAAATTTAATGCAGAAAGTCAAACTAGCTTCAGTGGCTTTTGTTTTCAAGATATTGGCATCGATCGTTAAATCCAAAGAAGCTTATTGAAGTGAAGTTTTCTCATCTTTCACGGAAAATGACAATGCAGAGAACGTTAAAATTATATAAACTTCCGGAGGTATATTTATTTGAAGTGAATTGCAAACTTTTTACTTTATTTAAAATGATATTAATCATTGATTAGATCATAATTTTAATTTATTAAACAGATTAATTTTTGTTTTCAATAGTACATGGGAAAAGAATAAAACTGAAGACAAAAATAGAGAAGCTTTTGATCGTCGATGAACTAATGGAATACTTAACTTTGTAAGTCAAAAGTTAGTGCTAACTAAATTAATGTTAAAACCCAAATTCATTAACGTCAAGCCCTTACATTATTAAATATTGTTGTTTCAGCAGCCCAAAACGGCAAACTTGACAATAATGAAGAAATGTCATATTGATGGTGCATATAGCTTACTACAATGTTATTTGAAGAAATTTTATTTAGCTCCTGAATTTACTCGTGATGATTTCGAACATTTCTTTATGCCACGTGAAGATGTTATCTACAGTTATGTCGCTTTGGTTCGTTTATTCCTGCCGTATAAATTTCTGCAGTTTTATTCAGGAATTATTCAAGTTATGTTGTGTTATTAGCATGAATTTTTCAAATCATAAAGTAAATGAATTAATATTATTATTAAAATTTTACAATGAAATTCGAATTTCTATGGATCGCAGTGAAGAAATTGGTACTCCATACTCAGTGAAGCATTTTAGAATGAAGAAGGTAACAAAGTTACCGATTTAATCAGTTTCTACTCGTTGCCTTCATCGGTCATGCATCATCCACAATATAAATCAATTCGTGCAGCATTTTCATTCTACAACGTTGCTACGTCAGTAACTCTTAAACAGCTCATCAATGATGCTCTTATTCTTGCACGAAATGTACGATTGTTGTTGAGTTATTAATTAGTGTCGATTTTGAAATGTAAATTTTAAAGTAGAATTTGACAAGATTTAATAGCTTGAAATTTTTGTTCACTCTGACTGCTTTTGTCAAGAAAAAAAAATCAAATATTATCAGGTTTTAAAAAATCATATTAAACCTAATTTGAAATAGTAATTTTTGCATGCAGTGATGCAAGTGTCAAAACAATTACACTGAAATTTCAAATGTTGATTGATCATATTCTATATTTTATAGTGTGGTTTTGATGTATTCAATGCACTTGATCTCATGGACAACAAAAAAATACTGGAAGATCTCAAATTTGGTATTGGTGATGGAAATTTACAGTATTATCTGTACAATTGGAAATGTCCTGATATATTACCGGAGAAAATCGGACTTGTGCTGCAATAAGTATCTTTTATATTTGAAGTTATAGCTGCTAGAGATTATTTCTAATTATATTTTTGAAAACATTTCCGTGAATTTTGTCTATGAACAAAAACATTGATCGTTTATGAAATTTGAGCTAAAGGTGGATGTTACTGACATAAATTTGATAATTTCTTATATTTAGAAGTATCACTATAAGGTAAAGCCTAATTTTCTTGATTCTACTTTACCAGCAACTCAAAAGTATTGGTAGATAAGCTAAAAGAGTACCAACTCTAAAGGCAAAGCACATTTTTGGAAGATAAATGTAACGTATGTTTTATGTAAATTTAGTATTTCCTTATAATTCGAAGGCAGATTAATAATAATTTATAAATCGAAACTGCAAAAAAATTGGAATGACAATGCATTTATTTTGAAAAAAAGAAGGAAATTAAACTTAATTTGTTCTCAGAAAAAACCACCATTTAAATTAGTGAGTTAGCATAATAAGAGTTATCATTTGCGTATTAGGTTGTATTTTCCCAGGCACCAGTCTATCTGCTGTAGCATTTTTGATATAAATTAAATTCAAGCTAAGGTTAATTTATGGATAAACAATTTTATTCATCCATTAAGTAATTATTTTAAGTTAATAAATTCTAAGATTTGAACACTCATTTAGAATATTTCATCTTCAAAATATAAGTTATGAAATTATTATTTAACTTATATTCTTATTGAAGAGATCGATTAATTAGTTATATGATAGATTTTTAAATGTATCTTCACATCAAGATTTATAGCAAAAGCCTTGAAGTACATTTTTTGCACCACTTTTAAATGCATGGGATCCATATGGGAATATTTAGCCGTTTTGGTCAATACACATATTCAAACTGTAAAATTTTGGGAGCATTTTGATATTGTATGCGGGTGCTTTTCATGCCCTTTCATTCCCACTTTGTCTATATGCAATTTATGATTCATCATCTTTCACAACGTCTGTTTATTCGTTGCTCATTGTATTGATAGATTTGGTTACTTAAATATTTTCTGATAAATATTCCAAAGTTCCAGTGAAATTTATCAATTTCAAATAATGTTATAGTAAATTGAGATGAAATAGCAGATAAACTCTATCCTTTCTTTTCTGAAGAATTTAACATTTAAAGCATTAGGAAATTTTTGGTTTTTCTGTTCTTTTCTTTTTCTTTTGTTTTTGTTGCTTTTTCTCCGTATTATTTACAGTCATTATTGTTCTGAAGTACAGAATTGAGGTTAATATTTTTATTATTCCGAACAGGGACGAATATTGTACTAACTTTTATGATTGATTGATTAGGTGATTGTATTACTAATTTTGTTGTTTATTGTTGCTCTTTGTGTTGTCAATGAAATGAAAATGTTCAGTTAGAGTGGTTGTACTTATTGCACTTTTTTATTATTTTCTTGATATTCCTATTCATCGGCCAGTATAAAGTAGAATCTTGCTTACTGAGTATTAGTCGAACTTCAAAAATTGGAACCTGGTCCAAGTTTTTTAATTCCCAAATTTTTTCATTCTTGTGTTTTATTCAACAATATCACAATGAGCTTGACAAAAACAAACTGAAAAAATCTTCTATTTTGATCCATTTTTGCATTCCCTCCGATGATTTCATTTTCTGCGTTCATTCCCTTCTACGCAGTTATCATTACTACGCCTAAAATTTGATTTGCTAAAATTGGAAATGATTTTTCCAGCAAAAATAAGTTCTGTTATGCTTACTTTATCACTGTTTCACCACAACACTTCTCCAATTGTACCCAGTATATTTAGAAGTTATCATGAAATTTTATTTTAAATTAGAATTCTTAGATAATTTTCTCACATATGTATTATATGGTACTGTTCCTTTAATAGTGTAATAAATGAAAACTTGCCTGTTTATCAGGTTTTCGGCATTTTTCCTCTCACATATTAAATTTGACTGTTGAATTGGTATAATGCAAGATTGTGAATGCATTCGCCGTGATGGAATTTCCACATCACTTGGAATATCATAAACGACCTGGACAACCATTGGCTGAGGAGATGGAATAGTTTTGAATTGACTAGATCCTGACATTTCTTGAGTATCCAATCTATTCGTTGCTGTCTCTCGTTTCAATATTCTTCTCTGCAGATATGGTTGCCAATTTCTGATGCGTTTATGTGGTGTCGTAACATGTCGTGTTGGTCGAGAAAAAGTCTCAAATTTTTCTCTTCCTTGTCTTTCCTCTATTTTCGCTTGATTTGATTCATTTGAACTCCTTTTTGCCATAGGTAGGCTAGCCTGTGCACCTTTCCGAGAAACCGAAGTTGCAATTGCAGGAGATCGTAGATTTTCTTTCCTGAATCTAATCCAGGATGACTTGTTTGGTGACTCACTTTTCTTTGAGATATTAATTTCCATACGCTTAATATAATAACAAATTTTCGTATGATTTATATCCATTAGATTACATTCATGTCCATGCATAATTATCAATATCTAGATATAGCTTCCCACAACTTCATTGCCTTTTAATTTTAAAGATTTAAATGTTGCTTTTTATCAATTTTTAAATTTGTCAAGAGGCTTAAAAGTAAAATTTAATTTGGATATATGAAGATTGATAAAATAAATGATATGAAATACAAAACCATAATATTTTTCATTTAATTTAAAAGATATTAAGTTATAGATTGAGTGAGATCATTCTCTGAAATTCACCTTTGCTATTTTTCTCGGCAATCTTTTCGTTTTATTCCGATTTCTGAAATCCCGTTTTATCTCGCTTCTCCTCGAGCTATATTTTAGTGGTGGTTGTCTTTGATCTTCTTGAGCCATTTTCAGCGATGTTAGTGATGCAGAGCTTAAATTTTGAGCAACTCCTGAAGACTTTGAAGAATTTCGAAAGTCGCAAGAATGGAACTTTTCGTTTTGATGGACTGATACGAGTTTCATTTAAATACTTTATGAAATCTCAAAATTGAATTATAGCATCAGCATTAGCGTTATGCAACACAAAACTTACGTTTTTTGGGAAGTTGCTGCATTAGTTCAGATGAAGTTAAATCTGATGACTGTCTTTTGGATAATGAGCCAACTTTCATCGAATTTGCCACATTTGTTATCTGGAATAATTTTCTTCGAGATTTTATATCTTAATATTACAGGAAATCGGATAAAAAAATGGAAGCAGAAATCAATTTGCAAAATTTAGATATTATGTTCTATTGAAGTTAATGAAGTTTGAAGGAATAAGTTTGCATTGTCATATTCCATTATCTATCATACGATCCTAGCTATTATTAGCAGGATTATATTAGCCTTAATATTACTACTTTAGTAAAAAAAAAAAAGCCTTATTGGATATGAGATTAAAATTAAGCATAAGCAAAGTAGTTTTTTAATAATTGAAATTATTTACATTTAAATTATTTCTAAATAATGCTGGAAGATACAATTAGATGTACTTTAGTAAATGTTTATTATAATTAAATCTAATAAAAAATGACGGCTCTCATTCCTTATTGGCAGGATTACCTTTTGATAAAGTATTTGTTTGTATTATTCATTTGGCAACCTTTAGGTGTTTATTATTTATTTTGGCACTTTAATGTTTATAGATGAATTTTTTTAATTTTTTATTTATTTGCTTTGTTTTTTTTTTGGATAATTGAAAAACTGATAATATCATCTTCTATATATAGTATCATTGAATAAAAGATATTTTAAATATCTTTGCTTTAAGCGATTCATTTTGTTCTATTAGATGAAAATAATCTCGATCAAATCCTTACCCATTTCTTTATTTCTTCTCCAGAAGATTGCTTATAAAATTCAACTTCTTTTGAAGTCTGACACTGCTGAATTCCTTTAAATATAGCTTCAGGTTCTATTGACATCAAACTTTTGCTTGTTATCTATCAATTAACTACGATTTGACTCTTGCTAATCGCTTACTTCAATTACCCGCCTGTTTAATGTTTTACTTCATATCCTAATAATCCTTTATTATCCTATTTTAATATCCGCATTATACCAAACTATTACTACATTCGATTAGTTTGATATTTGGTAACATTATGCTGCTGAAAAGAAGAATGAATTAAAATTTGAACGAACTTTCATGCTGTGCTAATATTATGCAAAATATTAGATAGATAGTAATACAATATCCTGCAATGCCTGGGATAATTAGAAAACATACGATTTTATGAATCGTCGCATAATTTAGTGAATTTCCTGAAAATTATTATTTATAAATTATCGAATTTAGTACATTCAATTTTTCTCGATAATCAAATGTTTACTTTTATCGGTTGATAGCTAAATGATGATGCTTACTTATTGATTCATTATGATACATTCCAACAGACTTTGACGGAACCGATCGTTTTAATCTTTTTTAAACAATTTCGAACGAAAATTTTAATTTGATACTTTCTGATTGTGAATGGCTTTTGTGTTTCACAACTCAATCCTATCTAAAACAAAAAAAAATCCATTCAAATGATAAAAAGAAGTTCCAATTTTTTTTTGGAAAATTAATGTCTTCTTTCTAAGATACAGAATCAAAGTAAATAAATAATAATGAGGGATGTAAAATGCGAGAAATAATAAATGAATTGTTATGAAATAATTTTATAGATAAGAAATTAAATGTTTAAGAACATCATACATAATTATCAGCATTAGTGATATTGACAATAAGCGCAAGTGGCATAAATGGCGAGCTCAATTGCGCATTTAAAAAGCACTTATCAATTCGTTCTAAACATTTCCAATCATTTATCTGTAAATAAAAATGAGGGAAAATTATTATTTACTTTTAATTTTATTACTTTTCTTTGATAAATTAAAAATTGTAAAATTATGATTGGACTTGAAAAGTTTCGTACTGATAAAAGTTTTTTGATAAAATTTTATCAATGGATTAATTTAGAATACATATGCAGAGCATAGCTGATTATCGATACTATTAGGTTTGGCTTATTTTTTGCCAAGACTTTTTCGTGTTGAAACAACTTAAATCATAACCAAATGATTGACTGATTACATTAGTAATACGCAAATGTGATATAGTTGAAGAAATGATGCTTATCATTCCGATACTATCTGTGCATTGAATTACTATCGTTGAACACATTCCATTGTACTAAAATATTTGATATATTCGAGGGCTCTTCCATTTGATCTCTCTCTTTTAGGTAATCAAAATTGCATGCAATATGATATATTTAATTTATTGTTAAATAATGTAAATAAAAACATTCATTATGACCGGGCATGAATTGAGAAATAAGGCCATATTTTAATATGCCAAAATTCGAGAAATTACGATAATATTATATCATGATAACTGTTACTGTATAAGGCGATATTTCTTGAAAGAAAATAACAAATAACATCTACCAGATGAAATCATATGTTTAGCTTTAAATTTGAGAGATAGATATGATATAAGCGAATTAATTTAATAAAAATATTTTTCTGCTAATAATCGCATTCGTTAACATTTGGAAAATATGAACCTGACGATTTGATAAGTTTATTAGAATATCAAAATTCGATTTGCGAATATCAGCAATAACATCAAAATCCTTCTTGATTATAATGATAAGAATGAATGCTGTTGTCGTGACCGATTGCATAATGATTTAATAGGTGCAATCATTAATATTGCTTATATACTTTCAAATTCTTAAGTCTAATTTGCATATTTATTATCAAAAATTATCAGTAGGTTGTGAGACATAGATAGATGCACTTGTAATTATTGATAAAATTTGTTTCAATCGTTTCATATCGATAATAAACATTATTGGAAGCATTTTTAGTCATTTTAGTCATTACAGTACTTTTCCAACCATTTTCAATCATATTTATTTCGGCAAAAAGCAATTTTGTCATTTAACAATTCAGGAAGTCTTGGCCAATCAACGATTTTTTCTTCACGACGAAATATCAGCCAAATATTCAAATGAAACTATTCAGTTCAGTAACATATAAATTAGTGAAATGATAATATCGTGCTAATATTATTATTACTATTATTATTATTGTTATTTATTAATTGATCAATTTGCTTATTATTGTCATTATTATTATTATTATTATTATTATTATTATTATTATTATTATTATTATTATTATTATTATTATTATTATTATTATTATTATTATTACTATTACTACTATTGTCATTATTATTATTATTATTATTATTATTATTATTATTATTATTATTATTATTATTATTATTACTACTACTATTGTCATTATTATTATTATTATTATTAATTATTATTATTATTAGTGGTATAAAAAAAATTTAAGATAACAATGTTTATATTTTGACAAGCTCTACTTAGTGCAGAATTAAATTCCACATAATGCAGATTGATCAGTTTAATGATCGTTACATGAAAACAATTTTACCGGTGATTTACATATCATAGAAGATATTAAGTTCGAATCTAGGCATTTCAAAAATATAGAGAATGTTTCGTAATTTCGCAACAGTACCAAAAAAAAATTTGAAATGTCAAAGTTTAATTTGGTCAACGTCAAGTTTAATTGAATCAGCATTGATTATCGATTGATTACTTGAAAAGAAAAAAATAGAAAGTTTTATTCATCCTTTCTATCTTAAAATTTGAAAACTACTTCTGTATGACGTTGTATTTGTCAAAACATTTTGCTAAGAATTGGTTACTATGTGAAGTCTATCTGATTAATGTTATGGATGATTCCATTATTCTTTGAAAGCAAAATATCCTTCAGATGGTAGCTATGGTAACATTATTAATAACTTAGTCAATGAGAAAATCATCTATCATCCAATGCTAATGATGCATCTGAATCTCCTGAATTTCGATGGCTGCTATTTTACTTTTTTTTCAATCTTTGCTTAAAAAATGATGGCCTTCAAAATCGTCTGATCTTCTATCGACAGACATATGATCTGGTCATCGAAGCAAGTAGGATTAAATTAAGCTATTCCACATAGCCTAATTCGTTTATTAATCATAGAGCCTGGTAGAATCAATTGCTTTGATTGATATTTAAATTTCTAATTTTTAATAATAATTTAGAATTTCGTATACACAAAAAAAAATTTAATAATTCAACTTTTCACATATAAAAATAACAATTAATGTTAAGGAATGGTTTGTACGATAGGTGTAGTAAGAAAATGTAGAAATTGTGAATTTCATTCGGATTAAAGCAAATAGGCTCTTAAATCATTCTAACAAATTTATCGATAAACATAAGATTTGTAAGATAGTTTCGAACAGAAGGAAGAATAAAAGATTATATAAGAAGTTAGAAGAAGGCAGATATAATCTTCTGTAATTCTCAATTTGATATGGTAGGTCGATTACTGTCCATCTATTTGAGGTGAACATAAATAGTTGCTGATCATCTCAATCTTCTTGCTCCCTCATTTCGGAAATGATAACAAAACAATCTTCTAATTTTTCCTATTTCTTCCATATGGGAATAAAAACCGGATTTTCACTTGATGGTGAAAAAGTAATGGGAAAAAATTCCTCTGCATGAAATCAAAGAGATAGCTGCTGATAATTTATAGAAATCGAACTGCACTTTAATATTTGTGTAATAAAATGGAGGAGAAAGAGAGAGGGAAGGAGAAGAGGAAGAAAGATGACAAGAAAATATTTCCTGAGATGGATAGATCGCGCGTTGAGTAGCTATTCTTGCCAACGACCGCACTTCTCCGACTATTTGTTGTTCATTTGAATGTTTTCACCAAATTATACTATAACTCATTCAATAACCATATGCAGCGGGGATAATTGACATCAAGATAGCGATAGTCAGATTATTCCCGAGAAATATTCAAACTTACTGTTTCTTACTTTAACACTAAATATATAATATATATGCATTATAATTATCTCGATAGAGGTCGAGATCGAGAAGGTCAATGTTGTTGATTTGGCGGGCGTTTTGCGGTATTGCACTGACTAATTTTCATTTACTTTTCTTTCTTGCACTTTCATCATCATTTCATTACTTTAACGATCAGTGCAATCAACTATCCTCTCTATTTATCTCAGTTCCATAGCTCGGGAAACAGGTCTTATCTTCTCTTCTTTCAATAATATTTCTGTTCGTGCAATTGCTGTTTTAGAAATAAGCGACATTTTTAGATAGTGATAAAAACAGGTTTCGTACTGCAACTTAATATTATTTGTAGAAGTGTAGGAATCCAAGTTTCCAAATTGTAGTAGAAAGATTGTAGAACTTTTAGAAGTTCTAATAATCGCATAGGTCAACTGTTTTTAGGAGGGATCAATCGTTGGTCTACTTCTAAAACTCTGTCCTCAAAATATTTTGTAGTATAGAAAGAAAAACTTTTCAACCTTTTTGAAAATGGTTAGTTTGTGAAGTAGAATGGGCAGTTGTTAGCGGTCTGCGGGATTTGCGTATAATTCGTCATTTGTTGATATCGCCGCGAAGTTGCCTTCGACTGGAGGTTAATTAATATCAATGTCTAACTGTTGTTCTTTTCTAAGCTATCATTCCTCTTTCTATTTCATTTTTCTACCTTTGCATATACCTTTGCGATATTCGCATATCTATCGATGTTTATACTATGTATTAAAGGTGGATATAATCAAATTTAATTCATATAGTTAGAAATTGATTTTAATAATAGTCTGTTTAGAAAGATAGGCTAAATAGGCCATAAATGGATATATGAAATGATCGATGAATATGAAAAATCTTTTATGGAAGTTATCTGATATTATTTTGCAGATAATCGTCTAAAATTTGAAATCTTTTCGTGTATTTGTAAATTATTTGATATAATTAATCTTCGTAAGAAAGCTTGAATGAGAAAGATTCTTTTTCTACAGATACATAGATTCTTTTCGTACAGATACATAGATTCTTTTTCTACAGATACATAGATTCTTTTCGTACAGATACATAGATTCTTTTCGTACAGATACATAGATTCTTTTCGTACAGATACATCCTGGTATCTTTTTAATTTTATCACTTCAATTCATTCCGTTATTTGATTCATCTTGATCTCTCTGTAATTATTAAAAAAATCTTCTTTTTCATATTTTTATACATTTTTTTAAAAATGCTTTGGCCCTATTATACGATATATTTATTCATTTCTAGGCCTTATAGCTGTAAGCCTAGCTTAATGCTTATCATCATTTCTTAAATTAATTTTAACATTCAAAAAGATAACGTTAATTAAGAATTATACTATATAATCGAATTTTAGTTCATATATAATCATGTCATACAATGAAAGCTCAAAATATCATCTCATAAATTCGTACAAATATTGTTCATAACAGACTTTGTAAAATATGAATTTTGTATTGTTGAAATTTTTTGCAATGAAGAAATCGACGAGAAATTTAAAAAAAAAAAATTCGATCGCAACGATTTCACAAATTACACCTGAATGATGCTATTCATGCATGCAGATATATGCATGATGCATGCAGATGCATGTATCAATTGCTTTATTGCCCATTGAAATATTTTAACTACTTCCGTTTTCATTGCTGCAACGAAACCAAACTCGGCTATATATTATTAGTGTTATTTTTTTTCCTGGGAAGGAATTTTCATTCTTGAATTTATTAAATTTTTTTACAGTATTTTTTCTAAAATGCAATTTACTGAAATAGCCTATATCATAATATCCTAAGTAATGAAGATAGCTGGAATCAGAGTAAAATTAGAAGGGACATTTCAAGCGATCATATGAAACAATTCTTAGAAGTTAGTAGCATCTTAATTTTTAAATTATAAATAAGAAGCAATCTTTTTTTTTTTTTGTAAGAATACAATGTAGCTTACTATTCTATTTTTTCCTAAATTAAACGATCAACAGATCACTGATTATATAGTATTCTGCTTAACTTTTATCAAATAAATTTTTATAACAAAGATAATTTTCCTGATGACACACATTAACGAATGATGAGATTAGATATAGAGATATCAAAATAAGAGAAAAGAAAATAAGTTTGATTAAGTGGTAACAATGCGGGAATTAAGGAAATCAATATCGTAAAATACAATAACGATAGAGTAAGATCTTAAAAAGTATATTCTTCTAATGATATTGAATATTTTGTAATATTGAAATTATACGGTAGCTATATATTTTTATTTCCAAGCATTCTTTTATTTTACATGAAATCTTGGATTTTAATAATTTTTAATTAGCTAAGAATTTTTGAGCAATAAAAATAAAGGAAAATTCTCTTCATAAATTAAAATTCTTTTTTTTTTGAATAAAATTTGCAAGAAAATTTCTAAGAATAGTTGGAAAATTTTTATCTATGCATATTTTCTTCTTTTTTTGTCTTTCAATTTATATTTTTATTTTTTCAAAAATAAAAATCTAAAGAAAAAGTTGCTAAATATTTTATATCAAACTTGTATTTCAAATTTGATAAGATTAAATTCGAATTTGATATGGTAATTTCAATCGAAAAATTAACAAAAAAAAGTAAAAGCAATTGAAAAATAAAATAGGGAATGAGAAAAGATAAGATGATAACGAAATGATCAAAAATTATATACATTTTTATAGCGACGACGTATCGTTGAATTTTTTCCTCTTTACTTCACGGATCTCGAATTATATGATGAGAATAACGAGAAAATCAAAGCCTTATAATATATATATATATATATATATCATGAAGGTAATTCAGGAAGGCCTAGTGTAAGATTTTTTTGTACTGCTAAAACGAGGATATAAGTAAAAAGAAATGAAATTGAGAGGAAAAAAAAAAGAAGGATGATATATCAAGTAGAATATCATTGCTTTCATTAACTGTCATCGAATCGTCATTCTGATTTCTCGCCCTGTGTTAGAAATGATTAAAATGAGCATCTTACGTTCAATGCTTATTTTATAGTATTATTTTATCGATGAATAATTTCATTAGGCTTAATACAGATTCCTCATTAATCATACTAATCATTTCTTATCACTTTTCTTATCATTAACACTTTATCGCTCTTTATAGTTTTTATTCGAAACTGCGCTTAATTGGCTAATAGTTTGTTCTGAAGCATCATCTTTCATATAAAATGATACATACCCGTATAAAGATATTAATAAGAGAAAATAAATTTATCATCATAATCATAGCGAATTGATTTATAGCAATATTGTTTCGTCGCAATTTTATAAAATGTATTTTATAGTCAACTATTTCTATAACGACCTTACACCTTTTCTCCAAACATTAATTTACACCGAGCAAAAAAGAAAAATGGAACAATTTTGATTTACATTTATGAGAATCGTAATATCATCCATCATCTTTTTCATGAAACTCATGAAGAACAGATACTGAAAGATAAAGATGATAAAATGTTTTGACAGTTACTAAAAAGTAATAAAAGTTAGTCGCAGTACTGTTGATATTAATTAAGAAATTATAAAATTTCAAAAATGTTAAAATACGAAATAATCGATGATAACAGATTTAGATGAGCATAATTGATAAAGATAAGGCGGAATTTTCAACTTATTCATTATTTATTTAATTTTTAACAATACTATATCATATATTTGAGAAAAAGTTGATTTGTTTAGGATTATTAGAAGATACATAACATGATTATTATGAAATCACGTGTATGATTTCTAGATTTTCTAAAATTTGTTTACAAAACTTCAACGGATTCTTAGAATATATATTAATGTTAAATGTTGAATGCATGATTTCTAGATTTTCTAGAATTTGTTTACAAAACTTCAACGGATTCTTAGAATATATATTAATATTGAATGTTGAATAATAACATACATGTATTGTCTTCATTTGAATATATTGTTTGTTTGTTTGTTTATTTCATTTATAATACTATTTTTAAGCATAAATTTATGAAAAAATTATATTATAATTTTAATAGAAAGTAATAAAATTATGAGAATCAATTTTTCTTCTTGTTTTTTTTTTATTTGATACAAATCATTTTTAAAAAAAAGAAACGAAAGATTAAAATGAGAAAACAGATAATACTGATTCATTTATTTTACCTTAAATTATTTCTAAATTATCAATTATCAATAGTGATAAAAATAACTGCGCAAAAATAAATGAAATACTATATGATAATGATAATTTTTCAAATATTTAAATTACTCTTTTGTCTCATCTTTTTTTTTTTTAGTATTTGAAGGAATTATAAAAATATCAGAATTGATAAAGAAGTTGCTGATTCTTTTGATTTATTATTAGTAATGTTTACGTTTTGCTGATACAATAATCAATAATCACTAATGAGTTAAATTTTATCAGTAAATGATGAAATGCGATGATATAAAATGTCTCTTTATTATGTTTTGTAAGTGTCCGATTTTTTTTTTTTCAATTATTACAAGACATGAAGTGGGCCGAAATAAAAAAAAACTCTCTTGCAGTAGTATGTCGTCGAGAAGAATTGTCGAAATTTGATTTACTACTGATTTCGAGAATTTATTTGATTAAATGGTTGATTGCAACGATGATTTCGATGGTTGAAACAAATTATTTTATAAATCGATTTGATCTAATCTAACCTGAAATCAAGTAAATGATATTGGAGTTGATAAAATCTGATCTGATAATTTGTAACAAAACTAAGCTGAACTAATTTAAGCTGAATTAATTCCACTACTATATTCAATCTTTTATTTACTACTAAAGAAAAAATTTCCTTATGCGTTAGTTTTTTTACTTTTCTTTAATTGGCTAATAATTGAAATTAAATTACATTTTCATCTAAGCTTCCCTCCTTATCTTTAGGTACAATAAGAAAAATCGCAAGAAAATCGCAAGAAAATCGCATTTGTTCTAAAAATTTATCATTCGCTAAGCATTCTTTCCAGAATATCTATGCATTTCGGCTTTACGATTTTTGTATATTTCTAATTTCGGATTTGTTTCATTCTTTCAAATTTCTTGTGATATTATTTCATCATATCAACTATCGTTATCACTTCTGTTAAAATATTGTTTTAAAAAAGAAAGGAACAAAGTAGGCTTGAGAAAAAAGGAGAATATATGTTAGATAAAAATTAATCTGAGTTTTTTGGTAAGGTTGTTTAAAGTATTGATAAAGATAAGAAAATAATGTTCAAATGATAAATATTTATTGCTATTTTAGATGAAACATTACAATTTGAACTTTCTTATTTCGTCTCAAATTGATAATATTAATAAATTTATTCATCATTTTCTCGAAATATTTGACTTCTATTGAGTATTCGTGAAGTTTGGAAATAGTTATATAGTATTAATTTGCATAATATAATATTGATACGAATGTGATTTAAACATTCCTTACATATCAGTTTTCGAAGAAACCTATGTCTACTACTTTTGAAAAACATGTGAGATGTGATTTTGATTGATCATCTATTGCATTGCGATTTTTTTTTTTTGAAGTTGAGACAATTATTGAAAAAAAAAAAACGTTTTTAACCATTGCTCGGAAGTTTTAGTTTTAACCATTGCTCGGAAGTTTTATGATACTCAAAGAAGCACTCTCGACATCACCTATGATAATGCATTATATTTATATGGATAATAAAAATATTTACTGCCTAATTAAAAATAGGAATTCTAAGTTGTTACATCACTAATTGATGAAATGCATAGTTTACAATACAAAATTCTTTATTCATCACACCTTTTATTACAGCAGCAGTAAAAGAATTTCTCGAAGAAATAATTTGTGTGCTTTATAAAATCTAATCATCTGATAATATTATAATCAATAAACATTATATGGTCAATTCAAAATGTTTTTTAATTTGACATATCAGGAAATTAAGTGAAACTTGATAAAATATGATCAGATTTTAGGAAATTTTAAAAATTAATTTTATAATCAGAATCTTTATCAAATAACAAAAACAAAACATCTCAAGTAGAATGAATTACCCTATCAATATTGTTATTTTTCAGCTTGCCGCATATTTCAAAATATGTTCGCTGAGTTGAATTTTAGAAGGTAATTTTAAAATAATTTATTATTCTAACGATACAGTACCTCCAATAAAATATACAATAGCAAATTTATTAAATGATAGAAAAAACAAATTTGAATTTATAATTAATGATTTATGATGATAAAGCTTAATGGATGAGTTGGCCATATTTTTATGTCGAATTTGAATTTCAATTATAATTTTTCAAGAATCACACATTCGACGATATCACAATATATTACTTTATTTTCTGAATACATGAATGATAATCTGATTTTGTTTATTCTTTTTTACTGATAAGTACCATTGATATAATTAATGAGAATAATTTTTACCTAACATATTTACCCTACTTGATAAGCTTTAGCAAAATCAAAAATAACGATGAATACATCTGTTCGGAGAATAGTATTCGTTGAAAAAAAATCTCTCTAAAACAATACTATTATTTAATAAGAAAAATTCCATTATAAGTTTACTATTTATTTATGTCTACAATCATTGGCTCTGTTAAGATGTTTACATTACTAGGCTCTTTTAATGAACTCATCTAAATTCACAAAATTTGTCCTATTTTACTGGAACTTTATCATTCAAAAGTTTGTTGTTTTTTAAATTCTGTTAGCTAATCTTACATTCACCTTCCTCAATGGCGAAAATTTTCAATAGTACCACAATTCAGTTTGCAGTTTCAATTGGCGTTGGTTCTATCAAAAATTTAAATTCAATTGAGAATTTGATGAATACGATATGAATTTTTAATATCCATTTTAGAGTAAATTTTCAATACAATGATTGTAATAATTCATTACAAGTGAACATTAGAATGTTGATCAGATGAATGACTTCTTAAATTAATAAATTAATTAATAAGTATTTTCAAAATATCTAAATATCGGCGAACATTTCGCTTCTTATTCTTAATTCGCAGCTTCAGATGAATGACTTGTTAAATATTCAAATTAATTAGTAGTTTTTAAAGGGTCTAAATACCGGCGAACATTTCGCTTATTCTTAATTCGCAGCTTCAGATGAATGACTTGTTAAATATTCAAATTAATTAGTAGTTTTTAAAGGGTCTAAATATCGGCGAACATTTTGCTTATTCTTAATTCGCAGCTTCAGATGAATGACTTGTTAAATATTCAAATTAATTAGTAGTTTTTAAAGGGTCTAAATATCGGCGAACATTTTGCTTATTCTTAATTCGTAGCTTATCTATTATTTATTTTAATTTTTATATATTTAGTATTTAATTAAAGGAAATATACTATTTTATTACATTTTCTTTTAAAAAAAAATTGAAATAGAATAGATATGAAGAGAATTAGATTGGGTTATTTTGCTTAAATAAGGATTAAATTGAAAGATGAAAGATAATGATTATAATACAAGATAATAGTGATAATTTGTGAAGTATTGGCTGTTAGAAGTTGAAATATTTCATAATTGAAAAATATGCAATCTTTTAATTGACCTTGCTATTGTAGCAAAAAGTAAGATAAAAGTGATGTACCTAAATTTTTCAATTCAAAAAATGAGCCTTGACGTATCATATATTTTCCGCCTTTCAACATTTTTCATCTATTACATGAGAGAAGTTAGGAAGTATGGCAATTTAATGTAATAGAAGTTGATAATTAATCAGTCATTATGATTATTTGTTCAGCCGTAATGACATGACGTAAGCAGCGTACATTGATTTCACTTTAAATCGTTCATTTATTGATAACCGTGTTGACAACTTATTTAACACATCACTTTTTTCAGCAATTTGTTTTAATAGATGAATGAAGTACACGTAAAAATATAATTCTTACGTAGACTATAAGTAAGAATAGATAACGTGTTTTAAATAATTAGCATATCACGTGGAAAGAAAAAAGTATTACAAAGGGTGGAACTTCTAAAGTTGCCAATTAAGTTGTTTTTTTTAAAAAAGATTAATGAGATATTTTGCTATTTGTGTTAAATGTATGATATCATTGTTATCATTAATGCTTTCAATAGAAGCGAAAACCTGCGAATTGAAAACAGGTCTTCGAATCATCTCAAAATGTCTACTGCAACTGTTGTTTTGTAAATCCTAATTTGTTAGGGCGTTACCAAGCATATTATTAGTAAAAAAAAAAAGGAAAAAAGAAAACACACACAGCCCATCCTCTTCAATATTTTATCAAACCTGCTTTCAATACAGGTGTTTCGCTATGATTTTCATATGCTTTTGACTTCTGTCCAATAACAATCTGACTTCTCTATGTTAGTTTCCAGAAATTCAAATTTATTCTTATTAACATCATTATCATCCTCTTCAATTATTATGAATCATTATCACTTGAAAATTATTCCTAAAATTCTTGTTAACATCATTATCATCCTCTTCAATTATTATGAATGATTATCACTTGAAAATTATTTTTAAAATTCTTGTTAACATCATTATCATTCTATTCAATTATTATTAACGATTATCATTTAAAAATTATTTCTAAATGATTTCTTTGATTGTTATTCCTTCTTCTTCTTCTTCGTTTCATTTTTCATAACATTTTCAATCGATCTCGCTCTTATACAAACAATCCTTGCCTTTTTCGTAATATATAATTGATAAGTGACATTGAAATGTGACGTAATTGATGGGCAACATTTGATAATTATCTATAGCATAATAATATCAATGTAAAAATAAATTGATATGATTTGAGGATGTAATATTGAATATCTCTTCATTCATATTGCATGATTACTTTGATGATATGAAGTTTTTAAATATATCAATTATTATTACATTCTTAAATCACATCAACTAATAATAATTTAATAATGATATATAAGCTTTGTATCCTGTACCATATGAAATTTCTAGAATTAAGAAATGAAATGTCAATCTTATTAGGAGTTTTATTAGGAAATAAGAAAAAAGATTCAATAATTTCAACTTACTTAAATCATTCAGAGAAAATTAAATCAATTTTAACATATTACTCAAAATGTATTTTATAAACATTTAAAATTTGACGGAATTTAGGTTGAGAGAAAGAAAGCTTTACAATTATATGGCTCGTTTTTCTTTTCTAATAGTTTATAAAGCGATTTTAATTTCCTATTAAAATACATTCATATCAGTTAAAAACAATGATAAGTTTTGAAATGTTTTAAACATCTTTCCAATTTCTATAAAATTTATTTCTCCCAAAAAAAAAACGATAACTAATAATAGAATTATCAATTATCAGGATAGAATAGTTATTATGATATAAATTAATCATTAAGTTTATTAATTAATATTTTTAGAGATGGCATTGAAACAATTATTTGTTATACTCTTCCTCAGTTGTCTTATAACAATGATTATACTCTCATTTACTCATATTTTTACCTTTTCTACTACAATAAATCTATGGAAAAATGAACAATTTATCCATAAACCTTCAGCGATTACATCATTTATTACAACTACACTTAATAATACAATTGCGGAAAAATTATCTTTCAACTATGATGATAAGGTATGTTTATATATATATATATATGTATGTATGACTTCTCAATATTGATATCATCTTTTTTTTTTTACTTTTACTTTTTAAAGTTCAATTCTTATCATTTAACTATTCTACTAGATTTCTATTTCTAAAACAATCAAAATTGATATGAAGAGTTTTTAAATATAATCTTCTTGATTTATAAAAGCAATCATATTCGAGAAATGTTTAAAATAACTTTGAAATAAGAAAATAGAATTTCGTTCAGAGAAGAAAAAAAAGTGAAAATTCGAATTTCTCTACTAATTTAAATTTTAAAATCAATTACCAATAACTTATCGTTTCGATGAGAATAACTATGCAGTGATAATTGCAAGGAGATAAATAATCATAACTTTCAGATTAGACATTTTGATAATTCTAAATGATATGAATAATTTTGCATATAAATTCGATTGCTAATTATGATCAAAAATTGATTGCTAATTATGATCAAAATTGATTGCTAATTATGATCAAAAATTGATTGCTAATTATGATCAAAAATTGATTGCTAATTATGATCAAAAATTGATTGCTAATTATTATCGAAATTACTGCAATCTTGGAAATTCTGAAGATATTGCTAATTTAAAATATTTTCATTTACAGACATATGTGATGGCCGCCTATGTAACCTCTTCTTCAGTGATAAGATTAACGACAATTCGCAAGTGTAAAACGATTGTTAGGCTACGTTTTCATCTGAAGATGAATCAGTCCAAATTTCTAACTGTCCCATTAATTCATAAGCCTATCCTTAAATGTCCATGGTTCTATGCTACGAAGTTAGTTATTCAAAATCAACTATTATATTTCATCACTTTTTTTTCCAAATAATTTAATTTTTATTCAGATGTGATTTTGTTGGCTATTTTGCGATAACAGTACGTCGAAAAGATTTGGATCAATTATTGATGACAAGCCATAAAAAGTTACCCAAGGCTTATATATCACGAATGGATAAGCCTTCATTACCAATACCAGTTGTGTTACGGGAAGCACGAGTAATGCCGAAACAACCGCGTAAACATTACCTTGCTGTATGCTTACAGCCAATTTTCTTATTAGCCGACTGGACTCTATTAGTACAATTTTTCGAGGTAGGCTAAGGTGCATTATTCTTTGCTTATTGTACTAATTAATTAATTAATCAATTAATGTTCTAATTAATGATCAATGTTGTTATTGTATATTGACAAATTATTTTTTAATTAATATTTTCCATTCAATGCATCAATCATTTAATATTCAAATAAAATTACATATCAAATATATGCATATATTAATTCAACAATCTTTTTCATATATTTTATTTGAAGATTTGGATTGCTCAAGGTGTTACAAAATTTTCTGTTTATGTACAATCAATGACACCTGAAGTTAATGCATTATTACATGTTTATGAGCATTCAAAAAATGTAGAAATTGAACGAATTAATTGGGCTCCATTGCCAACTGATGATGATGATATTACTGCAAATGAAAATGATCCAAATTTACGAATTTACAGAACTGAGGTATGAATTTCTCTCCTGAATCTCTCCTGAATTTTTTAAAGATTATAATTAACAAAACATTTACTCAGATATTTTTATTACTAATAGATATAAATATATTTTTAATAATGAATTGAATTATCAATTGATTTTTGAATTTTTTCAACATTATTTCAGAAGTCTTGAATTGTTTTGAAATTTTGAATAAAATGCTCATTGTTATAAATTAATTTCTTTTTAAACAATTTAATCTAAATAGGAAATTGTAGTAAATTAGGTTTGTATATTTGATAGAAATAGCAACAGATCTATTTTTTCATCTAACAAAACAGAAGGAAAAATAAATCCATTGATAGCTCAATTTTTGCTATATCGTAAATTAAAGTCGCATTTACGATATAGTCGTATTTGTTATTTCCTTTCTAAATATGCAAAATACTATTTAGTCGCTAAATGTAAATCTTTCTGAAAAGGAAAAGGATCAATTCTCGCCATACTAAGCAATAAACAAATATAAGGTAAGATCTTGTTGCTTTTATGGATTAGCATCAAGTATAAGGCATTACGGTATTAACAAAGGAAAATGCTTCTATTATAAATAATTCATAAATATTATGTCATCTAAATAAACTAATAAAATCAAGCTTTAAAGGTAACAACTTCTATCAATGATTGCATTCTACGAAATCGTGGTCATGCAAAATACGTGATTTCTTCTGATCTCGACGAAATTCTGGTGACCTACAAAGAAACATCGTTGCTTAGATTATTGCATAATTTGCAAAAGAAATTTGAAAAATCAGCGGCATTTATCATTCGCAGCAGTTTTGCACTTTTTGAAGTTAGTATTATTTCGTTTTTCTTGATATTAATAATTTTTTTATTGAAATAAAATATAGTGGTCATTCTCGAGAGTAATGCAAAACTTATTGGCTTTTAGCCATTACTAGTAAAATAGAATGATGCATTTAATTTGAAAGCATAAGAATGTAATGAAGTGAATCTTATCTAATATGCCAATATTTAATGATAAGAGTATAAACGTTAATTTTTATAGAAGGAAATGAAGAATGAGATGAAATCAAAATCATAAGTAAAATGAAGTTGTATCAAGTAGACAAAATATAACAAAAGGTAAAAGAACGAAGTATCTGAAAATTGATTGTTGCCAGATTCAAGCCTGATGGAAGATTAATAACTTTCATCAACTTTTAGAATCACTGGGCTAATATTACCAAGCCAACCGATATTGATTTCAGTAGTTTTGCGAACATTTCGCTAGAAAATTATGTTTGGCCAGCTGGTTTTCGAAGCAAAGTAAGTTTTCATTAAAGAATTTAATATTTCCTAAAATAATATTATATTTGTTATACTTGGCTTAGTTGAATAGACGTAAGTTATGATGGACAGACGTAAATTATAACGTGCTAATGATTAAGAATGCTTACCGTTCGAAAACCAAGCATTTTCTCGGATGCACTGCATTAGTTGCGATTTTTACTTTTCTCAACTTTCTACCAATTTAATCAGTGAATTCTTTAACCTCTAGCGTTAGTGCATCATTTCAGGTTATCATGATTCCAGAGTATGTATATAGTGCACATGTACATCAAGTATTACAACCAGAACCCGGAAAAATTATAACAATTGTGCCACCTGAAACTGCTCTCGTTTTTCATTTAAGGCTTGTTGAGATTTTCGAGATTTTTATTCCATGAAGATATTAATTTACAATGAGCTTAGATGGAATAATCTCTTCGTCTTCTAGCAAAACACGATGCTTCTACAGACACTTACTGATTCAAGCTTTTCATCACAATTTTTTAGACGAGTCATGAGGGATAAACTATGGTCATCAAATACAACAGTAAAAACAAACGCGCTCGCTCGATTTATCGATCCATGCAATAAATCGTGGAAAAATCGGCTAAAAATGATCGATCAAATACCTGAAGCCAAAATATTACATGGAAATGAATGGCCCCAAAGAGGAAGCCAGGTTTCCTTCATTTCTTTATATTTATCAAATATTCATGAGATTGAAATGATGCAAGAAATGTCAATGTCTATCAAAATGAACATTCTGAAAAATTTACAAGATGACATTGTTTGAGTAAACGATGGTCCAATATTCCACGGCCGTTTTCATACTTTCATATCTCAAAGCGATAGAGATTTCTTCGATAATATTTTATCAATTTAAGAAGCTGAAACGAAAATTTGATATTAATTTCATCATGTATTGCCTATCAAGTTGAATTGTAGCCTTATAGGCTCTGTCTTCGTACGGGATCACTTCAAGTTTCCAGAATTTCATTTTAGCAATCTAGAATTGTTTTGAAATAAAAAACTTAAAAAGCCTTCTAAGTCTCAAGAAAGACTTCTAGAATCATTAAATCGCCTTCTACTGCTACCCCATATATGCGCTGCGATGAAATTTGAAAGCATAAGCTGAGACATGTCCACCATGCTTTTCAGGCCTAAATTGTTGCAAATAACAATGATATCATGCTGGATTTAATAAAAGATCATGGATCGCCAGAACCGGAATGGGGAGAGAGTACGCATCTTATGGAAAAACTTTTCTGGTCAATAATGTTAAAAAATAAGCAATGAGTTATAAATGCTCTTCAAAAGTGGGGAAAAATTAAAAAGTACGTCATACTCTGCGTGTCGTGTGTCCATATTACACGTTTGTGTGTGACACGTTTGTTTGACCTGCGTCATTTTTCACCCAATAAAGAAATATTTATTTCCAAAAATGAATCTTTTGTTTTCAAAAGAATCTTATATTAATTACGCTAAATTGAGATAAATCTAATTGGGAAAAAAAAAAAGAACTTTAGATTTATATCGCTAAAAATGATGATATATCTGCTGTTACGAATATTACTATCATTATAATGCTTGCTTATGACAAAAAAAAAAAAATTAGTGGATAAATTTTTTGGTCAATAATTTTTTTGTTCAAATTAAGCTAATCAATAAAATATTATAGATTAATCTTAACATTAATCTTTAATTTTAGGTAATGAATGAATTAGAAGCATGTCGCGAACAACTTTATTCTATACGAAATGATACCTGTCATTCACCGTATCGTTGTATGTCAAAAATAACTTCTGTTACAACAAACGAATGGATTATTGCACAACAAACTTGGACTGTTTTATAGCAGCATGAATAAATGGAATAATATTAGATCATTTAATAATGATGGCGATATGTGTCGCAAATATATTTTATCGATTCAAGATAACAACACTTTTACTATCCTTATACCTCCAATACACTGTCCGAAGTATTTTCTTCTTGACAGTATTTTGTTGCATTCGATTCATAAAAATGTAATAGTATAATATAATCATTTCCTTATGAGCTTTGCTTGTTTCTTGATATTTGGCCATCAATTGTTATCTCTCAGATTTCAAAATTTTTGGCCATTATTGTTATTAGGATTTCAAAATTATGTAAATTTAGAGCACGACGATGGCCAATTTATGGCCAGACTTTTCATACTTCATACATGCCAACTTGGACATGCAATTTATTCACTGATAACTATGCAATCAATTTCCTTTTGTATTCACTTTCCCATATTACAGAATCTTCCATGGAATCTACCATCTGGAAATCAGAAGTTAATAGTCTTTTTTAAATCTTTTTTATTATTGTACATATGTATCATTTTAATCTCTTAACAATCATTCATTCTTCGCTTATCTTGCTATCCTCTCACATTTGATGCACATATCGCCCTCTTATCACCGCTCATTCATGTAAATAAATGATAAAGATGGATTTGTTGTTGTTTTACAGCAGTAACCAGTAACCTTTTCTAATCTATCTGTACAATTAATACAATGTTATCATTATCATTATCACTTAAAAATGACATTTATATCATAAGCTGCTAGTTGTCAAATTTCTTGAATTGAAGAATAATTATCCTAATCACCTGAAAAATATTCAAATTTTAAGTATACTATTGATAGCATCATCTATCAAATGTTGATCAAGACATTTGCCAAGATATGAATGATTTCTTTTAATTACAATAAAATAGCACTATGCAAATATCATAACATAATTCTAGCATAATTTTAGAAAGATTATTGTTAAGATCTAATAAGCAAGAAAGTAGTTACATTCAAGAAATATCTGGATTGATTATTCTAATTGTGTTTATAGTTCAAGGAAGTAAAATGATCTAATCAATAATATTCTAGATTGATGTAAAATAAATGATATGATGAATTGTTCTTAGTTAGATACATATCGTATCATTCTATATCAATACTAATACATATCTGAAAATAAAATTTTCATTCGTCTAAAGTATTATAAGACAATGTTATCATTGTTACTGATAACAAATATCACAAATAGATAAATTTGTTTTAATACTGATGTAATAAAAAATGCCTTATAAGTAATATTTTTTAAAGTATTATATCAAATGAAACTCGAATGTATTAAGGAAAGTTATTTTCATCGTCATATATTATTCATATTTGTGATAAGCTGATAAATACATTCACAGATTTTTTTTTAGGATAAGAAGAAGAAAAATAAAAGAGCAGTTTTTTTTATAAATCAAAAGAAAATAATGATAGGGAAAGATATAAGTAAACAAAAATTTTACATATCTTCTTATCCTAAAGTTGTTTTTTGATAAAATGTATGAAGAATGATAAGAAAGGGAAAACTTAACAGTCTTCTTTTTTCCCGTATTTTTATTAATTACAGAAAGGTTCATCTCTTTCAGATATATATTACTGTTAAGAATAAACATATCATATGTTAAACATTATTAATAACAGCACTAATGATCAGAGAGCCAAGTTAGTTAGATAGTTTTATCAAAAGAAAACTTAGCACCTTATCTTAAAATCTTAAGATTTTGATATTTATAAATGCATGAAATTGTTTGTAATATGTCTTAACTGTTAATTTTTAGCATGATATCAAATTATATTGATAAAATAATACTTCTCCTTCGAGAAATCCGAGAATGGGAGGAATTTTCGATACATTTCCCAGAGAAAGTCTCATTCTCAATTTAACTTTTATCACATTTCTGCAACTCATTGAAATATAATATTCTCGAGAAAGAATGATATTTATTCGAAAAATGCATGACGAATCTCGTCATCATGTGAATCGCTATTTCTCGCTCTTAACATCACTCATATCAAAACAATTTTGGATTGTTATTATTTCCGTAATTTTAACAAAATGCATCCGATGATATATAGTTGCATGCTGCAAGGATGCGTTAATTTTAATCATCAAATTATCATTATCATACTGACGATAATTGCTGTTAAATCTGCTCCTTTTAATAATCAATGTGATTGCACAATTTATGATATGTTTCTAACTTACATAGTTCATTAAAAATTCCACTGATAAAGTTTAATTTGAAAAAGTTCTTTTGTAGTAAACTTCCAAATTATTTTTGATTTCAAGTTAAATTTTCATAAAGTATAAATCAATTTTATCCATTCTTCTACATTTTTATTATGTTCAAGATGATAATCTCAAACTTTGTGCGGCATTCAATTATATTTTTTTGAAGCAAACTTTCTTAAACTTGAATTTCAATAAAAATGAATTGACTAATTTTTTGGGGATTGATTCATCAGTCATAATTAAAAATGAGATGTAGGATGATGATTTATAGCTTACAGTAATCTTGTATAAACCTTCAAAAGTTATAAAAAAGCAATAGGAGTAAAAAAATGTTGTTAATTCAATTTAGCATAATATAATCAAATAAAATAATATTGTATGATCTGAACACCAATACAACACTATCCTATATCAATCTTATCAATTAATTATTATGATAGTAATTAATTTGATACAATATGATGAGTTAATCAGTATTCTGATAATAATGGTAGTATTAATAGGCTGTAAATTAGTAAAAATTTTGAATTCATTTTATCAGGTTTGTTGTTCTGAACAAAACACTGGAAAAAATAAAAAAATTTAAAATTTGAAAATCAGGCTAAAATTTGTTTAAAGCAAATTTATCGGAATAATGAATGTTATTAATTGTAACAAAATTTGCATAATTTGACATTATCTAACAATTGACTTTCAGGAACTGATAATATGATAATATTCTATTCTTCAACAAACAGAATGAATGTAAACTGACAGGTCTTCGAACCGAATCAGAGATGAATAAATTTCCGGATAATGATGATGATGATGATGATGATATGAATGGACGAGAATTACAACAATATAAAAGATAATTGTAGAAAGGTTATCTCAGCAAAGAGTTATCTATCCATCACATTGATAATACTGCAGAACTTCAAGATAACAAAAAAATTTATCCAATTTGTCAAATATTCTTACTTTTGCTAGTGTCAAATTGACCAAAACTTTGAGGAGATACTGTAAATTTTTTTTCTTTTTTTAGTTGAAAGATGAAAAATGAAAGATCAAAAAGAAAATCATCTTCTATAAATTATATGAAATTAAAATAGAGTGAGAAGGAAACAATGCTATAATAATCATTGACGAATTAAAGAGAAGTAGTATCATCAATTCAATTAGATGTGACAAGTATACATATTTCATTGTATATATCATATCAGTATGATATGTCTGAAAGAATGCCTACTTGTACTGATATTATTAAATTTCTTATTTTTATTGTCATCTAGAAAATTGTGCTCCGAATTGATAGTGTCAATTCACTTCGAGATTAATTGGACTTAACTTAAGGCTAAAGAATTAAAAAATCTATTCGAAATATTATCACTTTTTGTTTTTTTATCTCTTTCAGTTGGCAGATGTATCAAAATGAAAAATTGAAATTTGATAATTCAGTTTGAATCAGTCTACTGATTTTGATTTCGATTCATTTCACTGAAAAATCAAATTTGCATACATTATTAAAATTTGCATATTTGTAAAAATTATTTACTAAAAATAGCGGTCATTCAGAGAAAGAGTCTCTTTTTTCTTACGCAATATTCATTTTGAAGGTGATTTATTTGGAAGGAATTAAATCAAAAGGATATATATTATTGATCTGTTGAAATGTTACAATTATCAAAATGGTTATGAATTAGTTGATATAGATGATGAAAATGATATTATTTTTTTTTTTTGCTATCCTCAATATTTCCATCGTTTTATTTTAGTTTTAATAAAAATACAATTTTAGGGTTTAAATAAATTTAATAGAAAAGAATGACTTTAATGATAGTTACAATACTTATATGTGCTTTGCTCAATATTTCTTATATAATTATTGCATTGATTATTTGCATAAAAAACGAAAAACGTTAAACAGGTAAAATTTTGCTATTTTTACATCGAAATAAATTTATTTCATCGCTTATTAATCCTCCCAATATTGAAAATCTAAAATTACACATGTATTGTATTGTTAATGATAATGAATGATAAAAAGATTTATTGAAAATATTATAATATCATCAGGAAAAATTTTAAAATCATAAATGCTTTTAATAACATTCTTATTTGTCTAATCGATTTTATCGAATTATCATTATCAGAAATAGGGAAATGTCATTAGAAGCATCATAAGAAAATTTACACTTATTATCAAGTTTAAAAATCTTTGAAAATGAAATAAATTTCAAAATTTATCGTTTTTTCAAGCTTTCTCTGATCAATGTGAATCAATCTGAATATTGGAATGTAATAACTTTCATTCTGCCATACCCTTCCTAAAAGAATAATTTTTAGATAAGTGTGAAAAGTAAGCAACATAAGTTATCAAGTTCAAAAAAGCCTTATGGTCCTGCTCCAAAACCTGCCGATAAAAAAGTTGCAGTTACTCAAGAAGCTGCTGTTGCACCTGGCGTACCTAAACAATTGTTACAAAAAGTCCTATTGCAACCAAACAAATGCAAAATGCAATCAATGATGTTAGTTCGAAAAAAAGTAAGCAATCTGAATCTCGAAAAATTTGTTAGGTGTTGAAATTTGAGAAATTTGCAGCAACGTTAAAATAGTTCAAGAGATCAGAAAATCTTAAAACTATCTCTCACAATACACTTCTTAGAATGCACAGGATATCATTATATGAAATTTGACTGAATATGGATTAAAAATATGGAATCTAATTTTGAGAAGCGATAAATTTGCATACGAATTTTTTCTTCTCTTTGGTGAAGTTCAAAAATATTTTGCTTCATTTTCATCTTTTTTTTTTTTTGCTATTCTTCTGACTTAGAATGGATACTTCACAAAAAAATGCAATCAATGAAATTATCTGAAAACATGAGAACAAATTCTTGTAATATGAATGATATGAAATGTTTTTATCATCTGAGCGATTATTATGATTCATAATATGACATTAAAGATGAAAAAGTTGATGAAGAATATTAAATCATGCCTTTTATTTTTAGCGCTTAATATAATAATTGTAGTTCGTTGAAAATTGTGAACTGGAATAATTAATAATTGTAATTTATCGAGAATTGTAATCTAGAATAATTAAGCAAATACTAAATAGGTTTTGTTTGAATTGATAATTTAGTAAAAGTAGGATAGAAATATGTTTAACTTCATTTTATAGTAAAAGTCTTGAGAAATTATCAGGAGCAATATCGATTATTTTCTATCATCTAATCGCAATATATTCAGGAAAATGTGCAAGTAACGCAGTTAAGTGATGAACAAATTGGAAATGCAAAAGATGAACAGAGAAATATGCTACAACAAGTATAATGATTCTTACTGCAAAATTTATAACAGTTTATTGCAATTTAACAAATATTGAATGAGAGAGGTAAATAAATGTCCTATGAAGGATAATTTAATTTTCAGAGAATCAAAGACAAAAGGGAGCAGAAGAATGGAAAAGTTCGATGTGAACAATATGTAAGTTTTAATTTGCTATATCATTCTGTTATCAGTTATCATATAGAGCGATGAATAGAGAGATAACTTCAATGCAAAGGCATAAAGCGATAAATATGGAATGAATTACCTGAGCGGTACATCATGAATTGATCTTACGATACGATACTGGAGACAGTATGAAATCGATTCTAGACATAATATTGATAATAATAAATGAAAGATTAACATTGATATTGATAAGAATCATAAAGAATTCATGATAAACCTGACACAATAACCGTTATAGCAAGATATTGATATGATAGTTGATTATTTATCATTAAGATTTTTATCTGAAAGATTTCTTAGAAATCAATAAGAAGACGGCGAAAAAAGCAACGAAAAACGGAGTACAATTGGAAATAGCGCGAACGCAAGAAAGTAATCAAATGGAAGGGAAATTAAAGGAAGATCAGGTTGGTATATTGTTGGATAAGCTTGAATAATAATATAAATTAAGATAAGCTCGAATAGATCACAATGCTATCATATATCCATCTACTGTAATGTATCATTCGACTATAACTATGCTTAATTACGCTCATTATCACTATCGTTGTAATCAACATTGCTATTTCCAATACAGTAATCATTATTATCAATATACTAAACGTATCCTTTGCACAATGCAATAACTGTTTTTTTGGTTCATGTTCTAGCTTGGCATTATTCCAGAACTAATTATATTCTATCGTTTTTTCGCCTGATAATTAGTGATCCTCAGATACTAGTAGCTTCTCAAGTTCGTTGATAACATGTTAATTACTTCTATTAGCTACAAATAAGATCTCATATATGTTCAAGTTTCTCTTTATTCGTTCTCTAAAATACTAAAGAATTCTGAATTCTTCATTTCTACTTTCTATTAGCTTTTCTTGCATTATTGCTTCCCATCTAGTTTTTGCAGCCGTCACTTCATATCTGCGATTAAAATTGTAGTATGTTATTACTGCAATATGATTGCATTTATATTTGTTTTTATTTTTATCAATGATTAGATATCGATGACTGATAAGATATCGACATTCATGACAAAGCTATCACTTGCGTTATCTGTTAATGAACTTTTTTTGATCTTTGCATTGATATTAATTGTAAATATTAATTTTCCACATTTTAAATTTGCTTTTATTTAATTTCGCATAGCAATTTCCATTGAACAAAAACTTAGTCCTTATGGTTGTTTCAATGATCATGAATTTTCAATGATCATGATCACTAACTATTCCTATGAGATTTACAGAACACAAAGATGGAGGAAGAAGAGGATGATGTGGAAGATGATACGATGAAAGGCATAGCATCGCTACAGCAAGATCTCAATATCGTTTCCACTGAAGAATAATTTCCCAACTATGATCATCCATTTCTTGTCACCTTGATCAAGTTACAGATAAACAACGTTAATCTACTCTGATCTTTTCATTCTATAGCAGTCAAAAATTTGAGAATAGTTCGCGGCCCGAAGTACTATATAAATGGCTCGGCCATGTTTCAGCATTTCTAAGCTTTCCATTTTTCAGATGTTTCAAGACACGTGTTTCTATTCGGTTATTCTTGTTATTGTGATAGAACTTATACATTAGGCGGAATACGAGATCTTACGGTTAATGTGTAAAATTCAAGACTCTCTCACTATATATCCTTATAAATTCATGTTTTCACATGTAATTTTTTTATTTATAGTGCAATAAAATGGATCTAGTCGAGAAATGGCCGGTGGAAAGTCTTGTCGATGGAGCTAAGCTTGGTGTTCGCATGACCGGAGATTCGGAATTTCGTATGTACCTCCTTCATTCATTCATTCATTCTTTTGATTCAACACGTAAATGAAAGCATAGATAAAGGAATTTATTAATGTGTTGAATACCATTTACGTGAGAAAAAGTATTTTATAGGTGAAGCAGAAATTTTATCAATACGTATTACGTCGGAACGAAAATACAAATTTTATGTTCATTATATTGACTGCAATCGACGATTGGATGAGTGGGTTGATGAATCGGCGTTGGATCTAACAAACGTTCGCTTCCCACAAAAGGGTGGTAAAGCTCCAAAAATACAAGTTGATACAGCTAGCAGGTAGCTACTTGATTTTGCGATAATATTGCTATTATGCTAGCAATGATGGTCTTCTTTAGTTTTATGAATTATATCAAAGTGGTATTAAATTAATTTTTGGGTCATCCCGATACTCCATTTTCTTATATTAGAAAAATTTTAGTGTTTGACATTAGCGCAATTTTAACTATTTTTTTTTGAATTCGATTTTATTCAAATTAAGAATCTTGATAAAGTAAATAGTTGGCATAGTATCTAAGGAAATTATATAGTTCGCATACGTCGTCTCCAGACCGTGAAGTGCCCAAAAAGGCTCAACACGAAAGAGAAAAGTGTTTGGTGATGCGTCGGAAGTTGTCAAAGTAGAAGAAGTCCCTACGGTACCTCGTTCGTCATCACCACTTCAAGCGGACATGAAAGGTTTGTTTTCGCTTCATCAGCATTTTTTGTCATTACTTTCACTATCTTCCATTTTTTTCGCGTTAAGTTGCATTTAATTACTGGTAAAACGCAAGCTTTTGAAAAATAGTTTGAAGTTGATAGATATTGAGAAATAATTTTAAGCAGTAGTATACTATCATTGTAGCACCAACACAGCGTGGATCAATGTCGATTATTGGACACAGTGAGGATGCGTTAACGAGAATTCGAAACATTGAAATGGTCGAATTAGGACGCTATCGTATACAGCCGTGGTACTTCTCACCCTATCCACAGGAACTCACTACACTTCCTTGCATTTATCTTTGCGAGTTTTGCTTGAAATTCGTCAAAGTTCTACGTGTCTCAAGCGACATATGGTTATTTCATTTTCATTAGATATCGTTATATATCTTACCTGTAAAAAAATTAGCAATAGAGCGAAAGTATTTGAATTATAGGTATCGTTATATATTTTATCTGCAATTTCTTGAAAGATTGATATCCTTCTTTTATATTGAAAAATTTTTTGATTTGAAATCAAATAAAGATTGTCATTGTTAAAGTTATTTGATTCATTGCTATATTTTTCAGATGAAATGTCATTTAAAGCATCCGCCGGGCAATGAAATATATCGTTCTGATAAATTATCTTTTTTGAAATTGATGGAAGAAAGAACAAAGTTAGTCTTTCATTCTATTACGTACATGCTGTTTTCTTTATTTCACTAATTTTAATAGCTTCTGTTTAGACTTACGCACAGAATCTCTGTTTGTTGGCAAAACTCTTTCTGGATCATAAAACGCTCTATTACGATACTGATCCTTTCCTTTTCTATATATTAACTGAACAGGACGATCGTGGTTTTCACATCGTTGGATATTTTCAAAGGTTTTGCTAATTTTGCCTATTTGGTCGACATTTATAATTTCAAAAAATCTTAAGTATCCTTATCAAAAATGTCTGAAAAAAATAATATTTAAATTCACATTTCAAATACCGGCAGTATTGTTCTTTTCAGGAGAAAGAATCAGCGGAAGAATATAATGTGGCATGTATATTAGTCTTGCCTCCCTATCAGAAAAAGGGTTACGGACGACTTTTAATTGAATTCAGCTATGAACTGTCAAAATGTGAGGGAAAAACTGGGTCACCAGAGAAGCCACTTTCGGATTTAGGATTGGTAAACATTATTAATTCGATTTTATTTCTACTCGTAGAAACAAATTATCACCAGCTTCTGTTTTTGCTAAGTTATCATTTTTCTAAAAGGATACTCCTAATTTCTTGATTTCTTCTTTTATTTATCTATGTTTATGTGTTGTATGTTTTCATTTATTTATCTATGTTTATGTGTTGTATGAATTTGTAGGTTATTGATTTGCTTTCGGTTTCGATTTTGCAGTGCAAGTAATAGAGAATATATATTTTGGAAGCCTGACAGAAGCTGAAAAATTTTAATTTATATTGATTCCAAAAATTAGATGATTTGATGAGATGGAATAGTTGAAGGCTTAGCATTATATGATTTTAACTACGTTAGGCCTGCGAAAATTTGAAGAATTGGCCATGCTAAACCAGATATCTTAATAAATAAACCAGATATCATCATAAAGAAAGTAAAAATTCTATTTCGAAATTTTATTGCATGAAATTGAAGCTTTCTTTCTATTTCTAAGTTTACTGTGTACGTTTTTTTCTTTTCTTTTTTTTTGTTTTCTTTCGTTAACTGTAAATAATTTTTGTTTAACAAATATTCGAATCTATGTCGAACTTTATTAATTTTGAACATTTGGAGCGAACAATGAAATTGTCTTGGAACAATTTCAAACAAATTATAATATGTGTTGCATTAAATCTTTGATTGATTCTAATGGTTGGCAAACATTAAATGAGCGGTTCATCTTGAATAAATATTGCAGTGATCGTATAATAGTTTTGATTAGTAATTTATCCTTTTATAGCTGTCCTATCGTAGTTTTTGGTCTCAAAAAATCATTGAAAAATTGGTGCAACATCGAGAGAGATGCGATGATGGTGATCAGCTCTATTTATCAGTCAATGATCTTAGCGAGGAGACAAGCATACGAAAAGAAGATATCATATCAACTTTACAAGTGTATTTTTAAATTATTTTTTCCTTATACTTTTTTCCAAGAATTTTAAGAAACATTTTCCATTGAAATGAATTATAACTATAATATATTTTATTCAGCAGCTAAATCTGTACAAATACTACAAAGGACAGTATGTCATCGTTTTAAGCAATGAATTGTTAGATGCATATCGAAGAAGGCAACAAAAACGCCAAATTCGAATTGATCCATCGAAGCTTCACTTTCAGCCCAAAGACTGGTCACGAAGGAAAATTTAAATGATATGTTTTTTTTTGATAAATGATAATATTGTATATCTTAGTAGATTTGCTTTCTCTCCATTCCATTTGTATAGATTCTGTTATAGTCCTCTTATGCTCACTATTCACAGGGGCCATAAAGATTGGGAACTATGTCAAGAAATATTAGTTCCGATTGAGATGAGCTTGTGTCATTCCTGGCAGCTTAATTTATGAAGGTTGTATATTATTGGTATCATGTATTATGACATTATAATTTTTGTTTTGTAATCGTTTCAGTAAATCAAGTTTTCTTTCTAACTAATAGATTTTGCATTCTACTTTTGTTTTCATACTGCAAGAAAATTCAAGGTTTTTTCCTGTATATTCAGTCTGCTTTCGGAGGAAGTATTAGAACTTTTGGTATCCGCAGTTATCTATTGCAGGTTATCAGAGATTATTGAGCAGACAGATTGATTTCAGGATGAACTTAAATGTAACGGAAGTGGTAGTATTTCATATTGGTCATCCATCTTATATATCTGTTTAAGATGATCCAATGCAAGTGTTCAGTTTTTGTGGAAATTGCCTTCTGACTCATCGAAGTTTCGTGTTTTCAGATAGTCATATGGAACCGTTTGGATTCGTTCATTTGCAAGTTGGCGAAGGAGTGAATGTGGTACCTACGGTATCTAATCAAAAATACGGGAAAAATGACGTAGATCTCTCAAAGTAATTTTTACAGTCTTTCATATAAAAAGCATCGGGAAGTTAGAGAGCATATTTCATGTGCTGTATATTTATGTGTTGTTCAGTAGTATTAGCATTAAAACAACGAGTTTTCGATTTCAACTTCGAAAACGTAGTTCTTCCCAATTTGTATTAAATTGTCAATATTACTGTGTTTTATAGGCTAACAAAATCTCAACAGTTATCGATGCATCATCTATATTATCCTGTGAATACGCCCGTTTGTCGTTATCAAAAGAGGTTAATTTTAGATTCATTATACAACAATGTGCTGATAACACTACCCAAAGAATTGGATATTTTCTTCGTTGGTGCCGTTATTATGCTCAATTTTCATAGGTACTAATTTTATTATAACTACTGCGATTTAAGAAAATCTTTTTGAAGATGAGTTTATGTATACCTTAATAATCATTTTTCAAATGATAATTTTACTGTATTATTTTATCTTTGAAATTTCAGTATTTACAATAAAAAATGATTTTTCCATTATTCAAAAAATAAATTACGCAGTCATTTACAGTTATTTACCGTTCAATTGCGTTTTGCTTCTTTCTTTCTCCAAAGGAGGCATATATTATATTATGATATTCTTTCAAACTATTCAGGAACATATTTTTTCTCATTGCTAATCTAGCCAATAATGATAACATTTTTCTAATTTTCAACCGATTTATATCCCGAAATCTAGCCATTTTCTTTTGACGATTATACTTACATTTTCTGAATCAGTTGAATAACAAGTTATCATATCATATATTAGTATCTTTTTTATGCTGCTTACAATGGTCTACATTTATGTCATCTTTTGTTTAAGAGGAAATGCTCTAATCTATCTGACTGTTTGCAGATGGTTTCCGATGCGGAAAGTAGTGTGCATATGTAAAAATGTAGAATCATCGCTGAATGCCGTAAAGCGATTCGTTGAAATTACTGGTTATTCGGAAGATATTTGCGTATATGCTAATCTGAAAAAGAAAGATCGTTATCTGAAATGGACTCAGCAGGATATCATATTTGCTACTGCAGAGGTTTTTAAATTTTTTTCTTAATCGATGAAAAGAGAAAGTTATGAATTCATTTAAATTTTCTGAATGTGATCAAAAATGGTCGTCTTTAATCATTTAAACCAGTTAGCAGAATTTTTTCTTTCTATATTTTTCGTGAACAAAAGAACCGACTGAAATATTTGAATTTTCAATTTTAAGTAAAAGGAGGAATAGCTGAATAGTTGTTATTGTGACTACAACTATAATGAATGAAAAGATATCAGCATGATATTCTGTAAATTATTTTACCATATCTCTTCAACTAAAAGATTTCTATTATTTAATTAATATAAATACTGTGAATAAATTTCCCAAGTTACAAAATCCAAGTCGTATTTTGTTGTTAATATTTAAATTTTTTCTGACAACAAAATATTCGAATTCCATAATTTACTGAAATAAAGCTTGAACCTTTATATTAGCTAATTAAGTGATAAGAAATCTTTTATTTAAAAAAAGACAAAATAATTTCGGTATATATACTGTTGTCTTTTCATTCTTTAAAACATTATTCAGCTATGTTTTTCCTTCTTTTTTCAAGACCAATGTTGATGAATCAAATTTTTTTTATAGAAAAATAAACGATTATAAAGAGTATTAGCTGCGTTGAAATGGAAATTAAGATAGCATAACTAGCACACGCATATATCATGATTAGAACTCATGATTAGTTTCTTTTATAGTTACTAAACTTAAAATAAAGTTTAAAAGTGACCATATTAAAGTAGATTTAAAAAATTTTTATATGATATATCAATTGTAAAAATATAATGCATCAGTTCAAAACCGTTCTTTGATTTTTGATTTGTTATATCTCCCATCATTTGTGCTGTCGATAAGTATCATTGGATGCAAACTCCGAAGTATCAAACTTGGATGCATTCCAAAGCGGACATCATGCTGATATTAAAAATTTTAAATTGATTTTAATTTAAAACAAAAAAAAACATTTATCTGGCAAGATTTCTACAATTGCTGGGCATGTAATGAATACTTTGGATAACTACCTTGCTTTTACTTGTAGCATATTTTAAAAAAATGTATTATATTATACTAATGAAATTCTAACCAGCTTTTAAATATTCCATTGCAATATTTTGATTCCTATGTAGTTTCAAAATTTTTGAAATGACATTTGAGAATTTGTGAATGGATACTGGGAAAGTCCTCTAAAGGAAATATTTTTTCACTTTTATTTTGCATTCAAAGAGCAAAACTTAACGATATGCTCATTATTCGTTGTGAAATAGCAAGATATTCCCATTTATACAATGAGGAAATTAGACAATTTAGCGAACGAATTAAAAAGAACACTGAAAATTTTCTAATCCTCAACAATCATATAAAACAATGGAATAAAACCGTTAATTTAAGTCTGCTCTTAAAATATCTTGATCGATAGCAACGATTTCATAATTTCTTAATTCTAATAAAAAAATCTTTAAATTTATAGGAAGTAATTTGTTTCAAGAGTCTCAGCTAAAATCATTCAATCACTTATTACCCATTTCAATTACTGTTTCTTTGATTTTATCTGTTTTTAATTGTTCCTAAGTCGATCACTTATCATGACGTGTAAAATGCCATATGCTAGAAATGCCTTAGTCTTAAAATAAAGGTTGGATTTTAAATGCAGTGCGTCCAAAACCAAATTATATATTGTCAATAGGAAAGTGTTACTTTTTGAAATAAATTTTTATCAAGTTTGAAGTAACTTTCGAAGTAGTTATATTTTCAATTTATAGAGTCTTGTTGCTGATTTTACGGGTAGAGAAGAACTTTCGGGAATTTGCTTAATAGTTGTAGAAGATGCCCATCGTGCTCTGTCTGGTTCTCATCCTTTATGCGAACTAATTCGTAATTGTATTCTTGAAAAGTAAGTTATTAAGTAGTTTAATTATAGCTTTCTATACTAGTTGTGGTTTCTGTCTGCAAAGCCGGACAGTATATAAAGAGATTTATAGTTGTTTTTGATTCTCATGTTTGCTAAGTTAAAGTTTTTCTTTTTTCAAGGCAAAGTTTCGTGTTTTGGCTTATACAGACTACAGAGTGGATAAAGTGGGCCAATTACAATTAATTGTGATGAATCTCCAAATCGATTTGATTCGATCACTAAGTTCGATAAAAGAGGATGTTTCATTAGCTATCACTTCACCGAGAATGTACAAACTTTATGTGACCATCGATGAAGATATGCTTCGTATTGGCAATGAATTACTTAAAGTGTTTTCATTTTTATAATCTTTTAGAAATTATGAATAAATTACATAGTTACTGTTTATCACATATCATTTAAAGATAGTAGCATAATTTAAGAATGATCACATGAATTGTTTCTGTGATTTATAAGGAATCAAGAAATTGCACTTGTAGTCAACAGAACTTATGATTATATTGAATCTCTTCTAAAAAAAAAATGAAACTAGAGAAAAGAACTTAATAGATCTTTCCTTTTTTCAGCGATGTTGAATTTCTTTCTTTCACTATCATTACCCTTTTCAGGCAATGGAACCTATTGCATCGTTATTATACGAAAGTGGCATATTTCCTATAAATGACATAAAGAAATTAGCGAATTTTTCAATAAGTTATTTACGAAAAAAGTTACAAAAGGAACAAGGCCATCTAGCGGAAATTTATTGTGATTTCTTCGAACTTTTATCAGCATATGATATTCTGATGTGTGATGGTTTGACTGCTTTCAGAAATACTCTTCAAGGTTAATGATTTTTGAAGAAATTATTCCTAAAATGATAAGTGGTTTTGGAGGAATTATTTCGAGAGTAATGGCTTAAAGTAATCATTTCGGAGGTGACGGCATCAAAGTCATGCGAGTTTCTGCAATGAAAGCTATAAGCTGGCTGTTTTTCTGTTCTGTATAAATAACTTTTCAGCATTATGCACCAAGAGCTTGACGATTGATGAAGTTATTCAATCAAATAATATTTTAAGAGAAGCTTGTTTTCTTCCGGTTTTTACGAGGCCTGATGATTTGCAGTGCCATAAACTAAACATGTTGATTACATTGCTGACGAAAACTTGTGCATACTATGGTAGGCTTTGTATTTCTTTCATCCTTTTTTTATGAAGAAAAGCTCAACTATTGCCAATGTTTTTAACATTTCCAGGTAATCAGAAGTCAACAATAGTAATATTATGCAGAGATCGAGATCCAGCATTTGTCAGTAGTCTTTTTCGTCGATTAAAGCACGGCTTTCTGGGAAAAAATCTGGATTTGCCTTCTTCTTGTTTAAAAGCGGTACTTTTGCTCAGTTTTTAGAAAAATCGATAGATAATCTCGAGCATTTCCTCATTTATTATATTGTTGTTTCTCTTTTCACATTATGATCTCCCGACCCATTCTTATTCGACATTGTTTATTTATTTACTTATTTTTTCACGGTTTATTCCAGAAAACGATCATGAAGCAGAAATTTCGGAAAGTACGATGGAGGTAGGGAACATATATTTCATTCATTTAGTGCAATGCATTTTCATTTAAAACTTAACTGAAAATATTCTTCGTAAAGAATATTTTTATGTCATTCATTTATTTATCATGAAATATTTTATCACATTTACAGGATTTATGCAACGTTGTTATTGTCCCGTGTGGTCTAGATACAGTTAAAATGAGCATCGGTTATGTGGATTCCATAATTTGTATGGATGAAGGGTTTGTTTTTTCAAGCTTGAAAAAACAAACAATCCTTATTCTTTACTTTAAAATTTCTTTAAAATTCTTTTTTTAGAAACTTTAATAAATTAAACATTTGCGCAACTATTATATACGTATTGTTTAGACTTTCTGTGCTTCATTATACAGGAAATATTAGAGTGCGATTAGAAGGAAATCTTTCTGCGCTTTGTTCTGCAGCTTACGAAACGGTATGGATATGCATATCAAATAGAATCAAAGAATATTTTTATGTCATTCATTTATTTATCATGAAATATTTTATCACATTTTAATTGTATCGAATTCAAATAGATCATAAAATTTAAATGTTTTAAATGTTGTAACAAATTGTTTAATTCGAAATGACTTCGATACAGTTAAAGTTTTTAAAAATCCGCGATAGTTTGCATTTTAAAGAAAATATAATTATTAATTAAGCAGTATAAGCAGTAACGCAAGCTCAAATTGAAATAATAAAGCCATCTACGGTAGTATACTAGTCGCGTTTCAGAATATTTGCAGTTTCATGACAATTGAGGGGACTGTTGATTGTGTACAAGCAGATCATATCAAAGGTCTGCAGCTGTCTAATGATGTATTACCGATGTTGCCATTTAATTTCATACCTGAAATTGTAGAATATTGTGCTCAGGATGTTGATAAGAGGTAGATTGACTTTTTCATTTGATTAGATAAATTCAACTTTCTAGCAATATTACTGCTAATGCTGTTACAGTGAAGGTTTATTGACTGTAGTTCAACGTTTGGATTTTCAAGAAAGGCTTGCTTTCAACAATCCACTGAATAAATTGAATTTGATTGAAGTTTGTTTTGAATTTAATTCATTTATCCTTTTTTCAGTAAACAATAGAACCCCACTTTTTTATCCAAAAATGATGGGCATCAGTTTTTCATTTTGATGATCATTGGAAGCATTCTCTTTTGAGTAATTGAATCTTGAAACTTAAATGGGATATTTTTTAATCATATATGTTTGAGATTTAATGATAAAAAACTCTTTCCTTTAAATTTCTGTACTTCAGTATTTGGTTTTTTTCTTAGGATAACTGTAGTTTATTGAATTTCTGCGTAAAGAAATGTTTTTATGGCAAGATCGTCTACAGCGCTTTACATTGCTTGGCCATAGTACCAGTGTTTCAAATTTAGCAAGTATTTTCGGCAGAGATCCGAAAATCTTGACAGAACAAGCACTAAGGTATATTTCAAGTTGCTCGAAAATCCTAGTAACATTGATGTAATGATTCTAATTGATACAGTTTTTTTATATATTAAATTAAAAATTGGTTTCAATTATCGCTTGCCATAGATTACAAGAGAGACGAAACTTGACGTGGATAGATGAAGATTCACAGCCATCAGAAGTGAACGATACACATTTTGAGTTGCATTTGAAAAATGGTACAGATTCAGAAATCAAATCTTTTGGAAGGCTTTCTAATAACAAACGATTAGCAAAGGTATGACCACTTTTCAATCAAAAATTCTGCAAATTTTTGGAAAAATGTAACACTTTGCATGTGTTAAATATCTCTGGCATGAACTACTATATATATGAAATGAAATTAAAGGAGTCATCCAAAAATGTGGCACGAAAAAATGCAGCGCTTGAATCGGATCGATTCAGCTAGTTTTACGCTATTACGGATGATGAAGCCAGAGGTACAATGGTTTGCTCGTTTCGATCATCATTTCTCCTTTGTTTTGTTCTTTCACATTTTCTTTTGTAGCAAAGTTAAAAATAGTTTTATTTTAACTCTCCAATTTAAAAGGGATTGGTTCATACAAGGTTATTTAAGTTTTGAAAATGATTTTCAGATTTGACAGATTTTTCTCCAATTATTCAAATAATCTCCAACTGTTGGAACATTCTTTTATTTTTTAGTTTTTACAAATTTGTTCTGTTTCAGTTGACAGCGAATCATTTCGTTGATCGTATGGAACAAAACCAGTATTGTGAACGCTTAGAACGGATGACCGAAATCATTCAAAAATTAAATAGTTTGATAAGATTATGACTAAAAGTACTGAAATTTTGGAGTTCTCAGTTTGTAATGACATTAGAAGCATGTCATCTTAATATGATAATAAAGTTATTACTACTGCTACAATATTCCTGCATTTAGGATAGAATTGATTCTCCAGGAAATGTTTACTAAGTGATTGGGACTTGCTATACAAAACAGGTCATAATGATGAAATCTAAAAAGGGGATTTATTTTGAAGACTAAAACGGCGGAATTTTTTAGTATTTTCGCTTTTTGAAGTCAGACTTTACTTGGAATAATCATTAATTGTTGAATTTTTGCATTAGAATATTTTTCCATGCAAAATCGTCCACATCGCTATTTGATATCACTTCACAATTTAGATCTGAAAATACTTTTGTTAGAGATTCTAAAACGAATCAATAAGAAAGAAAAAATTAATTAAATGAAAGCTATTATTTAGTTAGGATAAGTCCGGGATGGATAATGATTGGCTTATAAGTTTCATTCATTTTCCTTACTTACCTTTCTGAATCTTCCTATGCTTTAATGATCAAATCATACAGTTATAAATTTTATAATTTTTAGAAAGAAATATTTTCTCACCAACCAAATTTAAATTCTTGAAGATTTTCGTCAAGTACGAAGATTAATAAAAATTGAATGATGCAACAATTTTCACAATTAGAGTTGAAAATTGAGGCCTCAGGAAAAAATATGTATTTCGAAAAGGTGTCGAGAAGTGGCTGCAAAGGAATTTTGTCTTCAGCCTAATTCATCTGTTCTGTCGGAAAAAACCGAAAGAGAATATACTAATTCCTTTGGATGGGATTTCATATGAATGGGTATAGAGTGTTCGTTTGTTTTTCTACATTATGTAACATACAAGCTAAATTTGTACGCCTTTGTCTATAAGTTATATACTGATATCCAGACAAAGCCTCTTCCTTTTATAATCACAACTGTACCATGATTCATCACTTACAAAAAAGAGGTCACGCATTTGAGACTAGAGGAATTGTTTGCAAGAAGAGGTCAGTTGGATCCAGCAAACGGCTATCTTTATTCTCCTTTTTACTATCGAATTTATTCATCTACTTTACCTTATCAAGTGGGTTTTTTTGTTCGGTATATCATAACTACGGTATTATAGAACTTGTTAATTCAGTTACTTAGTAAATGCTTTTTGACGATTCCTTGCGACAATTAACCAACAAAACAAACTTTTTCCACATGTTCCTCACAATGAAATTTCGCTTAGCCATGAATGAATTACTTTGGCAAAAACAGTGTATCATCACATATGTATTGCTATATATGTACTTACTTATCAATGCTATGTGTATAGTAGTTCCTATTTCAATAAAATGGGGCTGAGCCGGGGATTGATCCGGGACCTCTCGCACCCTAAGCGAGAATCATACCACTAGACCACTCAGCCTCGTTGAAACAATTTACACCCGTCCTAAAAATTTATTGCATTCCTAAAATGTCAGGTAGTCAAAAATATAGCATACGTGGATCATCCACGTGTTTTCGTGGTATCACGGTCTTATTTCGAAATCATCCTCTTCATTCGTATCCATGAAATCTCTTGATTTATATTCTTGTTCTTGCTTTATCTTTTATGTGACTATTTTGTATCCTTCTCGTTCATTTCACAGATTTGTTTGGCAAACTATATTAGCTTAATTGTTCATGCAAATTCTAAGATAATCCCCAAATTATCTGTAAAATTATTCTCCTATCACTTGCTCAAGTCGTCGTTAATGTCGCGAATTTTTTAGTCGCGGAGCGTGATGTCGATATTAGCTAAATACCATGAGTGCTTTCAGTGGGTTGATTTACCGTATTAGTTGATCAGTTTACTTATAGTTCGCTGAGGTCCGGATTGAATTGAGTCGTGTTGTGTTGAATTGAACTGGGCTGGTTAGAAATGTGTTGAATCCACCCGATAGTAAAAACTTTTATTCGTAAAAGATATCTGTTTCGTTATACAAAAGGGTTTATAAGGACTGGAAGTGGTTATCCCATTAGGCAGCGGGCTATTAAGACTCAATTATGACGTAGACAAAATCCGATGAAAAGATTAGGGTGAGGATTTGGATAAAGATGTGGATTTTGAATGAATATTATAAGTGATTGCTAACAAAGGCATTTCCCGAATAGTATTGAGCTCAGATAAAAACAAAAACAAAAAAAAGCGTGGGAATCTAAGGAGTGTAAAATTGCTTAAATGATTCATAATATTGTTGACATTTATTTACAATGAGAAATTTATTTGATGGTTCATTTAGTTAGAGTCTCGCGAATGCGAATTCGCGACAGCTAATAACAACCTTGATTTGTTTTAATTTGTACTACAAAGTCGAAAGAATGCTGCACTTTTCGTAATGCATGAGAATATTATTTATCTATGTAACAGTTATGATGATATCATATGACAGGAAAACAGTTCGCGAGCTGAAAAGGTATTATTTGTCGTAGATCGTAACATATTTGATTTAAGAGGATATATCTAGTCAACTAATAAATATTACGTCCAAATCGAGTGGAATATGTTCGAAATGCTACTTAAGTATCTATATCTGGAGGCAAATTGAGAAAAATTTCAGGGAGATTGAGATAACGAAACTTTCCACAGCATCTTCGGATCTTACATTCTGATCTTACCATGTTGCAGCCAACTCTATCCCGTCCAGGCTATTTCCTTCTTTGATCAGAATCAGGAACGGTCTGATACCGGGTTTAAAGATTCCGAAATCCCATAAGATGTTACTGGTTCGATATTAAACTTCGTAATTTAGTTGGAACTGTAGTGAATAAGTTAAAACATCATGCCTAAATCAAATGAAATAGTTCGAAGTACTAAACTTATTTCATTTTTAAAATGAAACTGTCCATCTAGTCCTATCATATTCTTTGATCATTTTTTACATATATATATATATATATATATATATATATATTACATAGTATTTTGTTCCACTAAACCCCAGTATAACATATGTGCAGCGTTTAAAAATTCATTAAATGACATCAAACAAAAGGAAATCATTGAATAACAGCAAACAAAATAACAAATAACAGAAAATCGAATCCGCTTGTTATTAGCGCTACTTGAACTTTGAACAATGAGCAAACAGGTTTTCAAAATACTAATATTACAGTTAGAGAATTTATTCCTCAAAAATCTACAAGACTCATTGATCATGAATGCAAACTATCATCTGAATTAAGAGATGAATCAACACGAATGGAAGATTTCTATATGTCTCTGTCTTAATATCAACTTTTTCTCCAGAATTTTTAAAACAGAAATCGAACAAATTCTATTTCTTCTACTAATCAGATGTTAGTGAAATTTATCTTTCATTATGCAGTAATATTGCGTTATTGCAATTAAAGAAATCTTGCAAATAGTAAAAGACCTTATAATTTCTGAATTATACTTCTTCATTTGTCCTTCTTCATTTCCAACAATCTCTACAGAAATAAAAATCAAAGCATGAGAAAGTTAGGAAAAGAAATAGGTGGAGTTTCTCACAGCACCCAAATCAAGCATCCCTTGTCGCACTCTTGGTGTGAATATTTCTCGCAATTCTTGGAATTCTTCGGTTAACATAACAGTACGTAACCAATTCGGCAAATATTTTTGGCGGAAAAACTGAAAAGCAAAATAGAACACATAATGAGTGAAATAACGAAATTAAAAAGCAATAAATTGTAAGAAGACTGAGAACGCATTATCAAATTAGATCTCACCTCTGCGCACTGCTTCACTAGTGGTTCGCTGTGCAATTGCACAAATTGTTCCCGACATATCTTATTCATCTGGTCCACTTCGCAGGCATGAGTCCAATAGCAGTCATGTACTGCTGCAAATGTAATACCCAATCGTCGGCAATATAAAGCAGTTAGCATCATATGAGTTGAATCCAGCGAATGCACAAAATTTGGAGGGAATGCATTTACCTGCGAAATAATTTCTTGCATTTTTGATGAAAAACGAGATTTTTAGCAGCAAACACCAAATGAGTATTTAATATGCCTGCAAGGTTAACTTGGGATTTAGATGATTAACATAACATGTCCAACATCGACAGCCCATAATTAACTGTAAAGTAATCCTTTGTGTGAATAACGACAAATTTCAGAAAAAGAAGTTCTTAACATATTTGCAAGCTGCAATTCACTGGGGAACAAAAGTCATCATTGCTATTATTTTATCTAGTGTAAAAGTAAGAAGTGTTTATTACAATATAGCAAAAATAATAACTTAAAAACGATGGAAAAATAACGAAGAATAAGTTATAAATAAATATTAAAGATAACAAAACACCGAGTACTACGGAAATTATAATGAATGGTTTTAGTGTGGGATTATCTTCGCTGATTGAATATCTCTCCCGATTTTCTCTCTGCTACTGTCTATTTCAAAACACTTATTACTGGCGTGCATTTATTGAAGCCGATATTTATGATGCTAACAAGCAACATATCACTGATTAAAAAATTCCGTCACAAATCTTACTTTGATCAAACTAAATGACAAACAAACCTGTTTAATCGATTTAGGTAGCCGGTAAACTTTATTTTCTTCCATTCTCGTCTCCAAATAAGGTTGATAAACCGGTAAACCGAGAGGTGTAATCCATTCTACAGTATGCATCAATTTAACAATGGCTTCCGCACAATCCCGAAACCAATCCTTCATTTTCCTGAAGTTAAAATAAAAAGTTTTATAATAAATGAGCGAAGTAGACGAACAAAAACAACTAAATGCAAATGAAAGTTAAATCTTACATCGAACTAGTGAAAGCATCGTTTAAACTTCGAAAAGTCTTGTCTGCCAAATAGGTCGCGTATTTCATACGCTGAAAAACAATTAAATAGAATCCAGGAACAGATACTATAACGATTACCTTATTGTAAACCGTTTCCCAAATGAACAAACAGACTAAAAGGCAATACTTCATCCGAATCCATTCCAATTGCTTTTAGCTGCCTTTCAATTTGTCGCCGGGCTCCGTTCATTGTTACGCCATAAACAGTGGTCATTACTGTTTGTTTGATCACCTGAACAGCATTGGAATGGAACTCATTTCAGATAATATGTCAAAAACTCATTTCAGATAACTCTGCTAAATTCTAAATTCGGAAAATTTAAATCTATATACCTTTCTGGAAACAGAACCTGGCATAACACCACGCAACGATAAAGCTAAATCATGAACTTCAGAATCAGGATTCTGCTCATCTTTTAGACGTTTATGTTCTACCCTGAAATGCATTATACCAAATTTGAAGAGTACATGTCGATAAATATCAATCTTTACTGAAATTTCTAAACAATGAGAACAGCATACCTAACAGCGACACTGGAATAAACATCAGATGGCTTTTCGGCTGGTACTAAATTCACTTCTTTTCCACCTTCTTGATCCCTACCTAATGCTGCATAATGCTGTAACCCATTGCATGAACCATCTTGATATATCGGTAAATGACTAACAAAAGTCATCGGATCATCTGCAATGCATAAAAATGAATAAATACCATGCGTAGAAGAGATAACAAAACAAATTCTAAAGAAAAAAAACAGTGATAGAACATAAAAATAGTTTCAGCGCTGCAAAGCATGAAGATTGCAATCAAAAAGAAGAAATTGAAGATATGGTCCAAAAAGTAAAACATTCTTAGCAAACCACTTTTCTTACTTGTGACGAATCAGCATCCTACTATACACTCCAACAACATCAAAATCATTTGAATAAATGTATATTCTTGTAAATAAGTTCTGATAGGTAAAGCAGAGAATGAACTCAGATCATGTCTCTTTCATTATAATGATTTCATTACAAGGCTTGGACAATGCAATAGCTAAAAATCTACTTAATTAGCAATTGCATGGAATATTGTTAAAATATGTAAGCAAACAAAAGTGGCGTGAAGAATTTAAGTTAGGTCAATAATAATGAATGAAACACGGAAAAGTTGCAATTGTATCCAAAGCGATGACTATAATATAATTACTAAAAAAATGATATTTGTTTTTGAGCAATTTGAACTTGTTTAATTCGAAGTACCGGAATGTAGAAAGAAGTACTCCGTATATAATAAAGTTCAAAAAGAAAAAACTTACTAGTTTGCAAAGCATTTCTAATTTCAATACATGCAGATAAAGTCTGCCACGGTTCTTCCGATTTCACCCACCACATTTCACCTAGATGATAACCACGAATCAAATTTTCAATTTCCAAAATATGCAATAAAAGTATAGCGTTACCGATTATAGTGTTATGATTACCTGATAAAGGGCTGTTAGCACTTTCCAGAATTTTCGGCAATATTTCGTCAGCATATAATGTACGGGTGAAATTTGATTCTTCTTTTAGAATACCCGTTAAATTTATACAATGAAGTTTCAGCCACTGTAAACCATTATGACCTAACGGTCGGCCTAAAATGATGAATCTCATATGCGCTAAAAATTTACTAGATTCTCCCTTTACATGTACTCCTCTTCCGTTTTCTTATTGAGTCAACATTGTATTCACTATGAATGCCATTTTTCTGAAAAAGAAAAAACGGGCCTTCTGCAAAAACCAATAATGAACGATTCAAATCGTCTCCCATGTGATTCAAGTAAGGTGTTATCGGATATACACGTCCTCGAAAATCCATACTATGTGGGAAGAAAAGAACACTCCTTTTGAAGTGAACTGCCATTGTTAAGCGATAAAGCAACCAGCACCACAATGAATTTAACTCGTTTCTGTAAGCTAATAATCAGAAATTTGAATCTTGCCGTCCTCTTTTCTTTCAAATTTAGGTTTTTGCTGGTTTGCAAATCAGAAAAACACAGAGGAAGAGAAGATGAAAATGGTAAGGGCAATTGAGAAAACTTAACTTCAGGTGACCACTTAGGAAACTGTTGATGAACTTTACGACTGAACAAAATCGGACTTTAACTTTTGAAGTTAAAATGATTACATGAAAGTCATAAAATTTATAATTCATCTCCAGATAACCTTTTTTCATAGCTTCATATTTCGCCCTTGAATATTCTCTCCATTCATTTATGGGTAGCTCATCTATTTCCATATTCCCAAATTTAGCTGTGTAATCAGGTATTGAAACACGATTTGGATGAATTGGTATCGACAATTTCTGCAACAACTCCTCATCCGCTTTCGCTTGGGCCATTTCGAAAACCTGAGGCCCAGAACAATGATTGCAACAAGATGTTAGAAAATAAGAAAAATTTAGCAATACAAATAGAAATGCGCGTCAACTAAAATCAGATAAGTTATTCTACCTTAACAGCCACATCAAGAACAGGCTCATTTATTTTCCATGGCGTAACACCCAAATCATTCAGTGCGTCGAAAACTGGCCGAGCTTGTTTGCTGCAAATTTTTTTCAGATAAATGATACCAGCTACAGCTCAAAAATTTATAAAACACATAAAAGTTTACCGTGACTTTAATCGTTTCTTCATTTCATAATTCACGTTAATGCTTGGATAATCGGGATGTGCTCTTAACACATTAAAAGAAGATCTATAATAGGGTCCACCTTCTCCAGAATCCAACCATGGTCGTGGAGGTACCTGTTGTGATTTGAACGCTTCAAGAACATACAAAAAGAATATAAATTCAAAATAAAGAAATTACTTAAAATTAAAAAGAAGGTACAAATTATTATGCAAAATATTCTATTTAGCGATTAACTAAGGTTGAAGATATAGACTAGAAAACTAACTTCCATAGGCAACAAATCTGTGGAGAAAACCATCCATTCAAATTGATGCTTACTCACAATTTCCATCATTGCACTACATATTTTTATCATTTTTGTTACGCATAAAATGTCCCCATCAAGCAAACTTTCTTCGTTTACAACGTCTTTATAAGAGAATACAGGAATATACATACTCTTTCCACCTGTAAAAAATGATGTGCCTTAAAAATAAATAACAAAACATTACTGATTTTTTTCCTAAAATACTTTCATCTCTTTGTTGATTTCTTTCTTAAAATTTTATAAATTTGCTACATACCACTTTTAACATGCATTTTACATGCTTCTAAAATGACAGATGTTAAAAATGAGCCGAGCTGTTCACGTATTCCAGATCCAAAATCAGCACATGGAAGTTTTAGCTGAGGATTTATGTGCATTCGAGAGGCGCAATGCATCCACCATTCACGTACAGTGTGCTGTCGTGAAACTTCTGGATTTCGAAAGTAATTAACGTAGTCAGAGAAAATTTCATCTTGCAACTGCAATGATACAAAAATAACCATCAGAAAATCCATGCAATTTTGCTTAATTATAGTGATAATAACATATACTTACCTTATCTATGGTTTTTGATACTTTTTGCAAAAACATTTGGCCAATGAAATTCAAAATAGGACTTGCTAAACTGTAGCGAAATGTTGTTGCAGGAACTAATTCTTCACCTTGGGCACATATTGCCATTATCGTTGACATCATAAGCGAAGTGCAAATTTTAAGATCCACAACACTCATAAAATCCTTCACTGCAAAACACAAGTAATACACAACAAAGCTTAAAGAAATCAACATAATTATCTTTGCGCAGTTATAAATAATAAATTAAAATTTACGTGGATATTGACGTAATTCTTCCACACGTGATGTCAAGCATTCTAACACATTTTTGTACCAGTTCCACTGTTTGATCAAACCTTCCACCGGAATTTCACTCGATTTTCGATTAAAGTTTTTTACAAATAAATAACGGTCGGCTTCCCTTTGTAATTGTTCAGTAAATTTCTTTTGTATTGATCCTTAAGCAACAGTTTATTGTACTAAAATATACCAAAATTTTAATTAAACTAGAAGGATAAAAATATACCTCTGCAAGAGCGATAGTGGAATATGGTGATCCATGATATTCATCTCTCGAAGCAGGTTCATGCAAATTACTTACAAGTTTGAGATCCTGAAGAAAAATACTTTTGCAATAACGATTAGCTACTCACAACAATAAGGAACAACTGCTGCTTATAAAAGAGTTCAAAAATACTTCAGATATTACAGGATAGGTATTTTCCACAATATCTGTTTAATCACGAACATTTATAGATTTTTACCTTATCATACGGCCATTCTTTCTCTTCATCTCTGTACACAACATTTTTGCCAAAAAGTTCACGCTCTCGAAAACGGATCACTACTTGGTCATCATCAGTAAATAAAAATCGATTGTAAAATCGTGGTAAGGAACCTAATCCAGCCTGAAAGCATTGTGATCGATATTAAAAGTAGGCGCTTTATTAAAGTTACACTGACAAAATTCTGGATTCACAAATCAACATCCCATTAAAAATCAAAATTAACCTGAGAAGTTAATTTACGTCTCAATTCAATGTGTACATCGTCGATATCATTTGATTTCCCATCAATTGTTCGAATTTCAATCCATTTTTCGAAACGATCCAGAAGAAGTATCCAGGCAGCTTTCGTATCATCTCCTTGTATTGGCATTTGCTCCATTAAATTTGCTAATGAGAAAAATAATTGTAGAGGTTCTCGTGAGTTTGCTAGTGATTGATTTCTTGAATAATGGCTATACTGGCGAGCAACCAGCAGTAACGCTACACTGAAGATCTGTAAGGACAAAAAACTGCGAAGCTTCAAATCCTACTTATTCCGGATAATCGAATGACAGAAACTCAAAATCTAGTAAAGTCTGGATAAATCTGAATTAATGGAATACAATATCTGAAAGATACCTCATCATCTTCTCGATCAGCAAGCGATTTTTCACTGAGGGAGTCAAGATAAGCATGTGTGTAAGCAATCAAATTTCTGTAATCATCTTTGAGTGCGTACCTGGAGAAAAAATATAAGGACGTTGAAGATATATGCAAGTATTATTTCAATATTCATATAATAAAAGAAGAGCGAATAATATTACTTCCGCCGTATATGTTTGAGCTAAAAAAAGCAGAAAAATAAGCGGAAAATTTAAAAAATGATTTTATCTCATATACTATTTCAAAGCAGTAATGTCCCATCATAACTTTTTAAATAATGAAATTATGAGAGTATCCTCATTCGTCGCAATAAATATTCAACGAATTTTCATAGAATATTATTGATGAAACACAAGTGCATATACGATTTATAGTAAAAGCATGTATAAAATATTAAATTACCGAATCAAATTACATTGTGCCGTATTTCGCTTCACTAATTCACCATACCGCTTATATTCGTTTTTCAACTCTCTTACAAGGACTGCTTTTGTCCGTTCTTTCCATGTTGCTTTCTTTTTCACAACTTTTTCTTTTCTCGTCGATTTTGCAACTGGTACAGCAACTGAAAAAATAAAGTAATAACGGTATATTCCCTTCCGAACGATAGTTACCATATCATAAGATGGGAAGGCGGTGATCTACATAACATACATGCTAATTATAGATAATTTGGACTCTATATATATATTTACAGAAGGTCAGAAATTAACCTTTTTGAGAGATAATTCCTTTAGCCGTCAAGCTAAAGTTTATATTTTACACATTGTAATTCAAAATAAAAGACACTTACATATTTTCTTTGAAAAAAAAAAAACATAAAATTAGAAAACTTTGCCGAAAAAATTGATTTATTTGGGAAAATTTATTGTAATAGCATTCGAAATGCCGTATAATCTTAAGAATGCTAAGTGAGATTGCACAAGTTTTAGAGCATTCGTATACGATTATCACAAGATTATGTATGCGATCGGATAATAAGAAAAGAGAATGTCACCAGTGGATCTCGTGGATTCTGTCGTATAACAATATGTTTTCCGCAAAACCTGTTTCATCCATTCCAATTGTTTCAAGATATGGAGATGCTTCATCTGAAAATCGCTATCGCATTAATTCATCCTTCGCGTTATTTCCAAATATCAGAATATTTCGAACTATTCACCCCGCCCATCAGGATCAACCTGCCCCTTCTAGCGATTTCACCTGGTAAACCAACAGATACTCGACAGCAATCTCTCTTCTATTCTCACACTCTCAGTCTCTGCATATATGATCAATATGATTATTTTGTCGTCTTCCGCAATTTTTGTTTAACATAATACCTTAAACTCTCACTATTTTCTGCTGTCTATTCTTTTTCTCTCTTTTTTCTATTGCTCAGCCATTGAACTTACCCTAATCATTCTCCTAATAGTTTCTGCTGTCCTTTATATGTTACAAACTATTTTTTAATTTGCGTTTATGACTGCCCCACTCTTCAAATCACTAACTCATTTTGCGTTGCGAAGATCCAATCTTTTCGCGGGAAATACGATTCCATATGAAATTTGAAATCATCCGGTGACGTTATTATCGTTTTGTAGTCGCTGGAGCTTATACTTTTGTTCTTTGTGGCCAAATGACTGGATGATTAGATGAGCAACTTTGATAATCCAGGACTGTTCTATCAGGTCAGTTAATGCAGTGTCTTTTTTTTTGATAATATTGTGATTATATGTGAATTGTATATATTTATGTATAATTCACACATGTATCTGTATGTATGTATATATGTATATATACATATATCTGTGAGTATCATAACTTCAAAGGCATAAAAAAAAAAACAAGACAGGGCGATTATCGCATTGTGTGATTGCTACAGGAACGATTTTTCGCAGCAGACGAGGATGTGCAAGATGAGGACGTGAACTAATTGCCGAGCATAAAGAAACCGTTGAGTTGTTTCGGAATTTCATCCGTGAATATAATGTTGGTGGATTTGGTCTCGTTTATAGGTAAGTCAAATTCTTCGTTTTTTTTCAGCAGAAGAAATTTAGAAATAGTTTTGAGAATATTGCAGCATTTTCATATCTTATCTCAAAAACTAAATTTTTCAATAAATTCTGATCAGGAATGATTTTTATCCGTATTTTTTGATTGGAAAAAAAAAGAGTTTCAGAGATCAGCTAAAAAGAAACTGTAGTCTTGGGAAACATCACGTGGAAATATCCATGGATGACTTGAAAGGTTTCAGTGAGCCGTTAGCCAACAAATTACATCAATATCCTACACGATTTCTTACTGCTGTATGATTTGAAATTTTTTTGAGCTTTTTTATTAATATCAGTGGAAATCATTTTAATTACAGTACCCTTTACAGCTTGAAGAAGCGGCGAGACTTGTTGCTGATGAAGTAATGCAAGGTGTAGAAGATGTGGCCGAAATTCATGACATACAAGTGACACTTCGTACTGACGAACTTGCGCACAGTATTCGACAATTGAAGGTGAGTCAGGTTGACAAATACTAGTTTCTTAGATAAATCGCAGCATTTTGAAGAAGCATCTAGCTTTTTCTTTCCAGAGTGCCCAAGTATCTCGCTTGGTTAAAATATCCGGAATTATCGTCGCTGCATCACAAGTAAGAGCAAAAGCCACTCGTATTTCGATTCAGTGCCGAACATGTCGACATACCATAAATAATCTTGATTTGAAGCATGGACTTGATGGTTTTACATTACCACGGAGTTGTGGAGCGTAATGTTTCGCTCTTTTTTGTTTTTTCGAATGAAATTTTTGCTGAATAAAACTGTGATTAAAAGAGATTTCGATTTCATTTTGTGAAAAATAATTCTGTTCAGCAATCAGACTGCTCAGCTGCAACGATGCCCTATTGATCCGTATCATATCATACCCGACAAGTGCCACTGTATTGACTTTCAAACATTAAAGCTTCAGGAAAATCCGGAAGATGTGCCTCATGGAGAAATGCCTCGTCATATGCAACTTTACTGTGATCGGTTAGTTTATATAAATGTCTTAGTTACTAAAAGTTCTGATGAACGGATACTTCTTCAACTTTTGTCTCTCGGAAATTGATATTATCGTTTTTAAGGATTTTTTCTTGTAAAAAAAAAAACTAGAAGCGTACCTTTCTTCCATACTTAAAGTAGGAATTCATAAAACTTTGCCGAATTTTTGAAAACTTCTCTAATAACCCTTTATTGATTTGTAGCCATTTAACAGACCGCGTTGCACCAGGAAATCGCGTTATGATTGTTGGCATATATTCTATAAAACGAATGTTCCAGAAGCAGGTAAAATAAATTTTTCTAAAATTATTCAAAGTCCGAAAGATTTCTACGAAAAAGAAAGATCTAGAAAATCTTTTTTTCTTCTTCATTCGATTCTTTGGTTTTTCAGAAAACAACAGATAAAACACTATCAGGTATCCGTGCACCATACATTCGTGTACTTGGAATCCACGTACAAACAAGTGGTCCAGGGCGTGCCGAACAGCGACAGTTCACTGTTGAGGAAGAGAGGATATTCAAGTATTTTGCTATTTTATAAATTTAAGATTATTGATTCGTAAAAATGAAATAACGAGATGCGATTATTTTAGGGACTTAGCCAAGAAAGTGAATATATTTGATCTTGTCTCTCGGAGTATTGCTCCGTCGATTTATGGTGCAGAAGATATCAAGAAATCAATCGCCTGCTTGTTATTCGGTGGTTCACGCAAAAGGTTCTCATTAGATTATATATTTTTGTAAAATTCGATTTTTGTTGTATGTCATTTAGATTGCCAGATGGATTAACTCGACGTGGTGATATTAATATTTTATTGCTAGGTGATCCTGGTACTGCCAAAAGTCAGTTATTGAAATTCGTAGAGAAGGTATTTTTTCGTATTTGATATTAAATTTAATATTTTAAAGCATTCGTATCATTTTACCATCATTCAAATGATAGGGGTGATATTCTCTAGAAAAATGGAAGTAGCTAAATTAATAAAATAGTCTGAGATTGATAACCATTTTCTACGAGCTAGAAATTACACTTTTAGAAGATTGGTTATTTCCGGAGTGTTTTAATATTTGTTAAACAAAAAACGTCGCTTATAAGCGCATAATCCGAAATAGAAATCACATACTTTAATTGACATTCTTTCATCTTGAAGTTATCATTATTCAGACGGCAGTAGAAAAATTATTATAAATTGAGATGTTTTTGGAATGCTATTAAATTCATGTGATATTAAGGTTGCACCGATTGCTGTCTACACATCGGGTAAAGGTAGCAGTGCTGCTGGATTGACTGCCTCTGTGAATCGCGACCCACAATCGGTAATTTTTATATTATCAAATAAATACTTTTTCTCGCTATATAAAAGTGTTGCTTTATTACTTCCTTTTACATTTAATTTTTTCATTTTTCTTCATTTAATTTTTTTCATTTTTCTTAAGTTTTAGCGGTCATTTATAATGGAAGGTGGTGCTATGGTGCTTGCCGATGGTGGGATCGTCTGTATCGATGAATTCGATAAAATGAGAGAAGATGATCGAGTGGCTATCCATGAAGCGATGGAACAGCAAACAATCAGCATTGCCAAAGTGTTGATTAAGACCATTTTTAATTGGTGAAAAAGTTAGCAAATATGAATTAAGTGGATAATGAATAACTATAAAAGATGGTTTCTGTTCTAGGCAGGCATTACTACAACGCTTAATTCGCGTTGTTCCGTATTGGCAGCGGCAAATTCAGTATACGGTAGATGGGATGATTCGAAAGGTGATGAAAATATTGACTTCATGCCAACGATATTATCACGATTTGATATGATTTACATTGTCAAGGACACTCACGATGTTATACATGATACGGTGAGCTCGTTTTCAAAACAAGAATATTTTTGTTAATTAAAAATGAAATAAGGTTACTACTCATCTATTTTTTCTTATGTATGTTTTGATAGGAGCGTTTTTTAAAATCATTTGCTATATGTGTTGTCATAATAGACTTAGAACTGTCAAATTGCATCTATTTCAAATTATGGAATTAGTGATGCGATGACATTAACCGACTTTATTATCAATTAATTGACGAGATTTCGTTTTCAGTTTTCATGATATTTTTATTTAGTTGGAATTGTCTGACTTGTTTAAAAAATTAAATTCTATTTTTGGTAAAATTTTTATTATAGACATTAGCTAAACATGTCATCTCGGTACATGTGAATGCCTCCAGCAATCGTTTGCAAGATATGGCTGTTGAAGGAGAATTATCGTTAGAGTTGCTGAAAAAGTGTGTTTTGTTTTCTTTTTCTTTTATAGCACGGTTTCTTTTTACAGAGTTATGCCGTTCTATTCATATATTTAGATATATTGCACATTGCCGTATTACATGTGCACCAAGATTATCAGTTACTGCAAGTCAGAAGCTCATCCATAATTATGTTCGACTTCGCAATCCTGTAGTGGATACTGAGCATAAACGTAGGTTGTTTAAAAACTCAATTTTCTTGCATGTCGATTTTTTATTTCGTCGTTTGAAATATTTCCACAAATCGAATGAAATGCATTCAAAATGAAATTTTTCAGAGACAACAACTCGATCTGCTATCCCAATAACAGTACGACAGTTAGAAGCTATAATACGGATAAGTGAATCGCTAGCAAAAATGGAATTGCTCCCTTTGCTACAGAACGTCATGTTGATGAAGCACTTCGTCTCTTTCGAGTTTCTACTATTGAAGCTGCTGCTTCTGGAAACTTGATCGGTATATTTTATATTGAATGTCTAGTACAATTATATAAAAGCAACTGATAGTTGATGTATTTTTAAGGCTCTTCAATACACCATTGATTTTTTTATAATTTTTTTTGTACGTTACTTAAAATTACTATCCAAATAAAAACAAAAATAAATGAATGGATGAGCTTTTATTCTAACATTTTACCTTATCTAGAGGTTTGCTTTCCGTATTTATAATAGGCAATTCTAAAATGTTATTAAAAGGAGTTTATATTAGGCATCGAAGGTTTCACCAGTGCTGAAGACCAAGAATCGTTTAGTCGTATTGAGCGTCAGCTGAAAAAACGATTTGCGTTGGGAACTCATGTCTCTGAATATCTTATTGTTCAGGACTTTGTTCGACAGAATTATCCAGAAATGCTTGTCAAGAAGGTATATTTATTTAACTGTGAATTGTGTTATAAAATTTACCTAGTGCGTGAAGATAAAAAAAGTACTACTAATTCGATTTCTAATTTAGGCAATTAAATCGAGAAATCTAGTTATTGTTTAATTTTTTGTTTATGTTTATTGTTTGATCGGAAAATTTCAGTTATTCATCACCAGTAATTCAACAATAAATTTTTAATTTTTTTCCGCATTCAAAAGAGCATGGAATTTTTTTAGGTAATTCAGTCATGCATTCGGCGTGGTGAACTCCAATATCGTATGCAAAGAAAAATGCTATACCGCGTTAAATGATCTTATCATATAGTATTTCATTCTGTAACATATAGTTCGCAAGCCTCAAATATTAGTCCAAATTTCTTATACAATAAGAGAGTTCAAAGCGCAATTCTTTGGCCAGTGTTATGCAAAATTAGTTGTTTTCAAAAAAATGATGCATTCTTTTAATATTTTATATTTTTGTACTTGCAGATATTACAAAAAATCTTTCATAAATGATTTTTCGTGACTTATAATTAATAACAGATTAATAAATGGACTGTTGTTTCAAAAATAAATATGTCTAATGAAGTAAACTGAAATAAACCCAACAAGTTGTCATTTTGCAAAATTTTCGATTTGTTACAGAATGATGAGCTGTACTATCACTGGAATTGTTGAAATCTGTTTCATCTTGCTATTTTTCCAGTATTTTTTTGGAGTACTGCATCGATCTGAAACGAAATTGATAAATTACAAGAACTGATAATGATTGCAAAACAGGGCGCCATTTTTTTATATAACGGCAATATGCAAAGTTTAAGATCTTTAAAATGAAACAATAGTTTGATTTTATTTTACTTATAACATGATCATGTAAGTAATAATACTTTTGCTTACATGCAATACGGTATAGATACTCCAAAATATTGAACTTGATATATAAACTATCATCATGAATAACCTATTTGGTTGTACACCTGTAAGATCAAACATAATGTAGAAGTAGTATGCCGTTACGCCCGTACATCGCAAAATTTCCTGATATGATGAGTAGACCCTTAAAAGTGTCATCATATTAAGTGGTTTAAACTTTTAATTTTTATCACTTCCAGTAACGAGTTTGAAGTAAACGAGAAAAAAAAATGTTTACTTTTTTATTTGCTGTTCCTTTATTTGTGGTTTGCAATTTTCATATAATCAATAAGCGTAACGAATTTACTAAATACTGAACGAAATTTACTTAAGATAGTGCTTTAGGTAATCGCAAATTCATTTTACCTTCTTAGAAAGACTATCACTTTCAATTCATGATTCTTCCCTAAATTGGCAAAATTTTCCTGCTTAAGTGACGATTCATGCAATCGTCCTATCTCTCTCGGTAATCAGACAGGCATCACGCTAATCCGAAGAGCAATGTCGTATATTATTCAACCATGAAATCGTAGCAGTGATACGCGGAGAAGGAATACTGTAAGCGTTCTATTCTACCGCTAGTCTTCCTTTTCTGTTCGTTAGTTCCTCTTTGAAATTTGTAATCGGCAAGTATTAGCGTAATATTTATTCCAGTAGTATGTGATCTACAGTTTCCTTTACTGGCAATACTAACAACTGTGATATCGAATCCGGAAATTAAAATTGGCTGGATACAAGGACTGTTGAAAATCATAAATTCTTAATATTTGTGTGTTTAGGACGTTCCTCATTCTTTTTCCAATGATGGAGCCTTGATAATGGAATTATCGATATTATCTATTGATTAAACTCAATAGCTTGTATCGTTTGTATTTTATAGGCGAGGTAACATATATGAATTAGTCGATATATAACACGTCGAGCATTTGAAGATGAATTAATTATTTTCATCCCAAATTTGAACGTGAAGAAAAAATGAATTTGTCAAGCATTCGAAGGAGAAACAGAAACATTATTTGTTCTGCTTAAATACTGTTTGAATGAGGTATTATAATTTGAATGTATAAAAAGTAATGACAACAAACTTGCGATCGAAAAAAGCTCCCAAACATTGCATTGTTGTGATAAAGAATGCTAATTTGAGGCTGAAATCGATGTAACACAGTTGGCCACGATCGAATTCGAAATGAAAAAATATAGCTAGCAGCAACAGGAAATGTCCAAAACAGTATATCTTTTTCCAGTTGGAAATTTCTGGATTGTAGCGAATCACCCTATTTTCAACCTGAGGTGCAGATTCAGATTCACTAAAGCAAATTTAAAAATTAAAAGTTTAGGAAGTTTCAGAAAAGCTGTTAGCTACTATCCATTTTTTTACGAGAAGTGGAATTTATTAAAATCAAAAAATCTTTGAAAAAGATGAAATTTAATTCACCGGTGGGATGCCTTCTTCATGGTCAACCATTGAGAACCAGTGGAAGTACCGTCGTACTTTCATTCCAGGCATATATATTGCTGGATAGTAAATAGCTTTTAATTTTTCAATCCCTCGAAATATTGGCTCGCCTTTTTCCGCCTTCATTCTCCATTTGACCAACAGAAGATCATATAAGGTGTGAAACTGAAAATTTGTTTCATATAAAAATTAGACTTTGTGGGAAAAGTTGCCTTATTGTTAGTTATCGTGAAGAATCGGAAGGAAAATATTTGTTCAAGTCGCTGGATTATTGAATACAGTGACATTTGGTAATATGAAATGGAGAATAAAATTAAACTGGTTTAAGTAATTTTAATCAGTGAGGGTCAATAATTGCATCGAGAAAGACGAATCTGATTTGAGATGAGGAAGATCAATGTTTCATAAGTCGAAGGAAAGATGTGTAGCGTTCAAGAGGCAAATATTCTGCTAAAAGAGGAAATTAAGAGTCGACCTTGAACGAATTTCAAGAGCACATACATTGCTAATACCTTACAATATTATATAGATTACATGAGACAGAATTAATTTTCTATTCAAGAGGAAATTGCTGGGAATTATTTTCTCAGAATTGCTGGGAATTATTTTCTCAGAAGCAATAATCTCATAATTTTGTGAAATTTTTCTTACTATTGTATATGAGATTTGTGAATAAGATAGATTATTTGACAGATGTGAGAATCTCTGTATGAAGAAACGAAGTATATCTTTTGTACAATCTGAATATTAAGCAAATGATTCATCACTTCTATATAAGATGTTATGTCCTTTATTCAAGAAGTGTTTTTAATAATAAATTCTTTAACTACATACCATATCACTATTTCTTTCGTTCCTATCCGACATACTTCATTATTTAAACAAATCGTTGGACAATTTTATGTGAAAAAAATAACACTGAAACCCCGAATCCGAAAAAGAATGAATCCGAAGAAAGTTTGCATGCATTGCATTAGGAGTGGTGTTGAGAGTTCGTGCAATATGATGGAAGAAGTGCATAATTAGTATTGAATCATAATATTACAAATCCTCTAAAGTTAAATGTTTGTGTTATGTTTATATAAAAAAATAAAAGCTTAATATCGGATGTGTTTTCAAGGAAAATAGAATCCTATATTATCATTTTACAATCAGAGCTATGAAAATCTGATTCTTCGATGTTTTCTAGTTTGAATTATATTCTTTCTGCAAACATTAGTTTCTGATCAGATTTGAATTTCACATTTCGAATATTAAGCATATTTTGAAACAGTTAAATAATTTAGAAAGAAGGATAGAAACCTGAAGATAAATCTGATTGAAAGTCATTTCCTGTTTTATGATTCCAAAAACTGGTTTTTCAAGCTGACGCTCCGGTTCAAAAGTGCCGAACATTTTATCCCATATAATGAATACTGCTCCATAATTACGATCAATGCAATAAGGATTACGACCGTGATGAACACGATGATGAGATGGGGTATTGAGGATAATTCCTAGTGCGCCGTAATTGTCGAATAACTGCAGTTTTGGAAATTATTAATAATAGTTTTCATTTAATGTCACTTATTTTGCTATTTATACGGGTATTGGATTTGTTGTTTTTATTAAACAAATTAAGCGCAATTTGGCTGAAGAGTTTCGAATTCAAAATTTTGCAGAAGTTATTCTTATTTACAATAATATATTCAACTTTTAGAATATGTTTCGCTTGCCGTATTAACAATATTTAATTGAGAATTCTTTCCGTTGTCACTGAATCCTTCAGAATGATTTGCACCGATGAAAAGAATGAAAAAATGCGTTTTATCTGAATTTTTCTCTCTATCTTCTTATTACACTACCGTTATAATTGATCGTATTTTTTTCAGAAAGTTTTTATTATTAATAGATAATAATAAGGAACATACAGTGGTATGCAGAGTAAACTGATAAATTTCACTGAAGTATCGATGAACAAGAAAGATGGATGGCGGTATAAAAAATGCTTGTAGGATATCATAGATGGCAAGTGCAACATCTTGAAAACAAAAATTATTAGCGCTTAAATGATAAGCAATAATTATGCAGGGAAAACGTGTTTGATATTTTCATTTTTAATGGCTATTTTCAGTGTTATTTGTTAAAACGTTAACCTTGAAGAGCAGCTTGTCGTAGAGCGGTTGTATAGTTGAAATATTCGGAACTATGATGCATCGTGTGAATTCCCAAAAAATCCAATTTCTGGAAAATAGGAATAAATTCGGAAATGTTATTTTAAATATGATATATGATAATTCGGAAAAATTTTGATCAAAATTTGAAGTGAAAAAGTAAATCAACGTATCGTGAACAGCACGATGTCCAAGATAATACATGAAATCTTGGCAAAATAAGCAAGAAATCCAAGTTAATGGTGAATCCCACGAGTTTTCAATTAATCGAAAATTGTTCCAAATAAAATCATAAACAAATATTGCGATCGTTCTGCCGCCAAACCTATAAAATTCGAAGAAAAATTCGAAGCAATTTTCTATTTACAAGTATTTTTTTCCTGTTCTTACTTTGTTTTCAATTTTTCATTAATTAAAATGTCATAATGTCAGTTGCGTGTTTTAACAAGAAATCGCATTATTTAGTCAGTTTAATTCACATCTTTCAATTATCGAGAAATCATCATATCAGCTTCGATGGTTACCCAACTTATTACCTAAGATGAAGCAAATAATGCGAATCTACAGATGATAGCTTCATCGAATTTACTAGCAAAAACTCGAGAAAAATTTAAAGTATTGATCGGCAATTCATGTATAATCCAAGTAGGCTGAATCGGAAATTCTTTATGCCAAACGACGAAACACTGCTTTTATGTTTGCTAAATTTTTTTAACAATCATTTAACACTGGAACATGTATGATGATGAGCAGACGAATTTTTTTAGAATATATCTCTGTTCATGACCTATCACTTAATTAAGACGAGATAGATTTTGATCTCTATATGAAATAAATTTCTCAAAACTTTCGTTCTTTATGATATCTGACGTCTGAACAGATCATTTTAATAACATTACTTTCATTAAATTCTCCCTCTTCAAATAACTGTACTGTTATGTGTAATCTCAAAAGACTGATGGGATAAGTGCCACGAATTTCAAATATGAAATTTAAAATCCACGAATGAATTGGACTGTATCAGCAAGCATGAGAAAAGGCTGCAACTTTTTCTATCAAAAATAATTTCTGTGTTTTCAAATGAATTGATTATGAAAGAGAAGGCACACGTTAATGTAAGAAAATTGTTGACAAATTTTTGGGTTATCATCAGAAACTTCATGTATCGAACGATAGGTTAGATGGAAGCTGCTGTTCGATACTTCATTTTTGCTTCAATTTATCTCATCGCTTCTCCATTAATTTTTTTTTATTTTTCAACAAATTTAGGAAAATTTACTTGAAACACTGCGAGAGAATACCGGCAGAAATTGACGTAATAGAATCGTTGAGGGCAAATCGATCGTTATGTCCACGCAATAATAAGAAGCAAAATTCGAAGATGATAAATAGTAGCCACCAAACGCTGACCTATAAATTTGGAAATTCAACAGGAGTCTTTAAATTTCCAGTACTATTTGATTTCAAAAGTTTTTCAATTTCCAACAGCATCTGATTTCAAATCTTTGAAAATATGAAGAGGATTTTGAGACTTTTAGATAATGAAGATTATTTCTCCAAATTTTCAAAACTATTTGGAACGTTGGTCGATTATTGTTTGTTAAAATGAAGCCAGTAATCATTAACTTACTTTTTGATTCACTACGTTCTCATTGCAAAAAACTGCAAAAATATATATGAAATATCTTTTGAGGTTTTTTTTTTTATATATAAAACTAAAAGAGTATATACAATATCATCAGGTCTAAAATTTAGATAAGATTGCTAATATCGATATCACCTGTACATTGTAATTAGGTACTTCATCTGTAGTTTCAAACATCGTTTCATTCGGTGTAATTAAATAATACACATATCGTAGATTGTTTAGATTAAGCCGATATAATATACGTTGACCTAATGAAGTATTTGCAAAGATGTGATCCAAAAACTTTCTAGTACCATTTATCGGTATCGCTAACATTAGCAGTGTAATATTAAGATAATTAATAGTACCAATTATAATATGGAAAACAATTCCCTGGGATTTTCCTGGAACTCTGAATAGAACAATTTTATTTGTACTATATTACTGATATCGATGATAAGCGAATAAATTAAACTTTCCCTTAAAGTAAAAGGAATTATTTTGATTTATGAAATTAGCATGTTTGAAAATTTATTACACATCAGTTAACATTTCATTTATTAAGCATTCCTGCAGCTGCGGTATTATAGTTAGCAACAATTAACTGTAGCTGAAATCACAGCATTTAATGATAACTGATAACTGTCTAGAATGGCAAACATATGGCATTCATCTATCTTATTTGCTTCATTTCCTTCTGGGTTTAGAGGCATGGTTCAACATATGAAAAGAATATGAATTGAATCATCGCGGAATATTATGTTAATTTGACGAAGCGATTGTTTGCTTCTGTTAAAGGAATTCAATATAGCTTGAACCAAGTTTGATCGGGTAAGAATAAATGAATTTAAATTGATTTGACAAAATTAGAAAAAAAAGTCTTTCTAATTCTATTTTACAGTAAGCATGCATTCTATCAGAATTTCAATGGAAGCAAGAATGTGACAAACAAGGAAGAAGAAGAAAGTATCAAATCAAGGTTTTGTTTTTTGAGATATAAGGCACAGATGCAGTATTCTTCCTAGCAATCTTGATGATAACACATGCTTATGACCACTTCACAAAACTCACCACTTGAGGCAATGAATAGAATTCTGAAAAGTCTGTAAAATATTTTATTAGATTTTATCGCATACTGAATACTGAAAGCATAAATTAAAAGCTATTGAGAATGATTTGACTGATATTCTTGCTATCGTCCTCGGAGGAAAGTTTCCATTGATAGTGCGGTGGGTTGACCAAAGTAAAAACGATGATAATTATGACAATTTCGAATAGCAAACATAAAATTCCCTATCATCAACCTACAAGACAACGAATATCCATCAGTTATCAATCTACGGATAAAGTTACACTGTCTCTTCGCCTATTGTTTTCATCCATTTCTTTTACCTCTATCAACTAATTAGGTCAAATGATCCAATTTCTCTTTCGAATAGTCCATTAAATCTTACTCAAACTTCAAATTGAAATTAAATCCATTAAATTCGTCACCCACACACATATAATTTCATGCATTTATGAAAGCGATTAATTTATGAATTTTGAATAGGAACCATCAAATGGACAATGAAATACAAAAGATGGCCCATAATTCATTCTTCTGTTATTCGTTTGGGAATAAAGCTTTGACATGCTCATATACACATACGAGAAAGTGAGTAGAATGGGAAAGTAGTGGTCCGATTGAGATGGGAAATAATCGGCAAAAACTAGGCAAGTTGGAAAAGCTAAGAAAAGAAGGACAATAATTCTATCAGGCAGTAATTTCAAATAACTCCAATTTCTTCTCCAACATTTATTGCGAAATTTTAAAACTTTCTTCGTTATTCAAATAATTTCAGCTAATTTAAATAAAATATATGTTCTTTTCCCAAAATTTCCATTGTCTTCAAACTTAGTTAGATTAAGCATCAGAAAATAAAACTGTTGTCAACAATTTTCCTTGCTATATTAACGTGAAATTTCAGAAAGCATATCACCAGATAATAAATTGCTGAATTTAAACTAAAATTTCAGAATCTTGTCTAAAAAATGAGATCTTTAAAATATGAATTCTGAGAATACTTCTTCGTCTCTATGTAATTGTCCCAAAGAAAATAAGTCATTCATGAATTCTTTTTTGAATTGTTTTTAGGAAACTTAGTAGTAGTTAAGTATACTTTTTATTATTTTAATTATTAAACGACTCCTGAATCTGCCTTTTACTCTGCCTATGCGATAATTTATATTGCAGTGGTTTGATCTATGAAAGTATAATATGATGGAAGATGGATTCGGGTTAAGGTCACTGCAGTGACAACGAAGCAACATACTGCTCCGTATTCCCTCCCTAGAACCCTACTCATATTATCATCAAAACCCTCTCATTAGTAAAAATCTTTTACAATCTATCTGTCATTAGTTAATGCGAGAAATAATTATTCCGGTTTTATCATCACTTCAAAAATATTTTAATTGACTTCAATCAGCCAATATTTCGATCAAAAACTTTATTCTGATAAATTGAAAATATGAGATTTCTTCAGGGACCACTCTGTCTTAGGATGGAAGTTTCTGAATCACAGCAGTTTGAGCAATATTTTTGAATCTGTTGATTATTCCATCTTCTCTGGTATTGGTATTTATAATGATTATACTGTATTTTATCGTGCGATAATCTTGCGATTTAAAATGTTTGTGATTCATGCGATCTTCTCAAAAATGAATTTAAATTTATGCAGTTCTTTCGATAAGTACTTCGAAAGCAAATTATTGTTAAATTCTGGCATACTAAAAATATGAAGCATTACAGGTTGGCATCCTTTATACTTGAGTAGCGGTTTAAAAGTAACGAATTCTCGATGCAAAACATTTGATCTACTTTTTGCACTCATCAATGCTTTCTTCATTACTAATGTTTAAATCTATTTTAGTAGAAATTTAAGAAAACAAATTGCATAATTATGAGAGTTTATTATCAGTAAAACGTTTAACCTATTCATCATATGAAATTAAGAGTTGTAAATTAGATAGGTTGGATGGAATAATTTTGCAGAGATATTGATCTAAGCCGATTGCTAAATTGATAAATTGAGGAGAAAATAAAATGATAATGATGGCTAACAATATCACATCACATTACTATATCCATACTTAACAAATATATGGTATTCATAATTTTTTTTTATTATATATTTTAAACTGTCAGCGTCAATTTCGTTGCAACATTTTATTTTAGGTAACGAGTATTTCTTGCTTATTTTATGATGAAGCACTTATTTACTTGATAATTGAAGATCAATTCATTCTAAAGTGTTCAATTGATACCTTCTATTCACTTCTTGACATTGAAAACAAAATGTCTAAATGGCTTTAATCAGAATTTGTATTGTTACTATTTGCAAGCATAATGCATCTTCGGCACCACTCATAAACCTTTTTCTAAAAACTGATAAAATTGAATATTTGATTCATTCAACAATACTAAAAGCATATTTGAACTTAAGAATTTATCTTGTCATCAGTTCATCCGGATCTGTTAATCAATCATTCCATCGATCGCTTGATATTCACAAATAAATGAATGGATAAAATGAAATTCGATCAATGCTACTGCACTTGAAGAGTAAGAGAGGCTTTCTCGTAACATGGAACTGTTCTTTCGGGATTCTGGAATTTGATAAATAACAAATGTAAAGGAAACCATGTCTGTAACTATTTCGATAGGTAAGCAGAAACAGTCATCAGAAGAGTAGAAAATAAAAGATATTCAGTTAACTTTGCAGTGGTATATTAATCCCGAGAAGTTGAATATTAGTTTTCATCGAGATTATAAGAAAGTTATATTAATAACATTCATTATACTGCAGTTTCTTATGATACGTAACTTTCTAATATATGCGTAAAAAGCATCAGCATCAACAGTATCAGAATCTTCAATAACAGTAGTAGGAGGAGAAAAGAAATAACTGCCATCGATAAGTTGGTTAGGTGACAGAACTTATAAATAAGAAACGAAAATATTTTACATCATCTTATGCAACTCTCACCTGCATGTTATCACGAATGATGAGATAAATGATGATCGTATCAATCTTCATATTCCATAGTCATTGTTAATAATAATAATGATGAGCAATGAAGGTTGATTAATTAGTAAATCTGAATCTTGTCACTCAATTTACTCCTATTAACCATATTTGCATAAACTGTTCCTTTGATTATAGAAATAAATAATATCTTTCTTCCATGCACCTCTTTTCTTTATGTATCAATTTACTTTGATATGATTAGGAAAGATTAGATTGCTAATATAATTAAGGTATTATCAACTCGAAAGATACGATCATCAGTACTATTCTCGATCCATGGTACACCAATAACATTATAGTTTCTGTCCATACTGAGAATGAAGGGTATACTATTACATCACTGTAATATCGGATATCTATCTGCATGTATGTGCATGCTTATCAGTCTAAAAATCAATTTGTTTAAATTACGAAAAGAATTTTGATAAACATGAAATTAGAGATATAATACATGATACAACATCCGATGAGTTTAAATTGAGAAAATTTCAGCAAGGATTAAATAGTTATTGCGAAGAAAGCTGCCAAATAAATCTATGGATGTTGTAACAATTCCTCAGTAAGTGCAATTAATCAATATTGTTTGATCGCATTTGATATTCAAATTGGGCATTCATTCAGCGATAATTTTCGAGATTTATTGATTTGGTGTAATTCGATGGAAAGTGGATCGACCGTTGTAATTCATTCCTTCTGGCATTTTTGAGAATCTTACAACGGGTAATTCAGATCAATTTGTTGTTACATCGCTGCGCTTGCAGGGCTTTTAGTGCGAGAAATTTGCATAAAATTCAGAAATCTATGGCAATAGTGTATGATATGGCTATGTGTGTCTACATACGTATGTATAACTACGTGTACTAAACGTAATGATAGATAATTATTATTAGGAATGGATAAAAGTGTGAACACATATGATATATAATATTTGTAGGAAGTAGTCCTTAAAGGTTGGAAAGAGCGGAAGGGGAAGGATTGAAAGGGAGTTATGCAGGTACAAGTGACCTTGGAGACAGCTGTGACTGGCTGCACCCGGTACCGGCATGTATTGCATCACAATCTGTTGTAACCAGGCGAAAAAGTCTACCTAACCTGTTCTAGTGGAATGAGCATAAACTGACGTATGCCAAAACAGTTTCCATCCCGAAGTTGTAATAGTACAGTTACTCTCCAGGTCATCTTGTTCTCATTAATCAACTCGGAGCATAATGTCTGTTTAACGGATATTCAATATCTATCAAATAGCAGCCTTTCAAAAGTAGGCTTGACGTAAAACAAAGACTCAACAGTAGCAACGATTGAATCCTACTTCACATTACGGCTATCCTATCTATATCATAAATATCAATCATTTCAAAATACATTTCAATTCTAAAATAATCTTTTAAAGTGAATTGTTATTGCGCGAAATGGATAACTTAACACAGAAATGAGAGATGATTGTTTGCCGTTGATTCTATCGAAGATTGATGATATTAAGTAATTTAAATAAGTTTGCATTCTTTGAAAATGTTTGAGGAATTATCTTTTACGAGCATTATCAGTACCATATGATAGTAATATATCTCACGGTGGATAAAAGGCTCGTAATAGAATGGATAGATAAGTTTTATGAAAGTTGAAACGTATTCACGTAGAGCAGTAAGTACTACGTCACTCGAGATGATTTTACTTTCATTTGCTATTTACGATAATGTCTTTGAAATAGCCGAGAATATTATCATATTATTTCGATCACGTATTCTTCGTACAATGCAATAAAAATGTTTTTTTGGTTCATGTTCTAGCTTGGCATTATTCCAGAACTAATTATATTCTATCGTTTTTTCGCCTGATAATTAGTGATCCTCAGATACTAGTAGCTTCTCAAGTTCGTTGATAACATGTTAATTACTTCTATTAGCTTTACGATAATTACCGCTTTCTTTTCTATTATTATTAATTCTGAATTCTTATATTTTGTAATCTTTTCGCGCAAATTTTCTACGATTTGATTTCATCAGAGTTCTTCTTGTTTTTATTTTATTAATATTTTCAAAGGCCTTTATTACTTTTTTGTTCAGAAGATTCATCCAGATGTACTACAGAATAAATCGTTACGACTGACCGGATGGATTCTGCACTGCAAATTCATAATGACAATATCGGAAAAATTTTTTGAATTTCTGATATGATGGATCAAACTGATTCGTTTATTCCGAATATCAACAATAATTGAAAGTGTGAGTAAAGAAGAATGCTACGGTGGATTGGACAGTTTTTCCGAGAGAAATATAACAATACTCACTTCACTTCCTTCTCGAAATTTCATTCCAGTTCAGCAACAGTAGCAGTAGCAGCATCAGTAGCAGCAACAGTAGTAGTAATAGTAGCAGAAGCAGTAGCAGCAAATTTTCCCATTTTGGAATGTTGTTATGATAAGAAGGAAGAGGGTTGACAATTCCGATAATCAAGGGAGCGAGAGGGGACAATAGGGAGGGGCCATCATGCCGGCTATAGGTTGGCTCAGGCTGGCACCCGAAAATTTTGCTGCTGTTGCTGCTGCTGCTACTACTGCTTTTGCTGCTGTTGTAGTAGTTAATAGTTGTTGTTGTGATACTTCGATCGTCGTCCTATCTGTTGTCACCTTTAAAGGTTCAGTAAGACAGAAGGAGGAAATATTGTTAGCTAACTATCGAGACCTATATGTTCGCCTGCTTAAATCTATCTTACTATTTTTCTTTGACATCGTTTGCCCATTTTCATTATTCTCGAGAAAATAATCTCGATATATTTTTCCTAATTTTTTGACTTATAATTTGCTAATTTGCTTTGCCATTTGATTATTTGATGTAAAAACAAATAATAAAAGAAAGGAACATCTTTCTCGTTTTTTCGTCCTCCTTTTTCTTTGCTTCTTATTTCATTCCGAGAATCTTAATCATTCGGTGAATAGACAAGCTTTATAGTCAGAATTGTAACAAACTTGCACTATGTTTGATAAGACAGTAGTCCAACTGGAATCATGACGGCAATAGAATCTTATATTCATGTGAACTTTGCTGTCCACTTCCGCATCATTGAAATTAATTACCGAAATCGATGGAAATTTTATGAGGAAGCAAATATTTGAAAGAATAATTTTTCAGATTTATATTGTTTATTTTTGACGAAGTTACTATCAAAAGGAAAAAGTCAAATAAATGCCTGCAAAAGTACATTGCGGTGACCTATTTTTGGGCGATACGATTCAGGAGAAGACTCGAACTTTGCTCGGTTGGAATGATGAGGTTCTTTCGCTTTCCTAATCTCTTCTAAAATACTGTAGAAATGGAACATGAAAACATTAACGCCTATTCATTTGAAATTTAAGTAAAACATTTTATCATCATAGTTAATATAGTCCATTTTGTTTTGTTACTCACATTTCGAAGGACTAGGCCAATTAACAATTACAATCTTCACATACATATATATACTTTGATTTGTTACTCGCATTTCGAAGGACTAGGCCAATTAACAATTCTAATCTTCACATATTCATTCTCCTTTATCTATACCACATCTATATCTCTTGTATATGCATATTATGATGACATGTTTTGTTTGGCCCAAGATTTTGATTTCAAAAAACATAAGTAACACGAAATGCTATGTGTTCAAATAATTAGAGATAAACATTTTTTTTTTAGTTTTTGTAGTTGAATTGAGTTTCGCTCAATTTTCGCTGAAACGAAAACAATAGTTGACGTAGCATTTGCGATACTAGAACTTCAACAGATACCTTATTCTAAGAATGCTTGAGTGACATTTTTCAGAAAGAAATATTAAATGGCTTAAAATTTATTTAGACTCTTAAATCAGATGCCTTAATATTGTTCTTAACATTATTCAAAAGACTCAATACATCAATCTGTTTAACATCTATTACATTATAATTAATAACAACCCCTTATTATTTCATGATATTATATGGAATGATTAGGAGGACAAGAAAAGATGGCCATCATAGATTTCAGATTGCAAAATTGACTAATTTTTTAAGGACATAAACTTGGGCTGTTGGAATAAGTTTATATTATTTTATCAAATATGTACTTCTTCAAAGAGTTAGGTAATCAAACTTCTCTTACTGTATTTTATATGGATTTGTATTAATGGTTGCGGTGGCTTGCTCTCGACGTTTCTTTACTGCTACTATCATTATTATCAATGTCAACCCCTTCAATTTCCCACTCTTTGAAATTTTTTCAAGAAATAACTTGTCATGTCTTTTCGTCTGTCTTTTGTCTCCGCGCACCTTTCGACGAATAAAAATTTGTCAATAATATTATCAATAAGAATGACAAATATTGCTGCTGTCTACAATCAGTAACCGGCCGATTGATAAAATATTGCTAGGGTGTCATTGATAACAACAACAGTAACTGATAGCTATAATCAGTAAAACGGTTAAGATGAGCCATCGTCACTTTGACAGCCCACCAAACATTAATCTATTCAGTTATTCTTGTCTATCCTATCATTGACAATACTAGTTTTGAAATTTCGACCTATCCTGCATGATATCTGTTTGCTTGAAGATTATCTAAATGATCTTTTTCAATTAATTGTAATAAAGTTTATTGATTTTTTTTGCATTATTATAGCTAATAGAAAAAGTCAATACTTTGTCATACCTTCTATCAAGTCATCCGATTTGATCTTTACCAAAACTATTTCATTTTCAGCATTGTCCTACGATTACTGTGAATGCTGCACAAAAATTCGTCAAAAGATGCAGAGCGTTGTATGCTTCATATAAATAATTCTCGACGTCATCCTTATATGATTCCAGTTGGACGCTTACGACGTTATAGTGCTAGTTCAAGTTCCACCTGTAGTAGCAGTAGCAGTGAATATTCACAACCATCGCCAAGTTACAGTATTGCTTCTTACGAATCATTAAGTCCGGAACCTCTGGTTTCCCTTATGCCGCAACTGATTGCCAATCACCCCATTTAGTACCATTTGGTCCAGCAATACCAGCAACAACGGCATCTATAAATAATACCACCTGTCGGTCGCCAGCACGAGAAGCACAAGTTTTCGAAAGGTTGCGACAGCTGGTACCAATGTTGCCATTTGATCGAAGTGCTTATCAGGTTTGTTTTAAATTTTCTAGATTTACATATTCGATTCAAATCATCATATGCATTTCAAGATCGCATGATGGCAGTAATAATAATCCCATAAATCATTCAAAAGATATCAGTCTTCATCACAATATGTCACATACTATTTTATTTTAACTTTATAGCTTCGCAACGTAAACGCAGATTTATAGGTAAGATGAACTTCTACGCCTCTAGGGAGACTTAAATTTGAAAATTTATCAACAACAAATTGGCAGAATAGTTGATGGGATTCTAGTAGTATGATGATCGAGAATGATTGCTATATTTGAGAGCGAAATTGCATTTCTTTTGCAACAAATTCTCATAACATTTCTAATGGTTGTTGGCGGATAATTAAATGGATGGGAAATTAATTTGGAAATGTCTGCAAACAACTTATCTTATCAATTGTCATACTAGAATAACGTTTATATGAAAATTTCTATTACAGGTACTAATAGAAACAGTTTCACAAGTAATGGATTTAGAGCAACAACTTGAACAACTAAACGAGCAGACAAATAGTGCCAAAAACAGCCTTTTGATTGAAGAAAGAAGCTTCGTTTCGGATGCTGAAAATGTTAGTAGGCGACCTGGATTTGGTAGAATTGCTGTGCTTTCCACTCTTGCTCGGCAGACAGAATCGTTGACAACAAGACCTTACCTTTTTGTGGATTATCTCTTGTTGACAAGTAGAGAGGAAATGGTTTATAATTATATTTTTATTGATTTTTCTTTTAAATTTCATACACAAAAACTAGTCAGTCAAGAAGGAAGAAGTTTTTGAAGAAAAAGGAAGATAGAAAGGACGAGAGATGAAAGGATAGTACTTGTCGCACATATATAGGCCATTAAATAGTATTACGGCACGAGCACGACATTGAATTCTTGTTTTAGACGGTGCGGGAAGTGATCTTGCTTATTAATTATTATAGAAATGCTATGAGGAAGTGATTTCTTCTTTTCTTGATTCTCGACTACTTTGATATCTTTTTAGGAATCCTTATTAGTATGTAGTAGTTGATGAACTTGAAAATCGTTAGATTCAAATATATTGTCTTCATTTCCGGGATTTTTGCTGAAGAAGAAAAACTAATAGCCTATCACCGAGAATGTCCACAATTGAGTTAAGGCCATGCATTTTCATTAGTGCTAACCCTTTATGGCATCAACTAATCATATTTTGCATGAAATTTAAAGTAGACTTTTTTCCATTACAGAGTGTTTTTCCGGATGATTTGAAAACAGTGGATGTGACAGCATTCAAGCGTCTTCTCTGTTCCAATCCTCTTTCCGGCAATACTTCGAGAAGAACACACTTCAATTTTGTTTCATAAGGTGTATATTATTTATATTGAATACAACTGGCTTAATTTGTAATTTTATGTTTAGGAGAATTTGTTATTGTAATCTTATCAGATGGAAGATATTTGGATAAATTTGAAAAAATCAATCTGTTGAAATAGTATTTTGTTCATCTAAACCGGTTATATTGAATTCAAATATATCTATCATTCATTATATATTCATAAAATTTTAAAATATAAAATGCAAATTCATCCTTCAATTGTATATCTTACTTACCTTTTTTTTTTTTTTGATATTTTCTTAAATTTTGTTCATTACTATAATTGACCTCTTTATAAATGTATCAGTATCAGATACCTTTGATCATTCATTTTTGATCAGAGAGTTATGTTACTTATTCACTTATAACTCGTTAATAAATTCATGCAAATTTCTCTATTAGTTAAACTTTTTTGATTTAATTTGTTTTTCCTTTTTTCTCGCTTTAAATCCATTCATGCTCATTGAATCATTTCCAAAAAAAATAATAATAATAATAATATCTTTTTTCGCTGAAGAAACGAAAACAAATTTTGCATCGTAAAAATGTCGCATTATAGGTTGCATACTATACAAATGAAATAATGTATGTATGCTTCGCGTCAACGACATTGGCCTTATTTTTTTTTCTCGACAAAATTCAGCGCAAATTCCATTCAGACAAATATGCTTTAAACTTTTTCAAAAATTCAATGTTAACACTATAAAGGAGTATGATAAGCTTGGAGAAGATAAAAATAGTTCAAAGATAGGAAAGTTATTCAAATTAAAATTTTGATTTATTACAATTCAGTGAATATATATATTTTACCATCGATCTTTCAAATAGATTATAGCCTAAATTTTTGGCAAATAAAGAAATCAGTTAGCATAAATTAATCTACTGAGCAACATTTTGTCTTTGGAATCTAATTTCTAACTGAGAAAACTTTCATTTGAATTAAATGGATATTAGTTGATTTCAGGAAACAGATAAGTTATTTATCCATTTTTTATGAAACATATTGTATATAACTATTATTTGCTCATATTCTATGCATAAATTGATGAATGATAATTTATCATCATGATATCAGTGGTTAGATGAAATTCATTTATAATATCAATTTTATTTCAAAAATTCGATCTGATAATATTTCCATTTTATTTCATTTCAATAATGAAATAGTCAAAACAGATAGTGGCAGAAATTTTAATTTCATCATATTTGTAAGAAGAATATGTATTCGAAATCGAGAGAAATTTTCTTCTAATAAACTGAGGAAATCTGAGATTTCGCGATTTCCATTCTCCGTGAAATAATAGAATTGTAAGTTACTGTATACTTTTGCAAATTTATTCTGAATAGGATATACTGCTATCTAAAATATTTGCTTATTTATTATTATAATGCTGTAAATAGATTTGATAGATTCAATAATTTCAATATCAGAATGACATGTCCAAACTTCATCATGCTCTACCGGTAATATAATTGAGCATTCAAATTGGAACAGTCAAAGTTCATTTCTCACCGAAATATCATGTACTTTTCTGGATGATCGCTAGTTTATAGAATAATAGAATACCCGAGAAATATGATAATATATATAGATTGATCTCTCTCTCTCTCTCTTTTTCTCATATCCACTTGATTATTAGATTTGAGATTGAAAAAATAGCTGAAAGACGAGTATGTATTCGGCTTGATGGATGTTGCAAGTGTTTGAAGAATAGAGATAAAACAGTTCAAATGAATGATGCAATATATTGGTAATCAATGATTGTTATCATTATTGCTACTGATGTTACGGATACTGTAGTGACAGCCAAAAGTGATGACGAAGTAATCCGGTTTCTTCGGGAAGAATTATGCAATTGACGGGATGAAACTGGTACAGGGTGACACCATTCCGCTGCAAAAATCACATTCTTGTCTGATGATCGGACCACACCTCTGATATTTTTGTTGCCTTCGTTGGAACTTTTGCAGTGCTTTTTTATTTCAGGAGGAAAAATTGATTCCCTTTACTCGCTTAATATTGCACAAGAATAATTAATGAAGTGTCAAAGAAGAGTAAAATTCGAATTATACAACAGGCAAAAGAAAAGATGATATTAAATTGCTGAACTATCGATTGGAATCAATATTAATTGATTTTTAGATAAAAATCAATGAACATAGTAGATTGAAATTAAATACTTGATGAATTTAGCTCATTTTTTTTTATCAATCATGATGCACTATTTCAGTTTTGATAGTGAAGTAATGAACATCCTGTATCTTAGCTGATATATCATTTGGTTGTGCAACATCAATTCAAACTTGACTGTCTTAGTATCATCAAATTAGATCATTGAAATATTTTTTCAAATGTAAAATAACGATAACTGCTATTTGTTATCATTAAATTATCATTAATATTTCGATCATTAAGCGATGACGATCAGACTAAGTTATTTATGTTTTGCTTTATATAGCGAAAAAAATATGATGTTGATTCGTTATACTACTATTAGATAAATGAATTATCATGTTTATAAGAATATCACTGGAACATTGAATAATATAAAATATTTATCACACTGAACCGGCCGATTGCGGCTGACGATGAGTAATGAAAGATTGTTGTCGTTGTTGCTGATTTTGTTGCTGTCGCATTGCTGATACTGCTGCAGTGGATAGTGCAGGTGAAGATTGTGATACTGCATTTGCTAATGATGATTGCTGTTGCTGCTTTTGATGCTGTTGTTGATGCTGTTGTTGATGCTGTTGTTGATGCTGTTGTTGATGTTGATCTTTACTTCTATTATTTCGCGTTCCTTCAAATCCATTTCGGCTGTACCTTTTACACATTCTTCCTTCACAGCCTTCTCACACTCCGCATCTGATGATACGCTCCATGTTGTGGATCGTGTAGATGTCATATCTTCATCCCAGTCAAATCGTGATTTGAGTCGTAATTTCCATTCTTTTTTAATCTAAAATTTATAATGGGATGGAGTTATTTTACAAATAATATAATACAAGTAAACATCGCAAGTAAGCAGCATTCATATAAACAAGTTTATGTTGCTCACATCCATCAGTACATCGACAAATTCGTTGTACTTCGGCCTATCTTCGAATACTAAAGCATCAATCATTTGCATTAATGTTATATATTGCCTCGGGCATTGATGGAAAAATTGCGTTCGGCCCGCTTGACGAGCCATCAGTTTGGCTGCTTGTACACCAGCACGCTCTGTAAAATTGATCATTTAAAAAGTTATAGTTAAATGATATGAGATTATTGTAGAGATATCAATAATGAATAATCGAGAATAATTTTCGTTTACCAGAAACGTGTCGCCATGGTAAAGATCCGCGAGTAATCTCGACAAGCAAATAAAACCACGATTCCAGATCATCTCGCCTTGCTAAATCTAGTCTTAAATGTGCTTTCAACGAGCCATAACGTGTTGTTCCACGCCATCCTACTTCGCCACGTGATGGAAGTAATTTGCCGTTCTAAATTTCACCAAGCCAAACTAACGAAGAACAAAAGAAAGAATTGGTGATAACATTAAGAGAAATTAAAACTTTTGACATTTTCACCATTAATCGGAAATAATTTTATCCACTTCATCTGTGATGTCGCTTCATATCAACTTACTTTATCAGTATATTTTTCGCAAGCCCAAAATCGATCAAAAATATCGTCTTGTGTTGCTGATTCTCACGTAATCCAACCATAAAATTACCAGGTTTGATGTCACGTGATATGAAATGAGCTTCTACAATGAAAATACCTTCGTCATCTCTTTATTAACACTTATCAAATCTAACAGATATTTATTGCTTTGTCTTTCGTAACAGGAAGAGTATTTCAAATGAAAATTAAGGTAATGAATGTACTAATTCTATTCCCGACCTCTTAAATTTTCAAAAGCTGAAAAGGCATTATTAATTCTCGAGAATGTATTAATCATTTTATTAAAAGATATAAATTGAACAGTTATCTGATTTGAATTTTAATGTAGCACTAACGAATGTAATTCTTCAATAGCCTTCAGCGTTTGCAGGCCTACTTGGATTGCTGTACATAGCGAAAAACGTCTGTTAATTTGCTCATTGCGTAATTTATGCAAATCTTTACCCAGCAATGGTATCACGATAAAAATATAATCTGGTTTCTCGATGCCCTTAATAATTTCCGATAATTCCAAAATTTCAACAGTTCGAAATTAATATAAAATTTAAAATTCATTCTTTCAAGAGATGATTTGTAGGAATTCATTTCAGATTCAAAATTTCATTTGTTTACATATAAATTTATCGGATCAATTAATTTCGTATCATTTAAACCCTCCGATGATTTAGATTTAGGTGATACATGTTATGCATGCAATGTATGATGAAAATGTTGTTTTTTGGGACTTTGAATTTCATCGGAATTTTTAAAATTCCTCAAAAATATATTTATGAATAATTTACGTAATCGATCAATTCGCAAATATGCTCGCTATGTCGTCGTGCAGCTGCACGCATTACGCTTGCTTCAATGTGTAACATTGATTTGCTATATTTTTCAGCTTTTATGGCTACACGACGTCTACAATATTTTATCTTATATATCATCATCTATTGTTGTCAGTAGAAATTGTTTAAATTGTAAAATATAAAACTTTGAGATTTGATATAAAATTGAGAAGATAGTCATAAATATTACTATAGAGATTGAAATGGAAGAATGATGAATTTTAAGCAGATGGAATATGATAGAAGTTAATAAAACAATTTTAGAGCCTATCTTGAAGGACTTATCCTAGTTTCTTACTTAGCTCATCGAATGAATAATGATGAATGAATATATTATTCTATTAAACGATGCTATTCACTCAATCGTTTGATAATAAACATTTCAAATGATTGCAATCATCGATATTTATCATATTACCATATTTTTACGTCAAAGATGGAATAAAACTTCGATATGTATATATGATAAGAATATTGTAATTTATATAACAAAATAACATCTTTAGTATTTACAAAAGTAGAGACGCTTTAGACAATTATCAGATTATCAGAGATAAGCATTACAATATAAAAAGTTGGAATAATAAAATTACCGAACAACTGAGAAGTAGATAAAATATATTCAATTTAATAAAGCACTACAACAATCTGATACTTCAGTGATATAATTTCGATTTTCTAGAATAATCTTAAAGATTGTACCGAATCTTTTCCATCATCTGATAATGGAGAAAATTCGATAGCATATATTCATTCCTATAATATATATTATACTATACTATACTATATTATAATTTAGAAATATCAATTTCTTCAATATCATTGTAAATATATAATATGTTGTTGCAATTATAAGACGCAAATTGTATCGATAGTGTGCTTAATACTCAAAATAAAATTGTATATTTCGCATGGAATGACTCAGTGAAATAAAAAGTTGTACTTTTCAACAACGATTTAATGCATTCTCTAGTTTGCGAAAATCGTATATATGTTTATAGTATGACTTCAAAAAATTGAATATTAAAAGCGTAAAATTATGATGAACATTTATCGTAATGAAAAAAAAAGGGATAATGTGCGGAATATTTTGCTATTATTTAATCTCGACAAAACAAAGTAGGTTATGAGTTCGATATTTATCTCTATAACTCTGTTTTCAATTTTCTGGTTAGATTGAACATTTATTTATTAATGACAGAATCAGTTGGCGGAATCATCCCAACCTGAATTAATAGCTTCCTTCCTTTTTCGTTGCTATTAGGAAGACTTAATCGCTATGACAAATAATACTCGAGAAAAATTTCTTCCGATTAAAGTTTATAAGAGAGAACTTAACTAACCCATCATCAGCTTCACTTTCGAACACGGTACCATATCCACCTTCACCGATAACCTTATCCAAATGATATGTATGTAAATCACTTTTCACTAGCTCCTTCAATTTTGGTAAACGATCCTTTTCGGTGATACTTGCGGAAGCCGATGGTGATTTATGTGAAGGTGGTGGAGGAGGTGCAGGTGCTATTGACGCTACACCTACAGCCATTAAGAGAAGATTCAGGATTACGAATGTATTCAATGATTTATTGCTGTAGAACCAATTTGTGCAAATTTAATATCGAAAATGAAATGGCAGGCAAGCATTAATCAGAGAGCCTGCGTTATTTAATCGTAGTAAAATAGAATAATGAATTTACGGAAGAAAATTCTGCCTCTTAATGAATCTTTCCAGAATGTCTACATAGACTTCCAAAGGTCTAGATTGACTGGAAATTTAAATTTTATTCTATTTTCAAAAATTATCTAAATGCATTATTAAATAGTAAAGCATTATTTGATATGATGAGATGACTCGTTGCAGAGCCATAATGTCCAGTTTGATTGTATAATATTGTGAACAATTGAAGCATTGTCGAAAAAACAAATTAATTGGACTTTATGTCGAGATCTTTGAAAGCAAATGATAACAAACATAGCGTAATCGACGATGATTCAAATACAGCAGTACAGTGATTTGTATTATAGATAAATGATGAAATTTCATTTACAGTCAACTTCACGCAATAATTGCATTTATTCAGTGAAGGAAGAATTCAGCATTCAACGAACGATAGCAGTCACTGCGATTCATCCAATTCGAGGGAAAAAGAGGAAAAATGAATTTGTTTCCCAGTTTGAGAGTTTGATTGTGGTTCCTACATTAAGCACTGGTATTTCAGTTCATCGGAAACATGTAACAAGTAATTGGTAGCATATTTTGTTCAAATCAGTTATTTTTTATTTGAAACTTTCCAAAAACACTTTCTGATTATGGATCTCCGAAATTTTCAAATATGGATTTTCAACTTCATATTCCAATCCTCTGAACTATCTCTTAAACTTTCCTCCCAACATTGATCACAATCATACGCAAATAGGATTTTAAAAAAAGTAATCGTCGGAAGTAATTAGTTGAAAACTATATGCAGACACATTCAGGTAAATTATAAGCGAAATTCGTACAACCAGAAGGCAGTGCTGATATCAATTATTGTCACTATTACTTTTTTTTGCGCTTTCTATTTCGGTGCTGCGGAAATGATGGCATCATACTTGCGTCACATGGATATGGGGGTTCATTGAAATATCTGAAATTTCACAAATTTTTGCAAAAGTTACCTTAGATCATTCCTTCTACAATTGATTTTTATCGTCTCAAAACTCGCCTCACTTCAAAATCAAATACAAATATGTTTTTATCAATTTTAGTGTTTATTTGCAAAAAAAAAACTTAAAATTTTTAGGACTTAGTTTTGTACCTCGAGCGCAGCGCATCTTTTACACATATTCTAAGAGATGGATCATAGGTAAAAGACCATTTAAAAGCTGCAAGCAACTTTCACTAGCACGTTCCATCAAACACTTCAACTTATTGTATGGTTGAGAGCGTAGCTGGAAATTGCGCAAAGCAGGTAATTCTTCAATTCCTTTCCATATCTTTTCTGTCGGAGTCCCAAGCAAATCAATTATTCGATTGATCTAAACTATTCTAAATATGCAAACTGAATATTTTTGAAAGCTTCAACAAATTAAGGAACAACGTGGTACCTGATCAAGTTCAGTTTTCCTGGTAGAAGAGGTCGATGTATAAGTAATTCTCCAAGAATGCACCCTGTGGCCCACATATCAACACCAGTATTTTGCTCTTTTGCACCGAATAATAGTTCTGGACTACGATACCTGCAGAACTTTAAAATTTAGAATTACATCAGGTTTTTAAGGATTAAACAGAACAGACAGAAACTTTTTAATACTCGAGACTTTTTTCTGTAAACTATTTAAGATGTTACCATAAAGTAACAACTCTTGGTGTCATTTGCTTAGATGGTTCTCCGAAAGTTCGCGCCAATCCAAAATCAGCAACTTTCAAACAGCCATCGTCTGTTAAGAGAAGATTAGAAACCTGCAAAATTAATATCTAATCATTGCATCAGAAAGAACAAGCAATTTAAAAAATTGTAAAAATCCCATGAAAGCAAAAAGTTAATATAAACCTTTAAATCTCGATGAACTACATGTTTTCCGTGCAAATAAACTAACGCCTTTAATAACTGCATTACAATACATTTAACTTGTGGCTCTGTGAATGGCACTCGCATATTATCCAACAATGACGCCAAATCCTGAAATCATAAAAATGCAAAGAAGATGATCATACATGTAGCCCACATTTCTAATCATCTTCCTAGTTCCTAAAAATCATAATTACCTGAGTACAGTACTCCATAACCAGAAAAATAGAAGTTAACTGTTGCCCTACCACGATTTCCTTCAATTGCACGATGTTTTGTGATGTAAACTCATGAGCAGATGAATTTCACGAATTGCCGATATTGAAATTCCGTTTTCTTCACTCTTTTCATCCATTCTTACCTTTTTCAATGCTATCTAGAACAAAAAGCAAAAATAATAATACCTCAAAATTAAATTTAAATCTCAGCCTAAATTAAAGTTTCAGATTGAAGAAAAAAGATACAATTTCGCCAGTTTTCACATCCTTGGCTCTGTATACAATACCGTACGTTCCTTCACCAATACGATTCATTTTTTCGAATTCATTTACTGACCGACATCCTCCATAACCAATCTTATTCTGGAAACATATAGGAATAATACTATGCCTTTCTAACATTTTTTTCGAACTTCTTATTCTCTAACAATAGTTCCTTTGAAGTATAAAAAAGCAAAATTCTCATCATCTTCCAGACATATAACATTAGCTAATTTAATAGCTTAAAATCATTGAATTAACTGACCTATTATAATAGAGTCAAAATTCCAAGTTGTTCATAATGTTATCATTACGCTCATTTTAATAAGTTAGCACATATTTCACGTAAACAGTCATAAGATAAAAAGTCATCTACAAGCAATCATAATATATATTCCACAACTCCCATATTCTAACTGGTTAGCTTCCAAGCATCCTAAGCCGAATTAAAACTATTCAAACCTTCAAATCATCGTAATAGATTCCGAAAAGAAAAAACCTTTGAAAAGGTGGTGTTCGTCAAATCAAACACAGAAATAATTTGTGTCATCGATGAGGAGGAATCCAATTGCCGCTTTTCATCTCCCATAAAGCTAAAATATTGCAACATACTGATTTAATCAACAAAGCATATATGGAAGTAAATAAGCCAGTTCCATATTCACTCATTGCTTACTATTATTGCTGCTTCTCGTTTATGATGAGACAGTCCACTTCCCTTAACCAAAAAAATCAATCCATGCCTGAAATTCGTTATATTCAAAAAATCGAGTACAAAAATTAAACGAACTATCAGCATGTTCAATATACATTAAGAGCATCGAATTATCCAAAAATTAATTCCTCCTTTTAGTAATTAACGATAGCTCGCTTCAGACGTCCAGAAGTCGTAATGGAAAAGCCAAACATTTTGTTAGCTTCCAACAAACATGGCTCCACAACTAGTTTTATCTTGAGAATATATGACTTCCAGCAAAGACAAGATGACGAAAGGAGCATGAAAGTATACCTTCAAAAGGTAGCCATCTTGCGGACATTGTCATACCATTTAATTTCTACCGGTTTATTTTTTTAATTGTTCGGATGACCGCTTACTACTATTTATTCCAGATTATTTTTCTTTTCAGCTGCATTCTTTAGATACTCTTGTCATGCAGTCTTTCTTCTCTTGAGTATTTAATATCAGAATGAAAAGCATATTTTTGGTTCTTAATTTTAAACCTATCAAATACCATGCAACAGAGACTCCACAACTCAAATTATTCTATCAATACATTTTCCAGTGCTAACACATACATCACCAAATTAATGTATGTTGCGTAAATACTACAAGTCTATTCTTCTAAACCAGATACTGTTAATGCATGGAATCGATACTTTCTTTCGCACAACGTCCTTATCCATAACTCTACTAAGTACACTCATCTAATAATCGTAGATTTGCTCCGTATTCTCGACACACATGCAACGTTTGAGGAAGCTTTGAAAACACATAGCAAATCAGCATCAATTCATCCGCAACAAACACAGTGTTTCAGCTTATCGCCATTACTTCTGCTTGCTTTAATCTTTTGTCTTGATACAATAGATTCGTATAAAAAATAGAGCGATAATTATCGCACTACGAAACATGAATGACGCATATTACTTTTTATTCTCCAAAAACTGGATAGAAATAAAAGGGTAAATTAATGATATACCCTTTTTTTAATAAATAACAATCGAAGTTGGTGCAGTAATTTAGAAATAAAACTCAGGAAAGGGAACAATTAATTAGTGAGTCGCTAAAATAATTTGCAGTGAGATCTTCGATTCAAATTTATGTTATGAAATACTTTTCGAAGATCCGACAGAAAAACTGAAATCCAACGACGAACTAACAAAAACAAACGATGAATTAAGTTGAGCACTGCACATGACAAGAAAAGCATTCAAAAATTATATCATCAAAAAACGTACGAGAATGCCCAAATGACTATTTTCTCATCCAAGTGATTTCAAGTTCCAACAAAACAACAAGTGGTGGAGTCACAGTTGTTTCAGACATTACGATGCGAAAATCAAAAACTTGGAACTATGCATTATTATTATCCAAGTGCTATAAATCGATCAGAAGAAGTTCTTCTGGTCTCGTATATCATATGGGAACAACATAATAAATTTTTTTACTTGAATTATGACGAATCAAAAAGTCAGATCTGAATAATTGGATCTAATAAATTTGAAGAGAACTTTGTGGTGCTCAATTAAGATAGATAAATAGTAGTTTTCGTAGCTTCTATTACTTATCACTTCTTACACAACAAAATGAGTGAAATACTGATTCGCTAGTATGATAAAGAGATGATTGCGATGTTGCGTCATTAACTCTAAGCTATATTTTAAGTTTGAATCGAATATCGCTCAAGTCCCAAAAACCTCAAGCCTAGTACGTTTAGAAAAATGGAAACGAGATATTGCCCAGTACTGGCGATAATAATGAAGACTTTCTTCCTTTTTTCTGCCTTTAGTTTGCTTTTCTTTTCAGTGACCAGTCCATTAATCACCTGACAAAGAACGAAAACGACTTCATTCCTCGTTTTATGATTCCCGCTTTGGTCATCTCTTTTTAGATACATATGAAACACACTGTAGAAAATTTTATCCAAAGATCGTTGAGGTGACGTTACCGCTATTAATAGATGTTTTTGATGGCTTTCTCGTCGTTAAACCGACATTCCTCTTAGAAGTTAATGATGTTGTTGGCATCTCCGATGCTACTACATATAACTGATGTGGTCGCGCTTTTGTCATAAACTCATAGCACTTGTTGCATACGCGTACATTACCGCCTTTGTTTTCGTATACTCGAAAAAGGTACGTTTCGAACATGAAGAACAAAATATACCCCCACAATTCCTGGAAACAAATGACAAATAACCTTGATAATAAAAAACTTCGAGAACAGAACCACACTTGAGTTGAATCTTGTCAAATATCTAAGCTTATTTATTGCCCTTGTTATGTCGATAGATTAGTTCTGGACAGAAATGAGTAGAGTAACAACCTGCAATGATGTCTTCGATTACTTAGGTAATAGAAAGTTCCTGGCAACCCATGCATTTTTGTGAAGCATCGTCCATCAACCATCCTTTCGAACCATATGAAATATCCGCAACATCATCCTTTTCAACAACTGACATGTTTGAAAGCACTGATTCCACAGAACACGGCTCACTATTGTTTTCACCCAACTTGAATAAAGTACTTTAGTAGTTTTTCGTTGAAATGATTAAAAATAAAGAAAGGAATATAATACTATGCCAAGATAGAAAATGGTAAGAAAAAATGAATTCGATATGCTCAACTTACAATTCGTAATTCTGTCCCAGATAACTCGCCATTCATTCCATAACTCACTTTTCGCATTTCTTCCATTCTCAATTGACCAAATCTTTCATGCAACATATTGATATACTCCTAAACGAAAATTGGAAAAAGCACAAATTCCTTCGTCCTATCTCGCCTCTCAAAATATGAAGATAAAATTAGAGAACACATTGTGCTTTTAATAAGAACTCCGTCACCAAACAATGTAAAGTCTATTTTCTTTAAGCTCTATTGGAGACTATTTCAAACAACATTTAATAAAGGAACAAATGCTTCAACTTACAAAACAAAACAATGCAAAAACATTAATTTTGATAATCATATTCATACGAAATAAATTCTTCTTTCTTTCCATTTTTTTAACTTAACCTCTTTTACTGCAGTATGAACAATATTCCTTGATAAACCAAAATACCATTAATAAAATACATTAGACAATAATAACATGCTAAGCAGTTGTAATGATAACATGAAGGGCTGAATAAAATTAAAATACTGGACACAGAAATCTCAAGATTTGGAAAAAAGATCTGAATAACTGGACGATAGACCCACTAATCTGAATCCTCAGGTCGGTAATCATTCTCTTCAAGCTCGAAAGACTTCATTCTTTTAATTAACTTTCTCATATGTGCCTAAGAACAATTCCTTCGTTAAATAAGTGAGGAGAGATAGAAATAAATAACTATAATCTTGACAAAGCGAAACAAGAACGAACACTAAAAAATTACTTACTTGTAATTTTTCAATTTTTTCACGGGTTCTTTCTTCACGTATTTCCAAAACTTTTGTCAAACCATCACAATCCACTTCCCTCTACAAAGTAAAAAAAAAAGCCTACAAAACCTTCCTGAACAACATATAATAAATAGCGGATATTGTAACATCGAAGATTTTTGCATAATAAAACTAAATGAATCCTCAAAGTGAGTTAACTTTAGATTACCAATATTTATATTTTAATATTTTCGAAATTTACAGCGATAGCATTGCGATCTCTTTCACGATACATTGCGAACGACAAATCGTTTTCATCAGGTCGTGCATAATCCGTTTCACTTGAAACTGATGTTCGTGTATTGCTGTTGTGAAATTGAGTATGTGCATTTCCAGTAAAACTATAAGAGAGCTGGACGATTATATACTCCGAAGACTAGTGCTGCAAAAGTATGTCGACTATTTAACGCAAATGTAAAGTTTTGAGACATACAGATATACCGACAAATTCAAAGAGAAAATTCGATACAAAAGTTATTATAATTAAATGACAGATGCATACGGTGTATTTGATGATCCCTGGCAAGTACCAGTGTCTGTATTGGAAAGACTTTCTGCAGAATGGGCTCTATTTAAACTAATGCGATCGACTTCACTGTGCTGACTCACACCCATCCCTGAGTTTGATGGTGTCTGTTCCTGTTAAGCAAAACACTGATAAAATCATTGGCTTACTGATAGCACTGAAATGTATCTAAAGGAATGAATTTTAATTTTAATTTTTGCAAGAATCAGCAAATTCCTTTAAAAATGCATTGTATTGAGTGCATGTGGCAATAAAAATGAAAAGGCAACACAACTGACATTAATCAATCTTTCGATAGCAGGTCCAATGTAAAGCTGTTTCCAGATGTGAAGATCCTCAACATGTAAAGATGTATGCAATCGCTCATTGCTTTTTCCAGGATTATAAATAACATTTCCATATTCTGATTTGGATTCATCCAGAAATGTCCAAAGTGAAAGCGTTTCCGCATCATCCGTATCTTTATTCCAACCTTCTCTTTCAGACTGACTATTCCAAAGGAATGTCCCAAACAATCCAGAATAACAATGAAGAGCTAATTTTGTCTGCAAAAGGGCTAATTTTCTCTGTTATTGAAATATTTAGAAACAAGAATAGTCTGGAAATACTCACTTAAAACAAAAGTAAAGTTCTCAAAAAACTGCTAACTATGAAATTATTTTTTTGCAACAGTGCTATTTTATAACATTTTAAGTCAAAGTACTTCCTAACCCTTTTATTTCAAAAATTCCTTACTAAATAACTTAAAGTGAACTGAAAAGCATCTGGAAACAAGTGATGTAATTGATGAACACAGTCTAGCCACTGCAAAAAACTGGTGACGATTCCCCACTAACGCTACTACGTGTGCCCGTGCGATCAGCAAACTTGTGTCCGAAACCAATCCAGTCACGACGGATCAAGATTTTGAAACCCTGAAGTACCATAGCACAATTAAAAGTCAAATCTAATAAAATTACAAATTCATTTATGTTTGAAGTTCTTACCTCAAAAGTCCTGTAATATGGGTCAGCAATTATTTTTATGAGCGTAACAATTTGTGTCGTCCGATCCCATCCATCTGTACAATGAACTAAAACTGATCGCCCTATAAAGAAATTATCGATTTTAAGCAATAAGTAATCTCTCTGTTTCAACATTCAATTCACTTACAGTTAAGAATTCCACATCTTTTATTGCTTGTCCATTTTATCTGACTCATTAAAACTTATTGATGCTTACTTATTTCACACCTAACAAAACTTTTAGTATGAAATTCATGAAATTGTAAGGCCAAAAATAACCATCATCGACAAGTGCCTTTACACATTTTTGTGCAGTATCAATGAGACTCGTAAGGTATTGCAACCAAAAAGTGGACTGAATTGATTGAAGAATAGTGTTATGATCTTGAGGACCTGCGAGAACAGCTCTCAACTTATGAAAGCTGTTACGGATTTCGTGGATATTTGCTAATCCACAAAAAATGACTTCCGTCTGCTGATAATATTCTGAAAGCAAAAAGCTTCTGATAATAACACATAAAATTCTATCCATTACAAAATACTGCTTAACAATGAATTTTTTCCTATCATGTCCAAAATCTGGCATATATTAAGCAAACCTTCTGACTCAGCTCCACCACCTTTCACCACTCGATTTGCCAAGGCTGCGGTATATGAACGGCAGTCCACTATTAACAACTTCCGAGATGACGGCCCTGCAACTGTTTTCGCAAACCGATAACACAAATGTTGACATTCAATACTTGATTATAAAATCGTTACAGAAACTAAAGAACTAATCAAATAATATTTCAGTAATAGATTTACTTCCATTAACAGCTTTCCTAGCACATTCCAACAGTTTTTCATCTAATGGGAATCGATAGTTGAAAATGCCACAACACGGCTGACTACTGCGTAATAAAACGGATTCATTTTTAGCACAGCACCATACCGCAGCCGGAAATCGAGCATTATTTCGAGCAGCACAAGCTCGACGTAATTCATCGTCCGTTATATCCCTTGGAACTATAACTGACTTCGGATATGTTGCACATAATCTGAAAAATTCTAATTGCTGCGAATAGAAAAATCCATACATCCAAGTTGATTCCGCTTTTAATTGTTCGGTTATCCTCATTTCTGGGCCTAGTTCAACGAATACCATATAACTGAATTCGATGGATGGAAAAGTTGGTACAAATTTCAACTAATGTAAAAATTCTAGTTGCGAAAAAATTAAAAGATTCTTAAAAGAAACAAAACATACGAATAATCAGTATTGGCCTCTGAAACTCTCCAAGAACGAGGATTGTAATTGAGTCTCACGAATTCTTTTTGCGCTGAGCATTCAGAATCACTAGTTTCACTGTGAAATCTAAGCCAGCTAGGAAGTTGAGCCTGAAATAAAAAAATAGATTGGTTCGAAAATTATCTGAATGGAACCACCGAACAAAAAGTTAGGCCAGTTAAAACATAAAATCTGCTAGAAGAAAACGCAATGTAAAACCATGATTTTCATTTTTCAGCTCAAGTATCATTTCTGTAAAATCTGTATTTTATTGCATATTAGTTTGACAACAATAAAATCAATTTTTTTAAAAGATACCTTTGCGGCTTTGGCAAACTGCCATGCAAAAACATCATTTGTAGCAATATTGTAAGTCGCTTTCTGCAATCTCTTGTGCAGTTCCACTTGCACCTCGCTTGCACACCTCAACCTTAAAAAGGTGTATTGCCAACGATAAAGATAATTCTATTACATTTCGTAATTATCAAATTTAAGTCGAGGATTTGCTCCCTAATATATTTTACAGTAGTTATTGTACAGCTTACTCCCAGATAAATACTACTCCAAAAATCATAAAGTGGAACCATTCGCCAAAGTTAATTTCTATTCAATTCAGAATACCCATTCCATGCAGTTATTATATTCAACGAAGAAACTTCATTCCCCAAATATTTTAGATTTTAATTCCAATCAATAATACCTGCATATTCGGCCAAATTTGCATGTAATCTGGATTCCATACGGATCGCCGGACCAAAATTCCACAGTATCAACACTCAAAAGTGGAATAATCGCCAAAGCATTTTTCACGCGATCTAGTATAACGATTCGATAATTTGTTATATAAACAGTACCGGAACCCGTATCCATAGTCGATTCCAATGATTCGCCCGGAAGAGCACCAACAGGAAGTGCTTCTGATATTTTAGCCTGGACATTTAATACAATGAAATTTGTATAAGTAGAATTTCATAAGATTAATTTTACTAAGCTACCAAAAAAACTGTTCAACGTTTGAAGGGATTGCTTCATAACAACAACACCATATCACATTTCATGGTAAATTCCTTCACAAATGTTTTACTAGAACTAATCAGAGAGAGAAAAAGTGATGTTTTACTTACAGCATTTACTGGAAATAACTGCTCCATCTCTAAAACCCTTACTATTGCGGACGAAAACATTTCTACCAACATTCTGTTTGATTCTTCTACTAAACATATTAGTGAAATGCAAAACAAAAGGCAAACAAGATATGGCGGGTAATTTATATTGTTCCTTATAAATGCTCCACTTTATGGAAATCACTGAAAAATAACGGGAGGGAAGAAAGACATCAAGTTTTCATACATTTCTTACGATCAAGAGAAAAAAGAACACTTATCTACCTTAACCTTAAATGCGAAAATTATTCCCGCGATTTACTGTCCATCAACTTCTTTTCAATTACATTAAAATCTCAAAATTGAAAAAAAAATGCACATTTTAATCCATATACATTAAGTTGTATCAAAATAACATGTAAGAAAAAGGTCACTAATGTTAGTGAAATATGTAAATATCGTCAAAATCCACCATTTCTGGTCATCTTTGTATTGTTTATTTTTATATGCAGTTCGATACATATAGTCCTAACACCGCATCACTTTTTAAATAAAATCTCGAAAGTCTAACTGGTAATGAAGTGTAAAAACTCACACGTTGCGCGAAGATCGTTGCAGCCGATGGACCATCATCATCCTCCACACTTTGCGAGTAATGCGACATATCCAAAAATATGGAGGATCTTCAACAGATTCGAGTGGAAAACTGTCGTTATCAACCACGCCACACGGGACAAAATCTTCTTCACCACGTTGTGCTCCAGAAGGAACTCGAATAGGAATTGCCTCGGACGCTGCTGGCATATCCAGCCTTCTCGATGCTCAATCCGTGGAGCTACTACTACCACTACTACTACAAAAGCTGCTGTTATCACTAACAGCGATATCTCTGCCTACAGATACGCTTTTTCCGACCAGCAGTTCAAAGATATTAATCGTAATGAAGGATTCAAAAGAAGCAGCTATTAACTAGCCCGCAGCAAAAATCGTCGGAATATGTTGACAAATATTCTCTTTTCGTTGAAAACAGCAAAACTGGACTTTGATAAGAAAAAATGCTTTTTTTGTTCAACTGCCGAAAATGCTTTCGAGCGGTGTCAAGTGTACAACAACGTCTCTTTTGCGTATCGCCAAACCAGATTTACATAAAATAATCTGAAATATCGAACATTATTTAATATTTCATTCGCAAGATAACACAATTATCACTCACGCTATCGCAGAAAACACTTGGAAAAACTAAATAAGATGAGTCGAAGAAGATTCTTAAAATATGAACAAATTAGGGACCATTAGAACTTTTCTATACCGATGCTCTCGAGGCTGATATTCAATATTAACACAGCGACGATCGGTTAATAAGAAAAGCTTTCTCCAAAACTCTCAAGGATTTCTTTTCTTACATTTTCACAATAATTATTTTCTGCTAAGTGTTTGAGACCGGTTTCAAATACTCGGCCTATGCATACAACTTTAAGAACTAGATATTTGCTAAGTTTACTCATTCAGTCCCTCTTTCCAACTACTTCTAGATTATAATAATCAAATTTAACAATCCACAACAGTTCAATCTATGTTACGTTATCACTCAGAAATGATAGAACATACCGATAGAACTGAATTTTAAATGAAATGCTGTTAGTGATGAAAAAGACACATTCCCCATCTCGTCTCGCAGCGGTTATTCAAATTTACTACTGGCAATTGAAAATATCCTTCTGCTTTGTCAACAATATTGGAAAAAGGAAAAAGTGAGTGGAACGAAAGAACTTAACAAGTAAGTAAGGCGAACAGATCAACAAAGCAATCAGTAGAAAAAAAAAAGAACTGTTTTACACATGCGTCAATGTCACAACAAACAAGTTTTACCCAATATATCGATCGATTGAATTTCACAGTAAAATTAAAGTAAATTAGTTGTAATGCTTCGCTCGATTTTTTGCTAGCAAACTATAAATACTATTATCGGTTTGACATTACTAAAATTTGTTGCAGATGAAAACATCGACCTACAGAATGTGCAGTAATACTCAATACTCTAACTACTAAAACAACAAATGACAGACAAGAGTGAGAGGAAACTGCATAGTAACAAGGAGCAATGAACACTGATACACGAAACACTCACCATCCAGCATTCAGAAAGTGATAATTTAAAGATAAATTGTGAAGATGTTGATAGGAGCAATAAATACATCCGACACTTACAAATGAGCAGCTAACATGTCGAGTGCAATAAATAACATTGTTTATTTCTCCAATCAGTAAAACTAAAAATGACGTAGAGATCATTCCATCTGGAATCTTTTCCCATTTTTATCATCAAGTGATAAATGCAACAAGGATAATGGATATGCAGAAGGGGACTTTCTGAATATACTAAATCACATTTTCAGGCAGGTACGTTCTCTTGTCGGTAACATCACGAAGAATAATTATAAATAGTTTGGTTGATCTATTGCGGATGGAGAGGAGACAAACATCCTAATGGAAATTAAATTCCCATCGATTCATTCCGCCGACGAGCCATTACGGGAATAGGAATGTATGTTATTATTAATGGCTAAGCAACTGTGGCAGCAGCGCATCTACATTCACACCCACGCACATCTTGCATGCACGACACATGCAGACTTAAACGCAGATATATACACACGTACCCACGCCGATAAATATTTACATAGGAAAAGAGAGAGGGAGACAGGCAGACAGACGGAAAGAGAGAGAGGGAAAGAAAGAGGGAGGAAAGGAGGAGAAAGAAAGAGGAAAAAGAACAACAATACAATGGTGACAACGGCACATATCTATTTAAGTTTTTCATTTGTCTCATTTCATTTTCATCGTCAGTGACATGCTTTGATCAAAAGCAAAACATCGAATGTTGCAGACAGACAGACCGCGGCTAGACTGCGATCCGAATCGAAAATTTTATCTATCACCATCGCCAATTAATCAATCAATCGATCGATCGATCGATCAATCTTCTCTCTCTCCTTTAACACAGCCCACCCACTCCTCCGTTCGCAGTGTCCTTGGAGAAACGGGCGAATGAAACGAGACCCTTCACCCTCAACATTAAAACAGTTCAAAATATTGCAACTGTCTGGACAATTGTTGCGCTGTCGTCATTGCTGCGACGGGAGTGCACTTCGACCGTATCGAGCATTCTAGATCTGCACTTAGAAGATCTAACGAATAGAAAAATAAGGATTGAAGCTTCTTCGAGTTTTCTTAAGTATCAGTTTATTTCTTTGAGGAAATATGAGATAGATAGATAGATAGAATAAGATTTAACTACCGAGGAAATGGATTTAGAAATACAGATATCGTATCAAATGTGAAAATAGTTCGAGACAATTCCGTTACAATTCTTACCATACATTTATATTTCATACCTTTTGGCTTAAAATTATGAATAAATGTGAAAGGATTTTCCAGATCAAAGATGAAATCAATAATTGTGAAACCAGTAATTGATTTATCAGTGGAACTTGCAATACAGAAAATTTACAGCAGCACACTCGAAAAGAATGAAGAAAACACTGAAGGGAAACATCAAGAAGCAATTGCTAAGTACTGGGAAAGCAAAAAAAACAATGCTGCCGGAATTAATCGTGACAAGGCAAATGACACCTCTGTCATGAATGTGACAGCCATCGATATCTAATCAGTGATAACAATAAAAATAAATATAGATGCAATCATACTGCAGCAATAATATACTACAATTTTAATCGCAGATATGAAGTGACGGATCTGCGAAAAGTAGATAGGAGGCAATGCAAGAAAAGCTAATAGAAAGTAGAAATGAAGAATTCAGAATTCTTTAGTATTTTAGAGAACGAATAAAGAGAAACTTGAACTGCTTTAACTTTTAACCAGATAGCTCAATGTTGTGAGTTGACTCTTGGAGAAGTGCAGGATATAGCTGATGAAAAAATAGATGCTGGAAGATTTAATCCTGTTATTTCTGGGATAATAACTGAAAAAGAAATTGATGACTGCAAAAAAATCTGGATCGTATTCCAAATTTGATTGCACATATATGAGATCTTATTTGTAGCTAATAGAAGTAATTAACATGTTATCAACGAACTTGAGAAGCTACTAGCATCTGAGGATCACTAATTATCAGGCGAAAAAACGATAGAATATAATTAGTTCTGGAATAATGCCAAGCTAGAACATGAACCAAAAAAACATTTTTATTGCATTGTACGAAGAATACGTGATCGAAATAATATGATAATATTCTCGGCTATTTCAAAGACATTATCGTAAATAGCAAATGAAAGTAAAATCATCTCGAGTGACGTAGTACTTACTGCTCTACGTGAATACGTTTCAACTTTCATAAAACTTATCTATCCATTCTATTACGAGCCTTTTATCCACCGTGAGATATATTACTATCATATGGTACTGATAATGCTCGTAAAAGATAATTCCTCAAACATTTTCAAAGAATGCAAACTTATTTAAATTACTTAATATCATCAATCTTCGATAGAATCAACGGCAAACAATCATTTCTCATTTCTGTGTTAAGTTATCCATTTCGCGCAATAACAATTCACTTTAAAAGATTATTTTAGAATTGAAATGTATTTTGAAATGATTGATATTTATGATATAGATAGGATAGCCGTAATGTGAAGTAGGATTCAATCGTTGCTACTGTTGAGTCTTTGTTTTACGTCAAGCCTACTTTTGAAAGGCTGCTATTTGATAGATATTGAATATCCGTTAAACAGACATTATGCTCCGAGTTGATTAATGAGAACAAGATGACCTGGAGAGTAACTGTACTATTACAACTTCGGGATGGAAACTGTTTTGGCATACGTCAGTTTATGCTCATTCCACTAGAACAGGTTAGGTAGACTTTTTCGCCTGGTTACAACAGATTGTGATGCAATACATGCCGGTACCGGGGTGCAGCCAGTCACAGCTGTCTCCAAGGTCACTTGTACCTGCATAACTCCCTTTCAATCCTCTCCCTCTTTCGATCCTTTTAATTTTTAGGAATGAGAGAAGATAGAGATGTTGTGACATCATTTCTGGATATTCCGATAAATAGAAATGTAAAAGATGGATTTAATAAGATTTCAGGTTTCAGATGAAATTCTCATACGTTAAAAACAATTAAAATAAATTAAAGGACCAACAAGCAAACATCATCGATTGATGTTAACCAGTGATCTATTGGTGACAATCCCTTACCTCCCTCAATTATATCTGCTGAATCATCCATCCATCACACTGCAACAGAATCTTTTCCATTTTACTCACCATATCGAGCATTTCTGAGCAGTACCACCGATCAATTCAGCCTTATTCTCAGTTAAACAATAAGGTTTGGCCTAAGCAATAGGCAATCATCCTATATCCTTTAGGCATCCAGATTCAGAGGTCACGTGCACCAACCGACCAACCAAAAGGACGGGACAAGTATAAGAGCAAAGATCAAGCAAGCACCAGCAAACAATTTAGAATGAATGAGTCAGTGGGTGTTATTGAAGTAGTCATACAAGCAGAGAGAGAGAAGGATGACCTTGTTGAGAGATGACGGATGAAAATGAATGGAAAGAGACAGAAAAGAGAAAGGAGGAAAGAGGAATGTAAGACGTAGAATGGCAACATAACACAATAACACCGTATTCATTCCAGTCGCATATATATTTTATCAGATCATGAGGCCTATCATGGAATGATATGATATACGACATCGGATATATGCGAACAGACAACTGAAGATGATAAAGGATCAATGAAAGAAGCGTGCAACGGACGGCTAGACATATCATGAAAATGACCGAGAGGACAGATGGACGGACATACAGAGCAGTTAAGACGGGAAATAAAGATAGCAAGGAGGCGGGAAAAGATGAACAAAAATAAGAGAGAGAAAGAGGCGTGTAAGATAGTTTGAATCACGTGGATACAAGAGAGTATCAGAAGACGAGAACGACGAGAGTTGCGCATTAAACAGGGCACGGAGAATCGTCGGCAACAAGTTTGCAGAAAATATTTATGTCTGGGTATACTTGGCTGTAGTCCAATGAGAAGATGGCTGATTGTATGCAGAAGACATTCGCTGCAGACTTCGTCTATTCAGATCGAAGGGCTATGTGACGACGAGGATTTGATAAAAATATGTGAGAAAACCGACATGATACGTGATAAGTAATAGCATTCTGTATGTCAATGGAATAATAGATTTCAGTATGATACGTGATAAGTAATAGCATTCTGTATGTCAATGGAATAATAGATTTCAGTATGATACGTGATAAGTAATAGCATTCTGTATGTCAATGGAATAATAGATTTCAGTATGATACGTGATAAGTAATAGCATTCTGTATGTCAATGGAATAATAGATTTCAGTATGATACGTGATAAGTAATAGCATTCTGTATGTCAATGGAATAGCATTCTGTATGTCAATGGAATAATAGATTTCAGTATGATACATGAGGAAATAGTATTTATATGACGATGGAACAATAACTATCTATCAGTTTATCAGATGTAGCATGTGAGAAATGGTGTATTTATTATCATTTAGTTCAATTTTAAAAAATGTGATGCCATTCTATCTTTTCTTTAAACTGACTGATAGATGAACGAATCTTTTTCATGTATGTGTATGTATGCATGTATGTATGTATGTATGTATGTATGTATATGTATGTATGTATGTATGTATGTGTGTATGTCTGTATGTGTTTAGTATTTTTTATTTGTGCTAAAAAACTTTAGCAGTTGTTGAGAAGATATGTAATTTGTGAAAAGGCAAGAAGGAATATTTTCGAATCGATCGCATGCATCTTTTAATGTCCAATTTTGAATGTCATTTTTCATTCCTCAAAATTATTCCATTAATGTCATATACTATGTACATACGGAACAAACAATAAAGTTATTGATTGTGCTATTCTTTATATTCAGAGATTGTAGTTTTTAGGAAAATACTGAAAGTCTTAACTTCTACTAAAATATATGAAAAACTAAGATATTAGGATGATTATTATTGAATTTGTTAGGATTGCACAAACTGAATCCTCAGGACAAAGGCGATAAGCAGGAATCAGAGCCTTAGATTCATCTTTTGCTCGCTTCCTTCAGCGAATTCCTGGCTATTATTGCATGCATACATCTCACAAAATTTTAGTTAAATATACGATAAGAATAAGATGAATTGTATTTAAAAAAAAAAAAAAAGGTAGAAAAAGAAAACTAATAAGTAAAATTGAAAAGGGTGTAATAAAAGAAAACAAAGTATGAAAATGTTAGCTTTAACAATGAACTCAAATTCCATGTCAATTTATGGTTAAAATTGCTACCATATTTTCAACCCGAAACATCTATCTCATCCATCGTAATTTCTATCTGATCTGCAATTCGAAATATTGCATATATATCTCATGCAAAGTGAGGCCAAATTCGAAGAACTGTCGTTTCAGATTTGTCATTTCCGTGGATTATAAAACCGTAATCGTATTTTATGCCAAAGCTCATGTGTATCATCCTATAAAATCCATAATCTTTTTCGGGCAAATTATGCAATTAATGATGCATTCATCGATAGTCCGTGGATTTGAATAGCGTATTTCAAATATTATGGTGTCACTCAAATAAATACTCGTTATTTTGCCATTAGAGGTTGAAAATATTGCACATAAATCAGATTGTTTAGGATATTCAAATTAACAGACTTTTAACACCTTGTCCTGTTTCAAACTTTTAGATGTTTTATTACTTCAAGAATTGTACGAAGTCTTAATTTTTAATCTTTTATGATACAATTAGGACTTTATAGTATCTCTTTTCGCTTTGATGTTTCCTTTCTTTTTTGTCCTGAAAGTTATATTATTTTTATTTTTCTCTCTCTTTTTTTTTTTTTTTTTTTAATATTTTTCTTCGCTTTAAGATTTGCAAAGCTAAATTTGTTAGTATTTTATTTAAACTGCCAATAACAAAACAGCTATCGAAAAGTTGATGATATATCTGAGAAGCATATTATTTGTTTCAGGAATAATATCTGTTCGTTATATTGTTTACATGTTACATTTTTAACATTTACAAATATTCGACTCACTTCCGGAATAACAGAAGTATTATGAACTGTATAAATTCCGGATAAGTATGCCATATTAGTAATCAAAAGCACACTCCAAAGATAGCATATATCACCACACCAACCGTAATAGTGAAAATACCTTTGCTGCTTCCATAAATATTAACTGAAGAATGATCTATCCTATGATATAACATAAATGTTGAAGTAAACTAATGACTAAACATCTCTTCAATTGCTCATTAGTCAATACTGAAATTCATAATGGCTAAGAAATAGCAACTAACTACTATGGTTTTGCTGTTTTTAGTTAAATTTCATGTAACAAAACCTGTAAATGAGCGACGACTCTTCTCTTGTTTATTTTCTTGAATAGAACGTTTCAAGATCCGTCGACCTGAATGTGATCGTCTTTTTGGGCAAAGCAAATCGATTCTCGCTAATCCATGAGCAGTTCTGGTAACGTTATCAAAGTAAGCATCATATCGCCATTTGCTATGCTGCAATATTTTCTGAGATGAAATGAAGCTTACAATTGAAAGATATTTGATTTTTTTTCTTAAAAAGATTTTGAAACTTTTGATCTAAAGCGATAATCGAAATCTTTTAACACTGACACGATTCAGGAAAGTTTATCTTTCAATCTATGATTAGCTAAGGCTCGTTAAATTTTCGGCGTTTTTTTGTTGTTGGTTAATCATTTAACAGACAGTGATAGACTTATATCAGCTTATTTACCAGATTCATCAATCCGGTGAAATTATAAGGCGTAACCCATGAAATAGCATCCGATCTGTTTCTTCTTGCTTCGGCACTTTTACCAAATACCACCTTGATGGCTTCATTGCACCATTCCGTTTTGCTAACGATAATAAGGATCTTCTTATCGATCTTCATTCTCACTTTAGAATATTTGCAATCGTTTAATCGATGTATTTGTGATATCTGCAACATTCATATTGTCATATTATGTTTCTCAATCAATCATATTTTTGCAATTTCGAAATACTGACAGTGATGGAATTTCTTGATGAGAAACCAAGTGTCATTTTATCATCAATACATTTTTTACTTCACAAATAGTCTCTTTGTAAAAAACAGGAAATATAACTTTCAAACATAAATTTCAAATGCATACATTGTTACAACAGTGCTGTTGTATGAAAAGTGAGAATCGATGCAAGATAATGCGATTCGACTTTATCCGTAATACCAACAGCAAAAGAACATCGATTGCTAGATACAGCCGCATTCCTACAAACATTTTTCTTTATACAATAATTATTTCATACATTCAACTAGAATAAAAACTTGTGAATTTTAATAAGTACCGTAATATTTACATTGCAATTCACATATGTTGTAAGTAATTTGTATACTGAATTCGATCCAGTTCAATTTTTTGCGAACTATAATTGAAATAACTCATTCTCCCAATATTACTTGTAAACAGCTATTTTGATTTATATTGAATATATAAGAATTATACGAAAGTTTTTAAATGAAAACATTTATTGAAAAAAATTTCATTGAAATATTGCAAATGATTATTTTAATTTATGATGAATTATATAGTTTACATGAAGGCCTTTCAGAAAGACTGATCGCTCTTCCGTTGTGGTGGATTCAGAGACTATGAACTTCGATAATACTGCTAGCGTAATTGTTCCATATTTATGCCCTAAACAAAATAATTGCGATAAATGTCGATGTTGTGATTGATGTCGTGATTGGTTTTGATATAATTGATATGGCAGAGAAATATTGGAATTAGGAATATTACACATCAAAAAAATTTTTGGTCAATTAAATCCACTACGCCGTAGAAGTTCAGGGACAGAGCGCTGCCTTAGCACCAAAGGGGTCTGGGGTACGATTCCCTATGTTTCCAATTGGTGTTAATTAAAAAATATTTCAAGAAATCCATAATGAAGAGGAACCTACATTGCAATAAGCAAGAAGCATTATAAGACGGCAACAATTATTTGATTCAAACAGGTTGAAAATTTAGTATGTTGTGCAGATTACTTCATTGTCATTATAGATACTTCTGCTTCATTGTCATTATATATATATCCAAGATTTTTAATTTAGATTCAAAAATTTTTGTAGTCGTGTATAAATATGCTTGTTTTATTTTTTAGTAGATCTGTAGCTAGGATATTCTTTATTTTTCTTGTGCTAATTGATACACACAGTTACAAATTCTTTATTTCCACTTAAGCTTCAAAACGTTGCCAAAGCTAAAGTCCAAAGACACCTGTCGCTGAAATCGCGAGAACCAGAAAATCAGAGAATTCAATGATTTCTTTGTATTTTATTTCATAGGACTGGGTATATATTATACGCGCATATTTTACTGTATAATGTAAGATGTTAGTTAAAATTGTCGCCTTTGTCTATGAGCTGTACTTTCCCACACGCTAACAAACACCCTATTCCTTATAATCAACTGTACAAGGATCCATCCTCCACCCATGAAAGAAAGGGGTCCTGAAACCAAACTATTATAGAGGCCGTGATTCGACGAGATCGGTTGGATCCGCCAAGTCGCTTGAGTTATGTTGTCGTCATTAAACTTGTCTTGCTGATATCTATTGAAATTATATGTTTGATGTTGTCACTGCCTTCGTTGATGTATTATCAAATTTATCGTAGCAAAGGTTTAATTACCCAAGTTTAGGATTCATTCCAAGTGCAAAGAAGAAGAAATTGACAAAATCTATGTGAACTGAAGCGAAAAAATCACCACTTCAAGTTTTGTCACGATCAGAAAAAAATCGGCGATAACACCAATTTCACACTTGCGTAATTAAACCTCTAATGCGACAAGTTTTTCTGACACGAAACGAACTCAAGATTAAGATTTCGATAATGCAAATTAATGACAGTAGCAGTATGAAGAATACACGCAATATGACCCTTTATAATGTCCATTCAAGTAACCTCGTATGACCCTTTATAATGTCCATCCAACTAACCTCTTTCAAAATGATTTTGATGCTCAGAATCCTTCGCCCAGTCAGAGGTCAGTTCTGAGGTCACAAAAGTCATCACCTTTATTTGGAGCACATAAACATGGTTATGAATATGAATGGATTTACAAGTATCTTGACATACAAATTTAATGCTCCTCTAACACGCTATGAATCTTCATCATTTTTATATCACAGATGAAACTTTTCTGCAGTTTTTTTCCACCTAATGAACTCATTCTAAAATATACTATGTGAGTTGTTTGATTCATTTAATAAAAAATCAAAATTTTCAAGCTATTTAAAATATAGAATGTATTCAAAATAATGGAGGAGAGAAATAATCGAAAATTTTTCATAAACGACAAGCTTTCAGAGTAATTTATAAATGCTTGATTGTTCGTTAATTATCGGAATTTTCGGGACAGAATTGATAATATATGGAATGAGCAAGATCATGTTACTATTAAATATGAATCCATCATGGCAACCCTCATGATAAAATTATACGACTACGTTTAGAGATGTTGCACTAAAGAATGAATCAGTGATTCAAACTGTTAATATATTTTTTTGAATTGAATCATACTGCTTAATATAATCGAAATATACAAAGCTTTTATGATGTCCAATTTTATAATTTATATTTCATAGAAGCATTTCGAGATTCAAAATTCAGCGTATTAAAAACCTAGAAAACAATTGAATTCTTTATATAGTGCTACTATTTAAAATTTAGCAGAGGTTTATGACAGCAAAGTAGGGTCCTTTATATGCAATTCGTGCCTTGAATTTAGTGGAGGGAATTTCGTTTAGAATTAACTATATGTGAAACTAGCATTTAGCATAGAATAAATTAACATATATTGAGAGATTTTTGTGATTTATATTTGAGCGTAAATTTTTGCTTTAGGACAAATATCTTGGAATGGATTCTTGACAAATGCAAACCTCGAAAATTTTATGGTTTTGTCCAGCCATCGAACATATAAAATTTGTCATTTCAAACTCAATTTTCAGTTTGAAGTTGCAGCAAATGAATAAAATATTTGCATATAAAGAGTTGTTAAAAATAACTGCTTCCACTCTACATGTAAATGAAATCAAAATGAAGTAGGTGATATCATGGATTATTTTTTCTGTTAAATTTGAATTGAATGTTGATATTTTAAAAACTAATCGTCTTTTATATGTAATACTAAAAAATTTCTTCAGTAATATTTTTGAAGTTGAATTTTTTGAAATAAATACAATATCATTTATATTGTTTATCATCGTTATCAAAATGTGCTGTTTTGAGAGAGAGATAATAAATAAATGACAAGAAATGCAAAAGGAAAAACAAAGTTCTGTTTTTTCTAAAATTTTTTTGACTTTGTGGCAAAGAAATGAAAAAGAGTATATAACTAAAATAATTCTACCCAAATTAGCTATTCTTATTGAGCATTATTATACTAATCTATACATTTCAAATGTCAGTCTTCGATTATATGCTCCAATTTTTTTAGAAGTCATTGTTGGATTATTATTTCTTTTGGAGCACGCTGCTTTATTTTATTAGATTTTATGAACTTGTTACGAGTTCCGCTTCCTCAACGCTTAAGTTTTTATTCAAACTACGATGTTTACTAAGATAAATTCGAATATCTTCATCCAAGAAATTACTTATCATTATCGCGGTATTGTGATTGGAAAAACGAAATATCTATTTGTTACAAATCTCTATGATAGAAGCCGATTTGCATCTATTGAAAATATTGAATCGTTAAAATGCTAAGATAAGAAAAATGAATAAGTTATGGTTAAGAATTATTAAGTAAATAAGGATTAAGGAAATTTTTCGAGATAAAAGTTATAGTGAAAATAACAAGATTTAATAATGTTATTGCTGTTTGAAATATAGCGATTTTCGCTAATTATTTTGTCGGTTGCATAACAAAAATCTCGTAATGGAAATAAATGAAAATACTTTGCTTTTTAATTTCTTTCCACTCCTATTTCAACTGCTAGTTAATTTTCAGTTATGCAAAAAAGTCATAGACAGTTTTATTATGTGAATTTAGGAAGCAAATTATTTTTCATTCGAACATAAATTGTTTTATAGAATTTCAAAATGGAACTGAAGGAAATTTTGCTGCCACTAATCATCGAAAGCCGAAAAAGATTTGGGAATAATTCTCTACTGCTTGTGCTTGATTCTGTTAAAATTAGCAATCAACTAACTAATCCGAAATTAAATCGAAAATCATTATCGGGATCAGCTGCTGGGTTAAACATCTTGGAACTTCTCAAAGTTTCTTCCAGAAATAATATAGTTCAAGGATATGTTGGAGAAATACGTCATTGGCAAACGAAATCATGCAAGAGTTTAAATGAAATTTTAATTTCAATGTTCAAAATTGATAATTTGGATATAATACCTTCGAAAATTTTGCAAGATATCTCTGTATGGAAGAAAAGAAATGATGATGAATTGGGAAAAGCTGGAAAATTTGAAACAGTACTTTGTTTTAATTTCATCGACGATACCGAATATTTTGTTTCGGATAGTGAAATCCTTACTTTTCTCGACTATTCTTTGCAAGCGCATTTTGGAAGCACATTACAAATACCAGTGGAAGAAGTTAAGCAAATTGCGTTGCCGGTAATTGTTTTTCGACAATTGTGGATTGTAGTTACAGAATCCAAATTTATCAAAATAAACATAAAATTATATGATTTTGATGGATTCGAATGTGGTTCTGTCAAAAGAATCAGTTTCAGCAGCAGATTTTCAGAAAGTTTCGGAAATTTTCGAGAGGAATTAAGTAAAAAACAGAATATAAAATTCACGAAATAACTAGAGAAAATTTACAAAGAGATGACCATAGAGGGAATGAGTTTTATTCCTACCAAGAAATTCAAAGTTCGACAGAAACTCATATTTCGGATACTTCCTCCTCTCATGATCAGGCGATAGTCCATGTTTCAAAATCAGTTGCTGATGGAGGAAACAAATTATGGATAATTAATAAAATTCGGAAAGCAGTAGAAATGATAGTGGAAGCATCATGTGATGATAACCAAGCATCATTTATATCTCTCGGATTTGATTCTCTAAAATTAGCAAGACTGGAGCTTATTTTGCAAACTGAATTATCTGGAAAATTTTCGATATCTTACGGAAGCGCTCATCAGCATCCTAATATCAATGCTTTGAGTGAATATATTCTGAAAAATTCCATCCAAAGAAGCACTGAGATTACAGATTTTCGATTTCTTACTGAAAAGTTGACAAAAATTGTCAGAAGCGGTATTGAAATACCTCTGAGTGCAGCGCAAAAGCGATTAATTTTTCTTCTTCAATTAGATCCCGAACGCAAGCTGAGTTTTATTGAAACTCTGAAGTTTAAAATGGAAAATTTAAAAGTTCGTCAAATTCAAAAGGCATTCAATAGAGTGGTAGCGCGACATACAGCACTACGAGCGATTTATACGATAACTGGTCAAACAATTTTATCTCTAACTGAAGCTTATTTCTCAATTTGTATAAAATCTAAATATGCATTCAGGTTATGGAAACCAATCGATCTATTTGATTCTTCTGTCCCAATGAGAATATTTGTTATTGAACAAGAAGATAGCACCGATCGAATTTACCAGGAAAAAAATCAGTGGATCCAGGGAAAGATACAAACTATGAGCGGAGAAGTTCTGAAGGTTAAAAGTAACAAATCTACAAACATATCAAATCTGATTATCATCCAGATGCATCATATCATGATTGATGGGTTTTCTATAAAACTACTAACAGATGAATTGCATGTATTGTACTATGAAAAAATCTGCTCAAACAAGCAAAGTATCAATATGGACATTTTGTTCTTTTAGAGGAGCAACGAAAACAAAATATTGATGATCGAAAATTACGTAAAAATTTCTGGCAGTACCTATTCCTTGACGTTGTATTGCATACTTTGCCAACAGATGAAACTAAATCTCAACTAGGGCGATATTCAGGCTGTTATTTGCAATTTAAATTGGATTCTAGAATTCATAAATGCTTGCAAAATTTAGCTGTTTCGTGTTGTGTAACACCATTTTCTGTTCTTATTGCCAATTTTCAGCTTTTGTTATACAAAAGATATGGATTTAAGGATTCTTGCATCGGAATAATAGTTTCTCAAAGGAAATCCCTGAATTATGTACGATTGTTGGTTGTTTATTAAATGTCATTCCACTGATTAATACTATTGATCCTGATGATCAAATTCATGACTTCATTATAAAATCTTGCAAGCGCTTAAATGAAAGTATTCAGAAGCAATTGCAATTCGATGATTTGATAGCAGCCTTACGTTTAGAACGTGATTTGCCAAATTCACCACTTTTCCAAGTTTTGTTTATTTTGGACGACAATAGTGATGTTCCTGATACTGAGCATGATGATATGAGCGATATGAAACAGAATAATGAATATTTTCAGAATCATGATTCAAATTTTGCACAGTATGACCAGGTTTGGTGTTTTCAACGTCACAAAGAAGGTATGACACTAAAAATCGAATATAACGGAAGTCATTTTTATAAAAGTACTGTAGAAACAATGGTACATCAGTATTTTAGACTTCTTTATAAAATGTCACAAAATATGCATATTTGTATTCAAGACATAAAAATGATAAGTTCCTTGGAAGAATTTGTAAATTATCAGCTAAGAGTTGAAAATCGATGTGATTTTCCGCAGAAATGTACCATTCTTGACTTTATCGATAAACAAAATAGGATGAATCCATACTCTAATACTGTAATTCAGAGAGGAGTAGCATATTCAAGTACATTCTTGCAAAGAAAAAGTAACCAATTATCAAGATTTCTTACACAAAGTTGGTTGCAATTTTTGGGTGAACATATGCAAAACGATAGTTTTGTGGTGCTTATTTTTGACCGATCTATTTATCTTCTGCTTATAATTTTCGCTTTATGGAAAAGTGGTATTGGAGTAGCTCCACTGAATCCGGAAATTTCTTCAAAACAATTGGATGAAATTCTTGAGAAATTTATTTGTCCATATGTCATTCATGAAGAATGCAAACGAAAACAACATAATCTATCGAATCAATGCGTTTTTGAGATTATTCCCAAAAATTCCTATGGAACAGTGCAGAATTTAACGAGCCAAAATACTAAGAAGCAAAATACCATCTTTAAGCATAATATGAATGAAATAATTACCTTAATTTCTGAATATTCTGACCAAGAGATCAGGAAAAAGTTAATTCAACATAACTTAGCCTATATGACTTTTACATCAGGAAGTACCGGTACGCCGAAAGGAATCTGTACGGAATTTTACGGATTCAATAATTTGGCAATAAACTACGCAGAGAAATTGAGCATTAAATCAAGCAGCACCATTTATCAGGTTGTAAATCCATCATTTGACATCTTCTTTGCTGATATTATGGAATCTCAAGTAAGCGGTGCAAATCTATGTCTTGCAAGCCAGCGAATACCTGATTTAGAGGAAATGTCGGAAGTAACTCATGCTTACATTATGCCGGCTTATTTATCTGCTATTCATTCCGATGAATTTATGAAATTGACAAATTTGGAACAAATTAACTTTGGCGGTGATTATATTCCACACAAAGTTTTACAAAAAGCTATCCAAAATGGACTTCGCTTTCATAATCAATATGGTATGACTGAACATTCAATTTATTCGTCCTGTAAATTAATGAAAATTTGTGATAAAATTTCATCTGTTGGAAAATCCTTGAAAAACATTCATTTTTCTATACATGATAATGATAAAAATTTATGTGGACAACGTGTTACTGGGATTTGCTATACTTCGGGATCAGGCATTAGTCGTGGTTATCATGATAATGAACATCTTAATCAAATATCATTTCCTATCAATCACGATTTGATACAGCTTGAATTACTATTAAATTATGATAAGCGTTATTTCTGTTCTGGTGATATGGCCGAAATAAAAAACAATGTCGGTGAATTGCATTTTCATGGTCGCAACGATTTCCAAGTGAAAATTCGAGGTATGCAAGTTAATATTCTTACAATTGAAGCTATATTGGGACAACATCATTTAGTAAAAGAATGTATTGTTTGTTTGCAAAGAACAGAAACAGAAGAACTTCTGATAGCTTATATCATTTCTTGCAATGATTTCATGGTAGGAGAAGAACAAAACAGCTGATAATAAAAAATTTGAACGAATACATGCTGGTAAAACTACCAGTCTTTATGATTCCAAATGATTATGTGTTTGTTCAAGAATTCCCATTAAGTATCAACGGAAAAATTGATCGGAAACTACTGTCTATATTGTCTATATCAGAAAAACTTCCGAATTCAAGAAGTTCTTTGAAAATTGATTATATTTTTGAACCGCGGGAAAAGAAGATAATGGAAGTATTTACTGCGTTGCTACCAGGAAAAACTATCCAACTTGAGGATTCATTTTTTGAAGTGGGTGGCGATTCGTTGAAAGCTTTAATCGCAATCCAAAATATTAAACGTGAAACTGGACTGAATCTTCAACTTCGAGATATTTTTGAACTAACATCTTTCAGAGCTATTTTAGAGCGCTTGAAAGACAACTACTCGACAGATAGTCATGAAGAACTTGAAAATTCGAAAAAGTTAAAATTCGAAAAATTTGAATCTAATTTACTGCAGATACATAGTAAGCCCGATAAATTAACAAGCGATCATTTAATAAACATTAATAATATGTTAACTGAAGATTCCGACGAGTTTATGGACAAAGAAAAGACTGTTAAAAGAAGAATGTCCTGGGAATCTGAAAAAATTTATAGTGATGATAAGCAGAAGAACAGATTCTGGTCTGATTTGAGCATTCCAATAAGTTTACAACAGGAAAGGCTTCTGTTTCTCTACAGTTTTGGAGAAGAATATCGTGAAAGCTACAAGTTACAATTTTTAATTGTATTCCATGATCATATTAATCTTAAAATTTTGAATATTGCTCTAAACTATATGATGCGAAAACATAGAGTTCTGCGGACAATTTTTTCTCAGAAGGCTGGAAAAACATTTCAAGAACTATCGTCTTTGAGTGAATGCTACATTGAAGTTCAGAAAAATGTGCCTAGATATGATGGAACAGAATCGAGAAAACGTCAAAATTGTCAGATTCATACGATATCCCTTTGCTAACAATAATCATTTCCAACAATCGACAGCTTTTGCTAACTCTCGATCACCTGATAATTGATGGACGTTCGATTGCTATACTCAGCAACGATCTCGTAGAATTTTACAATAGACTAATTAGTGGAGGTAGTGTTTCTTCTGATGTCAGTAAGGATTGTAGTTATGCTGAATTCTGTTTGAAACAACGAAGCCAGCTGGAGAAATTTCAGATTGCATTAAAAAGTGATGATTCTCACTCGTCAACAAAAGATGAATTACAGTTGCAGGAAGAATGCAGAAATCTAAAAGAAATGATACGAAAGTTGCAGAATTTTCCACCACTTTCACTTCAAGGTGATCTATCTAACGAAGATTCTGATAGAAGAAATAATGTGATCAAGTTCAAAATGCCTGTAGATTTGTCTGCAATCAAACATTTTTGTACGACAGAACGATGCACGTTATTTGCTTATTTGTTATGCATATTTTCTTTAACTATACAATCAATACAAGCTAATAAACATCAACAAAAATATCGCTTCGCTATAGTTAGTTCTGCATTGAATCGTACATCTGATACTATGAACTGCGTCGGATTATTTGTTAATAATATAATTATTCCGATTGATATTACTTTTCAGAGCATCTCTGAACTAATCCGTAATCTTCAACAAAATATTGCTAACGTTCTTCAATTTCAACATATTCCTTTCGATTACATAATCCAAAAATTAAACCCAAAACGAAGCAGCACAGACACAGAAACATATCAGATTTCATTTGTTGTTCAAAATGCCTCTCCAATAAAGTTACCAAAAATTGATGGAGTTGAGACGGTTACCGAAGAAATTGGAGCAAAATATGCAAAATTTGATCAAGCATGGTATTGCACCGAATTTGAAGATTACATTGAGATATTGGTGGAGTATAGAATTGCGAAGTACAGTGATTTGAAAATAAAAATACTATGGAACTATTCACTCAAATAGCTTCTCAAGTATTGTCGAATCGATTTGCGAAGGTGCAAGACATTCTAAAATATTCGAAATTAGCCAATGTTGAAAAACTACTAAGCGATAACGAAAATCAGGAAAACATGATCGAAGTTCAAAATACAATCGAAAAAAATTGGATGTTGGAAGAAAGTTTGCTTGATATTTGGAAGGAAGTGTTGGGAAGTGATGAAATTACGATTTTTGACAATTTCTTTGCTAGAGGTGGTCATTCTCTATTAATTCCAAATATTTGCTACAAAATAGAGCAACAAATCAATTATCAATGCCCACCAAAAGCAATTTTTAAGTATCAAACGGTCAAAGAACTTGCAGAATATATTAGTAATAAGCAGAATTCGAAATTCTTGACAACATCAAAACAAATACTAAAAATTCACGTGTGTCCACTTCAGGAATCTTTGCTCAGAATGTATTATAATTTAGCTGAAGAAGCAGTAGCTTCCATTTCTTCCAGCGCTACTAGCGCTGTTAATACAACTACAACTTTGGCCGCCGACTTTATCAAAGCTTATCAGACAGGCTTTTCAATATCTCTGAAATCTATAGATTTAATAAAATTGAGGCAATCTCTCAATCTAATAATAATGCGTCATTCTTCACTTCGAACAACATTCTATTGCCAGAATAATAATTTTTATCAAGAAATTCATTCCGGTACTGAAAATTACATTATACCGCGGAAAATTACTTCTAAGCAAGCATCATTGATAGTACCGAATCCTTTTCATACAATACCAATTCTCTGCTGGTTGGACGATGATATCAAGCAAGAATTAGCTGATGATGATAATCACTGTGAATTACATTTTAAAATAAGTCATGTCATTTGCGATGGAAAGTCGTTGTCTATAATAGCTAAAGAGTTATATTATAATTATTTCAATGATATACATATTTTAATAAAAACGAGAATTTCATTCAGTTTAGTAAGCGAATTGAGCAACGATTTCGAGAACGTAATAGTGAATTGAAAAGCTTCTGGTCGCAAACTCTGAAAGATGCAGAAAACATAAATCTTCATTATCAGAAGATAACTGCTGTCGCTTCAAGCAGCAGTAACAGATGCAAATCACTGCGCAGAAATTTCAAAATTTGCACATTTTCATCAAAAGAGTAGCCAAAAATGTTGCTGCACACCGTTTGTTGTGCAATTAGCAGCATTCAGCAAAGTACTTTCTGGAATAGTAATACAAGCTTCTAAAGTGATCATTTCATGTCCAGTAGATATGCGTGATTCTGAAGCTCAACAGTGTGTCGGAATGTGCATCAATGTTTTACCAGTAATAATCAATTTGAAACACAGAAACTTCCAGGATCTAATTCAGAATGTTGCTAAAAGTTTAGCAGATGCTTATCTGAATGCTGATATTTCTATTGAAGAAATAGAAAAATTATGCGAAAAACACGGAATTTCTAATTTTGCTGATATAATGATTGTCAACAATTATGAAGAATATTCCGATGGCTGTTATCAAATTTTAAATGATAGTTCTGAATTTACAAAATGTGCCTTGACGTTATTTCTCATGCAACATCAAGAAGATATTGTTGCGAAAATTGAATTTAAACAGCATCTCTTCTATAATGAATCAATGCATATAATGCTCAATCAATGGGCTAAAATAATTCGAAGAATGGAAATGCTTATTGTAGCAAACGATGAAATGAAATATAAACAAAAACAGAAATGTCTATATGGCATTCCCTTTAATGGAGAAAATTACAATGCAGAAAAAGGATAGAATTAAATATGGAATCAGAAGACAAAGTTATGTCAAATGAAACTGAAGAATGTTTCGTAGGAGAAATCAAGATGGAAGAGAAATTCCCCAAAAATGTGACTATCCAACATTCAGTTATCAGCATTTACTTCAAGAAGGTTTTACGGCCCATGTTCAATTGGCAACCATGACAGCTCTAATTGGAAGTAAGGAAAGTATTAATTATCGCACTCTAAATCGACTAATCTATCAAACTTCGAAAATTATACAAGAAAAAGTAACTCAAATAACAGGAATCACATTGAGAGCTGATACAGTAATACCTGTTATTGCTCGTAATAACATCAAAACATTGATAACATGTTTGGCAGTTATTATGGCTGGAGCTGCTTATCTTCCTGTAGATTCCACAAGTCCACTCAAACGGATCTTAAACATTCTGAAACAAATGAAAACAAAATTTTATATCACTGTCGATACAGTAATGAATAATAACGAAGAATTTCAAAAACCACCCTATTTTTCATTTCAAAAATATAACGGAAATCAATTTAAATAATATAAAACTTGGCGACGAATCGCTAGAAACTCCAGTGAATTTTAGAAACACACCGAATGATTTAGTTTACGTGATATTTACATCAGGAACTACCGGAAAGCCTAAAGGTGTGGCAATTGGTCAACATGGTCTTCTCAACATGGCCATAGCATGTACTCGAGATTTCTGGATGAAGCCTGGCGATTGTGTTTATCAGTTTACAAACTTTACATTCGACAATAGTGTTCTGGAAATTATGATGGCATTGATAAATGGTAGTAGTTTACTTATTCGAGAAGATTTTTTATGCCACGTAAGTTTCTGAATGAAATGAAGCATGCAAGAATTACCCATGCATTGTTGTTTCCTGGTTTGGTGAATACCTTCACAGATGACGAAATTGAGGAATTGCGACATCTAAGATATTGGATTGTTGGAGCGGAGAGTGTAAGCAGAAGAGTTTTAGAACATGCATTAAAATCAGGCGTTAATGTAATTCAAAACTATGGACCAACTGAGACGACAGCTTATGCTTTAACCAAAAGAATGAAACTATTAGATAAACCCAATAATATCGGTCGTGGAATAACAAATGCTATCACCGTAGTAAGAAATTTCTGTGGAGAGGTTGTACCAAAAACAGGAGTAGGAGAACTATGTATCGAAGGAGTAGGAATCATGCGAGGTTACATCATTTCAAGTACAGAAGATGCAGCAGAAGAAAGTTACGATAGAGAAAATGAAAGCAGAAAATATGATGTTAGAAAAAATGAAACTTCCGAAATAATCGTTTGTCATCAGATACCAGTACGACTTAAGTTTAACACCAAAGACATGGTCCGTTTGCAGCCAAATAACGATATTCTTTTCCTTGGACGATACGATAAGCAAGTAAAGATTCGTGGTTATCGTGTTGAGCTTGGTGAAATCGAAACCGTTCTTTGTCAATATCCGCAAGTCAAATCTGCGAAAGTAATCCAAAAATTAATAAATGGACAGAAACAGCTAGCAGCTTTCATTATTTCATCGAATTTATCGAATATTAAGTTTCATTCCATTACTGTAAGGCAATTCGCATTAGAGCACTTACCGTACTATATGGTACCAACTCAGTATCATTTTCTACAACAATATCCACTTACCAAAAATTCAAAAATTGATGTCGTTGCTTTGGAGATGTTACAGAATTCTGAAAATGATCAATATTTCAAGCACATAGAGCCAGAAAACAGCATAGAATCAGAGTTGCTTGGACTTTTTCGGAAGGTTCTCCAGGATGATAATATTTCAATGAATGATGACTTTTTCGCAGTTGGTGGAAATTCGTTTTCTGCAGCACGACTCACTGAATTGATAGAAGCTAACATTGGACATCGTTTCAACATAAATAATATTTTTCACTATCGGACAGTAAGGAAACTGTCACGTTACATTCTTGATTCCTATAAAGAGGCAAATAATGAGAGAATTATTCAAAATTTTTCTGGAATACACAGAAAAATTTTAAAATCGATAAAATTCCTCTAAGCTTTCAGCAACAACAATTTAGATTCTTAAATGAAACGAAACAACGGCGATATTATGAACTTATATTTGTGCAGAATTTTGATGCGCTATTGAGTCTGCGACATTTGAAATTAGCTTTTCTGCGTCTAATTTACGGCAATCTTCATTTCGAACAATTTTTCCTGAAAAAAACTATGATATGTATCAGGAAATACTTTCTGGAACAGAAGCTTATTTCTATAGCAACAATTTACACAACAACTACTTCCCGATACAATTAGATTTCTATGATGATGATCGTATTGCAGAAAAGATTAAAATACTTCAGAATGAGAGAATAAATTTTAAACACGAACCACCAGTTTTATGTGCAGTTGAAGCAATCAATAATACATCTTATACCATTATTCTGCGAATGAATCACATCATTAGTGATGCATGGTCAACGAATCTTCTAGAGAATGACCTAAGAGATCTTTATCAGGAAATTCTAAAAACTGAGCAATTTAGTAGTAATTCAAAACTCCCACTTACATATGCCGAATATTCCATCGACCAATTTGAAAAAAACGCTTCTTAGAAAAATTAGCAGCTAAATATGCTGATAAAATTGTAAAATGGATCATAAATGATGAAAATTACAATAAGATATCAGACAATTGGGAAAGAATCGATCAGATAAATCAGTTTCGTTGGATCAGTCAGAATCTAGATTCTGAAATTTTCAATGAAGCAAATCAATATACGAAATCTACAGATTTTAGAAACTATTCGGAAATAAAATTTACTTTTGAAGTGGGGAAATTGAAAAGATTTGCGGATATTTTGAAATCACTCCTTTCGTAGCCTTTCTTAGTGCATTTGTTTCATCTTTACATGAACTATCTGGCACAAACCAATTAATTATAAATGTACCAGTTGCTAATCGCTCTCTCAGAACAGACCGTATTATAGGCAACTTTCTCAACTATTTATTGATAAGCAGCACGCATATCACTTCAAAGAAGACTAATAGCATTATTGATAATGCTATCAATACTATTTCGAGAAATACAATCGACAGTCCTATAAATTCAGTCAAAATCGATATTTCTAATCAGCAAACAGAAGGAAGATTTTCTCTTGCTATAAATGCAGATATTATGAAGAATTATCTAAACAATATTAATACAACAGTCAATGAAGTCCGGCAATTCGAACAAGTGCCATTTATTGAACTTTTAAAATTAATTCGAACTAAGTTAAAGAAACTAAAATCACTTGATATCGAAATCCTGGATCGTCTTCATAAAACTATATTTTTTAATTTTCGTTACGGACTGGAAGAAAATCATGAATCAACACTTGGAAAGGGCAAAACTCAAGAACCAACGGATTGTATTCATGAAATTGAAGTCGAAATAGACCGTATAAAAAGCTATTATTCTTGTAAAATCAGAATGAAAAATCATAGAAATAGTAGAAAACATATTTTGGCTTTGTGTCAGTGGATGATTTTTTCCTAAAACAGATGTCAATTAATCCTAAAATGCAAGAAGTATCAAATGATGAAATAAAGCTTAAGGAAAGCAAGCATGAGGCAACTATGAAGGATTCTTTATTTTTACTAATTCTGTTGGAGAGAACGAAATTGAATTGGAGCTAAGGAGAATATGGAGTGAATGTTTAAAGAAAAAACGGATTAGAGATGATGATGATTTCTTTCTGGAGGGTGGAACTTCACTGTTGACTCTAAAATTAAGAGGTCTTATCGAATCAGAATTGAAAATTCATATTGAAATTGACGAAATATTCAAATACAGTACTTTCACAAAACTAAGCAATTTATTACAAAAGCGATTTGTTAACAAAGGCTTTCTCCCAGATAAGAGAATCGAATTCTTGAATCTTAGATCTGAAAAAACAATGATCTAATATTGCAAAGTGATAAAAAAATTTGGAAAGCGTGACACTGCAGAAGAAACGGAAAATTTAGAAATATCCGAGAATCGCTCAACGATTCGATTATTTCATCAAAGAGAACCAAATATTAATATCACAGAAAATGTAGTAATCGTTTTTTCCACGCGCTTGTTGGTGGTGTAACATGGACATATGCATCACTGATACGACAACTAATAAGAAAGTTGAAAGGCCTCTTTACAATAATTGGTGTTGAACATCCGGATAGTTTTTCCCGAAGATGTTCAAGAGATCCGAAATTTTATCACTCGATTGAAAGTTTATGTTTTCAATATGTACGAGATTTGGATGATCATTTACGCAAAGTAAAAATACGCATATTCATAGGTGCATCATTTGGCGCTATTCTGGCTTATCAGTGTGCTTTACAACTACAACAACAAGGTATATATATATCTTATCGTTTGAATTTAAAAATTATTTAATTATTCGTAAAAGATAAGTTGATAGAAGATTTAATTTCTCAAAAATATTCGAGAAAGATATGCTAATTAGGAAAGAAAGATATATCAAAAACTATCCTGTATAGCAATCAAATTTGCATGGAATTATGACTAATTCCAAAATTTTACGCATTTCAAAGGAAATTTACTAAAAATATTTCGAAAACTTATATATTTCTTCAATCCAAATTTTATTTTAGGAATACATATAAATGATATAATATCAATTGATGGAACGTCACAATGGTGCAGAAATATATCCTCGACAGAATTATCGTCTTATGAAGAGCATTGTCAGCAGATCAATAAAATTGTAAAATATCGAACGGATGATATAAAAATCGACAGCGAAATACTGGAAGCAATGATCGAAAATTCGTGGGAATTGTTGAAGATGATGTGTATTTATATTCCAAGTCGAAAATTAAGAAGTCCTTCTCGACTTCACGTAACCCTTCTAAAATCATCCTTTCAAAAGACTTTAGCAGATAATGATGATTATGGTTGGATGAATCTTTGCTCTAGAACTATCATAAATATACCATTTTCTCATGATACAATGCTTGATGATTGCAACATTGATACGATCGTTGACATTATCATACAAACTATAGAAAAGTTAAACGACAATAATAATTATAGCTAATTTCATTCGAGTACCGCAATTATCACTTAGATATCGATATAAATAAAATTTTATAGATTACCTAGAATTCAATTTCTTAAATAAGTTTCTTTAATTAACTTCTCATCCAACCTCAATCGTTTGCTAATAATGTTCATTTAAATGCTATCTATGCATAAGTAAATCTTAACTAGCATATATTTTCTCGTCTCTAAAGCAAACTTTATACCGACAATCTAACTTTGTGGTAAATTACAAAATCCTCGATAAAAAACAATTGTAACTAAAACTTGTACTGTTCGATTATATTCACAAAGTACATCTCGAAAGTGTTGCTGTCATACATCATTTTTCTTCTCCAAATTCCGATTATTGATTCTTTTTGTTTTCTATTTCCTAATTATGATTCTGTAGAAATATTTCAGATTCCATATACGAAAATTGAGTTGCCAATGAATCATTTTTCTAAGCGAGCATATTTTCAGATATGATATTTATATTTTTAAATTTCCTTTTATTCTTTCTACCCTGCGGAGATGTCATTCTTTTGTTGAGAATATACTTTCATATTTGGAGCGTCATTTCAAACTGCTGCTGAAATCGATACATGTTTCTTTTATTATGAGATATGTTAAATGATAAAATCAAGTTTACCTCATAGAAATGATAACTAAGCTTAATCGATGCATTCTATTTTATTTATCAGCAAATAATGTTATGATATATTGTCAGAAATATTTCATCAAATCTCATAATATAACATTGAATTGACAATACAACTATTAACAGTCATAATTGGATACAAATTCTTAGCAATCAAATTAAGAATTTGATTAGTCTGAGTACAACGGACAGTTTAATATATGATATCATAGTAGCAAAATATAATGTGATTATTTAAAAACAATTAGATCGAAGATTCAAGTCGATTAGATAGAATTTTTCTCGAATATGAAATAAATATAATGAAGCCGGGAATCTTTCAACTTTCCTGAAGATAATATAAATTTTTCATTCCATGTTTTTTTTTGTTAAATGAATGCGTAAATTTAACTTGACATGAAATTGAAAAAATTCAAAGAATTCAATTTGAAATTAATATTTATTTTAATTTAATGTGATAAATTGAATTAGTACTGGCTAGGTTATATCGATGCGCGGAACAGAAGATTCAAGTCGATTAGACAAATTCCATTTGCCGACAAAATTTAGATGAAATTTAGAAAAGATATTTTAAATCAATAATAGCTTAACAGGGATTTGCTTGACCCAAACATATTATATTACGAAGACCATATTTTCCCATTCTCGAAGTACATTCAAATCCAAGCATCATTTATGCAAATAAAGAAAAATGTGTTCATTATGTAATTAAATTAAACAAAGATACTTACACATTCCGGAGTCGATCTCGTAAGAAATTCTGGCTATAAATATGTTAATGAATAAGCAATTAACAAGCAAATAATATACAACATTTTGTATTACTGATTTCCAAAATAGCATTCTTTGACTGTTCAGTAATTCATGATAAAGATTGATAAAGTCAACCGTTTAACTTTAGTTGACACCTTATTGTATACTATTCTTTCAGAATATTTCTGATTTGATCAGAGTAACAACATATTCAAGTGAATTAGCAAGAGATATTTATGAAAATTCATAAAAGCGTTAAATTAAACATACATTGAATTGTGGCAATAATGGTTGACGATCCATACTGAACGGTGAAATATCATTATAATCTTTCTGACGTATAAAATTTGTTAAAACTTGCAGCATTGGACCGGCACGATCCAATGGAACTGCATGGCCTGCACCCTACAATAAACGATTTAATAAGAACAATATGTCATCTCTTTGCGGAAATCTCGATCGATTCTTCTTTTGATCACTTATTCAGTTAGTATAAAACAAGGTTAGCTTACGACGAAACTATTCGCAATTTTTTGAGATCGGACTGAAAAATTGCGCCATTTAATAGCTCAAATCTGAGTAAGCTAGTACGGCGCTTTCAATTAATTTTTACCGAAGTTTCAGATTTCTACACTGCTGTCGCTTCTAAATCTAAATTTTTTTCAGAAATTATTTTAATATTTTGATTTTGATAAATCAATTTTACAAATTAAGCACTAATACAATAAGCCAACCTTAAAAGTAATCAAGTCGATCGTTGTCCCATCTTTCTCAAAGCGCTTCATATAACCACCAACTTGTGGCGCTAGTTGCATGCCTAATCGATAAAACCAAGCATTTTTTTATACATGTTCTAAAAAATTCCATAATTCAACACATTTTGATCAGATTAAATGACTGATCAATGACTTCTTATTTAAGCCCGAAAAAATTCCTTATATCCTTCAGTTATTCAAAACATGAAATCTTCTTTTTTCTATTTAATGAATCCTGAAATTTCGGTTTAAAATATTACATATTTTGGCAAAGAGTAGAATGTCACTTTTATAGTTTACATAAATTCATTAGGACTTATTTTCTTCTCTGCACCTATATACATCATAATAAATAAAATGTAAGCACAGTTTGATATAGTTATTCATCTTTTCTAATATATTACTCCTTTCCAAACAAACTTACCATACTGTTAGATTTTGCAAAATTTTCAATAAACCATTCAACATGTAGAAAGTTACATACAGCATCTAAATCACCATTATAGATAAGCGTACGTAACGGATAATTACTATCGAATAATTGTTGGAAAAATTGCGTTGTATCGTTGTACAAACTCTTATAAGATTTAGTAATATTTCGGCTGCAGAAAATATTCGATAAATGGTTTATTGAGAAATAACAATTGGTATTAATTGTTATTTATTTTTCTATTTCGAAGAAGAATTATATAATTATTACTGACTAATCATCATAAATCGATGTAAAGCTTATCAGCATGAAATAAAATTTACTTGCAGCCTTGATATGATGGTATATAATTTGGTATATGAAGAGCATTACGTACGTAAGCCTCGTTAAGATATCCAATAATACTACTAAACATATAACATGGTAAGCCGTCAAGTGCATCAGTTGAATATGTATAAATAGATTGTGGCTATAAAAAGACAGTAATGATGAGGAATAACGATAAAAATGTAAAATATAAAAGCTTGAATATTTTGAAATTTTTTAAGATTTCTTGATTAATTATCACAGTTCATAATTAGAACAAATGTTAAATCGACTATTGCTAGAATTTCAATTTTTGTAAAAGAATTAAAATAAACTGTTGCTTCTGTATCTGTGATGTCAACTTTAGGTTGCTGTTGAAGTTCCTTTTTTAAGCAAGCTGATGCATTACGATGCTGCTGCTGCTGCTGCTGATGAGGACTACAGAAAAGGTTTCGATAGCAATCTTGATGTATATTGTATACGTTGCCTCTGAAAATATTTATGCTGCATTAATTTTGAACGCCCAACAAGATCTTCTACGTGAGAATACATTTATACCTATTGTTGTAAATAATAAATAAAATTCAAAAGCAATTTTTTTTTTTTTTTTTTTGCACCGCAAAAAGGCATAATGCATTTATGTCAAATCATTAGTCTTTCATTTTATGTAAAAGAAATTCAAAAATGACAAACATTTTTCTTATTTTCAACAAATATATACGACTGAGATCTCTAACTAATTCTGCACATGTCTGATTTGCGCCTGGTTTCGGTACTATTCTTCTATTAGAAGTAATATTAATGTAGTCATCAAATATACATTCTATCGTTGGTTTACCATCATTTCGCTGTGGACAACACTGTTGCAATTGATCCCAAACTCTTAAAAGCAAAAAGGAAGAATTAAAATTGAAATCAACCTAATCACTCTACTAAATTTTAGCATTATTATTTACTCATGCAAATAATTTTTATATGTTTGAATAGGAGTATTCCAAAGATTCTATCTTTAAAATGATTCATATAAAATAAACTTTTATTTTCAACAGGAAACGAAACAATACTTTTTGCCATAGAAGCCATGAAAATATAAATAATCGAAAATTGTACGAATCTAAAAAATACTTTTACAAATTTTAGGGAATAAATTTCGTTACCTTATTGGCTTGTAATTTTTTTTTTTGTATAATTATTTTAAATCTCATTAAAATTAACTCCCAGAAGAGCATATTTTTTAGATGATTTAGCAAATTTCGTTTCCTAGATATATGAATTTATTGGAAAATTGAAAAAATCAGAGATCGGAAAAAATAATACATCAATAAAAAAATTACAATCAAAATGATGAAATCAATAACTTACATCGTTAATAGGACTCATGCAACCATTACCAATTATCATTCCTTTCAAATTTAGTCCTGCATTTCGTTTCTGAAATATTGTGATAACATTATCGATAAAGAATCAGCTGATTTTAGTGCAAAATTTCTAATCTTTAAATGACTAATTTTGAAAATGTATTTGGAAGAATGTCTTCAACTTATTTATTCTTAAAATAGATTGTTATGAAGTAAAAAATAATTTTATTAAAATTTCTGACGTCAAATCTTTGCTGATATATGTGTCTTTTACGTTTTCTTCTTTTTGATTTTTAATGAAGTAATAAATAATATTTAAGAAATATCCTGCATCGGGTTATGATTGCATAAAATAATGCAAATTTTCTCTGGTCTCTTTACTGCAGCAATATCATTGATATGTGAATCAGCTGATGTCTACTGTATTTAAATAGATTGTTAACTTTGAAAATTCATTTGAAGAAAAGCATCTTCAACAGCCCATTTTTCCACCAACATAGCCGTATTTATAAGCATCAACTTATCAACTTAGAATAAAAACTATTATACAAAAAAATTCTGCCTAAATCTTTGATGCCAAATTTCTTTGATGTCTTTTCTTTTCAAATGTTTGATAAAATAATAAATAGGAAGGATACAGGAACATCCTTAGGATTGTGATATACAAAATGATGCATAATTTTGTCAGCTTTGTACTTGTTCTCATCGTCATTAGTCATTCAGATCTCTTTTAGACCAATGAGATTTGATTGTAATATTATGATCAATCGATTTGACCTTTCGATACTAAAATATCACCTGGATTTCCTGAACCATATATGCAGTGAGCATTGGAACATAAATACCAGCATAAGATTCTCCCGAGATATACAGATCATTTTTTTGAGATTGGGAAATATCGTAAAGAAATCAAGAATCGCTTCATAAGCATCAATTGTCGTCTAGAAAAATTGTGAGGAAATTCCATTGAAAATTAATAGAAGAAAATGGAAATGCTACAAGAATTGAATATACCTGTCCGCGAAAGCTGAAAGTATAAATATAAACAAAAGTTTAATGGAAGATGTTAACAAAGTTAAGGATTTAATTCATGATGGTTATCAAAGGCGGAGGAGAGTCAAAGACTTTAAAAGGAGTAAATTGTGATCCGAGCAATCAGTGTATCAGTTCTATCACTTCGATAAGGAACGACAGACAACTTTCACTATCGCCAGCCATCATAAGGGTTCAGCAAACGCCTTCGACAAGCCAGCAACACAAACGATATTTCAAACTAGCAAAGATCAAGCGATGGCGAGAAGTATTCACTAAAGAAGGAAGAACGACAGTAAAGAAGATTTACAACATCCTACTAACATCCAATTGATTGCTGATAGATATCCATTGTTCTTTTACGGTGCATTATTCATTCAACCTATATAGTTGTTTTAATCTTCTTGTTTAATTCATATCTTTGTTTAACATGTACTATTACTTTGATCCAAAACCTTATTCAATGTTTCTTCTTTTTGCATAATATTTTATAACCTACTGAAAACCATATTCAAAGGATATCGAACAAAGAACAAAGGATTTATTATAACCTACAGAAGCTTATCGCTAATCTAGTCGAGTCACAATAGCAAAAATGATCAATCTTTTATCAGAAATAACAAAGAAGAAGATTATCTCCTTCAATGCAGAAGAAAAAGAAAGAAGAACAACAATACCAATGTGTCGTTGAAGGTATTATCTGGATTAATCGCCCAATCTTGATATGAAAATCCAACTTGTCGAGGTGAATCAATATACAAAACATTCGCTAACTTGAAATATATAATTATTGCATGTAATTTTTACAAATTTTATGCATGAATTCAAACAAAAAACAATAATGCAAAATTGTTTTACATATTCAAATTATAAAATAAGTTTTTTTTCCAAAATTGAAAATTTCAAAAGTAATATATCAGAAATGTTACCTTATTCCACGAGAATATATTTTCATATAAAGTGAGTCCATCACGATTTGGATGAAACGGACCATTTCCTATAAGTAGACTAAGAAGAGAACTGCATCCGGGACCACCATTAAACCAAATTATAAGCGGATCAATACTCGGATCGTTTTGTGATTCCACCAACCTAATTTATTTACAATCATAAAATCATTTCTGAAAATATTGAGGTCGGAAAAGTTATTGAAAGTTTCAAATAATATTTTGAATAGCATTAAAATATAAAAAAGAACTTTTACCAGTAATGAAGATAATTTCCTTTGCTTGCATTCAGATATCCTGAATACTGATTGAAATTGATAGTATATGTTAACCCAGGTAAATTGAATATTTGATTAGTCAACTGCCGTGGTACTGAAATTACATGAAAAAACTGAAAGAAATAACCGAACTCTATGAATAATTAATACTATGATTGAAAGTTGTACGTATATGTTGTTAAACAGTATATCTTAATACGATTCATCTTAAAAAAGATTAATTAAAATTTGGAATGGATAGAATATTTTGAAACACTAATTCGAAATTTTGAAATAGCTTCTAATTTAAAAATGATAATTGCTAAAAGATGTTGATAACAGATAAAATAACGGCCAGCAAAGATAAATTATAACAAATAAAAGAAAAAATCCAAACTAGTTATAGTTATTTCACAAAATGTCAAACTTTAAAATCCTTAAGCTTTTCTAATTATCAAAATTCGAAAGTCTGTTCATCAAACAGAACCGTCGCAAGCATTTCAGTAAATTTTCTATTCGATATAAATTCAAAAATTTGTTTGATCCGTTGATCCATTGAATCCGAATGTATGACTGATTCCATTCACATCGTGCATGAGCAAAGATTTATGACGCGATAGTTTAATCTTTCATGACATATATAAATGTTTTATATCAAACAAACTTTTTGTATCATACGCATTTCAATAAATTAAAAGTAAACGATATTGTTATTCTTATATTTATTCTAAGGATAATCAAAGTTATGTTAATTAAGTTTGAGTTAATGACTTCTTTAACTAAAATTTCATAATATATTTTCGATAGAAATTTTTATTGTTAGAGAAAAGTTGCAACGCATTTAAAAATCTTTAATTATTTAAGGGAGAAATTATTACAAATTGTCTTCGGTGCAATCCTGTATTGTGGAAGAATTGGTTTTGGTTTGATATCCCAACGCAAATTGATATTATAATCAATATTTTCAATAAAATTGCTGAACATTTGTAATGTTGGTCCACCGCGGTCCAACGGTGCGAAATGTCCCGCACCCTGAAAAAATAACAGCGATTTATATTTAGAAGCTCTTCTGCAAACTTCATGCGCCAGGAATATTAATCGTTTGCTGCAGAATTCTTTGCTGAAAATGTCTCAACTGCATAACATACTATAATTCTCCAAACTTATTATTCTTTAAACTTTAAATCAACTTCAACTTTGGTTTAATCAATTATTGGCTGCTAAGATCTGACGCAATTAGTTACAACCAAAAGATTACAGTATGCCTTTATTGAATTAATTGAAATTTTGAGGAATATTCCGTACTAACTTCTACTATTAATTTCAGGTTTTGTTAATCTCCAATTTCGATTTCATTACTCTGTGATAGAACCATAAACTTAATTGAATTTGAAGGAAGAGTTTCCAAATGAAAATTATTCATGCTCTGATTCCTGATAACCTTTCCTTACCATCATGATAACTAACTATACAACTAAATAATATGATAAAACCATTTCATCATAATTTCTGTTCATTCAATGAAACATCAAAAATATTAGCTTTTATAGTGAGGAAATCGATTGTTATAAAATTGATCATAGAGAATTGCTGATAATAACCAGCTAATTGTTTCTGAAATTGCGAGTCTTCTTGGAAAGTCCATTGTTCACGCTCTGATTCCTGATAACCTTCGGTAAGTCTCGTTACAAACCATTCATTACTCAGAAAATTGTACTGTATATCAGCATCACCATTATAAATCAATATTCGCAGAGTATCGTGTAATTGAACTGTAAAAATGATATTCTTATAATGAGGAAATCAAAAATATAAAATTACTAATAATAGTTGAAACAATAATAATATTCGAAGTGAAAATCGCTTAAACAAAAGTGTTCATAACTTAATGAACTAAAATTGATTATTTTTATCAAATAGTTATTTATACAATAACAAACAAAATTGATAGATTAAATTGCTTCGAAAATAAATAATTAAATATTTTAATTTTTTTATTTAAGTTTTTGTACTATCCTTTTTAATAAACTTTTGACAATAATTTTATTTCTTAAATTTAATATAAAAAGTGTAAATAAGCAAACTTTGTAATGAATGAATAATCGATTCGAAGACGGGCATTATATCTAAGTATTGTCGAGTATAATTAGATAAAACTGTCTTACTAAAATATATTATAATTTTATAAATCAAAATAGAATATCTCATTTCATATTATTATATCATACTTTTTCCAACTCTATTGCAAACCGATCAATCTAATTTACTATTTGATACCATTATCAATTTTTGAGATCGTTTCCATACGGAAAAATATTTTTCCCAGAAAACAAATTGATATAATATTATTAAAGAAATAATTTGCTGATATCGGTATTCTCGACCCCAAATTGAAATATAAAAAATCTTTTGCAATAAGTTTTAAAAATTATACATGATGAAATATAATACTATTAACCTGCACATCGACCATGGTGGAAGATTATCAGGAATATGTAGTGCTTTTCGAACATCTGGTAAATTCAAATATTTTCTTACTGCTCTTCTTATCCAGCATGGGAAACCATGCTGTGCATCAGTTGATTCTATGTTTATGCGAGACTAAAAGATGATTGATAAATCCTGATCTATCTTATCAATACAGTGATTATGCATTCTTCGCCTAATTGTATTTTTGAAAATATTTCATTGCTAATCTTCTACATTCCACATATGACAATATAATTTCATAATATCTTTTTTTTTCAAAGCAGTGAAATAAAAAATTTAGTGAAGTTTCATCTAAGAGTTTAAGATAGATTATTCATTTGATAACTTAAGCGTATAATGTTATCCAATAAATGATAAAGAATTCTGTTCATAATTCTTCTTGTAATTTAAGCATAAACGAAAAACACGTACACTTTGATCTATAAAAGTAGCACATTTGATTTCCTCCGGTTGTTTTCCATAATATGTTGTATTCAATGATATAATATCATCTGAGCTTACCGTTTCCATGTAACAATTTTGATAATTATTGAAGGAATTGATTCTAAAAAATTCTTGAAATCTCAGAATGCATGCATAAGATATCACTAAAGAAAATTGATTTTGATAAAATTTTTGCTTAAAATATATCTAACATTTATCACTTAAATGCTATTTGCATAAAACTTCGATTGTAATAAGTGAAAAATAAATGTGGACGGTTGTTTCACAAGCGCTTTAATATCTTCAATTGTAGAAAAGTAGAGAAGTTAAGCAAACTATTACAAAGATTCATATTTATACAATGATATTCATCGACCGTATTATCGAAAAAGAAAATTAATTTGAACCGATGATGAAGCGACAATTGAATTCATTTACATAATAAAGCAAAACTTACAACTGATCATTGAATGCATATTGCACAACTTTCGTTGCACATTCGCTGTCATCAATAGGTTTATTTGTAGTCCAATTTATATATTGTGAAAAGTTACAGTATATTAAAGGTCCAGGAACAGCCGTTGAGCAACAGTTCGTAAGATTCTCAAATATTCTGAAAAGAAAGAAGGAATAAATTGATTGCTCTAATAAGCTCGAAATATTATTTTAATTTCTATAGTTTTTCTTAGAAATTTTTTTCTAATTGAAACTACCTTTTATTATGCACAAATATTCAAGAATCAAACTTTAATATTCTTCTTTTCCACATCAGCAAGAAGAAACTAAATTCTTGCATATCACAAAAATTCTCGATCAAAAAAAAATCTCACTCCTTATCGAGCATTCCTGTATAATAACTCAAGCTAAGAATAGAATTCCTTCGATCAACTTCGTTATAAGCACCATTTCCAATAGCTAAGCCAGTCAGTTTAATACCGTATAGATTCCCATTTTGCTAAAACATGCATATTTGTCAGAAAAGTCATTTTCAATTATCTGAATATACTTTCATGAATTTTATATCTCTATGTTATTTACAAGTATCTTCTTGGCTAATTAGACTTTATAAATATTGTGTGATAGATTCTTTTTATAAAATTAATATGTTGCTACGATAAATTACAGTAACACTTGACATTGAACAGATAAAAAGAAGTCCGATGAATGAAATCGAGTTAAGATGAAATAAAGTCTCTATACTGCAATGTTTATTTGCAGTTTAGAAAATGCATATAACTAACTCTTTCCAAGTTGTTTCGAAGCTTCGAGAAATTGCGTTGTTTATTTCACAAAAATTAAGCAACATAAATTTTTGTATTGCTCGTCACATTTGCTAATCATCTATTTGTATGACCATAAAAAAGCAACCTGAATTCGTTTTAAAAGTACGTCGATTAATGTTGGTCCATAGATACCCGCATATCCTTGACCGGTGATGTAGAAATCACGATTTTGATATTCTTTGAATCGCTGAAAAAACTGTTCTAACGCATCTGCATTGTCGTCAGCAATCTAAAAGGAATATTATTCATCGTAGAGAGATGATGCTTCATTTAATATTTAAAATGTATTCAATGTTTGAATATATAATACTATATAAAAATGCAATTAATCTGATAATTCAGAATTCTTCGTTTTTCCTGAAGAATGATGACTTCAATCAATTTTTTTCCTTATAGGTAAAAAGAAAAAGATAGCAGCTAAGTCGCTGGTGAAGTAAAAAATCAAAGAATGGATCGCATATATATCGTTATGATAAAAAAAATCCCAAAACTAAATGTATGGCAAAAAAATGAAGTGATAATGATTTACTATAAAATTAAAATTAAAAATAGCTAAAATGAAAAACGCTTCGAATGTTAAGAACAATTTGACAATAATTGTTGAAACTGAAATAACACTGAAGTAAATAAAACTCATTCAATCATGTCAGCCAATTTTGATGGATCTTGTTGATTTACTTCTAAGTTTGTTGCAAAGTCTAATTCTTTTTTTCACGTCATGAATTCAGTATGAGTTCACTTGTTGAAGCTTGAACTTCAGAAGAAGTCATCAACATCTGTATATTTTCCGCTGTCAATATTGCTTCTCAACTTATATCAGCGATCTACCACTACTGAGTGCAGGATAATTTCTTGAGAAAAAGAGATCGTTTGTTATATTTGTTTGTTATTGAATAAAATATCCTAAAGGAAAACGAATAATTTAAAATCGAATTTCACTAACTTATATTTACAACAAAATTGTAGTTAAATTTATTGCTTGCATTGATATGATGATAACATTCTTTGATATCATATGTAGAAGTAGGTCAATAAATTTAACAAATTAAATGTTGAAGTTTATTTATTGAATAATATATTTATCTAATAGTGATTTATTATAAAATTAAAACTAAAAATAGCTAAAATGAAGAACGCTTCGGATGTTAAGAACAATTTGACAATAACTGTTGAAACTGAAGTAACACTATTTTTTTTTATTTTCACTTAATTCGTTTGTAACTTTTTCAAATGAAATGAATCATTTCGTATAGAATTATAGAATTTGAACAGATATTTATTTCTGTATATTAGTCAATTACTAACACGCAGTTCTAATTGATAATACTAAATTAATTGACAAGGCTGTATTAACGATTTACTTTATATATTTCTCGTCTATTTCTGTCAGATTATTTTATAAATATTAAATTATAAAAAAAAAGAAACTTTTTCAAGAATTACTAAAAAAACGATTAAATTAATTATCAAAAAAGGTATAAACAGTAATAAATTATCCAATTTTTTTCTTGTCGTCTGTTAAATAAAAAATTCTTATTTCTCAATCAGATCGACATATCTCACATCGATTGCTATTTCTAATTGAACCACTTTTTTTAAATTTGATAATACATCTATGAATGATTAAAATGTGTAACAATTTGCTGATCATTATCACTTGCATATTATCTTTTGTTTATGTTTCTTAATTAGCTATGATTTTTGTCAAACAATAAGGATTTTTTTGCAACAAAAATTGTCAAATGATTTTGAAAGAAACATAATCAAAAATGAGAAGATAAAATATGAGTTAACGAATTAGCGAATCAAAAACTGTAAGAAGTTTAAGAAAAATTTATAAAATTTAAAATTAAATATACCTGATCATCGTTCCATAGAAAATCCGAAGGTACGGAAGTATTTCTATACGAATAACCGACACCATATGGAGAATCCAGAAATATTATATTAGCAACCTTAAATTCAATCAGTTTTATAAAAAAGATAAACATTGTGTCTCTATCATACATCTTATACCGTACCTGTCAGAACAGTCGAAATATTTATGATATAAATATTTTGTAAATAATCAAAATATTTGTATTATTAAATATTTCAATGTGATCAAGCGATTTTTGTATATGAAAGGATTTTATGTTATCTAACAAAAATTCATCTTATTAAAGGTTAATCTTATAATTTTTAAAGAATGTTATTTAAAACGTTGCAATCAATTAGATTTTTATCTCTCATTCTGTCAGGTCATGAAGCGCTGTTTAAAGCATTTTTAAATTATTAAGGAAATTATCGGTTGAAAGGTCACATCCATATATATATATATATTCATATTTTCGTACAAATTTTCACATTTCTTTTTAAATTTTACGACTTTGTCTCTTATATAGTCTATTACCGCTCTACCAAATTCAATTCTGTAATTCCAATATCAATAAACCTCAGGGAATTTTCTTGCCATTGTAGGAAACGCTAAGCTATCGATTGTTTTATTGATATTCTTCAACGTAGTTTAGACGAATAAAATCCTTATATTAAAACTTCGTTACACAACAAATCTTCATACAAGTTTTCAGTTCTTCAACATTACAAGATAAAACTTTTCATGACATCTCTGTCGTAGACTTTAAGTTTTTCTTTATAAATTTTTTTATCAGAAAATGGAATTGCATATATCAAAAAATCATGAGCGACCAAAAACATTATCTATAGTTTATCATCTATAGTTCCTTCATTTGCAACATCACAACTCAATACTAACTCCGCATTTAATTCAGTTGCTATCGGTGGTATTCTCTTTATTTTAGTAGGTGATTGTAGATTCTGCTCTGTGCTTCGACAGGATTTTTGCTATACCATTAAGATATCGATTTTTTATTTGTTATTTCAAATATTAATCTCTCATTGTTTTTTTAATAGAGTCGTTTCATAGAACAATTTTTTTTTTATAATTTAGAATGCCAACTAAGCAAAGTCAAGGTGTTGACCATGTCCAAATATATTTTTAAAGTCAAAGTGCTTAGTCGTTTCTTTAAATGGCTTCAAAATTATATTTTATGTCTTCTAAAAAAATTTCTGCTGAAAATGATGATGAAGAAAATTTGAAAGAAAGAAAATATATTAATGAAAATAAGTAACCTTATTCCAACTGTAAATATTTTCAAATAAAGTTTCTCCATCTTGATCAACACGGAATGGACCAATTTGGGCAAGTAAACCATCTAATGAATTACATCCCGATGCACCGTTGAACCATAATACTAATGGATCAGTTGATGGATTATTTTGGGATTCTATCAGCCTGAAAAAAGAGTTTTGATTTATTTATATATCATTTTACAATAATAGCTTCTTAATAAATCAAACTATTTGCATCATCTTGTTCGTAAACAATTTTCAAATTACAAATAATCATACCAATAATGCAAGAAATTTCTTGTTTTTGTCGGCAGGAATCCGGAATATTGTGTAAAATTCGGTACAAATGTTAGTCCAGGCAGATTGATGATTCGATCAATTTCTGCATCATCTTGAATCAAAGTCGCAACAAAAGATAGCGCTGCAAAAAATTTGAAGAGGAGCAGCCAGAGATGTGTCCTAATCATATCGATAATAAACAGTAGGTTGATACCCGAAGATATAATGCTTTGTTATCAGTGAATTCTTTTTCGTTTGTTTTCGGATAATGTAATTTAGAATACAGAATGGCATGCATGAAAAATGAAAACAAAGTTTTTGAAAACAACTATGATAAGAGTTCATATTCAATTGTCAACAAGTTGGTAATTTTCATTTTCAGCGTTGAAAAATTAGCGAAAAATGATTTGCTTATCTTTCCTCACAAAAAAATATATTCAAAAAGTGAGCAAAGAATAGATGTGAACTTTAAAAGAATCAACTTATTTTCTTAATTTCTATCCCACAAACACTGCATATTCATAAGAGTGTAAGATTTTAAGAAAATATAGAAATTGCAAATAAATAAACAAAAAATTCCTACAATTATATTTCTATAATTAATAGTGTCTATTAATAAGTACAGCAAAATATTCCCTTCTGTTGATAAAATATTGAAAACGATGACATCTGATTTTCTTTTTACTGTACGTTGGATTCTAAAGTACCGAAAAAAATAAAGAAAATCCGTTTTTTTTCGCCTAAAATAATTTTGTTTGGATTTTCACAAAAATTTATGATAGTTGGAATTTTTGATGAAATGAATCAAGTCCGAATATTTGAATTGTATATTTTTAATTTTTTGAATTTCTTTGGCAAATGCATACAACTTATTTTCTTCGAGAAATTATCTTTTTGAAATGGAAATGTCTCTAGAAGAATTTTAAAGTATTTTGTTACGGAAATTTGAATTATTCAATTTAAGTGATTATGAAAATATTCGATAAACAAATTTATTAAAAAGAAAAAACAAACTGTTAAAATGATATGATATGAAATGTTTTCTCTTTTAAACAAGAAAAATTAAATTTGATATTTTCTGTTAAAATAATGTTTTGAAAAAGGATATGATATCACAATTCAGCTATGTATGATAATATTTCAAGCTGTTTGATTTTGAAGGATTTACTATTATTGACACCAGGAGAAGAAATAGCCATATGGATGATTATAATGATCGGTCATAAATAATTTAACACTATTGTGTTCGTTGCCGATTTACAAACAAATCAATTCAAGGTATTTTATAATCATTGACTGAATTTTCGAGAATTTTCAATTGGTTAGAATCTTTGAGGTTTTTCCTACTTCTGCCTAAGTCTTTCGATATTCACTTTCGGTTGTTTGTTATCGTATCTTTTAAAATATACAGCCAAGTTGATAAATGAAAATTTTTGAATGATTGCGAAATTAGAAAGATTTATATTTCGTTATGGATGATAAAATCTGACAAAATGATCAAAAATCATGAAAAATCATTTCTCTTTTTTACAAATTCTATTCGAAAGTTTGTTCCATTCCTTTTGCATTACTTTTTCTGTTGCAATATTTGATATTTATTAAGTTTTATTAAATTATATTTTATTACCGCATTTTCAATTATCATCGTCTTTTATTTTAATTCTATAAAAAAATTCAATACTTCGGTCTGTCTTGAATTGAATTAGCAACAAAACACAGTATTGTAAAAAATTTGAAGAGAAGCAACCAGAGATATTTCATCGTCATATCGATAATAAGCAATTCAACATAATGTTTTTTAGCAATGAATTCTTTTTCGTTTGCTTTAGGATAGCGAACTTTAGAATAAAAATGGAAAGGACGAAAACGAAAACAAGTTTTTGGAAAACAGCTACGATATGAATTTATATTTTATTATCAACAATTTAGTGTGTCGCAGTTTTTAGCATCGAGAAATTAGCCAGAAATAATTTGCTTATCTCTCGTTTCAAATAAATATTCTTAAAAATGAACGAAAGACAGGTGCTAATAAAGAACAACATATTTTCTTAATTTCTTTCTATCAAATATTGCACAAATCATATTTAATCATTAAAGCTAACATTTAAACTAACATTGATCTTTCACAAGACTTTATCAAAATTTTAATGAAATATGCAATTTGTGCGTTTTGTTATTACATTTCTACAATCAAATAGCTTATAAGTAGAGGAAATAAAACTTGCCTGCTAGTATGATCTTAAAAGTGTTGACGTTTGATGTTCTTTATTTGCATGATAGAGAAAAACATAAATAAGAAAATTTCAAATTTTTAACTAAATTTAGCTGAACTTTTCGAATAAATTTATGACAATTTGTATTCTCTGGTGAAAGGATTCAAAATTTAGAAATAAAATACGTTTGTCTAACAAAATTTTCCGAATCATTACGAGGCACAATTTATTTTCTTCGAGATGCTATCTTTTCGAAATGAAAATACTGTCCAAAGCAATTTTAAAATGTTCTTTACGAAAATTTGAATCATTTAGTTTATGCAATTGATGATAATATTTGATAAACAAACTTTATCGAAAAAAGCCAATTACAAGAAGAAAAAAATATTTGATAAACAAACTTCGTTAAAAAAAAAAAAAAACAATGACAATGGATTGAAATACCAAAGTGATATTTTCTCCTTCAAGCAAGAATAATTAAATTTGTTAATTTTCATTCAAATAATGTTTCGAAAAAAGATTTAATAAATGAACCCAGCACTATAATATAAATTATAAATATGCTTTGAAGAACGAAAATTTAAAATTCTTCCCAACTTGTTTGATTTCGAAGGACTTTCGAAGGAAAATTTAAAATTCTTCCCAGGTTGTTTGATTTCGAAAGACTTTTTATTATTGACCATTAGAAGAAGAAAAAAAAATAACCTTATAATTGATCATAATCGTCATTTATAATAATAAAATATTGTTCTTCTTGTTGCTGGTCCATAAAAAGTTTATGCATGATATTTCGTAATTATGATTTTGAATTTTTTTGAGATTTTTCTAAAATTTTTGATCTACTCTTTATTGTTCGCTACCATATCTTTCCAAATATACACACGAATGTTTTTGAATAACTGAGACGTTACAAAGACTTCTAATTTCATTATAAATGTTATAACCCAATATAGTGACCAAAGATTCTAAAGAACTATTCCTTCCGCTTTTGAAAATTCTATTGAAAGCTTAATTTCACTATCCTTTATTGCCTTTTCAGTCGCAGTATCTGACATTCGTTAAGTTTATTACTAAATTATATTTTATGTCTGTTCCCAGTTAGTTTTGTCTTTCATAAATTGTTAATCTTTCAATTATTTTAGATATATTTTTATGCTATCAACAAAGACATTGCAAAGGCTTGAAGAAGAATAGATAAGTTAGAATTTCGAATAAAAAAATTGATCGATTTAAGATCGAAGGATTCTTTATTTTAATGATTTTTTTTCATTCTTTCCAATAGGCTATCGTGAAGGCTTAGCTTAAAATGTTTAGGGACGAAATTTTGACAAGTTATAAAATGAGAAATTATGCAATAAAGATACAATCGATTACGGTTGAATACGGAAGTAAAACAGTCAAACAAGGAAGTCGAATATGGAAGTAAGGGCTGATTATTCTTATATAGGATTTTTTGCCTTCATTTTTAAGGAATGTAGTTTTAACCTATTCTTTAAATGTATGTCTAAAAGAGATTTCATCTGGATGCACTAATAACAGTGCCTTATGTAATAGAAAGTTCGGAATATTTAATTATTAGTGAAGAGTGGAGAAAACAAGATTGGATGAGAATGGAATCATTTTTGTTTAGCCGTCTAAAAAGGGTTGTGGATCGTTTTTAGCCAGTCCAGAAAAGGTGATTAGTTCCTAGGTTATTTTCTGTATTATTCAATTAAATACAAAAATGTGAAATAGCTAGTATATTATAATACAAAATTGGATATATAGATGAAAACGGCTGATACATCATAATACAGGCGTAGGACATCGCAAAATTCTTTTGATAGGCAAAAGCTAGTTTACATATTGCATTTTAATCATTGAATGTAAACTTAGTTCTAGAGTATATGTAAATTAATCTACCAGATGTTGAAGGATTTTGAGCTGGAGAAATTTACATATGCATTAGAATTGAATAAATGATAAGATAAGAAAGATTTCAAAAACAAGTGGCTTGTTATTTAGATAAAATTATTCTATAAAATTATTTCGGTTTTTTTTTTCTCGACAAGTTCTAGAACTGGCTAAATGTCAAGAGATTGACACCATCAATGTTATATTCCAAATCTTCTCAACATTTACAGCGTAATCAAAATTTTACATACGTGAAATCATTTTCCTAAGCAAAAAAATTCCCATGGACAGAATTCTTTTTTGGAAGAGATGAATTAAGATGCAATCAATGCTATAATTATTTCGAATATCTTGCAATGCTTTCTCCATTTCATCATCGTAATTCATAGAAGTTAATTTTTTTTCTAATATACATATGTATATATTTTTTCTTGTTTAATTTTCGTCATTCGGTATAGTTCGCCTAGATATTAACATTTTTTTGTGATATAATTTCAAATTTTAAGATGTTATGTCGAACTCCTGCTAAAATCAATGTATTTTTATTTATTTCAGGAAGTGATGAAGTCACGTTTACTTCATAAAAATGATAGTTGAATCCAATGAGATATCACTATATCCTATTTTATCTTTCAGCAAATATACTATGAAATATTGTCAGAAATATCGCACTCAAAAACGACACCGAATTCATTAGAAATTTTTAGCAGTTCTACGCTGAATTATGAAACTGAAGACTTTGAATACAGATTCTGAGAGTCGAACTGAAATTCCAATCGATAATGTCCAATGAATAAGTTGCTCCAGCCTAACATATAATTTTCATAGTACCAAGATGGAGCGATTATTTAAAAGCAATTGAATTGGATAGCAATTTTCTCGAGCATGGGATAAATACATTGATCATTCAATATTCCTGAAAATATTATAAATTTTTTATTCTATATTTTATTTGTTACCAATACAACAAATGTTGTAATTTTGGAGAAAAAAATTATAATAAGCATAAATGAATGCATAAATCTAATTTATCATGAAACTGTAATTGTATAATTCAAATTATTTCAATTTGATAAATCCTACTAGTCTTTCATTAATAACTTTGATGACGAGAAATAAATTAATATTGGCTGGGTTGTATAAATACGAGGAAAAAAGTTTATAAAACAATTTTGGAAAAGGAGCAATGAAGATTTGACTACTCCATTATAAACATATTACATTACAAAGCTATTATCTCTCCCTTCTTGAAGTATATTTAATACATCATTTACATGAAGAAAAATATGCTAATTAGTAACTAAAAGATACTTACACATTCCGGAGTCGATCTCGTGAGAAATTTTAGCTATAAATATGTTAATGAATAAGCAATTAACAAGCAAATAATATACAACATTTTGTATTACTGATTTCCAAAATAGCATTCTTTGACTGTTCAGTAATTCATGATAAAGATTGATAAAGTCAACCGTTTAACTTTAGTTGACACCTTATTGTATACTATTCTTTCAGAATATATCTGATTTGATCAGAGTAACAACATATTCAAGTGAATTAGCAAGAGATATTTATGAAAATTCATAAAAGCGTTAAATTAAACATACATTGAATTGTGGCAATAATGGTTGACGATCCATACTGAACGGTGAAATATCATTATAATCTTTCTGACGTATAAAATTTGTTAAAACTTGCAGCATTGGACCGGCACGATCCAATGGAACTGCATGGCCTGCACCCTACAATAATAGATGATTCAATATAATCGATTTTTTTAATCACTTGTCCAATTTATATAAAACAGGCTTGACTGTAAACGAAAGTAGTTGGAACCTTTTGAAGAAGCAATTAAGAAGTTTCGGATTGAAAAATGATAGCATTCAGTACAGTAAACATAAATATGGCAGATACATTGCGTTTTCAAGTGAACTTTTTGCGATAAATGATCTTCTAAGTTTTAATTTTCTCGGATATTGTTGCTTTGTTTTAATTTTTTAGAATCAATTTCGAAAATTATGAATTAGTATAATAATCCAACCTTAAAAGTAATCAAGTCGATCGTTGTCCCATCTTTCTCAAAGCGCTTCATATAACCACCAACTTGTGGCGCTAGTTGCATGCCTAATTGGTATAGCCATACTTTTTTATCACTTATGCTCTAAAACATTCTATAATTCAATACGCTTTGTTCAAATTAGATGACTAATAATTCTTATCTAAACCAGAAAAGATTTATTGTATTCCTTAAAACCGAGCCAGGAAAAATTATTGGTATTCTTTAAATTATCTTTTTTAATTTGATTCACAACGTGAAATTCGCTTCCACTATTTTTTTAAATGAATCATAAAATTACGTTTAAAATCCACTAATGATAGTCCAGCAATGGATTTTAAGGACGTATATATATAACCAGGAGCAGAAGCCGCCTTCACAGTTTTCATGGATTCATTAAGACTTTTTCGGCACCTATACACATTATCCTACTGATCATGATAGATATATTCCATCCACAGTTTGATATAGTTATTAATCTTTTCTAATATATAATTTCTTTCCAAACAAACTTACCATACTGTTAGATTTTGCAAATTTTTCAATAAACCATTCAACATGTAGAAAGTTACATACAGCATCCAAATCACCATTATAGATAAGCGTACGTAACGGATAATTACTATCGAATAATTGTTGGAAAAATTGCGCTGTATCGTTGTACAAACTCATGTAAACGTGGCCAATATTTGGGCTATGGAAAATATTCAATAAATAATTTACTGAAAAATAATAATTATTATTAATCGCCGATTTTTTCCTGTTTCGATAATGAATCATACAGCTATTTCTAACTATCACCATAATTGGATGCAATGCTTATCAGGTGAAATAGAATTTACTTGCAGTCTTGATACGATGGAATATAACTTGGTATATGAAGAGCACTACAAACGTAGGCCTGGTTGAGATATTTGGTGATACTATTGGCCATATAACACGGGAAATCGTCAAGTGCATCAGTTGAAGATGCATAAATAGTTCGTAGCTATAGTGGATATATAAAGATAAGGAACAATGATATCTTTAGAAATTACAAAATATGAAGACATGAATGTTCTGAAATTTCAAATTCTCCACATATTTCTCGATTAATCGCCATAGGCTGGATAAATCGAATAAATGTCAAAAAAAAAAAGAGCCAAATTTCCTTATTCCTACCATACTATAGTTTATGTTCCTTTAGTCGGATGATTTGTACTACTTTATTTATAAATTCATCAATGCCTAAAAATTACTTTTTTCAAATTTTTTCAAAAATTAAAAATAAAAAATTAACCCAAAAAAATTAATAATATTAATATATGACAAAAAAATTTATAGCCAAACATATATCTGTTTTAAACATAAAAAAACAAATCGGTCCTTCCGTGTGCGCAATGCCAACTTTAGCTTGCGGTAGTCGCAGATTTCAAAATTCCTTTATTAAAGAAGTCGATGCATTATATAGCGAATGCTGTTGCTGATAACTATGCGTCAAGAGCACTTCTCGATAGCAATCTTGATGCAAATTATATACATCGTTTCTGAAAATGATGGTATTTATGCCGCATTAATCTAGGAACAAATGAATAATGCTAAATAGTATCCAGTTATTAAAAGTAACGCAAAAAAATTGTACATTAATTGGAAGGAACAACTCCGTATAAGAAAAAACGTTATTCATGTTATAAGCCATAATAAATGAAATTCAAAAACAATCTTTTGCATTAAAAATAACGATAAATACTTATGTGAAATTAATAATTTTCAGAATTACAAAAAGAGATTGGTTATAGCAACAATATTTGCTGTTTTTAAGTGAAATACAAATTAATTTCATATAAACATAACTTCAAAAAAGACAAACATTGATTTTTTATCCACAGAAATTTATAAAAGAGATCAATAAGTAATTCTGCACACGTCTGATTCACACCTGGCTTCGGCACCGGTCTCCTTTTGGTATTGATATTAATATAGTCATCAAATGTACACTTCATCGTTGGTTTACCATCGTATTGCTGTGGACAACACTGTTGCAATTCATCCCAAAGTCTTAAAAAGAGTAAGAGAAGATTCTATTAAAATTAAAACTAATCTGTTCACTTTTCTAAATTCTAGCACAATTACTAACTTGTACGCCTAATTATATATATATATATATATATGAACAAGAATATTTCAAAGATTCCACATTTCAAACGATTCATATGAAATAAACTTTTATTTTCAAAAGAAACAAAATAATACTTTTTACCGTAGAAACCATGGAAATATAAATAATCGAAAACTGTATGAGCCTAAAATATAACATTAATTACTTTCAAAAATTTTAAGGAATAAATTTCATTCCCTTATTGACTTGCTTTCTTTTCAATTCTAAATCTAGCTAAAATTAATTCCCACTAGGTATGCTTTTTTAGATCCAAAAATTTTATCTCCTAGATACTTCAAATTATTGGAAAATTGGGAAAATCAGAGAAAAAAGCAAAAAAATTGTCGCTGAAATCACGAGAACCAGAAAATCAGAGAATTCAATGATTTCTTTGTATTTTATTTCATAGGACTGGGTATATATTGTACGCGCATATTTTACTGTATAATGTAAGATGTTAGTTAAAATTGTCGCCTTTGTCTATGAGCTGTACTTTCCCACACGCTAACAAACACCCTATTCCTTATAATCAACTGTACAAGGATCCATCCTCCACCCATGAAAGAAAGGGTCCTGAAACCAAACTATTATAGAGGCCGTGAATCGACGAGATCGGTTGGATCCACCAAGTCGCTTGAGTTATATTGTCGTCATTAAACTTATCTTGCTGATATCTATTGAAATTGTATGTTTGATGTTGTCACTGCCTTCGTTGATGTATTATCAAATTTATCGTAGCAAAGGTTTAATTACCCAAGTTTAGGATTCATTCCAAGTGCAAGAAGAAGAAATTGAAGAAATCTGTGGAGGCTGAGAAGGAAAAATCACCCACATTAAGTTTTGTAACGATCACAAAGGAATCGTCAATAAAATAGTCAATCAATATGATGAAGTTAATGACTCACTTCGTTAATACCACTATAATAGCCATTACCAATAATCATTCCTTTTAGATTTAATTTTATATTTTGTTCCTGAAAAAATTATTGCAGCTAATACCAATGATATATGAATCAGCTGATGTCTACTGTATTTAAATAGATTGTTAACTTTGAAAATTCATTTGAAGAAAAGCATCTTCAACAGCCCATTTTTCCACCAATATAGCCGTATTTATAAGCATCAACTTATCAACTTAGAATAAAAACTATTATACAAAAAAATTCTGCCTAAATCTTTGATGCCAAATTTCTTTGATGTCTTTTCTTTTCAAATGTTTGATAAAATAATAAATAGGAAGGATACAGGAACATCCTTAGGATTGTGATATACAAAATGATGCATAATTTTGTCAGCTTTGTACTTGTTCTCATCGTCATTAGTCATTCAGATCTCTTTTAAACCAGTGAGATCTAACAGGAATATTATGAACAATTGATTTGAAATTTCGGTAGCTAGAATACCATCTGAATATTCTGAACAATATATGCTGTAAGTAGTGGAACATAAGTTCCAGCATAAGATTCTCCCGAAATATACAGATCATTTTCCTTGAAAATGGGAAATATCGTAAAGAAATCAAGAATCGCTTCGTAAGCATCAATTGTCGTCTGAAAAAATTTCAGGAAAACCCCACTGAAAATAAACACAAGCGAAAAAATGACTGAATGCACCGATGTGTCGTCGAAGGCAACATCTGCATTAAAGGCCCAATTCTGATACGAAAATCCAACTTGTCGAGGTGAATCGATGTATAGAACATTCGCCAACTGAAAATGTATAATTTCTACAAATTTTACGCATAAATCAAACAAAAAACGATGATGCGAAATTGCTTGCATCTTCAAATAAAATAAGTAAAATAAATTTCGTTCTCAATTGAAAAACAGAATCAATGTGGTATAATTTTCACTTTATTCCACGAGAAAATATTTTCAAATAAAGTGAGTCCATCACGATTTGGATGAAACGGACCATTTCCTATGAAGTAGACTAAGAAGAGAACTGCATCCAGGACCACCATTAAACCAAATTATAAGCGGATCAATACTCGGATCATTTTGTGACTCCACAAACCTAATTTACAATCGAAAAATCATTTTAAAAATATTGAAAAAAATATTGAAGTTCAAAAAGTTATGTGAAATTCTTAAATGATAAAATTTTAGATAATCATGAATTATAAAAAATAAAAATTTTTCACCAGTAATGGAGAAAGTTTCCTTTGCTTGCTTTCAGATATCCTGAATACTGATAAAAATTGATAGCATATGTCAAACCAGGTAAATTGTATATTATATCAGTCAGCTGCCGTGGCACTGAAATTGCATGAAAAAAAAATTAAAATATTAGCAGAACTGCGAACTTCATCAAAAGCTTGTACTATAGTTAATTGTCATGCATGTGTGATATACATTTTAGGAAAGGTCAATTAGAATAGAAAATTTTGAAATGTTGTTTTCAGGAATTCGAAATTGCTTTTAATTTGTTTACATCTACTAAAAAAAATTTCGATGAAAGATAAAACAACAAGTAAATAAGGATAAACTCCGATAAATCATTTTCATGATAAAAGAAAAAATTCTTCAATTCGTACTAGTTATTTTTATTTTTCTCTTACAAGATGTCGAACTTTGAATTCTTTGTTTTTTCTAATTATTGAAATTCGAGAGATTATAATTTATAAAATCCATTTTTATCCATTTGGACTGATCATTAATGGTAACCATTACAAATGATAACCGTCACAAGCATTCCAGTCCTTATGATATAAAATTCGCTCCTATGAATTCGAATGTAAAAGTGATTCCATTTACGTTGACCATAAGTACAGAGTTAAAAGATGATAGTTTAGCTTTTTATGATAAACATAAATTTTTAAATTAAGCAAACATTTTACATCAAATGCATTTCAATAAATTAAAAACAAACGATTTTGTTATTCGCATATTTATTTTAAGAATAATTAAAGCTGTATTAATCAAATTTGAGTAACTAAATTTTTAATCGATATATCATTTATGATATGTTTATGACAGAAAGTTGTTAGCAAAATGCTGTAATGCGTTTATGAATTATTAATTATCACCAAAATGCTTAAGTAAGAAGAACTATAAAAATTACAGATTGTTTTCGGTGGAGGACTATACTGTGGAAGTATTGGTTCTTGCATAATCCAGAATAGTCTGGTATTGTAGTCATTTTTTCTGATAAAATTTTTGAACATTTGTAGCGATGGTCCACTGCGATCCAACGGTGCGAAATGCCCCGCACCCTGAAGAAATAATAATTATTAATCAAAAGTTTTTTTTCCGTAACCTCAATAAATTCATGCCCTGAAAAACGCTGATCTTTTGCTTAAAAATTTTTTGTTGAAAAATATTAATTATAATCAACATTTGGTACAGTTTTACATCATCTTAATTCGATTGGTTCTATCTGCAAGACTATAGCGTGTTTTTGTTGAATTGGTCGAAATTTCGAATATTTTTTTTTGCTAATCTTTAGCTATCTATTTTACATTCTGATATTTCTGGCGGAATCAAAAATTTAGTTGAATTTGAAGGAGAGAGACTTCAAAAAAATCTTCAGGAATATTTCTGTCGTGATATCTATGTGACTCAATAATGATAATTTAATTCTTTTACAATGGAAACATTCCACTGTCATTTCTACCTATTTGTTAAAGCATCAGAAACATTTACTTTTATAGTGAGGAAATCGATTGTTACACATTTCATAAAGAATTGTTGAGAAAAACCAGCTAATTGTTCCTTGAAAAACGAATTTTCCTTGAAATTCCAAGGTTTACGCTCTGATTTCCGATAACCTTCGGTAAGTCTCGTCACAAACCATTCATTGCTCAGAAAATTGTATTTCTAAGTCAGCGTCACCATTGTAAATCAATATTCGCATATTGTTCCTTCTTTGCAGATAATATCCTTGGAATAAATATATCAATAATACTGAGAATGATTGAAGTAATAATAAAATATTCGAAATGAAAGTTATTTCAGTAAATGCGATTTTGTATTCGATAACAAAAAATAAAACTGATTATTTTTGCCAGAGAGATATTATGTAACAAAAAGCATAATTAATATATTAAACGTTTGTCTTTTGAATGCACTACTAACAACGTAATTTTATTTTCTAAATTCTGAAAAAAGAAATGAGCAAACCTTGTAACAAAAATTGAATAATCGATTTGAAGACGGGCATTATATCAAAGTATTGTCGAGTATAATTAGATAAAACTGTCTTACTAAAATATATTATAATTTTGCAAATTTCAAATCAAAATGGAACATCTCATTTATCATCATATTATCATTTATTTTTTCCAGCTCTATAACAAACCAATTGGTTTATTATTGATGTCGCAATCTATCAGCTTTTGAGACTGTTTTTGTACGAAACAATATTTTCCCAGAAAAGAAGTGAAATGATACTATTCATTTAAAGAAATAATCCGGCTGTATATCGTTATATTGATCTCCAATTAAAATGCAAAAAATCTTTTACAGTAAGTTTCAAAACTGCATGCGGTGAACTACGGCAATACTAACTTGCACATCGATCATGGTGGAAGATTATCAGGAATATGTAATGCTTTTCGAACATTTGGTAAATTCAAATACTTTTTCACCGCACTTCTTATCCAACATGGAAAACCGTGTTGTGCATCAGTTGATCCTATGTTTATACGGGACTGAAGGATTGCAATTATGCGAAAATATTACAGATGATCTTCTAAAAACCAAAAATTTTCAAAATAAAAAAAATTCAATGAAGTTTCATATGAGAGTATTATATGAATATTTTGATGCTAACTAACAGTCGTTAAATGACAAAGAACTCTGTTCATAGTGCTTTTCCTACTTTTAGTATAAACAAAAGATACGTACACCTTGATCCACAAAAATACCAAAACAAGTTTTCTCTGGTTGGTTTTTATAAAGTGTTGTATTTAATGTTATGGGCAACGATACCGGATCCATGTAACAATCTTGATAATAGTTGAAGGGATCAATCCTTAAAAATTCTTAGAATTTCAGGCATATATGCATGAGAGATCTCGAATAATTGTTTCTGATATATCTGGCATATATAATTGAAATTGCGTATTTTCATTAAAATTTTTTTTTTTTTGAAATTAATACTGGCACCTTACAGAAGTTTGAGCAATAAATTTTTTTTTCCATTTTAGTCTAATTTGAGATGGATAACTTAGCACTATCATTTTCGCATTTATTTCATTTTAACATTTCATTTTAACACTTGTGATAAACTTTGTTAATTCTCGTTGCAAATATGATACAATCAAATGCAAGAGTGAAATATTATTGAGATATTATCTATAAAAACTAATATCGAAGTAATCGTAAAATAATAAGGTAATCAATTTTTGAAATGACAAAGCTGTCTGATATGAAATAGCAAGTGAATCTGCCACAATTATAGAAAAAAAATAAATGTTACAGTTCATTTTATAATTATTTTAACAGCCTTAATTGTAGAAAAGCAGAAAAATTATGCAATCCTTTTCTTCCACAATATAATAAATTATACTTTTACCAAAGAAGGAAAACAATTCGAAACAATAATAATAACGAAATGGCGCTCATTTACATAATAACAAGAAACTTACGAATGTTGCTGGAAATCAAAAAATGCATATTGCACAACTTTCGTTGCACATTCGCTGTCATCAATAGGTTTATTTGTAGTCCAATTTATATATTGTGAAAAATTACAATATGCTAAAGGTCCAGGAACAGCCGTTAAACAGCAATTGGTAAGACTCTCAAATTTTCTGGAAATGATGAAAAAAATTAATTACTCAAAGTTTTAAATATTTCTTTCGCTTTTCTTCGAAATCATTGTTTATAAAAGAAAAATAAAATAACTTTTGCTTTTCACATCAACAAGAAGAAATGGAATTTTCGATATAAGAAGTTATGTCAAAAATTACTTAGGAGTAAAAAATTCTTGACTAATAAACAAACTTACTCTTTATCAAGTATTCCTTTGTAATAACTCAAGCTAATAATCGAATTCCTTCGATCAGCTTCATTATAAGCACCATTTCAATAGCTAAGCTAACCAGTTTAATACCGTATGGGTTCCCATTTTCTAATATAAATAAAGCCGTTTACAACATAACATTTTTTTCCTGAGCCTAACTCTCTATATCATTTATAAATATCTTCTTGGCTAATTAGACTGTACAAATATTGAATGGTAGATTCTTTCGCATAAAATTAATATGTAGCTACAGAAGATTATAGTATACTGCTCATGATTCTTAGCGAAAAGTAACGAAAGAAATTGAGGAGATAAAGGAATTCTATGAATGAATAAGAATTCTATGAATGAAGTTGGAGCTATGGCAAAGTATTCAAAATAAAATATTTTTATTGCAATATTTGCTTCAACTTTAGAAGTGTATGCTAATTAACTCTTTCCAAGTTGTTTCAAAGCTTCCGTAAGTTGTACTGCTTACTTCACAAAAAATAAACGTAACCTTTTATCCTTTTACTAACCATTTATTTGTACAGAACATAAATGCAATGAAACCTGAAATCGTTTCAGAAGTACATTGATCAATATTGGTCCATAAACACCCGCATATCCTTGACCGGTGATGTAAAAATCACGATTTTGATATTCTTTGAAACGTTGGAAGAACTGTTCTAAAGCATCTGCATTGTTTTCGGTAGTCTAAAAGAGGTACTATTCATTGTGGAGAGGAGGATTCTATCATGGTGGCTAACTTTGATGAACCTTTTAGTCTGCTTCTAAGTTTGCTGCTAAGATCTAAATCTTTTTCAGTTTCTGTTAAGTTACTGTTACGTCATGAATAATTTTAAGTCCAGGTGTTGATGTCTTAAACTTCAAAGAAGTTATCACATTTACTCTTTATATCATCCATTCTAATATTTTTTGTTGCCAATATCATTTCTTGACATAAAACAGATATGCACACAATGCATCCGTTGAAAAATAATTTATTAAAAAGAGATATTATTACGCTTTAATTCTATTTGATTTTATCTTTTTAAATTAAAAGATGTTTATAAAATTATAGAATTCGAGTATTTGTTTTCACAGATTAAATCAATAATTGATAAGTAATTCTAATTCATAACAATTAGATTGATTGAAAGAAGTGCTTTGACGATTCACTTCCTTTCTTCCTTTTAATTTTCTAATATGCACTTCTATTTCTGTCAAATTGTTTTTGCATAAATTTTCATAAATGTGAAATTGTAGAAAAATATAACTTATGACCGCTCTCTAAGAGAATTACCGGAAAACGATAATGGAATAAACAATTATCATGAGAGATATACACAATAATGAAAGAAATTAAAAGATTAAATTCAGCGATAAGTTAATGAATTAATGAGCTAAAAACTGGAAGACAAATAATAAGAATTTAAAAAAGATAAAAATGGCGAAAAGAAGTTAAAGAATCCAAAATCAAAGAATCAAAAACTGAAAGAAACCTAAGAAAAATTTATAAAATTTAAAAATAAATATACCTGATCATCGTTCCATAGCAGATCCGAAGATATAGAAGTATTTCTATACGAATAACCGATACCATATGGAGAATCCAGAAATAATAAATTCACAACCTTAAATTTAATTAATTTTATCTAAAGAATATGAGTATCTATTTCTGCCGTTCAATTTATATTATATAGGGATTTGACGAGATCGATTATTCCCACGATATTACAGAACTATCTTTTGAATGGCTTCAAAATCATATTTTAAGCCTTCTAAACTTTTGCTGGAAATGATGAAAATTTGGAATAAAAAAATACTAAAAACAAGCCATTATTAATGAAAGTAAGTAACCTTATTCCAACTGTAAATATTTTCAAATAAAGTTTCTCCATCTTGATTAACACGGAATGGACCAATTTGGGCAAGTAAACCATCTAATGAATTACATCCCGATGCACCGTTGAACCATAATACTAATGGATCGATTGATGGATCATTTTGGGATTCTACCAGCCTAAAATACAAATCATTTATTTATTGTTATTGCAATAATTATCGCAATAATGGTTCTTGCCAACTTTTAAATTATAAATAATCATACCAATAATGCAAAAAATTCCTGTTTTCGTTGATAGAAATCCGGAATACTGATCGAAATTCGGTGCAAATGTTAGTCCAGGCGGATCGTTGATTTGATCAATTTCTGCATCATCTTGAAACAAAGTCGCAACAAAAGATAGTGCTGCAAAAAATTTGACGAGAAGCAACCAGTGATGTTTTCTAATCATATCGACAATAAGTAGTAAGACCGATATTCCAATATATAGTATTTTATTATCAGTGAATTCTTTTTGCTTGTTTTGGGATAGTGAAGTTTAGAATAAAAATTCAGAATAAAGAGCAAGCATGAAAAATGAAAACAAAGTTTTTGAAAGCAACTATGATAAGAATTGGTATTCAGTTGTCAACAAATTAATATTCTTCAAATATTTAGCATCGAGAAATTAGCCAGAAATAATTTACTTATCCCTTGTTTCAAAGAAATAAACAAAAGATAGCTGCTAACAAAGGAATAGCACATTTTCTTAATTTTTATCTGTTAGATTCTGTATAATTAATCACTTAATATATTATAACCAATTTTCTTAAAGTTATTAAATTTTTCAAAAGAATATACAAATTCCTCAATTCATTATTGTATATATATTTCTATACTAATAATTTCATTAATACGGTATTGCTTGTTGGTAGAATGTCGAGAGTAATAGTATTTGATGTTTTTCATTGCACGATACTCAGAATTTTGTTTATATTATTTCTATAATAGAAATAAGAAAATTTTGATTTCTTTTTTCTTTAAAAATTGGATTTTTACAAGAAATTTATGATAATTGCATTCTCCAATGAAAGAAATCAAATATGAGAATATCTGAGTCGTATATTTTTAATATTTTAATTCATATATGAAGAATACTGCAAGATCTCGGCAAAACACAGTTGTTTCTTTTATCAGTTAGAATTTTCGTTTCAATACTTGAAATTTTTCTTAAATCCAGAGAAGCTTTTTTTCTAAACATGTTACTCAGAGAAAGTCTTCTTATCAAGAATTTATCTGTGTGATTTTTATTTTCATTGAAATTTGCTTGTAAAATATTATTTATAGGTAAAGATTGAAATGCTTATTTAATCAATCACATTATACTACAGTGTAAACTACTAGCATCTCAATATTGTTTGCCAAATATTTTTATTAAATTTTATGAGCGACGAAATTTTAGATAACAACGTTTTAATATTCTTTTGAGGAGAATTTAAATTCAAAAATTTAATAAAAAGTACATAATGAATAAAAAAAATAAAAATTTCTTTTGCTAACAAACACAACTTATTTTCTTTGAGATGTTATCGTTTTCAAATAAAATCATTTATAATTAATGTTTTATCTTGTGATGTTGAGGAATTGGAAAATTAAATAAATTTATTGTTTAATGAAATTTTATTATGACGAATTTTATCCATCGTAATTATGATATACAATTAGTTGAAGAATATCGATAATAAAATCGATAGCATGAATTTCCTCCCAATTGTAGGAAGTTATCTGAGGCTTTTTGATGTTGGAGTTACAGAACTGAATTTGAAATAACGGTAATGCACGATGAGAGGAAAATTGTAGAATCGAAAGGAGATGAATGCTTGAAAAAGTATGAATGTGTATGTGAATATAGCTTTTGATAGTTTATAATGCCTTAAGCAACCTGAAGAATGATTAGCCAAAACCTAACTCTTCGCAGTGTTTTAAACAACATCCTTCACATTAAAATTAATCTTTTAAGGAATGATTTTTTGTTTGGAAAAAAAGGGAAAGTTAAATATTCCACTAATTCCTAAACAATGAATATATTAATAACTATACTTATTTCTCTCAACAACATTGGCTTTATACTATTATTATTCATTTATAAAATGTTTAAATAACAAAAATATTTAAACAGTAAAGAATATATTGGATTTCATATAACCTCCTGAATATGCGAACAATAATGATTATCTTGAATATGATCTCATTAATATATCGAAACAATAACGATTATCTTAAATGCTTGTATTACAAATTTATTAACAGAATTTCACGTTTCTACCACTAATGTACAATCATTGTCTGCCCATATAATTCGAAATACTGATTCATTCTGCCAACTTTCAATAACCTGAAAACAAAAACAACTTTATCATGTGAAATATTATTATTTTGCTGTAATAGCAGCACAAATTCTAAATTTTGATCCTATTTAAATTCAGAAATAACGAAATTCAATATATTGTTGAGTCGCTTCTATTGGTGATAAATGCATTTTACTGCTCACCTCCAGTAAAGAAATAAAGATAAATAACCTCATCAGTAACGCGAACTAAAATATCACGCGGTCCGCGAACGAATATTTGCCTTATTGAAACATTAATCATTTTTTCCATTTTCTCCTTCAACTCATCCAGAGTCCCATCGTACAATTTCATCATGTTGTATATGTTATTTCCATCAAGCGCTACATAAATGGTTATTTGAGGTTCAAGCGCTCTAAATATACTTAAATTTTCTCAAAGTTTGGATAAAATTAATTTAGACAGCAGATTTTAATTTTACTCGTCAGAGACATAACTTTTATTTATCAGAGATATAGAAAGGAATTTTTCAAAGCGACACAGAAAAACGAATCAATTAAAAGAACAGAAACAAATAAAACTGCAACTATTTGTTGAAAAATTATTTAAAAAACTACTTCTTGCGCAACGCCTGGAATAAACGTAATGCTTCGGCTTTATCACCAATCAAAGAGACCAAATCAAATATGCTTAGTCGAAGAATATCTTCTCCTATAATACAGTGTCATTTCAGATAAAATTTGTTAGTTTTTAGTCAATTTGCTTGTTTTGAGAAACAATAAATAGAACAAGGCATATAAGGAATATATGTCTTAAAAAGAAAAACCTTTGAATCTGAGACAAAAAAGTTCCATAAAAAATTTCTGTCCAAAAATATTGATGAGAAATTGAGTTCATAACACTGAAGGATGAATGAATGTACTGTTATGTTTAATGCATCTAATACGAGGTACTACCTAGCTTTTATTGAAGAAGCAAAATTACACTTCCTCCAGGAATACCTGTTTTCGATTATTGTAAACTAGGAAATTCTTAAAACATGTAATGATTATATAAAGCAGGTATTCAGAAATTAAAGGTTAAACCGCTGTAATTGTCAAAAAATGAGCGCAGTTGGTGAAGCGATGCGAATTCAGCCATTTCGTGACAAAAGTTGACGAATGGCTAGCACATATACGCACTTCACTGACATCCGCTTCAGGTGTACAGTTTTCTCGTGAATAATTATCCAACGATACGTAACAGTGCTTCTTCGCCATCACTTCTTCCACGTCATCTGATACAGCTGGGACGCGTAGAAGCCTACTCCTTCCCACTGAAGTCCCAATACAATCAACTTGTTCGGTTGGAGTTACTCTTTCTTCATTATCTACATCGTAGTCAAAATCTGCACCCAACAAGAAAGTATAATCATATGATGGTTGGTACTGTTCCTGCAAATTCATGAAATGTCTGAAAAATATGATAAGCTTTAAAAATTTTTTTCGATTACACTGGATAACATACGCCATTCAGTCCTGATTTTGCCTTGTCTAATCTTGATAAACGAAATAAAATTATTATCTATTGCTTTAGAGTTTTTTGTTAGTCTTCAACAAAATGAGAATGAAATCATCTACTTGGTTCGCATACATAGTTGCTTTCATTCGCTCTGTTCTTCTCTTCCGTTCGGCACCACGAAGCTATAATAAAAGATCTGCTAATTTAATTCATTTTAATAGCATATGTTTTGAGGAAATTTATTATATATAAAATTAACCTTGAAAATCTGAATTAGCGAACTATTTTGTTGCAAAAGTTCTGATGATTTCCAACAATATGTTTGGAAAACGAGTCGAAACGGTTCTCCTTTTTCACCACAACTATCTGAAACCATTATTTACTGACATATTTTAAAATTAAACAACAAAGAAAACTAGCCAAAGTTGAGTAACTATTAATTAATTTATTATTTAATTAAGAAAATCTTCGTTTATCTGTGTCTTATAAGATAATATTTGTCTTAATAAATATTAAGAAATGCCCTCGAAATTCAAAACAAAATAAAAACTCATATATGAAACAAGCAAAGAAAAGATAAGCAAAAATCTTGTACGACAATCACATAATATTATTGAAGGAAGAAGAAAATAAAAATTAATCAAAAGATAAATTTTGTCAAAAGTATCTACAACTAAATGTATCTAACACATACTTTTTCTTAAGTATATCTAATTAACTGTCGCTGAACGAATGAATTATGATTCAAAAAATAGTCAATTAAATCTTAATATGCTTCTTACTAGGCACATGGTTCATAAATATCATTTTGCTACTATAAAAATTAAGTACTTTTGCTATATCATTTTTTTTTCTATAGTTAGACTCATATTTTTATAAGTTAAAATCACAGGATATTTTACCAACGAAATCAGAGCTTAAAACAAAAAATTTGATAAATAAAGCAGCATTAGGTAATGAGCCATCCCATACAAATTCAGCTGAACGCAATGCATATTTAACATGTGATACATTTGAACAACGCGGCATATCTAGAAAAAAGAAAATTTAGTCATGAAAATTACTCCAAATCATATAAAAGTTTTCATTTCTGATGGGATAAAATAGAATTTAAGATCTCTTTAAATCTTAAATTACAATTGCATTATAATGATTTTATTCAAACAATATTCATCTTGAACTCACCTAATGTAAAGAAACGCTTTCCTGGATTCTTCGCTTTCCATATTTTCATTAAGTCATTCATCTGATAACGTAATTTCTTGCTGTCGAAACAAATAGTTATCACTGTCTAGATAGAATCGAAATGAGTTCACATCCGAATAAGTGTGTTAGGTACGAAAGAATCTCATATTTTTATGGCGTCTTTCGTTTTTCTTTCTTTTTTGGAGAAAGAAAGAAGGAGGAAAAGCTTTATAGACGAAATGTGCATGAACAGAATAAAGTTCTAATGCAAGAGAACTGACATAATTTTTTGTGTCAACTAATTTAGGAGATAAAAGCAAACGAATTTTTTTGTGTCAACTAATTTAGGAGATAAAAGCAAACGACCAATAAACACGAATTACAGTTTAAAAATTTAGCATCTGTATGTTTTCACATACCTTATAACATGATTTTTGTCCACTGGAACACGGTTCAAATGCACATTTACGACACTTAATCTCATATGATCGATTTTGATTAAGAAACGTAACTGGTTGTTCATGCAATGGTATTGCAGCTGAAGTTGGCGCCATCAAAATGTATTCCAACCTACAACAATCTACAATGTTTTATAGCATATGTATGTATAATGCGTATGAATATTTCTATTGATCATTATATTTCCATTTATTCTTCCATATTTTATTGCTTACCTTAATTTCTTTTAAAAAACAATAACAATTATAGAACCAATAACTTATATGCAAAATATTAAGCTTTTCTTTAATATTCCTCAGTAAACTATTAAAATAAATGAATTACTTTTCATTTGACTTCGAACATGAATTAAAATATATTGTCTAATTATTTGGTTCCTTTAAAAATTAATTTATTTTTTTCATATTCAAACAAATATAAACTATGTGATTTTTTCATATTCAAACAAATATAAACTATTCACATAAAGAGATCTAGTGTAGATGATGTTTTTATTTATACTAATCTGCTATGCTCTCCTCTTCGACCACAATCTTTAAAATTTTTCACATCTTTAAATGTCTTTCCTACTCATACAAAAGTGACATAGAAATTGTTCGGAAGTCCGATTTGGCTTGTAATAGAAAATATTGAGAAAAGGAATATCTTTTCTATAAATTAACTGATTTATGATTTTCGCTATAAGAATTGTAATACGGTTGCAGGGAGCAGCCATTTATAGATATTGTCACTATCTTTATTATTCCGAAAAATTTCTGACGATTATTTCTCACATCTGTTAATTCATTATCTATAGTAAGACTAAAGATCAAATAATTTCCCTTCCCATGAACAATCTCCAAAGGAACTGTAAAATTACTGTCGCTTATCTAAATCTATCCTATGTCCAGAGCTTCTTGTTTCAGTCAATCATACATTGAATATTTGACTGCCCAATTATGAGAGTATATATATGGCAACTTTTTTAACAAGAAGGATGCTTCGTTTATTCAGTTTGGATCAACGCCATGTTCTATTCAGTTTTTACTCATTATTCTCTTTTGTTGATATTTGATTTCATTGTTAGTATCCATATTGTGTCAAATAAAGGGTCGTTTAATTACCCAAGTTTGAACACAAAGCAACATGGTAACTCATTGCAATCATCAATCAAGGAAAAACCTTATCCTAAGTGATTTCACCCATTTCAAGTACCATCAAACCAGACCGCGTAAACTCAACAATACTTCCATGGCAGAAATATCTTTCCAGCATGAATAGAAGTAAAATATTACACATTACATTATAATATAGAAGAAAACGAACGTAGCAGTAGTTGGAGAAGTATTACGCCACGAAGTATTATGTGGAAGTGTTGTACCATCTGGCGATTGCCAAATACCATGTTCATCTTCATTCTCATGTAAAGGCCCTGGGAGTAGATCACACGTAGATAGCATCACTATATATCTAATAATTAAATATTATTAACCATTTCATATGGCATCAAGTTTATCAAGAAAATCCGGAATATTAATGAAAATGCTTAAATTTCAAGAATAATCACGAAGTAAATAGATAAGAGTTCTCGTCAAAAAAATCATAAGTGATATATTTTTGCAACCAATAGCACGCTGTAAGTGGAAAAAGATATGCAGAAAATTATTTTATTGTTATTTCAGATTCTTCCAATTTATATGAATATTTTATATATACATATTCTTAAAATTCTTTCGAAAACAACAGAATATAATCCTCCCATACATTATTTTTCAACTTTGAGGTATTAATTCTACCAAATACTTCCCTTCAATATCCATAAATTTCAGAAATGCCTAGAAATACGATGATAATAATGAATGGTAATAAAAAAGAGAAAAAGAGAGAGAGAGAGAGAAAAACTCATTTATATTATAATATCACGAAATGAATGGCTGACAACAATATGCAATTTTTCAATTCCGTCGACATCTTCATTCCTTTTCGAATTTTGAATCTTTTTCATTCACTTGATTCACTTAACATAGGAATACTTGTAAAGAATAACCAAATAAAAAGCACAATCTTTTGTAACTGTCCAATATCCTCAGTCAAAATCTGGTGTGATTTACATCAAAATCTTAAAATATGAAAGATTTAGTAGAAGCAAGTCGCAGATGTGAATTAAAAGGATCCAAAATTTAACAAATTATTTCGAATTAATAAGTTTATATACTAATAAACTTCGAAAACAAATAAATTCTAATTCACAGTCATATATCTGAAAATATTTGCTACGTATTAGTATATCCTATACAGAAAAAACAAAAATTTCCTTGTTTTTTAATGTGAGAGGGCGAATTAATGTTTCATAGACAATATTTGGAGGAATTTATTGGATCGAAAGTTGATAATATTTTACTCCACCACTTCGTAATTGATTGGATCTTTTAAGTCGTTTCTTCCGTGAAAAGAAAAGGATTTCGCTCCTGCTGGTTGTGAGAGCTTGGCTGTAGAACTTTACCTGTGGGTCAGGATATGTGCAAAAGCTAATCATTTGCGGTAATTGAGATAAAGAAATAAGACTGTCTACATATAATGGGATAAATCAATGATATATCATGCTATATAGCAAAGGTTAAAACCGATGGGAACAAGAGGAGCCCGTTTTCCCCACATTTAGCTGAATTTGTTGATATAGATAAGAGAAAGCAAAGAGCATATAATAACGGTGAAAAGTGTTTGCAAGCGACGGCAATGATAGAAATTAAATTTAACATCAACAAAAAATTATGAAAAGCAACTTCTTAAATCTGTCAATGATGGAACATACAATCTCTTCGGGTTTCCTGACTTCCATTCCTCCACATTTTTTCTTGATGGCAATCAAATTTACCCATTGGTTCCGGAATATTCACCGAAATATGAATTATTTGTTAGATTTTGTGAAATAAAGAGTAACATTTATTTAAACGTAACATATTTGGTATCCAGCAATAAAATTTCAACAAAACAGGTATCTTTTTGATAAAGCTTATAAAAAAAAAAAAAAGAAAGTGTCAAATCATCACAGCGTTTTTCCAGCCCTGTAATAGCAACACATACGTAGGAATTTTCGATCAAATAAAATATGGGGAAAATAAAGACAAAAAAGAAGAATGATGTAATCCGTATAATTTCAAAAATATCTCACTTACATTTTTCTCTCTCAAAATTGAATATTCGCCAAAATTCTCTAAATTTTGACCAACGTTTATTAATAAACAAGAATACTTTATACAAAATAAGCCAGTTATTTCACTTTTAGACGAATTTTTCTGATTGAAATTTTGCGATAAGTTTATTTAGAAAAGGACTGCCCAGTGGATCAAATATATCCTTTCATTCGGCCTGGAATTTATTTCTTTCGCGCTCGGAAACAACAGTAAATTTTAAAAATCAACAATTGAACACGAGTTTAACGTTATTCATGTGATTAGTATGGTTGAAAAAACTCATGCGGAGAAAAAGTCAACTTGTGTTCAGATCGATTTAATAAATCATATAACTCATTTATTTATGGTATTTTCTGAGCGCTAGATTGAAATTAAGCTCATGTATAACTCGTTAACTAAACGCATTCAGAATTATAAATGAATATTACTCTATGAATGTAGTTAGGCACTGTTCAGTCATTATAAACATATCATAAGCAAATTGCAAAAATTTCCCAAAATTATATCTGCTGTATAGTCTGCTGCGTTTCAAGTTCTCTCTTCAAGGAACGGAATTGCTCATTATTGTTGCTGTCGATGGTCCAACAATTATTTCTTGCCTACCTGAAAAAATGATCTATTCATATTGTTCAAGCTCCAGACACTATGTAATAATACGAAAAATTATTAAAATAAATTATAAAAACTATAATTTGAAGGAAACTTCAGTTACAAAATTATAAAAATATTTTACTTGATATGGAACTACTTGGAGAAACTGTAGTAGACAACTGCTGTAACTGTGCATTTTCCTTCCTGTAGAATGCTTCTACTTCATCAAGTTCACGGGCAAATTCTGCTTCCAGTGCCTGCAATTAAATAAACTTATGGCACTATGTTCCGTTCAATCTTTTCAACAAAATCAATCATGAACACTTTGAAATGAAAGAGCAAATCATTAATAAATATTCTAAATGATTCTAATTTAAAACTATTAGTAACACCAACCAAAAGATTTCATATTCAAAAAGTTAACTGCTCTCTTTTCTTTGATATCACGACACCAGAATTTTCTTACATATCTATACTAATGAACTAATATCTAAACAAATAAAGAAAAATTCTTACAATTGCAAAAAAACAAAAGTATAAAGAAATACCTGTTTTCGAATAGGCAAACCAGCTTTCCAATCAGCTATCACTTGTTCATATTCTTTCTCGTACATTTCCATTTTATTTTCTTCTGCTTCCAACAGCATTTTACGTTTCTCACTCTGAAAGATAAAACAAGTCATATATAAACAATTATGTTTTCGACGTTATTTGTGAGAAGCCATAATATACACCACATTCTATATTCATAGTTAATTAGGTAGATTATAAATCATTTTTATATTGAAATGTGATTTCAATATATACACAAACAGAAACAGTACAAAGAATTTAAATAATCTATTTAAAAGTTTAACTGACATGAATCTCTTCTAATTCTCGCATAGCTATTGCATTTTCTCTTTCAATTCTCTTAATTTCCGAGCATATTTACTGTCATGCTCTTCCAGTGCATTTCGTACACGTTGCTTTTCTTTCTCTTCAAATGCTCGTATTTTCTCATTAAGTGTTGCAGGATCATCCTTCTGAAAAGAAGCAAGATTTGAACCTGAATAAAGAAATTAAGCAAATGATTCTCACTTTTACGCATCCAAATTTAAAATTTGGTACCTGACAAGAAATACGTAGACTCTCTTTGAACATAGCAATTCGAGTTTTAGATTCCGTGCGGAAATCTTTAGGCAAACGTTTTTTGAAATTGGCATACAAACGTATTTGCTCCTCCTCATCCATTTCATTCACTCGACGCATATGGTCCAACTCCTATAGTATTGGAAATAAGGAATCATTGAAGAACGTGAATGCTTAAATCATTTAAATCATACAATTATATATTTCAGTAGTAGCTTACTCTTTGGTGCCGAGCAAGCATTTGAGTTCTTTGCAGGTAAAAGCGATCTTTCAATTCTTGTTTATTAAGATGATGCCGTTCAGCTAGTTGCTTCTCTTCTAAATCCCATTCCGAAGCTTCACGTGATCTGAAGACAAATCGTAAATGATTTTGAAAAGATATCGATTATCATTTATTAAGGAAGGCTTAATGAATGTACTGAAATTTTGATAACGGAGAATAAAAGGCTTCGTTTCACATTTCTATATAACAAGCGAACTTTTAAATAGTGCAAAAATATTTCTTTCTGAACTATTTCTAAAGAAAAAGATATTAGAAAGCAAGATTCAAGTCCTAAAAAATATTTACCTTTATTAAGGAAACAACTGAATAAAAAATGAAAAACCTCAAAATAGCATGTTTTTGTTGCTGGAAATTTTTTCAATTTGCAAAATCTTCATTTTATGATCCAGTTGGACACGAGTCATGCGTGTCGCTTGCTCGGATTGCTGTTCAGCAATAAAATTCATTTCCTAAGAAACATTGCTTTCAATGATTTCGAAAATAACACTGTTGTTAATATAGAAATTTTATATAACAATTATTTATATAACAGTCTGCACTAATGTTAACTCTTTTTGTTGGTCGCTATCCAGCTGCTCCTTTCGTATACGATAGCAATCTTTACGTTGACTTTTTGGGATTGTATCTAATTCCATTTTCAAATCGCGTTGTTCTTGTCTCAATTGTTCACGAAACATACGTAATTCACGCTCCTAAAATGCAATATCAATTTAAAAAATCATTAGTATCAATAGATTCTTTTAAAACTTATTCGAGAAGAGCAGTCTTTGCTGCTGCACTATCACTATACAACAGTGAATAATCAGTAAATCCTGATAAAGTAGGTCAAAAATTGAAAATCAGCACATTTTATTTGAAAATATTCGCATATTCAAAAAGAAATAATAAGATTCATATAAAAATATCGCTTGAAGTAACCTTCTGATAAGTGTACGTTTAAGTAAAAATATTCTTGAAAATTCTGTTATCGTAAAATTAAAAGTAATAATAAATATAAGAAAAGCCTGCATCAACCTGATCACTCTGCATTCTCTTCAATGATTGCTTCATATCTTCGCAATGTATTTCCTCACATTCTTTTAACTGCCTTTTCTGTGTCCTAGCCAACATTTGTAATTCAATATCCGTTTTCTTGTAAATATTCTGAAATAACTGAGTATTGAACAGATTTCATTTCAGCTGTAATAATTTATTCTATTTTATTTTTCTATTTCAGAAGATTAGTTATTTCCGAATATCTCAGTTTATTAAGAAATTATAAACCATATATAATTTATAGATGAAATTAGCAGTTACGCAATAATTTAAATAACATAAAACTGAACGAATCACATGTACTCTAATATTAACAAGTCGAAAATAAAGAAATATTTTCCGTACTCTAAGTAAAATATTACTTCTTTGTCGGCAGCAAATCGCTTTATTTGTTCGTTTCGCAATGTCTCGGCCTTTGCATTCAATTCACGCTGCTGACGTGCTTCCTCACGTTGCAGGCGACGCAGTTCATGTAACTGCTGTTTCCTAGAAAAAGTGAAGTAAAGATAAGCATAAAATTATATAAATTGAAAAATTAAGAGGAATATATATCATAGTCATAATAAAGAACATTGAACAATGAAAATCATCACCAGAAAGTCAACCACTGAAGTATTATGATCTCTCAAAAGTAGCACATCAGCAAATGCTTGTTTTTTTTCCTTTTTAGAACTATATGATCAATCATTTGCTTAGTAGTGAAACAATCAAAAACGAAGAAGTTGCAAAAAGGTTTAAATCACACATAATTTTCATTCATTGCTGTCTTTCTTTAATTTCCAAGACCACAATTAAAAAATTGGGCACAATAGAAAGTTGAAGCATTCATAGGTTCGAATCATAGTAATCATAGTTGGAAATGCAAAAAGTAGGGATAAAATAAAAATAGAAGACGATGCATTTCAAATATACAACACGAAACATGCATATACACGATAGTAGGTGTCGTCATCAAACACAACAACTTTTAAAATGTGAACAAAAATCTGATAAAAGTAACATCAATAGTAAATTGAAAAACTGACCAATCACCATACAGCGATATGTAATAACGAGGAACAAGACTGTAAAAGTTTCTTAAACATTAATAAATTTGTTAATTTATGAAATCTAAATCAATATCAAAAATAGAAATTGGAAAATAGAAAAAAATCACTATTTTTAACAGCGAAAGCGAAACAGTAAGCATCTCGGCTATTCAAAATTTATTAAACAATTTGTAACTATTATATTACCGAAATGATTCAAAAACTTGTTTAAATATGAAAAAATTTTGAAATCTTTTCAACAATAAAATTTCTCCCAAACCTAATTGAATATACGTTACTTTGGGGCTATGAAATGATGAAAACTTGAAAACGAAAATTGGAATTTAAAATTTACGGAAAGTTTGCCAACCTTAACTCATAATCTTGCTTTACTCCGAATACTTGATGCGATGTTGAAGTCATTTGGACACCGTCGACAACGTAAACTCGTGTTTTTTAGTTACAGTCTGACGATGCGGTGAGCGACGTGATCCAACGACTGATGCACCAGTGTTTACAACCTGGAAACAGAAATAAATAAGTGTTGAAAAAATTTCGTTTCATTAATTTTTTTATAAAATGGGGTTTGCTAAAACTAAATGTTCTGCAAAATCTCATCTAGGGCCTAAAAGATCTAGAATCTTAAAGGCTAGTGACAGCAGATTCAATATTATTAGATTCCTTCAAACAAAAAAAAATCAAACCAGTCATAGGAATGTTACGTATGATCAAAGAGATAAAGCGAAATCTTCGCATACTAGTAATAAAAAATCATTATTCTAAAATCAATTTGAAAGTCAACCGACTGCTTATCTTAACACTTTTTATCATGAAGTGATTTCGCTTTAATTCCTATCTATGGTTTGTTATAGGTCCCAAGAAAAGCTAACAACAGCAAAAAGAAGTTAATAAGCAAAACAACTTACTTTTATGCCATTTCCTACTGATTTCTTAATGGCTGACATTTTTGGTCAGCGTTTGATGACTTCTTGCCATCGTTACCGCCATTTATATTTTCATAATAATCCACTGGTGGTTCAGGTGGCGGAATAGTTAGTACGGTTCGAGGTATTGGTATTGCCGATCCAGATACTACCGCTGTACCAGTTGATGCTACGCCACCACCGGTCGCTATGGCTGTGAGGAAATTTGAACTTCCACGCTACGAAACGAAAAAATCCAATAATTTTTTAATTTCCAAACTTTAATTTTAATTTTTTTCAAATCTAGTGGTGACAATCACCTCCATTATACGGGAATTATACTAATTATTAAAGAGCGAATATAATTTATTGTAGCAATTTTGTTATTATTTTGAACCGATGAAGCTTTGAAATTTAAAATCTTGACTAATATGAAGAAAGTAACTAAATGATATGAATATTCAACAGAAAGTTAGCTGATGGATTTGTCGGTATTTTATTTTTGATATTGTGCAAAATTCTCGCTTAAACATATATATATATATATATATATATATATATATATCAAAAGCCGAGATAACAGCAATGGTGATGCAGGGAAAACGACAGACCTAAGGCACTGATATGTTCTCTGAGTAGGCAATAAAATATTCGTGTCTTGTTTCTGTGTTCGAGCTTATGCGAAAAAAAAATGAACACAAGAAGAAATTACTTACCTCATTTGAGTTGCTCTCATAATTATGTTGCTGAAAATGTTTGCTAGAATTAGACGAACTTGATGACGCTGTTCCAAAATAATCATATTCTTGCTCCTATAATGAGTTATTTTGCTACATCACTATCTATCTTTATTAGCATTTCTGTTTCTGGATGTTCCAAAGTATGAAATAAGAGATAATTTTAAATCAGTCTTTCTTCGGCTTGCATATAAACTCACGTGATCTTTCAAAATCACCAATTGTTAGTAAGATTCAAATTCATCAATTGATCTGTGATGGCTGTTTGCTTTTTCAAGTCTAACTCATTGAATGAAGATCTTCTAATGGGAATGCTGCGCAGGGAAATTCAACATAATTTCTAAAACGGACAGATTTCAATCGATTTGATCAATTGAAGAGAAATATAAAAGCACAGTTTTTACCAGTTGAATTTCTCTTCTCTTATTACTTGTTGTTGGAGTAAATTGATGATTTGGAAGAGCCCCACTTTCGTTTCCGATTTTATCCTTTTTCTGCTCAGTTATGTTTTTCTTCAAAATCACTTTATTCTGTTCTTGATTCCATTCCGTATTTACACGTCTACCATTTCCAATCTGTAATTATTAATATTACACTGTTGGTATTTTTAGCAAAATGCAATTAAAGGTGAAGAAAGCACTACAAAATTTAGATTACTTGATCTTTTATTCTATTTCTATTTCGCTCCTGCTGTTGATCAATACCTCGTGTCGTAACAACAGCACTATGTCGGGAGAATAATCGTATTGGTTGAGGTGGTGATGAACCGCCACAGGATGAAGATACCGCAACAGCCTTAATTTTTGATTCATTTATGATTAAAAACCCTAGATAATGTAGAAAAACACTCATGGAACAAAGAGAAAAATATTTTTACTGCAGTTTTGGATATTATGGAGAGAACATTCCTCTGATCTAATATACATGTTTCTTACTTCCTGAGCATTTGTTTGTTTGCCATTGCTTTCCGGATAAGATAGCGGTCGACGAATCTCAATAATTGTCTTTTCCGTTCCTTTGTCATCCATTGATACCCCAGCATTCTTGGCAGATAAATTAAAAGGTTGCTTTAATCCAGCTTCGACTTTTGTCTCAGCCTTGGGAAGAGGAATTTTGAATTCTGTTCGCATGGAATGCTGCTGCTTTAGCATTTGCTTATTCTCCAAAAGGGGAGAACTCTGCAAAACAAAGTATTCATCTCCAAAAATTCTTTTGTTTTGCTTACTGCAGAACTATTTCCTTCATCTAATTAGATGAATTAAGAAATTTTCCTGGTTTAGAATTTAAAAAACGAATCAGAAACAAAAATTTCGAGAGAATAAAAAATTCAAAACGCTCGATGGAAATATTTACCATGAAATTATATGAAGAATGAATTTGTGAACTCCTATCAAAATGAGAGGAGTACTCTCTTAATAATTTACTTCACTTCATGAAAAGTGTTTAAAACATGAATAAAAGAATAATAAATTCAAACGGCTAACCTTCTCTGATGTTGATTTTCCATAAAAATAATAATTTCGATTATTCAGATTATCAGTTTTGCTAATTCTGCGATTTCATTCTGTCAATATAAATAATATTTAAAAAATTCCATAAAGAATGTAAATCATGCAAAATTTGTCTACAGAAAAATAATACGTTTTATCTTATATATGTACAAATATATATATTAATATAAAACATTAATAATACCTGCAACATGAAATCAGGAATGTGTTTATAGATGGTTCGTATTGCAGGTACGTTTAGCTGATCAGTTGATAACGAAAAAACACCTAAAGGTAATTTGCCTACTAGATAATTTATGCCTACAGCAGTAGGAGCAGAACCGGCAGCAGAACCAGCTGGTATTAAATGACGGAATATGCCTGAAATTCAGTGTTGTTAATTAACTAATATTATCCTGAAAAAATGAAAATCACAGAAGAAAATCAGGATTAAAGTCGATTTTGCTCTTTGTGTTTCCGCCAGAATAAAAAGAAATTAGAAATACCACTATAATGAAAGAAAACGAAGTAACAAACAATGGACCCCTTCAAGTTTTACTTTACTAGACGAAACAACTTGTGGTTGTGACAAACATCGCTGTGTGGCAGTAGAACTCCCAGATTCTTCATTACCAATCTAAAATTTTCAATAAGACTAAAATAAAATCAGGCCTTGAATAATCTAAATCATCAAAACTAGGTCAAGTATAGTAATTCCTTCAAAATTTTTGCTCCCTAATTTCTAAAATCATAAATTTTTAACAGAAAACTGACCGTTGCATTTTACTTAATACTTCATTTATTAAACTGGAAGCAAAAATTATTTTCAGAGAAATAATCAAGATATATTTCGAATAAAGCTCAGACAATCGTATAATATTATTACTTTCTAAAAAGATTGAATTTAAAACTAGCATAATGTAACCTTTAAAAGAGAATCGAAGGATTGATATGCCACTGTATCCTTTTTTTTCCCATTTTTGGAATATTTGATTGCTGTTTAACAAACTGGAAAAATTATCCTTAATAGTCAATTACAGACAAAAAAGACAGTCAATAAATTGACGAAGCAACCTATGTGACCTGCTACACAGATTCACCAGTTTTTCTTATACCAATGAAGAGAAGCTTTAAGCTATAAGTTCCGATAATTTAAACTTGAAAATAGTATAAGCAGCCTTAACTAGTTTAAAAAACGATCAACAAACTAATGTAACTAACATCTTTTTGTTGTCCAGACGAACGAAATTCTTCAATGGGAATTGATTCTGGAATAGCAATTTTTTTCCTTTGTTAGAACCTAAAGAGAGAACTGAAGACAATTATCAAGGCTAAACGCATAAGCATTTAGACACAGAATTAATATTAACTAAAAAATTTCAGTGATAAGTCTATTAAAAATTGCATTTTTCTCATCCCTAGCAAAAATGATCTTGTGAGCTAATAAAGTATTAAAATATTCAGTTTGATAATAGCTATGGAATGCCAAAAATAATTTTATCAAAAGATGAAACTCACAAGATCAGAAGACTGAGTACATTAGTTTGCAAAGAACAGAAAAAGGAGATGAAAAAGATTCTAACGAGCGTAAAAAACCATACAAAATATAAACCCATGAATTCAACAAATATTAAAAAATATCACAAATGAAGAAACCATAGCAATATTATATTCTTTATCCCTACCTTCAATTGTTGACTATCTTCAACTTTTAACATATGCACAAAATTAGCTTCGTGTTTAGCATTTGGTCGCTCCAACTTGACTTGGGCATTAGTTTCAGCCAAATGCTTATTCATTGAGGCATCTGATGTAGTTACAACAGCTCCTGTTTCGGTAATTTCAACCTGGATTTTAAAACTATCTTTAGAATCCATCCCTTGATCATTGAATATTTCAGTTCTAATTATGTAAAAACTTTAATTACGTAAACAAGTAAATACCGTAGTAGGTTGTCCCAATAACTGAACAGAATATTTTTCGTCAACAGTATTATTACGAATTTGATGATTCGACTTCGGATATTCCAATTTAAGTTCTACACCTGAATAAAAGAACATCCTTAAATAATATTTAAATTAATCGCATATTCATTAATTTTAAATGCATGTTTCCTAAGTTTTTATCAAAATAAATAGGAGTGAAATATTAACCAACTGCATCATCTTTCACTTTTGATTTGGAAGAAACATTCAAACTCGGATTTGTTATATTAGCCATTGTATTACTGACAGAAGCAGCAGCTTCTGATACTGATAATATCGACACAACTGGGTCAGGATATTCGGATGGCAGGAAATCAGGACTCAGAGGTAGAATTGGCACCAGAGACAGGTCGTCTAGAACTAAACTTAAAATATTTCGAAAATTTATAAGAAATTTACAATCTGTGACTTATTTTAATCACGAACAGGACATCACTTTAGTAATTTTAAATATTAAAGAATTGGTAAATGAAAAACAATTTACTCGGTTTCTTTATTGAATAAATCACAACAGTGAATTCAGCCTTATCTCCTCAAACCAGTTTCTTTCCTAACATTATTATACTAAGCAAAAGAAAAAATTTGAGAAATTTCAGCTTAAGGCAGTTAAGTATTAAAAAAGATTGACAACTTCAACAATGCACGTTTACTAATATGTGCAGTCAATCATACATTTGCTTAATTATTAAAAAAATATATGTTCTAAACAAATAGAATATTTCTCACATACCGTCTCCTTTATTTTTACTGAACGACTCTTCTTCCAAATTCAAAGCTTTATCGAGATCACTAAGGGCTATAACAGCTGCATGATGATGTCCCTGTCCTGAACTTTTACAACTTCCTGTACTATTTGATCTTTCAAGAAACCGTGACTTATCTTGACCGTCAGCATTTATTTCCACTATTGCTATCTAAACAGTAAACGTTGAATGAGTTTTTTTCACACAGAAGAATGACAACTGAAGCAGAAATATAGATTAAGTAATAATCGCCGAAATGAACACATTACTAAATAACATACCGTGTTTTTCTCTTCGTCCAAATTACCTCCGCCGTTTGTCGGTAAACTTGGTGCACGTTGCCTTTTGCTGGTAATAAAGATGATGACATGATACCGCCTGTTAAATCATCTGTTTCAATGTTGTTCGAACTTATTTCTGTTGCTGGTGCTAATTCGACAACAGTCGTTACTCCAGCATCTGCTGTTAATTTCGAAGTGAATGCTGTCGTTTGAGATGGCATCTTCTGCTCGGTGACGGATAAAGATGAATGGCGTTGTTGCTTACTGCTCACACTGCTCGTATCGTACGGTTGAATCTGCAAAAAAAAATTCCTACGTAAAATCGTTAATAATCTTCAATGTTTGCTAATAAAAAATAGTAAGATAGCCTTGGGCATACTCTGACCTGTGATAAACTCTTACGATCTTTCAAAAATTAGCAAACTATTTAACTCTTACTTCACTAGTTGTTGCTACACTACTCAATGTAGCTGTATCATCATCATCATCATCATCATCATCATCATATAACGCTTCATCATCACTGGCCACTACTACTTCTGTTGTTATTTGTTCAGCATTTACTTCGCTGATCAATGAACGTATACACTGTATTGATCCTGACTGGGCAAAAATGGATGCTGAAATAAAGTTTTGTTTTATAAATTATAAGTTATCAGATAAAAAATTATTCATTTATAAAAATTCTAAATGTGGTTTCTAAAAATTTATTCGTCCTTTAACACCTCCTATCATGCGATATAATTTGTCATGCTAGCTTTTCATTTTAGTACTATGATGCACGTTATAATACAAAAACGAAAATCTCAGGGAAATAACCATAAAAGATCTAGGAAGTACAAATTGTTACGATACACAAGTGGATCAAAACTTCGTTTCAAGATTTTTTATCCTCATTAAATTTGTAATATAAAAAATTGCTAAGATATTTCCAATCAAATGAGAGAAGTTCAATTAACCGCCAATATATCGGCAGCACTTGGCCTATTTCCTGGATCTTTTGTTAAACATTTGGTGACCACGGCCCGAAAATTAGGAGACCATAGCTTGGGGCGTTCTAATGTAGGAGGATCTGCCTTAATGACCTGAAAAAATGAAAACGATGAAATAATGAGATAGAGACGATTATGAAATCCTACAAATTCTCTTTACAAATCTTATTCACTAAACATTTGTTACTCTTTTTTCTTCCTTCTCTCCCTCACTTTCTTCTCTCTTTATTTTTTTCCTTTAAACTTTCCTCATCTTCACACTTCAGAAAGAAAAAGAGGAATTAAAACTAACCTTAAAAATCACCTTTGCAGGATTCATTTCAGCATAGGGGTTTTTCTTCCGCCATTTCAATGAGGGTTATCCCGAAACTCCAAATATCTGCTAATTTAGTATAATGCTTTTCAGGAAATGTTTCACATATCATCACTTCCGGAGCCATCCTGTACATGTTAAGAATAAAATTACAGCTGACCAATGTTATTCATCTTTTATTGGAAATCTTTTCTTGAAAAATCAACGCCTTTGTTTCGTTTTTTTTTTTTCGCAACGATAAGAATACATTATGAATTAATTACCGAAATAATTAATGAAAACAAAATAATTTTCTGGTCAAAATCGTACGTCACGAATAAAAAGGCTAGAAACGAATCGATTAAAACTTGAATATTAGTAATTTAATATCGTGATATTTTTCTAAAATTACTAAACTTCAGACCTAACTCGTTGCAAATGAATTATTGATTCCATATGGCTTTTTTACAAGTATGAAAAAATGTTTCTTCTAAAAGGATACTTAACATAATTGAAAATAGTAATGCAGGCCTTATATTGCTTCATTTTTGATCTTATTTACTACTTAGATGTCTTGAAATTAGTTCACCAAATATACTGCCTCATTATTTTTTTTACAAATACACAATTTAAGAAATACGAATAAAGCATAAAACGTAAAATGAAATATAAACAATAATAATCAGCTTACCAGTATGGTGTTCCAATGAATGTCGACCGTACTTCCCGACTATCTTTGCATAGTGCTGACACACCGAAATCGGCTGTAATTAAATTAAGCTAAAACAAAATCAGGTTCTCTACTTCCAGAAACAGTCTCAAACAATTACAAAATTAGTATTAATCCTTATTTTTGCAAAGAAAAATATAATTTCTCGATTAAACACAAAGTAACTGTTAGGTTATCTGAATTATTATCTACCGCCAAATATATAGAAAGATATCAACTAATACAAATTTTGCTTTCAGTTCTAATGAAATGTGAAAAAAAGGACATGACTTACCCAATTTCACCCTTGCATCACTTGTTAATAGCACATTGCCAGCCTTTAAATCTCGATGGATTACATTTTTACTATGTAGAAAATTCAACGCCTTCAGGATCTCTTTCATTATGTAGTGAATTTGTTGCTCAGTAAGATGTCGTGATAGCTCCATCATTATACTATCTACTGCACCACCACCACAATATTCCAATAAAAGCTGCATTAAAAAAACTTGACAACTTACAAAATTTTACAGATATCCACTATGTAATCCTGTCTCAAATAATAGACATTCAACCACTCGTATATATATATGTATATATATTTTATTATAACACGAAATTTACAAAAGGCCTTTTATGATTTTTTCTAGAAACTACTTTCTAGTGAATTTATTATCTTATATTTCAAAAATTTCTACTATTTCGATGATTCAAACGAATCCTTGTACTATTGTCATATATGGTAATGGAAATAAATAATTATATTATGAGTTATAAGCAATGAATAATTACCGTAATGCGATTACCCATTGTGAAAGCATCATAAAGTTCAACAATATTTGGATGTTTACACTGAGTAAGAATTAACACTTCAACCATCACATCTTGGCTTTCATCATCTTCCAATTCCATCGCCTATAAAATGATAGCTACATTTTGATCAACTGCAAAAAAATATATGAAAGTACAAAAACAACTCATATTAAACTAACTTTTGCAGCGGCCACTCTTCCTGGTTCCAATTTCGATCGCGCCTTATAAACGCTTCCAAACGCACCATCACCGATTACTTCATCTAGCATCCAATACTCGCAAACATTCGTCTCAATCCGAACAATATCAGGAATGGTCTTAGTTCCAGTACCATAATTTGACTTTTGACCATCACTATTAAAATTCGAGCCAAGAATGAATTTTTGAGCCGATTCACGATCGGCATGATAAAATGAGCATTTGATGATTTGCCTGAAAAAGACGTAAATATAATGATTCATTGCTTCACTTTATGACACATAAAATACGGAAGAAAAACATCACTTGTATGCTTATGTCTCATTTTCAGCACAAATAAAATGCCGAAATATTCAAGATTTATATAATATTAATTTTAATAGATAATCCTAATATCATTAACTGACTCGGCTAATATTTATGAACAGTCCTAGAAGAAATTAAGGAAAAGATTTAAAAAATGCAGAAATATCAAATCAAGAAATATAAATCTAATATTGATAGAATAGTCCCTTAAAATTAGAGCAATAGCTAACTAAGCAAGTAAATAAACTGATGCAAGTTCTAAATCTTCAAAATGACGTCAAAAAAATAAAAATGAAAAAAAAACAGTCGATGGATGAAACGCTTTAACAAAGAGAAAAATAATAGTAAAAGTTTTTTTCACTTTTTTTTTATCATTTCAGCTAATCAAATGGATGAATGGACTGAAATATGAAATAACAGTCATAGGATATTCATTCAGCGATAAGGAATTTCATCATTGTATGATACTTATTTCATCTTTTAATAGAATATTAGAAGTATTAAGTAATTCTAATATTTACAGATATTTTGCATAATGTTAGGATCGGGATGACTAGTTTTATGGGGTATTATTACAAAACTATATATTTTGAATAATTTACCAATTTCGATCTCTCGAGAGGCATCTATTATAATAAGAAAAAGATAATAACAAAAGAAGTAATTATATTTTTTGAAATATTTTAAAGTTTACAATGTTTTTATAGCAAACATTTATATCCAAATGATTAAAATAAAAAACATTAATATTATTTAATATATAGAATAAACAAATTCATATTACATAAGTACATAATTTACACATATATTAGCTCTAAATAAATTTAAAAATAAAAACAATGCTTTCTATAAGACAATTTAAATATTAATCGATTGTTGTATTCTTTCTGAAGTAATATATAATAAAGTATTTAGGACTTTTCGTATTTTCAAATCATAAATTTTGTTGATAACAGAAAATTTTTTCATCATTCATTTAACTATACTTAATTCATACAATGATAATATAAATTAACAGGAGGTGCATTTAAATGAAAATACTTTTTATCGCCCTAACTTCAAGAAAAATTATTAAAGTAATATAAGTACAATTAAGTATAACAAATATATGAAAATGCTTGCAATCAACATAACTTAATTTTGCTTTTCATATTAATTTTGAAGTAATTTGATATGAATCAAAGTCCAACAGATTGGTGCAAAAATGTATTAAATATTAAATTGAAAATTGAGAATGTCCTTTGCCAATTTAAATGAATCATATAAGCTTTCTTTTCTTAGCGACTATTTTACAGATATCAATTTCAGAAGAATAAGATGCTATGAAAAATTATCATTATAATTTAGAAAAGTTAACTTGATATATTACTAATATAGAATATGATTAAAATATTCATTATTTATAGAGAATATAAATTTAACTAGGAGAATGTAAAAAAATTAATCATAAATAGCAATGAAATATATGTTTTCTAAATATTTAAATTACTGTTGTACTATTTACAACTGTCAATTGTTTACAAATCTCAAATTTGGATTTATTCCTTCAAACTTTTTTTTTTTAAAATTATAATAACAATTCTTCATGGCAATTTATTCTCTTGAAAAAATGATCATGATTGTCTTTAAGATACTTGCTAACAAAAAGGAAAAAATGATTTTAGCAGATCATTTAAATCAATGGAAGATATTTCAAATTGAATTTAGTACACCATCTGAATCATTCTATTGAACTTTGATTCATATCAAATCACTTTCTCTCATTTCATCTTTCAATTTTTATTGTAATAAAGCAAAGAATAAATAAAGTACTTACTACTACAAACGAAAAATTGTAGAAAAAAAATCGCAATCTTTTTCATTAAAAAATAACGCAAAGAAAAATAAAACACAAAAATTCCATCGGTAAATTTATGGCATTTAATTTTTATTCAAAAATATTAGAAAAATTTTTATCAAAGAAATACTTACATCTTTTCTTTTATACATAGAAATTTATGCTCTTTATCAGACTATTTTTGCACAATTTTAAAAGAGAAAAAAAGAAAAAAGAGAAGCCATATATGAAGCAAAAGAAAAAGAAATTTTTCTAAATACGAGAATTAAGTTTACATTTCTATTCTAACAATATTTTTTATTATACACTTTGAACTATGATCTGTAAATGATTAAATTTGATAAAATAAAATATACGATGAGAAATATAATGAAATCAATCATCATATATTATATCAGTTTGTAGCAAATGAAATCTTTGTCTCGAAATCGTTTTTTCCTTTCAAATTATGGATTTTGAAAGAAATCATTATAAAGAAAAAAGAAAAGAAAAATTAAGAATTTAATTTCAAGACTATTATTAGAACAGTAATAGCTAAGTTAAGAATTACTTGTTGAAGATATAAAATAACAAAATATATTATATTATACAGAATGACTGAACAGAAGTAGCTCAAAACAAAATATCCTGAAGAATGAACACCTTGAAATAAAGTATTGATATTACCTGTACAAACATATTATAAGAGGATATTAAAATTACTTGTACATATATACTATAATCTTGTTTTAAGATTATAAAATGATTCATTCTAACATCAATAAAGAAGGGCAATCACATAAAAATCGTTAATAACAATAGAGAAACAAGGGTTATGACAGGTCATCTGGAAAATTCAGGTTAACATAAAATGACAGAAATGCATGCCTACTAATTGGTACAGTAAAAGAAATAAAATCAGAAACCTTAAATGTCAGGAGGATATTTCGTCTCAAATATCGTCTTAAATTTCTTTTTGATTTATTAGAGAAAATAATACAATAAATTTTGTATAAAAGCAAATTATGGAATTTCCATATAGAAAGCGTTAAGTTGACAAATATTTAGAGCATGAAAGATGATTGAAAGAATATATGAAAAAACGGTTCGAAATGGAGTATAAGGACAACAAGTATGTCATGATTTGAACTATAGAATATATAGGACAAGTATGTCTCAATGGTCGCTTCTAATCGCAATGATATTTGAGAATATTTAAAATAAAATCGCACATAAAATAATTTGACGGCTCAAAAATTCTTAATAAATCATTTTAAGTAAACTATTTCGAGAAAACTTTTGAAATTCGAACCATTATACTAACTCACGCAAACCTCTACCATCATTCCACTGATTCATCATACTTTGAAGGTTGGGTCTTGCTTTGTCTCACATTTACGGACGGGCCAATGTCGTTAAAGCCGTATCATTAATGTTTACGTAATGTTATGTCACTTCTTACATTTCATCCTTGTGATACTACAAATTTAATTTAAATCATCGATTTTAGTCTTTAAATACAGTAAGTTAAAAGGTCATATATTTGAAGAAAAGATTAGCCTACGATACTTAGCCCGAACCTGTTTTTATCATTTGCTACGTAATAATTAAGTTACTGGGAATTAGAAGTTATCAATTGTTCAATTATTTCAGTGTAACTACTATCAATTGCTCAATTAAGTTTCAGATCTAGTAATTTATATGATCAGCTTATAATTGAAATTATTAATTATGTAGCATCTTGAAATTTTAATCATTCTTTTATTGCTACTTGTTTCATTGATAATATTAACTAACGGGGGTTAGGTTAAAGGTTAATTTTTACATGAAATTGCAAATTCAATGGCATTAAGTTATTTAATTAATAATTATAAAATTGAATAGACATATACATAAAAAAGGTTTATTTTGCATTGAATTCACACCTTAAGTTTTTGCATGTGATATTTTCATTTATAGAATGAATGTTAACTACGGTGGAGGTAGGAGACGTGCAATAAGTCGACAAACTGCCGAAGAACAAGTACTTGACCGAATTTCTCGAAATGTAAGCGTCTCTTGAATTGTAAACTCGACCATAAATATCGTGCCATTACGCCGAAATTGATGAACTAAAGGAAAGAGTTAATTTAAAATGAAAAATTTAAATTTCTAGTGGAGTCAGCATTTATTATGTAAATTTCTCAATGATTTTTATAGAAATTTTAAACTACTTTCCTTTCCTTTAGTTCGTCAATCTTTTATTCATTTTTATTTTTATTGATATATTTAGAATAAAATTCGGTTAATTTTTTTTAATAGAGACAGTCTAACTGTTCGAATTTTTCTAACCTACAAACTATACATGGATAAAGCAGCATTATGGATATAATGACTTATCAATATTTAACTCAGAGATTAATCAGGGATAAAAACATATGAATTCCTGCAAATTAGTGATTTTTTAGAGAATTTATCTAAGAAATTATATATGTGATATAAATCTTACAAGAAATTATCTATTTTCATAGGCAGAAGAACGATTAACTCGTAAAGGCAGGCGCGTGAAGAAGCACGACAGATACGATTAGAGCAACTTGAAAAACAGTACCGAGAGGTAACACCATTTTCTACTCATTATTACTATTTATTTTACCCTACATATTTATACATATTTATGAATATCATTATCACTATTATGATTATCATTATTATTGTCATTATTGCTATTTTAATACTATTTTATTTATTTTCATCATTACCATTAATATTATTATTATATTTTCTTATTATGTATAAAATGAAAGGTAAAAAGTTGATTAGAAGATAAATTGGTGAAGTTTATATTAATAATTTGAATTTTCCCAATGTTTCTGAAAAAAAATTGTCATTTCGATATTTTATAAAATAGCATAAGTAATAACTGTCTGGATAGATGCTATTCATTAAGATAAATAATGATAAAGAAAAGCGACGATGTTGTTAACTTTATGGAAAACAATAAAATAAGTTAATTGCAAGGGAATAATTTAAGAATAGAAAAATCTTGAAAACGATCAAAAACTAGTGAAGAGGCTATTCTTTTTATCAGACTGCTTACCTGTCTTATTCCAAAGCAGTTATTGTAATACCATCTTTCGTATAAAAGAAAATAAACAATGGAAAAAGGGACGGTTAATTCTTCATCGTTAAATTTTTATATTTGGATGCATTTTATATTAAAAAAAAATGTTAATACTTTTTATTGTTTTCGTTTCTTAAACATTCCGTCCCTCCATAACAATAATTCTTTCCGAAATTGATTCCTGAATATTTGCTTAAAGCGGGAAATAATAGGAAAAAGAATGAATAAGCTAATAGTTTATAGTGATATGACAGCGGTTCATATTACTGCTTTATTCGTTTCTGAGATTTCTCAAAATAAGCATATTTGATAGAGACATTTTATCTGTTGTATTTGTTAATGTTGCGGTGGGTTAATTACAGTCATTCGCAATCTTAAAAGTTTCAAGAAAAAATGCCTAATTTTTAGCACCGTTATGGTAAGGAATACTTGATAAATTTGTCATAATTTCCATTTAATTTGGCGGTCATATATTTCGTTCTATGCTAACACTTGTTCATTCGAGAGCAAGATTTTTATTTATCAAATTACCATTTTCATTGATTTTTAAGTGTTACTTGAGTAAAAAATATTATGCAAGAAGCTATTATCTCAAATATCGCGATACTTAGAATTTATTTTGTCAGAACTTCTTAAGTCAATTTTATAATCATAATATCTATTCAAAAATAAGAAGTACCAAATAAAGTCAAATACCTGAACAGTTTTTGAGATGGAAGAGACAATAGTAACAACTGAAAATTTTTATCAGCTGATTCGCTACTTCTATTTTTAATATTCATTTTGCAGGCCGAAACAGATGATTACAAAGGAAATGAAGAAGGCGTTGTAAGTTGTTTTCTTTTTTCCTGTATTTCAAAGATTCTTATTAGATTACTTTTTCTGCTAACTTCTAGTTTAGTGCTTTGCGATTTATCCTGATTTACGTTCGATGAGTCCTTGTGATACTGTTAAGCTTAATATAATATTAATCATTCCTGTTCTTCAACGTCCTTTTCTTAACATTATCAGTTACAAATCAGTTGTTTTCTTGTTAAATGTCAATTTTATATGTATCAATAGTTTTTAATTTATTAATTATATGTCAATATATTTTTCTGTTATGTTGAAATGAAATTACTAGTTTGGGAAGTTTCAACCTCCGAAGTATGACTTATTTTGTTTTCTAATAATTGTGATTATACGTGAAGCTCTTTTAAGTTTATTTTTGCTTTTACCTGTTTATTTATTTAGCAGAAGTTGAGAAAAAATTTTGAGAGAAATAATTTTTCTTTAACCATAAGAATATTCAGTTTTATTTCCATGTTACTGAAAAACTTATGGTTCCTGGACAACTAGCATTAGTTTATTTTTCAGCTACATGACATATTTTCATACTAGGCTTTTATTTTTTTATTCTTTAATCCATTTTATAATGTAATTTACTTTTGTTACTTATATTTGCCATGCAAGTCCCATTTATTGTTTATATATATTATTTTATTCGATATTTCTGTTAGGACCATTTGAATATTACCGTATATTTTGAGTTTTGTTTCAGTTCATTTATTTAGTAGTTTAGAACTCAACAGTAATTAATAGAACTGGATTAAAAGGAATAATTTAAACCTATAATGAAGGATGTCTTTGAGATAACCCATACACGGTTGGGTCAGATTTTTCCCTTACCATAATTCAAGGCATTATACGAGATTAACATTATGAAGATCTTATCAATAAGGTTCACTTTTGACTCCTTTTATCCTTATGTACTTTGTATTTGCTTAGTTTTCTGTTATTTTATTTATTACTAATGCATGTATGTGTTTGGCACGATTTAGAAAGACAGCATTCCGACAACATCAACATCTCGAGGCACTACACCATCCAGAGATAGAAAGGAATCGGAACGAGCACTTTTGAAGGTTTTTATTTTATTTTTTCTTTTCTGTAATACCAAATTTGCAAATTAATTTACCAACTAACCTCCGTTTCCTGCATGCTATAGCATGAATTTTTAATTAATTATGACTGAAATTAAAAACAAAATTGATCATATTATTTTGAGATTTCCATGTAATTGAATATTTTAAGGAGAAAGTAAGCGAATTGCAAAACAAATTTCAACGGGCTATGTTCATGTATTCTCAACTAGATAACGAGAAATCAGCCTTGTTGTATGAAATTGATTTATTGAAAGATGATATGGAAGAAAAGGAGCAACTCTTATCACAAGCCAATCGGGAATCTCGAGATCTAACTAGTGTTAGTTTCTTTTTCCTTATTCGGTTTAGATTCTCTAATATTACTTATTTTATTTGGCTTAACAATCATTTCTTATTAAAGTTAATGAAATAATTTCGTTTGACGAATGATTGAACTAATACGTGAGGTATGAGCAACAAACTTCCTTAGTTCCTATAATATTTTAAAAGATTGTTTGCAAGTTTATTGCGATAGATTTATACACATGGACATAGAAATATTGAGTGTTTGATCTGCATGCCGAAATTCAAATCGTTAAAAATAAAGAAAAAATCAGTTCCAGTATATTTCAAAGCTTTAAACTCATTTTAATGAGTGAACTAATATCAAATAATTCAGGAAGTAAAACTGTTAAATCGTACAATTGATGGTCTAAACGCTCAACATGAAACGTTACGATGCGAAATTGCGCAACGTGACCAAATTATACAGGTAATTTATAATTACATAGGTAACTGTGTTTTGAGATTACATTCAAAATAATTGGTTATAAACTGTATTAAAGTTTCAAGTCACATCCTGTTACACTTTGAGCTTATGAGTCAATAAATTATTATTTATCCATTATTTTTAGAAGGTAAACGAAAAATGGAGCAGAGAATTTTTAGAGACCAATTTAAATATGAATTGTCCGCGATTCGATTTTGCAGAATTTTTGAAGTAATTTCTGTTCCCGGACCATACTTATTTTTGTTTCTGAATTAATTGAAATTAGTTACTTTTTTTTTCCAGGATAACGGGTTAGTTTTAGCCGAGCGAGAAAAATCTGACAGTGGATTGACGAATGGCATAGATAAAATGTAAGCTATATTTCTTGGATTTCATCTATATATTTTGAAATCTGAGGTGTATTAACTTTTTACAAATTTCTCATTACGAATTTAATTCATAAGCTAAGTGGAGTCGTTATACAATAGATCTGCTTTGTTTTCGCTGATCATAAAATCGATGAAATCATTTATTTATACTACTGACGATTTAATTTTTAAATTTACTCAATTCCTGCATTAAAATGATTTTGACTTCGGTTTCATTAGTTACTTTTTTATTTTTTTACATTGAATAGTTATCATTCAAGAGTTCACTATACCCACCATTTATCAGATGGTAATCATAATCATATAAATTTTTAGTATACATTCATTAATTCATTCTTTAGAGGAGGTCTCTTTATGTAGAGGATGACTAAAGTTTTAGAAGATTTTGAGAAAATTAGTTGAGAAGAATGCTTAAAAATCTAAGAAATCGAAAAACTCTGTTTATTCGAATATTCCTAACCGCAAGTTAAAGGATATGGCATCTTTTCTATTGAAATAGTATTCATTCAATTTGAGTTTTTATAATAAATGTCAAGTATGAGGAATAAAAACTTGCCGGATGAAAATATAAGGAATAAAGAAAACTTCATTTTTACATTATTTAGATTTATGCACTTGTTCTTTTTCGCTTCGAGAGCTTCATAAAGAAAAAAAAGATAATAAGCGAATAGGTTTGATATCAACTTGTACTTTTTGATTTTTTAGATCAAAAGGCATTTGTTTTTTGGATTAAGATTTTCAAAGCCTTCTTTCTTAATGTTGGGACTATAGGAAAAGATGTTTAGAACTTTCTTAATGTTGGGACTATAGGAAAAGATGTTTAGAAGCACTACTGAGCTATTTGTTGATAGAAATTTATATGGTTTCTTCCATACAGCGTTATAAGAGATAATGAAATCGACTTATTCTATGATAATGTATTTGACAACCTTTGAATACGTTACTATACGATGTATTATCAATTTAAAATTTTTCGGTACTCTGCATAAATTGTAGAAGGAATATCCTTTAATTATGTTGAAGATAGCGATTCAAATTTTGGATCTATTTTTCATTATCATTAGGAGTTAAATGATTTTGTATTGCGAGAGGTTAGGGCAGCTTAAATTGTTGATTTAAATATCCATTATAAGTATTTGATTTAAATATCCATTATAGGTACAATATGCATTATAGATGTTTGAATCAAGAGATTTCATGTTTAATGAGACGAAAATTTATTTAAAAATTTTGCATTCCTGGACTTGATCTTTGATTATAAAAAACTGTTTTGTAGTTCGGTGAAAAACGATTTACTGTTCTTCAATTCATCGATATCTTACTGCTAATTAATCTGCAATCTTTTTTCTAGTATTGTAGTTTCTACGAACTTTGAAAGCCGGAAGTTTTTTCTTTTTTTTCAAAATCTTTTTATGAACTTAGTTCATAACCAGAATAGGCAACCAAGAGGTGTTTTTTGATTTTTTTATTGTTCTGCACGTTATTCATTTCGATTAAGATTTCACTATAAAGCTATTATGTTTCAGCCGAGCAACTCCACTAATATTTTCTCAATCAACAATAGCACTTGTTGAAAAAGCGATACCTGGCTCTTCTTCAATAGATGAAAAAGTTAAAAGATTGGTTGACATGGTAAGTTTTCATATGAAATCTTTTTGCAACAGAATCAGAATAAGATGAAATAGTTAAAAATGTGCAATAATAATCTCTTTTCTTATTGAGTATTTCGAGATTGTTTTAAATTGTTTTTAATTCTCTTCATAGTTCAGAATACTAATTTTTATTCAAATATTTTTTTAGAATAAGAAGATGCGCCAACAATTAGAAGAAGCGGAGCAATTATTATATGTTAGAAGAACAACTCGTGCTGATCTTATGAGTAATGCGCAAAATGGTGTATTCGGTGATGAATTACAAAGTGTGCATCAGCTTTTTCTTTTTCCTTGCTTTCTCGAAATTTATATTGCAGGAATATCACAGTTATTAATGAATATTATTTTACAATAATATGGGTATTTCATTTCAACTGAAAACATTTGCAGAAGTGTTCAAGATGGTGGAAATAATGTTTGAAATACTATGTAAAGCACCCAACAACAAAAATACGATAATAAAATCTATAGAATTTAAATTATTGATGTCAGATTTTCGGGTCAGTAATTTTGAAACCTTTCCAGGAGATGCAGCGAAACAATTAGCGGAAATTAAATTTAAACTACAAGAAGCAGAACGCGAAAATACGAATTATCAGGGCAATGTTGGTTCTTAGTGTTTTAATTAAGAGATAAATTTTCTTTCTTTTCGAGTGATTAATTTTTGATTTATTACTTTAGTTGAAAATATTTGTATTCTCATTCTTTGAAAGCAGTTAATCGTCAATCGAATTTAAAAGAATTTTACATTTGTAAAGATTGGAATCAAAAATTACGTGAACTGTCAACACTCATCTAAAATAGTATATAATTCGGAATATATTTATTTTTGCAGCTGATACGTATAGATGGGCAGATGAAAGGTATAAAACTGCTGCTGAGCAAGCAGAGAAAGAGCTCGCCGAATTGAAATCTCAAAATCGACAATTGAAAAAGAGGTATGCGCTTTTTCTTAATATAGAGACGAAAAGCTGTTAATGATATCTTGAAATATTTGTATTTCCGTTAATCTGCAATCTTTTAGTGCTATTTTAAACAATATGCTTATCATATTTATTTGATGGGCAAAAGATTAGATATTCCACTTAACATGACAATTTAATGTCGGAAAATGAAAACACATGCAGAAGTAGGAATATATTCCATAATTTTTACAAAACAAAGATAAATAATATTTGAGATTTATTTGAAGTTAGTAGGTTTGTAAAGTAAAGAAGTTTTGGAAATAAACAGAAACCAAAAGATTCCTCAATTAAAAAAGGGTGAATGTAGCAAGAAATATAATGATGAGATAGTTCGATGAATACAGTTATTTTAATGAATATAGTTTTCCAATGAACGAAAAAGCTTTAAGGGATTATTGTTGAGTAATGGTTGCATGATAAAGTGCAATATTATCTAATTCAAGGGATTGGAAAAAATGTTTTAAAATTAACAGAACATTGTAAATAATCACATCCTATGATTCACTACTGTAGCATCCTGTATAACTCTTTATTCCAATACACAAATTACATGAGAATTATTTGCCTGTTTATTTCATCGGAAATTTCTTCATCAAGCAAAAATGTTGAATGTAATTTTCAGGATCATGAGCTATGATTAGAGGAATGCTTCCCATTTTCTATAGATCCAATCTTTCAAGTTTTATAGTAGCGAACTTGAGTCATTAGAATTAGTATGCTAAATTTACAAAGTAAAAGATTTTTGCTCCAATTTTGCTCCGTGTGTCTCAATAAGTGCATTATTCTTATTGCATCCAAAGGAAAAATATGGATTAATTGAAAGTTTGAATTATTTTAATTATGGATGAATGATTAGCTTAAATGATGGCTAATTGCATTTTCGAAATTTTTGCAGCTTCGTGATAAAGATAATGCTCTGGACGAGGCCAAGGAGACGAATCGTCATTTGCAGAATAGAATTGAAAAATTACGTTTATCAGGCTCTCGAAGACCTTTATGATAGCGAAGTTGGAAATTTCCATTTCATCCTTCCTCATCACCATTTTCGGATTTTCGATGTGCTTAACTATTAGTAATCTGTAACATGATGCTAATATTTGATTTATTTCAGATGAATTATTAGTCATTTCTTCATTAATCGGAAATTAAGAGGTAGTGCTTTAAATTTGCCTTCACTCTTTGATCATAGAGTCTCCAGATCATCTCAAGTATTATTGCAATTATAATGTGGTAATTTATATGACAAAATCATTTTTAATCTTATCATAGTTTCATCGATGTTGCATTCTGTTCATTCCTCCGCTGTTCAGCACTGTTGAATTTTTTCATTTCGGTGAATCCCATGTTGACTTCAAAACTATTCTCTTTGTCATAGTTATTTTAGTTTTTAAATTTTTATAATACTTTTAACTTCGTAGTAAATGAACTTCAAATTTTTATTTTTTCGGATTTTTGGTTGGTTTTTTTATTTTTTTGTTTTTTTTGGTGACTGATTGCCAAGATAAGTAGGCTAAATAATTGCTGTTTTATTGCTGTGATTACTGTTTAGAAATAGTTACGTTGATAATTTGATAATGCTTTGTAATGTTTATGTTATGGTTTTGTATTTTTTTGATTGTGTTTGAGATTCCCTAGAACTAAAAGCTTTTGTTCCGGGATGTCTTTTATTATTATAATTTTAGATTCTATATGTAATCCTAAGATAGCCTTATAAATATAGTTCTCATTAAAAGGTCAGCAGTTATCAATTTATTGTTTGAACAAATAATTCTTAGTTAGATAAGAGAAAAATACGAGAATTGATCATAAAAATCATGCATTTAACTAAATGCTTATAATTTTAAAGGCGGAGCTGAGCAATATATTCGTAAGCGTTATAAATTACGATGGGCGTATCAATCTTATCTTTGGGATGCAATTTCTCTTTTGCATTTTCATTCATTTTTAGTGTTAATTATGTCGATGATGATTGTGGTAAGCAACATCAGCAAAAAGTTCTCTTCGTACTTTCTCTTTTCTCATTCTAACTGTTACGATTGCGTCAACTTTTGATTTCGGTGATCCTATGGTAAGTTATTTATTATTAATTTAAAATGTTAAGAAAAAAGAAAGTGATAATGAATAAAAGCTCATTGAGTTCCTACTGAAATCAGCTGTGTTATAAAAATTTTTAATTAATAAAAATTAAGTGATTTATCATTGTTCGGCTGATCAAATACTTCAAAATCTTGTTGCAAGTTTTATAAGCTGAATATTTAAGTGATTATTTTTAAAAGACTCGATAATTTGATGTGATAAGAAAATATGATTACTAGAATGTTTCCACTTCAGTTTATCATTCTTAACAGTCGATTATTCTTCCTTCGTTCCTCATTTATATTTGATAAGGAAAAATATCATCCATTTAGTAAGTGTTAATTTTTTTTTTGATATTCTAATTTAACATTATTTTTATGTTAAAATTGTTTGTTTATCGCTTGTTAGGTAATGTTTTTTGCTTGCAATGATGATATTAATAATAATTTTAATGCACATTGGAAATCATGAATGATGAAACAAATGCTCAAAATGTTTCTATTTTTCCCTTAATGTTGTATAGTAATTCATATTTTTTTATTTTTTAATATATGACTGTATTTATAATACAATCAGTTATTTTGTATGCTTCTATTATATTAATCATATTTATTATGGTTTTATTACTCTATTATAACGATAATGAATAATAATTACGATTATATTTTGTAATGATTTTAATATCAATTGCATTTGTTAGAAGCATTTTAGAGAAAACATATCAATTACACGATTCATATTAGTGAATAGTCATATAGCTATGATATAGATGAGAAATTACTTCGATTGATTTAATAAAGAATGAAGATTTGATCATATAATTGAAATAGCTAATCTATTATAAACATAATTTATCAGAAACGAATTATTAATAAAGAATTATCACGTAAAAATAATCAGAAATTTTTACTGATTTGGATACGGTACAGTTTAACTTATTTGTTAACAAATTATGAGATCATCAAGATATTGATTGGATTAGCAGCATCCATTCTATCACGCCCTTAATAAACTATCGATATAACGAAACGTAGGAATTATATACCAATTTCGACATTAATTATTAGCATGTAATTGGATTCTGAAAGCATTATGCTGCATTATAAATGTTTGTTCATGACAAACTAACAGAAAAATCGTTGAAGATTATTATCAATCGATGTGGAATCGTTTTAAATATTTCCAATGACAAAAATGATAATGCTGAGATAAATTGTAGAAATAAGTTAAACTATGAAATAAATTAAACTATACTTTTTGCTATTTTTTTTCAAATCGGCTTTGCAAATTTCACATTCGTATTTTCGTTTCAAATTTTTTTCGTTTTTTCCTTTCTATCATTTGAATTTCGCAAATTTATTCAATTGGTTAGCTATTAATTGAGAATAGAAATAATTTCTATTAATTTTTTAGATTTAAGAATTAAAATTTGATAAATGATTGGAAATGTGCTTATGAAGTAGAATAACTGGGATTTTGGATATATCACTTTTTTTTCGCACTGTGATGATAACAAATAGTGCGAAAGTGATGATAACAGATAGTGCGAAAGTGTATGATAACAGATAGCAAACATAAAAGATAAAAAGGATTAGTGATAAGAATGTTATTAAAATTAAAGTATTATTACAAAGTATTAAGAGCTTAATTTATGATCTTGTAATTACTGATTTATTCTTCCGATCAATGCATTTGCTGGCTATCATGAAATTTTAATCAGTATTTCTGTAAGCTTTATTTTTTTAAATGATTTATTAAACATATAAAATAGACTGAATATTAAAATAAATTTTGCTTTTTGCCTTTTCCTTTTTATTATTTGTTGCAAGCATAACTCCAAGTTAATTTAAAATATATAAAGCAAAAAGTAGAAGAAATCGAATGTAATTTATTGGAAAACTATTCTTTTAAATTATTTTATTTACATCTTTTTTAATTTGCAAAATAAAAATAATTTATGCCAAAGAAAAAGGAAAAATGTGATATAAAAAAGGATAAAGTAATTGAAAATTGAAGAATAATATCAACAAATACAAATAATTCAATCATGCATAAAATTATCAATGTTAGCATTATCACTGTTTTTCTTTTATTTCATACTATCTTAACCAAATTTTCTGTTTAATTAAAGTTCTTCTTATTAAAGTTTAGCTTAAAAATGAATACTATTATTCAATTCTCATAATTTTCTTTAATTAAATAATTTGATAGAAAAAAATAGCAGGGAAGATAATTTGAATGTTTCGAATTCGGTCTTATCTTAACTTGATTTACTGTGGTCGTAAATCAAGGATTATTTTAATTAAAGGATTATATATATACATATATGTATATGAAATTATCATTTAATTAAAGGATTATTTTTATTGAATTTTTTAAAATTTTTCTAAAATATTTGTAATATTTTATAGAAAGAGTTTAATTTCGAATATGAAAATTAATGCTTTTATCAAATTGATAATTTACATATATATATATATATATATTTTAAATGAAATTTATTGATTATAAAATAAGAAGAAATTGTAATGAAATTGCAAATTTAATAGATTTATTTCAATTTTAAAAATAATAAATATCAAAAAGGAAAAATTGTAGGAAATAGATTTCTTAGAGTTAGTACCATTTCTAATATTTCTTTTTTTTATAAATATATTAACAAACATATAAAAAGGAATGAGTATATGACAAATGATGAAAAAGTTATCTAAAGATTATTCAAAGAGAAAATAAAAAAAGCAAATGATATAATAATATATATGATTGATTGATTGATTTGTAAAACAGTAAAATTATCAATCAAATTTTGTCAAAACTTTTTTGACAAAATTTTTCTATCAAATTAACAAAATAATATTTTCTATATAAGTCAATCTTCTTTTTTTTACATTTTTAAAATAGAATTAAAAATTTATAGCACTTTTAAGTGATGAAAATTGCCTAAAGTATTTCACAATTATTTTTCCTTTTTTTTTTCAATTATAAGACAATTTCTTTTTTTTCAAACGAAAAAAAGAAACTTAAATGAGAAAAATGATTTAATATTTTTACATAATCAATAAATGCATAAAATAATAAAATCAACTTACTAATTTATAAGTGCATAATGTGAAATGTGATATTTCTCATTTTTCAAAATTGAATTTGATCAAAATTAAACATAAAAAGGTATTAACATCATTGTGGTATAACGATATCAATTAATACATATATATGATAAGTAATTCAAATATTAATAATTTGTATTTAATGTTATTATAATTGAAATCGACAACGCTATTAAAAATACAAATGAAAAATACTAAATTATCATGATATAATAATATTAGTTATCACAAATATTATAAATAATTCGAAATGAAATAATTAATATTTGACAGTGCTATAATTAGAATTGATAATATTATGAATGATGATAATTAACATCGATAGGAAAAAACATAAAAAGAATGAAACATTGAAAAAGTAATTATATATTAATCGATAAAAATATATTTCGTTTAATGATTTTAAATAGATTTTAGTATTATAAATTTTTACCATAAATCATAAATTATACTAATTAATTGAAAATAAAAATTATCATTGTATAAACTGTGCAATGTTATTCATTAAAAGAAATATAATAATTTGTAACAGTAAAATTTTATTGCAATAAAGGAAAAAATGTTTATCACTTCTTATCATACCATAGAATTTATACTCCACGATATTGCATCATATTATTATTCTATATGATAAGTTTTATACTATTTATATTGATATAATGATATAAGATATAAATGTTTCAATCAATTATATTTTTGCCTATTGCTTTATTTAAAGCTTTATTTTATTTTACGCTTTTTTTTGTTTAAGAAAAAATTTTAATTTAATAAATCCTATCTAAATAATTGATTTCGATTTAGTACGGTGATAATGAAATGCGAGGAGTATGGAAACGAAGTAATGCGGAACTTATCAATGGACTAATTGGAATGGATTTGGGAAAATTGACAAGAGCTGGTAAAAGGAGCGTATCACCGTTGATAACAAATGATGATAATACAAACAGCAATTATCGATTTAATAGTATGTACTTGAAGAAATTATTATCAAATTGACGTCACTGTTAATTGTACCGCATTCATCTGTTTATCATTATTAATATCATAGTATCATCATTAAATCATGAAATAATGAATTAATAAAAATAATTTCAATCGTTTCTCGCATTTATCATTTCCATTAAATTGTCAAATGCCATATGCTATTCATATCGAAATTGCAATATAATAATGCTGGAACGAAATGAAGTATAACAGTAGATTATACAAATAAACGTCATCAAATACGGTAAAAATGATAAATATTGTTGATATGGAGATATTGATAATCATCTTATCATGGATTTAATCTGAATAATCATTTCGATATATATTGACTTAATGATATAATATTAATTTAATGATTAATTAAAAAGTTTTTCCTTTAATTTCATAAAAAAATCAATTATATAAAGATAAAATGATGGAGAAAAATTTTCCATTAGAAGGATAAAATAAAAATAATAGAATTAAATGGAAAGAAATATATAAATTATTTTGATATTACGAATATTTTGATGGCATAACGATAAATTTAATCGAATGAAATCGTCGATCGATGATATAAAATTATCACTATTGAAAATTAACATTGATAGTATTTCAAAAAAAAACTTAAATTATTATCTTAAATCTTAAATATTATACGAAAATTATAATATCATTTTTATTATCATTGCAACAAAGCGTCATATCAAATTATCATTTCCTTTTCAAATGCCATCATAACAAACTATTATTTCATTCTTGAATATTGTATCACGATGACATTTCAATCTTAAATGTCAGGATCAATTGACAAGATGATGATTTGATGAACAGACAACAATGAATTATATTTTTGATATGATTGAATTTAATTAGGAAGTTATTTAAGCTCTATTGAAACTGAAATTGATCATATCTTTCTGCTATTATCAATTTTAATTTAGTCTGGTTATAATATAGTCATAATAAGTGAAAAATAATAAATCAATACGCAAATTCTTATTATTTGTCGTAGTTTAAATTATTTAATTACAGATTATAAAATGAATTAAAATCTAACATTCATTCAATTACTTTGTTTCTTCTTTTAATTAGTATACTCTGATGGGAAATATTGTCAATAATAAAAAGCCAAAAATGAATATGTGATAATTAGTAGAATTTTATTTGAATAGATTAAACTGAATAAGCTATACTAAAATGAAAAATAAAAAAAAATCCAACTTTAGAAATGCTAGCAATCAAAACTTTACTACATTTTTGATGAAGAGTAAATTGAAAAAATGATGATAAAAACAAAATAATGGAATGGATCTTTTTTTTACTATTTTGTTTATATCGAAATTATTTTTCGTTTTTAAATATGCAATTTGAAAAATAAAATTTTCGAAAAAAGAATAGAAAAAAAACAATAAAATGATAACAAAAACGAACTTAAAGAAATATATGATATATAAAGAAAAATATAAATTTAAATTCGAATACTTTTTACAGCCAATGAAATTGCAAAAGACGATTATTCATTTTTAATATTTATGAAGATATTTATTATTTATAAGACGTTATATTATTATCAACTTTACTTCATCAAACTGTAAATCATTACTTTCATATGAAATCAGTAACAAAATTTAAATTTGGAATATTAAGTTTTTAATCGTTAAAATTTCTCTAAATTTTAAATTAAATAATAGAATAGAAATAGTTTTATTTCAATTCTTTATTATTTCACTTTTTATCTTTTAATTTTAATCAATTCCTTCCAATAAACAAATCCTTAATCTCTACACAAATATTGATAGAAAATTTATTGAAAGTCATTTTCTAAAATGAAATTATTTTAGTAATATAAGAATATAAAAAGATGAAACGCTAAAATTTCATAAATCCTCAAATATAATATTTTTAAATTGAGTAATTAAATTTTTATAATATTTAAGTAAATTAATTTTTATCTATTTTAAAATATTTCTATATTATATATTAGTACAGATATAAAACAAAATATAAATCAATAATTGAGTAAATAATTTGTTTATCCTTTATTTTTATAATTAATAATGATAGTAATAGTAATAAATAATGATTAATTTGTAGTAACAATTAGCAAGAATGATTTGTAATTTATAAATTGGAATAGAATAAATTAGAAAAATTATTCTATGAAAATTTTGAATTATATAATTTATAAAGATTCCATATTCCTTAACATGATGGAATAAATAATTGAATAATACTAATGAAGCATACTGATAATCGTAAGAGTATCTTAAAACGAATTAACAATTTAAAAGTTCTGAGATAATTTCAAGTTCAATTTTCTTCTCACTTATCAAAATTAAACTTCGATCAGTTAATATAGCACACATCTCCGACTAGATTAATTTAAACTCAATGCTATTTAAAATTAATGAATGCATCAAGCGTATTTTATTGATTATTGATATACTATTGATTACATTATCATCATTACTAATTCTTTCATAACACTTTAACTGTGATGCTTATTAAATGAATTATTTAATTACAGAAACACCGGTAACATTTTTGGATATATTCTTATAATTGTAATTATAATATTAACAAGAATTATATTGTATTACATCGAATATACGATTAAATTAAATATACATTACATAAATGTGATAAAAAATTTTAAAAAATTTTGATAGTAAAAGTTATCATTTCAATTATTTGAATTCTAATAACGAATTGCTTGGGATAATAGTTTGTTTAATTTTAATAATCTTAATTCTTAATAATAATAAAGTTTTATTTTTAATATTTCAGTTTTTTTATTTTACTTAACATATAAACAGTGCTTATGCGCCTTTATTATAGTTCAAACTTAAGAAAGAAAAAATAAAATATCATTGAAAATAACTTTTAAAAATATAACATTGACATAGCAATATATTACATTATATATCCCACAAGAAAATATTGTTTCATTATTGTCATCATTATTATCATTATTGGTATTGTCATTATTATTATTATCATTATCTTTATTGTCGTTATCATTATTTTATTGTTGTTGAATTCGATTACTGCTGTATCTTTTTTGATTACAATAAAAATTAATTTCGAGAAAAAGATGTCACATGTGAAAGTATTAAAATTCTATTTATTGAAACTTTATCATTATTATCGAACGGAAATAAAAAGAAAATAATGCATAAATCTTTGATTTTACATCAATCCCTAATCTATAATTAAAATCTTATCGTCTTTCATATCAAAGAAAAAGAATCAATTTAATTTAAAACTTAGCAAATTATTTTTCTTTTTCCTTTCTAACATATATACCGAATTACATCATTTAATGGATGATTTATTTAAGTAAATAAATATGCTCACATCATTCATTTATTTGCATTCTTTTCACTTCTTATCGAATAAAAAATTCTCACAAAATATTTGGCAATAAAAAATTAGTATTTATACTTAAAAAAAAAAAAAATTAAGGCAAATTTCGAATTTATTCAATTCGATGTAATTCCTCTAAAATAAGCTAATTTTATATTTTTTATGAGAAAATATTTATAGAATTTACTATATTTAAATCAAAATATTGTAGGAATTTAAAAGAAGAAAATTATTCCACCAAAAATATACAAAAAAGATAGAGAAAAGTGAAAAATATTATTTAATTAAAAGCTTAACAATTATAATGTCAATAATAATAATTAGAAAATATTATTGGTAAAATTAAAAAAATGAAAAAGAAAAGGAACAAATGAATAGAAAGTATAGTCAAAAGGTAAACATAAATATTTAAGAAAATGGCTAATTTTGGGCATCATTTTTTAATGAAAAACAATAAATTAAGGAATTTTATAGAAAATATAATTCTTTTTATCACTAATCATTTTAACTTTTTGAATAATGAATTATCGCACCAATAATACGGTAATAATTCCAAAGATTGGACAATCAAAAAATATAGCGATACCGTACATTTCAATCATCACAATGATTATAACACTGCATCACTGTATTAGTCATTCAATTTCGATGCAAATTGCCGTTACAATTTGATAAATACTGTAAAGATAACGCATTATATGAATTGCATTTTCGTTTGTCTTAGTATATATTCTTATATAGTATACTTATTATCGTATTTGATATATTTCTTGTGTTATCAATTTTCAATTTGTTAATATTTTAAATTCTAATAAGATTTATCTTTTTAATGCTTTCCGAATAAGATTGATAGTTTAAAGAACTGAAATTATTTTTAGTAATAATAATTTTTATATTATTAATAATTTAGATAGTTTGAAATTTTGAAAATTTTTTTCTTTCTATATTTTGGAAAAATGATAATAAAACATAGTACTTCAAAATTTACTAAACATATTAAGTTATTCTTTATTACTAACTTATTAAATTGGTAAATTTTGGAGTATATTTAACATAAATTTGTAGGAATTTTAAATATTATGTGAAGTGAAAAATCGATTGTTATATATGATAAATTAAAAAAAAACGATTATTACGATATTTTGTATTTTGTTGTTATTGCCCGGATTTCTAATTTGACAGACTATTTTGTACAGATCTGGGATTTACTGAATTTACAGTATTTTGCAACTTATCAAATTATATATATCTAAAACATTTCTGAATAATAAATATAGCCTAGCAAAATCATTTGCCAAATTCATAGATGATGGATGTTCCAAGTTTAAGAATAAAGCATTTTTATAACTTTGAATGCAAGCTTGCTTGTTTATTGTATTAAATAAGCCTGAAAATATATTATTTTGATATGTGATTATTATCTTAGCATAGTAATATATAATTAATCAAAATTCACGCTCTTACTTGCTTATTTATTTGCTAATAAATATTAAATTACAGGTTGCTTATAAAATGTTTTACCTTTTTCATACTTCTTTCATTATTAATTATCTTAAAATAGCTCATTAACTCAATCTATGCTTCATTTATTTTTTTCATTACCTATTATTAATATTTTTGAAATGATTATTGTTTTTCATAATATAATTTTTTCTTTATTATTTACTTAAACATAATTTTTCATATAATATAATAGTATATGACATCTTGATTGTATCATATCATTTTTCATAATAATATATAATATTATTATAATTTATCAGATTTGCAAAACAAATACTACTAGCTTTTAATTAGATTAAACCTAATATTTGCTTACATTTTATGATATGTTAATCTCTATATATTATAAGTTAATTTTACGTATTACAAGTCAATTGCTGCAAAATCATGGTAATATTACAAGTTAATTGCTACAAGTTACTTGCTACAAAATAGTGATAATATTAACAAATCAATCGTTACAAAATCATGATAATATCATAAGTAGGTTGTTAACAGATTATGATTATATATAAAAATACTACTTTTTATATTTTTATTCTTGTCCAATTCTCATGTTTTGTTTATTTATGTTTACGCTTATCTTTATCTTTATCTTTATGTATCTTAAAGTATATAATTACATTATCATTCCATGTATTGAAAAATACTTATTTTTTTTTGCTTCATTTATTTCTGTTATTATATTTCTTTATGTTTACATTTATCCTCATGTTTATCTTTTTATTTATCAATATATGTGTTTATTTTTTTTTAACTCGATACTATGTCTACTTACTTGATATATATATATATATAAAATTTAAAAATCAGAAGTGATAAAATATTTGAGTATTGATCAACTGTTTCAGTACTGATGCATGAAACTTCATGGAAACGCAAAGATTCTTAATATATATAAACTTGATAATAAATTTTGGCAATAATGCTATTCAGGCAATAATTGAGCTCAACATCGGCGAAAGCATTTCTTAATTGATGGCTTCTCATGGAATCAGATTAATGTGAAAAGATGAATAGCTAAGATAATTTCAAAATAAAAAATTCTATAAATTTTATACCGTCATTATCCAGATGACATACATATATAGCATCTGATTCCATCAAGATAACGTACGTATAATTTCTCAAACAATTAACACTTGTAACATTTATCATTTTCTAATTTTTAACAAATTTCTAAACTTAAATGCAAATTTTCTGCAGAAATTTTACATCCAACTTTATCTCACAATTTTACATTTTCTCGAACAGTTGCTATATTTTCTCATAACTTTTGTAAAAAGATGCTTGAATGAAATTGAAATGAAGAACGATCGGATGGTAATAGCGAGAAATTCTTACGTAAAAAAAGAATTAAAATATGTCATATACAAACATATCAATTGTAGAATAATATACCAAGTATAAAATCTTACATGGCAAGTTATCAACAAAACAGATTATTCTTATAAACAAATATTGACTCGAGAATTTCTGAACAATTTTGTTTACCTGTTAGTAAATCTCAGCAACTCGCAGTAAATTTCCTATAAAATTATTTTGTGATTTTTTTAGATGTAATCTTGAAATAATTTCAAAATTTAGCGTAGTCTTCTCCATCCGCAAGAAGTCGCATCAAAATTTGCTGTGTTTGTTTATATGAAATAAATTTAGAATCAACTCAATCAATTAATTATTTTAAGCTAATTTGGAAACATTAAATTCAAACAAATTTAAATTGTGTCTCACATATTTCAGGTCGGAAAAAATTTTTCAAAATTTCGACGTTTAAAAAATTTTAAATCTCATTTTAACCAATGTCATCTATGATTATTTTCGCAGTTATCACTAATACACTAATAAGGAAACTGATAAGGTTGTTAGATACAATTTATCTAAAAATTTAAATACACCATTTCTTACTAATTCCACGCTTTTGTGTTCACTGATTAACTTTATAATACCTTATCAATTTCACGCTATTACCCGATTAACTTCATTTCAGCTGTCTCGTTATTATGAAGCTTTTTCCATTTATCTAGAGGTTTGTTACACATTCATCAGATTCGCATCTTTTTGATAGCAATAAAAGAATACTCGAGAAACTCTCAAAATATCATAGTAGCTATTTCTGATAGAAATTTTATGATATTGAGGAGTTATGCCATTTTATTATGCTTCATCAAATTCATAGTTACTTTATTTAACGTGTAGTATTCGTATACTTTTTCTTGCGATTTTTTTCCTCACGTAAAATCTACCATCGATTTTTAGCTAATTTTATATAATCTTTCTACTGCGTTAAAAAAACAAGTTTTTTTACTGGAAGTTATAGAAAATGATGCATAAATTGCAAGTACATTAGAATTGATGGCCTTTTGAATTAAGTTCATTGTCACATACTAATATACGCAAAAAAAAGCAAGAAAAATAAAGTCCTGTAGTTTACCTCATATAAATAAGATTTCTAGCTTTCCAAACTTCGAAACCTAATGCTAAAAATTCTTGTTTTAGTCAACTGATAATCAACAGAATTATCTAATGACTTTATATTCGGTGGGAAATATGATAGTTGGTTAGTGTTCAGTAGTTTGATCTTCTCGAAAAAACCGTAAGTGGACAATGTTTAAAAACAGAGATATTTTATCATGCAAAATATAACAAAATTAAATTAACAATTTTGAGCTGTGTGTCTGTCTTTTGAGAGATCTTCTGAAGCTTTTCGCAAATCTTCCATATCATTTGGTTGAATGGCCCAATGTGGTATTTCACTCGAATAACTCCATTCTTTAGTCTGATATTTTAGGCAGTGCAGATGCAGCATCATATGTTTAGGTGCGATATCTTTTTTTTCACATTGCAACTCATACATATTGGATCGTATTCTTCGCGTACCTTTGTATTTAATCCCTCTGATTCTGGTTGTACCTGAAATTGATTATAATTAGTCTAGTCCAGAACCTAAAGATTTGATTTTTTTCATATTATATTCCTACCTAGATTTAAAAAACACGAATGAAATTTATGGATTTACTGCTAAATGCATCGTCCAAGAACGAACAAAAATATTTATGAGTTTCCACATTTCTGAAAATACAAATTACCTTTCCTTCAGCAATTTGTTTTACTCTATTCTCATATTCAGGATCTATTTGTTCATGCCAATTAGATGCTTTATGCTCTTCAATAACATCTTTTCGAAGCTGAAAAGAGAGAATGGATTGAGTTTAAAAAATCCAAGTAAAAATCCATGTCAATGAAAGCTGAGATTTTGGTATTACTATTTTTTTGGCAAATTTATAAAATTTTAAATTACTACGGAAATTCAGAAATAAAAATAAATGATAGCAAAACTTCAACTTCTCTCCGCCTCATTTCTAAATTTTTTCAAATGTTTGATTTTTTTTCTTTTCAATACCTGCTCCAATGATTTTCCATAATTTCCATCTTTGCCTCTGGTTGCACCCCAAGCATCAGTATTGTAAATATAATCATCTACTATTGGATAACCTAAAATAATGACTAAGACAAATGATTGAAAGTTTTAAGTCAAAAAAATAAAATTATTTGAAATAAAAACCTGAAGAAAAGCATGAGAACAAACGATAAATTAAAACAAGTTAGTATCAAAAATGCGATGGCATAAGAGTCAATCTCAAATGATTACAAAGTACTTTTTTAATGAGCTAACCTAAATATTGCAAATGCACACGAATTTGGTGGGTACGACCAGTTTCTAGCATACAACGAACGATCGATGTTTGACCATCCGTCCATAAACGTGAAAAACGAGTTAAAGCATATTTGCCATCTTCACGAATGCATTGGACACCCATTGAAAGAATGAGCGGTCCAATGGGACGATCACAAACAATCTCTTTATTTCTTTAAAAAAAAAACTGAACTTGTAATATGATTGATTTGATTTAAATTACCTACTACAAACTAACACTAAAATTAAATAAAATTAAAAAGCAAAACACAGTGTTGGTAAACTAAGCTATAAATTTCTGAGTTATGCCATGCGATAAATGTCAACAAAATTCATATTTCCGATAACTTCTTCTCAAAATATAATAAAGAAAAACGAAACCAAGTTAAGACTTCCTATAAGGAAAAATATTCTATTTAAGGAACAGGCTTTCAACTCTATTTATCACTTGCACCGTGCAAACGAACTTTCTTCTTCTTTTTATGACATCTTACAATTTTAGATTAACACTATTTTCTAATTTGATAAATTAAAAGCACAGAAGAAAAGTTTACCTACCCTGGAAAGACACCTTCTACTTTACAAACATATTCTTTATGCCATATTTCACCAACACGTAACATCCTTTTTAACTAAAAATATTTTTCCTATAGAAATTCTGGAAGCAGTCACCAGGCAAACAATTAGGGACACAAATATATGAAATATATGAATAAATTCAATTAAAAGTAAGCATCATAAATATTAATGAACAAGGAAATTGCAAGTAACATAACAATTTCTTCCTATTTCCTTGTAAACTAATTCGTTAATTTTAGTTACTTTTAATTTTATTTTGAATTCTGATTAATTTCTTAATCTCTCTTCTCAAAAAAATTTTATGTGCTTCAAAATATCATTCAACTTATAAAATTGTCAATGCCATATAAACAAATCAGAAAATTACTGACAAGTTTAAGAGAATAATACATCAACTAAATCTTTAAAATCAGACGAATGAGAAGATAAAGGCTAACTTTGATATCCGTTTCAGCATTTCTAGCAAACAGCAAGACACCAGATGTTGTTCGATCCAACCTATGCACGACTATAAAATAAAAGTTTGTTAACTATGGAAGCTTATGCTCCATATTTAATCATATCAAATATATTTAGAAGTTCAAAAAATAAATTTAATTCAAGTATATCTGCGGATGACGAACATAATCAGCAGAAAAAGTTCACTTAATTTTCAAGGAAATAAAATATAAACCAAAATATAAGCAATCGAATAAACTGAAACAAATATATACAATAAAGTCTCACGCTAAAGTGAAAACTCATTACTACATTTAGCTGACATTTGCCAATCTTGAAAAGCTCAGCGAACTCCTTAAGCCAATTTATCTCATCTTATATTCAGGTGGGAGGATAATGGGGACACAAAATCCAAAAATCTTATTATTATTCGTTTTTACATTAACAAGCGTTAAAGCATAAAAATTTGCATGCACAGTGGAACAAAGTTTTTGGAATAAGCATTTACCTCTAAGACCACGAAGACCTCGCTGTTCCGCAACATGCCCAACACCGTATGCACACAGTACCTGCCGCATGGATGTACCGGCATACTTGGAGGCTTATCCACTACTAAGATATTATTGTCATTATCAATCACTCTGATGTATTGATCCAAAATGGGATGCTCATGACGATGCCCTATATGCTCAATTGAATCATTATGTTGCACGATGTAATTAACATCCGTCATCTGATTACAATTTACCCAAATACGACCCAGTTTACATGCCGCTGCCTGCAATGGACCTCTAGATGGCAATGCACATATATTAAGGAGTTTCACTTATAGCATATAGAATTCTTCAAATAACAAATAAAAATAGTTATAATTACGAGCTGAAAATTATAATCCTTCTTTGACAGTAATTTATCAAAATTTCGGAAAAAATGGATAAAGCATTACAGTATAATGTGGGCTTAGTGAGACAAATTCCTCGGTAAAAATATCGATTAAACGACGTCCAACCCATCGTCCTTTAGCCCGTGTATGATAAACACTCCAGTATGGACTTAAATATCGAATACCTGCAAAATGGAAATAACAAACAGTCATCTCATTCATCAATCATGCTCAACTTTCTTAAAATTTTGAACTAAATCAATGCTATAAATGATGCTTTATTATTTTCGATAGAAGTAAAACTACTATGAAAAGATCGATAACAAGCATTTATGCAATTTATAGATAAGCTATAGTAGAAGCAAAGTCCTTGAAAAATAAATCCGAAAATAATGATAAAAAACTGAACCATTTTTACGTGAAAACTGATGTTTTCGGGCATTTCATCAAACACATCTATTTCTTCACGTTTACGTTTCTTCGTTTTAAAACCCTGCAAAAGAAAAGTGTGTTGAAAGTATGTGATACGTAACAATGTGGCACATAATATTTAATAAATATGTGTCTATCATCCATCATACATACATAATCTCAATACTATAAGACAACTGCAATAAATGTATAATCAATATTGTGCAAAGGACATGAGTAAAAGAAATTTTACTAACCATATTTCTAGCACTGATCACTTACATTTTTCTCAATCATCGGTTAATTTAGATACAATCGATGCAAATAAATGCTGTTTCTCACGCCTGAAATATTTTACGATTATCATATCTAATAGATATTGAAATTTTTAATTTTTCAACATGAAAATCTGAAATTCTCGAAATTTATGTATTTATTTTATCCTTTGAAATTTCAGTTAGTAGCATACAAACAACACATTACTATAAGGAATTCCTAATGGCTCTTAATAAAGACTGATGGAATATTGAAAATATCATAAAATATGATAAGCCTCCATAAGATTGATAAGATTTGAAGTACAAAAATAATAGAGACTAAGAGAACTAGTAAAACATAACTCATACCATTTAAAAGTTACTCGAAATACTTAGAAACAAAAAAGTGTATCTCATTCAGCATGTCGCTATTGGATAGGTTCAATATCAATTTGCAATTTTTGTACGAATGACGGCCTTTAAGTCGAAAACGCGTCGCGCTACGAAAATTGGAGTATTTCTAAGTGAAAAGATTATTTGAATTAGTTAATATTATGTATGTTGATCGATACCTATCATAGTTGAATCGTTATGATGATATCGAAACAACTTAGTAATCTTTATGGTTTCCACATATATCTTAATAAAAATTCTTTTCACTGATACCTTTGCTTGATTGATTGACAGTCATAGCTTATCGGTATAATTATTAATAAATCATAGTTCATTAATAATTATAACTTAATTTTTAAAATTTGTATCATAATTCTCTAATCATTTTTACTGCGCAAGATTTGTGACTTATTTATTTTAGCATTTTTGAAATAATCTTTATCCGTTTTACGGTACAAATGATATATCCATGTAAAACAGATGCATATAATTCTGATACCAATAATGATAAAATAACGATAATAATTATCAAATTTCTTTTTGATCAATTTTGTATAAAATTATAGATTTCAAATCTGCTGCAACTTCATCCTCATACTTTTTGTGCAGTAAAAACTATGAAAATATGCCAATAATATAATAGATGCTGATCAGAGATTATATTTACAATGAATAATAACATATTTAAACAGCCAATTATTGTTTCATTTTTACGCTAGTATGATTTAAAATATTTGATATCAAATATTAGTATCCGATATTAGATAAAAGCTTAGTTCTTTTCAATTTTAATTTATCAATTTTTTTCCGACAAAAACTAAATTCTCCAATTGCTATTTAATTATACAAATCCATTTCAATATTATCAAGAATTTGATTCAATAAAATCTTTCAATCTTTATATCAATTAAATTAAATAAGTTTACATTTTCTATTATTTCATCTTCTCTAAAAAAATGAACATTGAAGTAAACTGAGAAATATTTAATTGGAATTTGAGTAGGTTATTTTTTTAATTTGACGATTTTATGATAATTTTAATTGCTGTGGCTATCTACCATCAATTTTATTTAATCTATTCAATAGATTAATTAACAATAAGTATTCAAAAATTACAGTTTCAAATCTATCCTTGAATTCTAATTTTGAAACTTTTGAGTATATAAATGAAGATAACAATATTAATTATCATAAATATTATAAATATGAAATGAAATGATTAATAGTTAACAGTTGTATTATAGGCTACCGTAATATAATAATATCAATTAATATCGAAAGAAAAAACATGAAAAGAATGAAACATTAAAAAGTAATTATATATTAATCGATAAAAATATATTTCGTTTAATGATTTCAAATAGATTTTAGTATTATAAATTTTTACCATAAATCATAAATTATACTAATTAATTGAAAATAAAAATTATCATTGTATAAACTGTGCAATGTTATTCATTAAAAGAAATATAATAATTTGTAACAGTAAAATTTTATTGCAATAAAGGAAAAAATGTTTATCACTTCTTATCATATCATATAATTTATACTTCACGATATTGCATCATATTATTATTATATACGATATTACCTTAATATGAATATAGATCGTTCAAATCAATCACACTCTTGCTTCTTGCTTTATTCAAAAGTTTATCTTACTTTGCTTTTCTAAGAAAAAATTTAAATTTGATAAATTTTTGCTAAATAATTTATTTATATTTATTATGATCAATAAATTCAAGACAGTAAAACTTATAGTATCAATTATATTGGATTTTGATAATAAATTGTTTGGACTAATAAACATGTTCAATTTTGATAACCCTATTCTAATTTACTAATGCTAAAATTATATTATTATTTCCAAAAATGTTTATCATTTTATTCAAGTTATAAAAATAGTCACTCATACATTTCATCGATAGTTGAAACTTAGAGAAAAAGAAGATAACATTAAAATACTTCAAAGAATATTAACATTAATATAAAAATATATGATACTGTATCTTTTAAAAAAGTATTACTATAATCAGCATCATTATTATTATTGATATTATTATTGTTATTGTTGTTTATAATTTTGATGTCTGTTTTTGATCACTGCAAAAGCATAAGTCTCATAATTTCGAGAAAGAGATGTCACATGTGAAAGTATTAAAATTCTATTTATTGAAACTTTATCATTATTATCGAACGGAAATAAAAAGAAAATAATGCATAAATCTTTGATTTTACATCAATCCCTAATCTATAATTAAAATCTTATCGTCTTTCATATCAAAGAAAAAGAATCAATTTAATTTAAAACTTAGCAAATTATTTTTCTTTTTCCTTTCTAACATATATACCGAATTACATCATTTAATGGATGATTTATTTAAGTAAATAAATATGCTCACATCATTCATTTATTTGCATTCTTTTCACTTCTTATCGAATAAAAAATTCTCACAAAATATTTGGCAATAAAAATTAGTATTTATACTTAAAAAAAAAAAAATTAAGGCAAATTTCGAATTTATTCAATTCGATGTAATTCCTCTAAAATAAGCTAATTTTATATTTTTTATGAGAAAATATTTATAGAATTTACTATATTTAAATCAAAATATTGTAGGAATTTAAAAGAAGAAAATTATTCCACCAAAAATATACAAAAAAGATAGAGAAAAGTGAAAAATATTATTTAATTAAAAGCTTAACAATTATAATGTCAATAATAATAATTAGAAAATATTATTGGTAAAATTAAAAAAATGAAAAAGAAAAGGAACAAATGAATAGAAAGTATAGTCAAAAGGTAAACATAAATATTTAAGAAAATGGCTAATTTTGGGCATCATTTTTTAATGAAAAACAATAAATTAAGGAATTTTATAGAAAATATAATTCTTTTATCACTAATCATTTTAACTTTTTGAATAATGAATTATCGCACCAATAATACGGTAATAATTCCAAAGATTGGACAATCAAAAATATAGCGATACCGTACATTTCAATCATCACAATGATTATAACACTGCATTATTGTATTAGTCATTCAATTTCGATGCAAATTGCCAATATAATTTGATAAGTAATGAGAAAGAAAAGAAGTGTTGTTTGCACTTAACAAATTATATGGATTGCAGTACTAGTATGAATTAAAATATTCTTATTTTTGACAATAAAAAATATATAATTTTGATGTAGTATGACGTATGAGTAGTAGGTATGATAATGAAGTAAAGAGAAGAAGGTTATCAGTAATTAAATGCTTTATTTAATGCACATAAAAGATGATTTTATCATTTCCAACAGAAATAGATAAATTTATCGTATTAGGGGACATAAAAAATATCACAATGAGACTTAAAGATGAATATCCGTCTACATACAAAAATTATAATTTTTATAAATTCGATGAAAAAATTGAACAGTAAAAAATCCATATCTCTTTTTCTCCTCTTGTGTTTCCTTCATTCATTTAGTAATGATATAAAAGCAACAATCATCTCATTTATACAAACTCTTTACATGTAATTAACAGATTTAAATAAATAAAAGAAACACTGTTTTTCTCGACTTTAAGTGTCTTCATTTGTCGCCGATTAGCAAAAACTCCCATCATTTAAGTTTTTTTAGGAAATAGAATTACTATAACAAGATTTAATAACATTCGACAAAGCAGTCAAAAACAACAAAAGAGAATAATTTAACATATCTGATATATTTTTGGTTTGTTGATATAACGAAAAGATCGTTTACCAAACGTCCCACGGGAAAATTTATGCCGCAATCGTCGTCGTAGTGGAATACCAACCTGAAAACTTGACATAATTGAAAATCCTTATTATATTTCAAAACTTGAAATATTAGTAATAAATGTGCGACTATGATACATAACTCGTGCTGATTTAACAAAAATTGTAGTGGACCGATGATAATATCCCAGAAAACTAATCTACCGATTGAAACTTGAATTTTAGGTCCGATAAGCAGTTCAAAAGCGCATGAAAAGAAAACATGGAGTGTTGCAAACTGATTTGTGAAAAATATGTAAAAATACTTTTAACAAAACAGTGTTATATATTTTTATGCATTTAGCATCCAAGTTAATAATCATGGGTGAAGCGAATACTTCGAAAATAAAGAATGTAAAAGATTTTGGCATCTAAATGTGTCCAAAATTTACTTACTTAAGAAGAAAAAATCAATGATCAACAGATAAATAAAATTCCTACTTACCACAGCTTCAATTTCTTTCTTGTACCTTGCAGCTACTTCCTTCACATTGATAGGTTCTTGTTCCTCTTCCAGATCAACAAACTTTAACATGAAGCTGCAAAATAACGAATAAATTCAAGAATGATTAATAATTGGAACGTGAGCGCATTCTACAAGGTTTCACATGATAATATCTCAATACAAATGCGTCATCAATGAATGAATTGACTTTCCTAGTCACTTCACTGATTTATCCGTTCTTCAGAAATATTGAGAAAAGTGATTGTATAAGAAATTTTAATTTTTAAAAGCTCAATTTTTCTCGACATATATTGCTTCATCCAACCCTCTCTGCCTTTTCCTATATCTATTTCACTCCCAACATTAGAGTAGAATAGGATCGAACATCTCCCAGTGCATTAATAGAATGAGTTTCAAAAAGAAAAAAAACCATGAGAAAAAATATTACCTAGGACCACAAATCTCTTGCAGTGAATAATGTGGTTTACTAAAAGATCAAGATCATTGAGCGAATCAAGCTCACTGAATGGAAACTTTTTATCGGCTGTAACTTCCCAATATCGCATCAATGCATCCATCGCGGCCATATCGACTGCTATAGATATCGTTTCTCCAGGACCTTCAGACATTTTAGTTAGAAATGTGAAAGTAAAACGCTTAACATAAAGAACTTTGCAAACAATCATATGGCTACTGGAACAAAACATAAGTAATCAAAAAAAAGAAAAATTGCAATAATTCCATGGATTTGTTGAACCACTTCCTTTACAAGTCAATCGACTTAAACTTTTTCCTTTCGCCTTCGACCTTACCCTTATCCTTATTATAAAGAATTAGATGTCGGTAACTTCAAAGAAGAAGCGGACAGCAAAGGATCTGAAGATTACAGTAGCACCGACGTAAATCAACAAACATAAAATATGTTAATTTCTTTGCTTCGCGCTTAATGCCCCATAAACTTGTCATTCCTAGAGGTCAGAAAGTGCTGAAGAGCAGTTGTTTTTTTGTTTTTCATAATAAGCACAATTGACTACAACACTGGTTAAAAAATTTGAAACGAAAGCCATCGAAGAAATAATTCTAATAATTTGCGAATCTACGTTCTCTCAAACATTTTTGTACAGCATTTCAAAAAGGTGAGCTGTTTTTAAAATATTCACTTTTTAAGGCTATTTCATCCCATACATCGTTTATATATCTCTCGCATCATAAACTATAATAATTTTATTGCTACTATATCTTTTAAAAGGAAAGAGGAGCATTTCAAGCAGCTTAAAGAAACCATAGAAATTTCAAATTAAATACTAATATTAAAAGTGAAAAGCTGTTAAATGACAATTTATACCAATTTCTTCTAAAATTCTTCTTAAAATTTTACATTAAACAAAGTTGATTATTATCTAAAATGTTACTAACATCACACAAGATATGAAAATGTTTGCAAGAAATCTTTTATGACTGCATATTAATTTGAATATTCTGAGCATAATAAAACATGTCTTCTTTTTCTTCAAAAACGGAACAAAATTGCGTTAAATGATACATGAAAGCCAAACAAATCTTTTCAATTTAAATTAAAAAGGAGTTGGTGATTTTCGGGTTTGTTCAGTTCCCAGTAATCCAAAAATATAGAATTTATGTGGTAATATACATATATTTGTATTGCAACCACTCTCAGAAATAGTTTACCTTATTAAATTATATGTACTTTATAAAGACATATAACTAGTTAATTGTATCTAAGGAACCAATCCATCCAAATCTATTGCTTAAGTAATATAAATTTTCATAAAAGAATAATGGAAACATTCCTTTGAATTTATTTGGGATTCCTTTATTCAATTTAAAATTTAGCGTAATTATTTGAAATCTATCAACAATAAATCATAAGATCCCAAATTATAAAAACATTTTATGTTTTATATTTGAAAATTTCTGCGATAATACAAGATGGTTCCATAGAGAAATGGAACATAGAAAAAAATTTTCTAGCAATTGATGGGAACCATACATTATGGAATCAGGTACTGAAAGCGAAGTCTTATCAGGTCATTGCTCTCCAAAATCACCATGAATTTATGGTGGGATGGGAGGAAAATTTCATAGTGGAATTTCATGACAAAGGTCATATTGCATTAGTAAAGAAATTAATGTATCGATTTGCGATTCTTCCTCGAGATTTCTTTGTTTTTGATTACTAAGTATGTCATCGTTTTTGCGTAAATTCTACTACTATTATCATTTTTTTCTTGTCACAGTAACTGCTATAAAAGTCAGTAGGATGAAATTTTTATCATAAGTTGATGAAGATATCAAGAATAAACAATGAGTTACTATTGTTTATTCTCACTATTTCAATCATTATTTATGATTATTTGCTTGATTACTTTGTTCATACAGAGCTACATATAAGGAAACATTCTCAATAATCTATACACAACCCAGCACATCATTCGATTTGTTCCACTTCGTGATCCGTTTTGCTGCATCGTTCTACTCGAACCATCAGGAAATCTCAGACACACATGATCTATCTCACGCACTTTTCAAAGATTTCATTTTGTCTGTTATTTTTTTTTTAATACTGTTAATGTTAATTGTTTTTCAGATCCATTGCGTTGCTAGATTTTTTATTAGATCAGATTTATTTTTATGTGTTTAAACTTACAGAAAGAAATTTTGAAGCAATATTAACCTTGTCCAATAAGCTTCTTATTAGCGTAGATTCCAGCAATAAATATTGGTTCAGCGCTAATTTCGCCAGCAGATCGCAAAAGGCGAGGTTCCACTTCCATACCCGTATTGGAAAATATGAAGCGCCGAAGCACTTCAAGTGGCTCTGCTAATGGAAATACTTCTTCGACATCTATATCTACCAGTTGCGCAATGACTACATTCCGTATTAAAGCAATGGCTCTGCAACTTAGTTTAATCAATCTATGGCTGTAATTTTTCTCACTTGCTATTCGGGGTATCTACTGCAATACTTTAGCCATCCAAATCAATAAGCTCTACCAACTATTAAAAATCCTTTAAAAGAACAGAATTTACCTCTGATAAGGTAACGTTGCGATAAGAGCTTTAAAGGCATTACAAAGAGAAGCGTTTGATGGTGGAAATTCAGCAGTACGGATCAAATTATTAATGCCTAAATAAGTAGCCAAAGTTGCGATTTGTTCATCAGCAACTAATTTCAAAGCTAAAGTAGTAATGAGTTCTTCTGGAGCATGAAATAAGCCGTATCGTAAATATGCGCACGTACTCTTCCATAGCAGTTCACTCCCTGTAATATACTGTTTAGATATAACTACTTTATAATTATCTATTAAATAATCTAAGAAAATCATCTAGATTCACAACAATATGTGCTATCATAATGAATGACAGAAGAATTTTAAAATTATTTAATCAAAATAGATCGCCTTTTAATACATAATAATTTTAGCTAATCAATGCTATCATTAACAAATCCAGTCATTTTAATGATATTTCAGTTTTTCAATACTCACAGGACCGCCCATGAAGTAGCAACGATAGAAATTACAGTAAAATCTTTTTTCGCTAATGAAACTATTATAAAAAATAAATAAAAAATAATTCTAACCACGCTGAATAAACTCTTTATTGTGCTCCTTTACTGTATAACTTTCTTGTTTACTTGGTTGAGCATTTGTTGATTCCTCTGCCATATCAGCTCGTTGGTAGAAGGAACTATCGGTAAGTGCTTGAATTAATGCATTCTTATCTGTTTCTGGAGCACCAATTCGATGACCGAAAGCATAAATTTCCGAATCGTAATTCCTACGTTTAAATAAATTGAATCATTTGAAAAATTCTTCATTCGCTTTTATTTTTCCCAAATCTTTCAAATGAAGAAGATAAAAATTTGAGAAATGAGCAATGAAACAAGTTTTATGTGAATGAAAATGAAAGAGAAGATGGAATGCTTCACAGACACATCAGTACCATACCAATTAGGATATGCAGATCGACTTAGCACAGGATCAGCTCCAGCCAACATTCGTCGATGATACAAATCTTTTAGATATGGCCTTTCCCATCGGGCTCGAACATATCGACCTATAAAAGTTTTACATTATATTAACGCTAATAAATTTAATAATTTAAATACGAATCATTTAATATTGTTTGATATCTGATTTTTAAGAATTATTCAAGCAATATTTACTGAATTAAACTTTTCTACTGATAACATTGTCACTCTAATATTTCTTCTTCAATATTTGATAAAAAGTTTTCAGTGCATAAATACGATATAATCAAATATGAAATAAATTTAATTAAACATCCGACAATATTATATTGATTATCTTTACAAACTAAATTATGTCTACGAATTTTGTTTTATTTAAATTTATATTTTAACTACATACTGTGGCTTATAACTAAATTCAAAATGTTTTAAATAGAAGAACTTACAAAATATTGACAGTACTGGCCTTTTTATCACGAGCGACAACGGTAATATCAGCGACGCCATTAACGAAAAGGATTTACAAATCTATTCCGGCATCATTGCTACCACCAGTTAACGAAACAGTCTAGTGCCAGTAAGCTGGCTAAATTCAGGCTGCGACAAGCCGCGAAGATTGGAATTTGTATTTGTTCGAATTTGGGGATACCGTAGATAGTTTATGAAATTCATATAGTGTAAAAAGAGTAAGGGAACGGAAGATATGGTATCCGAGAGCTCTTCGATAATTTAATGAACAGCTACAGACTGGTTGAAAGAGCATAGATGGTATAATCTTGGAATATTCACAGGTTTTATTCCCGTCGAAATTTTCTGATAATAGATCACTGATATCATATTTCTTTTCTGCTAATATTTGATACATCTGAAGTAATCTCCAAATATACGATCGATCATAACTCTCTACAGGCTTGTGTGTTTTTTTTTGTCATATAATATCAGTTAGATGTTTGTATCGTAATAAAAACGTTGATCAAATTAGAAAACATTGCTACGAAAATAATCATTTCAGAAAAGCATCAATTGTTGTTTATTTTTTTAACAGCGATAAAGTGAAAAAGGTGAAATTTCTGAAATAGGTTTTTAAAATTTTTTAAAATACATTTTTGATATATTTTTAAAGTTTTTTTTTAAATTTAAAGTTAATTTTACTATTTAATTCCATTATTCATTCATAGAGTTATATTGATATTGATGTTTGTTTCATTAATTATTTTTTTTATTTGATTTTTCATTATTTATTTTTATTAAATATTTGCAGAACTTATTTAAAAGTATTGATTTTTGTTTTTTTCTTCTTTAATAATCTTTTTATATTATTTTATACAAAAATAAAAATATAAAAACAAATCACATATATATGTGATTCATATCTGTATGGTATCAGCATTAATTTTTAAATACGATCACCTACTACAATTCATGTCCCAAGTATTGATGGAAATATACTGGACTCAGTAATATTATGCGCTATCTTTCAATAATTCGAATATAATTATATATCATTTTCTGCAAATGCCGAATCTGAAATAATATGTTTATCACTTTTTCGAGAATACCGGATTTGTCGCTACATCTATCGCATCATTTCCTGATATTATATACTCGAAGAGTCTTATTTTTCATTTTCCGGTAGTGCCAGATCAAGCAGTATTTTACATCATCTTTCGACATACTAGTTTATATTATCACCTTTCGTGACAGTGAAATGATAGTTTCCGGAAAGGATTTCATTAATCGGTGAAATTTGTTTTTTCGGGAATACCGAATGCAGTAATTGAAGCGGATACAATACGAGTGGGACGAATGTAATAATGTTTTCACGAAATTATCACGCGAAACTTCGACTAGTAATTGTTTGTATATTTTGATTATAGTGACAATCCATCGTCGTGACATATTTTTGTATATGGTCCAATTATATAATCGCCAACAGAACAACAAAGACGATCGGATTAAAACACCTTCGATTAGGTCAAAAATTATGTATGAACTTCTCTCCATTGTGGTTATAATATTTGATGGTGCAAATACTATTCCCCTACAGTGGCAAAATTTCCAATCATTTCAGTAATTAGAGGAAAAGATTCATCTGATGTCATCTTTAAAATGCATCTGGAGAGCAAATATGAATCTAATGACAAGAAGAATAATATACAAAAGAGAGAGTTTTACGATATGGATTGTCGGTTTTGGATAATGAGATGTAAAGCCAGAGGAGAAAACAATCATTTTTAAATTTCCATCCCGCCCGGACCCTCCAATTGACAATCTTTCCTCTTTTCTACATTTCTGGGATTGTTGAAGAAATGTTGATATGAGGTTTTTTTTTTTTTCACCCTGATGCCATTCTCTTTCTTCATCATTTGCCGTTCTGTTCCCTCGAAACAAAACTTGTGATCATTTCTTCTCTTGTGGTCACTTTAGAATCATATTTTTAAGATACCACTGTAGAAAGGACAACTATATATCGTTGAAGGTGTTTGAATGACAACAAGGAAAAAAAACAAATACGAAAACGCCCTCATTTTGACCTTTACCTTTGAACCATATTCCAATATATCCATCATTTTTCTCACCTCTTCATCTTACACATTTCACTGTATTCTGTATTCCTGCAGTTGAAAATTGATCTACAGTTGAATTTGCGTATATATTTCCGGAAGCTACAATCTTGCATAAATTATAATCATAAATTTTTATTTCATTATGAAAAATTTCATCTTTTCATCTAAATTTTAATTCTCGAAAGAAAAAATTCTAATATTTACATGAAATATCATAATTTCTACGCTGAAAATCCATTCTCGAAAAATTTGTAATATTTTGTTTATAATTAAGTATCTCGAGAAAATGAAAAAGTATAAATAATGAAATTTTTATGTTTATTGGGTTATTTACGATATTTGATTCAGAAAACAATTAGATTATTTTTAGCACATATGACATTTCAATCTGTTGCATAAATTGCTGCTCGTTTGTTTCCTTTTTTTGTGCGTATTTGGGAATTTTCAATGACCTCTGAAAATTCAGAAATATAGATGACATAATAGTGGAAGTTTTTAATGATATGACCCCACTATCAACATTTCAGTGAAACGAATCGATTATAATATATGACCTGGAGAGTCAATTGTAATGAATGAAAAAGAACCAGTGGCAACAGCAATATCACTATACGAATTATTAGAATGATTTGACCTGGATGGTATTATTGGTAAGTGATAGGTCATATGCCATTATGTATATTAAGAAATTTTTTCAAAAAAAACATAGAAGGATGGAATTTTGCCAAAAAAAGCGAAAAGATGAATTTTAGAAATATCACTTAATATTCAACTTAAAATGTCCCATATAAAATAAGCAACGATAAAGAAAGAAAAACTTTGTAATTATGATAATGATCTTTTAAAAAAGCAAAAAAAAATAATTATTTTCTTTTTCTCATTAAATCCCTTTATCTCTTCTATTTATTTTCATTTTTTTCCCTCCAGACAATCAACTGCTCAAAACTATTACTGTAATCTTCTCAAATAATTAAATAATAGAAGATTGCATTTAAAAAAGTATATATATATATATATATAATGGAATTTATGATATAAATAATTTAAATGTTTGACAAAAAAAAAGGATGAAATGATTAATAATATCAGTTGAGAAAATTTGAAATGAAATTAATATAAATATAAATTCAATTTTTCCTTTTTTTTCTCTCACATTATTTAAATATAATTAAATGTAATTAATCCAAAAGCCATACATTTATTTTATTTTTTCAATTTAAATTATTTATTCATAAAAAATTTATTTTATTGAAATTATTTTAATTGGAATAAAAATGATAAATGATAAGATAAATTTAATAATTGCTACTGTCTCGGTTTTCCATGCATTTCTTTCGCATTTTGAATAATGTCCCATATAAAATAAGCAACGAATGACCTATTATCAGTCATTTCGTCGTCTTCCTCTTCTTTTCTTCTTGTCATCTCGATTGATCTATTAAATTGAGCTATCTCGTGTTATATAATTCTGCTTAGAAAAAAAAGGTATAATGGCGCCAGAAAATTGTTAAAAACGAGAAAAGAGAAAAGAGCAGTTGTTCGCTTTTGTTCTCATTTATAAATACTTATTATCTTATTTTAAGGTTGGAAAAGATTGGGACTATTTTTCACCATTTTCATGGCTATATTAATAAATTTACTTCATAATTTACTACTGTAGTATTTAATGATATAACTAGAAGAGAAGCAGAGAGAGAGAGAGAGAGGAGAGAAAGAAAGGAATAAAGAGGGGAGAAAGAGTGATAAAGAAGGGAATGGAGAAACTTACTTATTTTTAAATATTTATTATCATATTTTAAGATTAGAATTTTTAACTAATTCATTGATATATAGTAAGTTTACTTCATAATTTATTACTATATTTAATAATGCAATTAAAGAAGAGAAAGAAAGAAAGAGAGAAAGAGATGAAGAGGGAAGACGAATAAAACGAAGCTTATCAGTAAAAGTTAAAAATTGAAATTATTAATTTATAGTTTTATCTAAATATATACATAAGTCCAAGTTTATTTACGTTTTAATTAAACATAATGATATGAATGATTAGATAACTAATCATATATTTGCATTTATCAGTAATAGATTAAATATTGACGAATTCATTGATTGACATTTTATCAAAATATCATTTATGAGGCAATTTTTTAGAAATTTTTAATTCTGTTGTTAATTATATGCAAGATTTCGGACATAATTAAGTATCTTAGAACAATTTGGCACTAATTTGTTCGTTCATCAAAAATTCAACAAATTATTTAGTAGCGGATGAATGAAGAATTGGGTATCTATCATTAGCGTTAGAATGAAGAGAATATTTGGATAGCATTGAATGAGAGATAAGAATCATTATAACCGATCAAAAGCTTTCCAAGGTCTTTTCTAATGTCCTTCAATTTTTTTTTCCCCTGCTAAAATATCTCTTTCTATTAACTCTAGACAAGGAAGTTATTTCTTAATATTGTCTATCATTTATTACTGTCATTATATATCTTATCATCGTTTTGTAATTTAATGATTTTTTTGCCTTATATTTTATTATTGATGTTCTTACATATATCTCAAATTATAATCATTTTTTCAAATCAAACTGATCAAAAATTCTGCCTTTCATTAATAAATCTTATCGTAAATCTTGATTTTGTTAAACGGAATCTTTTTCTGGATTCTTCAATTATTTCTAGAATCCATCATATTATATACTAAGTAAAGCAATAATATTTGCATAAAATTTTGATTCATTTTTACATCCAAAATTTAATTTGTTTTTTTAACTTTAGCTTTTTTTTAATGATAAAAATAAAACATTGAGGAATTCTCTTATCTAATCTTACTCTTTCACAGAATTATTTGGACATATTTGGAAGAGGAGTAAGCAGCAATGCTTATTCGTCATATTTTTGACAAATTCAACTTTATCGATATCCGAACGATAATTGATTTTCTCGACAAATTTTCAAAGGATTTTTCAAGAGTTTTAGGAGCGAAATTGACAATGAATGATTATTACTAATACTGTTAGCAGTATATTCAATTATTTGAACTGAAAATGACTGGACTTTTTTTAAGATTTTTATTTTGTAATAAAGTAATTGATTTTTTTAAACTATGTAAAGTATTAAGTTATATCATAGCAACTTAAAACAAAAGACAAACACTGGAATATGTTTTTATCAAATATTTATCTGAATTAGTTATCCTATTTTTAATTTGACAGATTGAAATTATTTTCATAGTACCATTTCAGTGAGGATCGATGCATAGCCTTTATTTGGCATATTAGAGATGATACTTTCGAAAATTTCTGTTCATCTTGAAAATCGAAACTTTCAAGATGAAATAAATTTTTTTTTGCTCTGTATACTGTTGATAATTAATTAAATCATATACTGTATGTATTGTAAATTTTAACCAAATTTTTTTTTCCATAGCTATTATAAAAAGATGAAAGATTGATATTAATTTTCAATTTTTATCTTTTAAATGACAGTTCAATAGATTTATTTCATTCCATATAATCGCTTTAATCATTTTTTTCTTTTGAGGAGGAAGGTTATTAATGCATATCATATACGATTATATAACTTTATGCGCTGCTATGCATCGTTTCTCTTCTTTTTTCTTGAAATTGTTAAAATTCAGCAAAAGTTTATTTCAGATTTTTTTCGAGATTTCAGTGTCCTATCAATATTATTATTTTATTTTACGAAATTCAAACAATTTATTCTTGTTTAATGTGGGTAAGTTTAATGAATTCTTTCCTGCTAATAAATAGAATGTAAAAGTTTGTTTGGAAAATATTGCAGATTGTCAAATTTGTATATTTATTAGTTCTAGTGAGAAATTCAGAGTTATTGATCTGGTCATGAGATTACGCAATGCGAATGCGAAATTAGTTCATAGTTTATGTTAGAAATAAACTTATCGAATAAAATTAGTAAAACTTTCTAAGAAGATCGTATCAAGTTTTCATTGTCATTCTCTTATCGCCTTTTAATTATATTGACCTAAAACAATTTAAATTTTAAATTATATTGTCCTTAGAACTGATTCTTTTATTACCAGGATGAAGGAGCATCTTCAAAAAAATAATATAAATGATAGATTTATTCTTTATTGTTACAGTAACAGATGTAACTAATGTAATTAATATGTGCATCTATTCTATGACCTTTTAGTACAAATATATGCCTATTTCATATAACTTTTTTTGTGAGAAGTCGTTAACTGTCAATTCTCATAAAAAAAGCGACAGTGTCAAGGTTTAAAGAGAATTAATTTAAATAATTTTTTCAGATGCTATATAATGAATGGTGCCTCAGATGAGAATACCGAAAACAGGATAGGAGAAGAAAATGAAGAAAATGACCAATTTTACGACAAAAGGACAGCGAAAATGTCGTCCACATGCGCTTGCATACCGTGATACAAATATTAGTGGATCAAATGCTAATGAATTACTGCAAGAGAAAAGCATTTATGTATCAATTCCCAGAAAATCTTTACTCGATAAAAGGAGACATGAAATTTTCCAAGTACTTTTATGTTTCTATTTATAGATGTTGATAACGTAAGTTTAAAGAGTATAATTGAATGCTTGAAATATCTTACATTTGATAGTGATCAAAGAACAAGGCTTATCATCAGTGGAATTATAGGCTATGTAATGATAGTAAATTTCTAATTTTATTAATTTCTTAAAATTCTTTTAGATTTTTAGTCTAGATAGAAATGATGTGGCACATATTACTTTAACATTGACAATTGCTGTTATATGAATCGGCTTCCGATTAGTAATTGTTACAATCAACCGGCATTAAATTCAACATTAAATTAATTACAATGGTATATGAAGATGTGATTTACATAACTTTGATGAAGCAAATACTTAGTTTTCGTCTTATTTCAGGAATTAATTTTCAGTTATTCTACATTTTTCAGCAAAGAAATCAAGAACTCTCGACAAGAAATCGATGGCTTCCAACAGGAACATCCTCGTTCACCGTCTTTTGTGATAATGATGACCAAGAAGCTGGTAGTTCGAAAGATTTCAAGGTTTCATTATTTTCTATTTTATTTGATAATTACACGGTATTAAAATCCGGAGTAATCTACATAATTCCTCTTTAACTGCGAAAGAAAAAAGTTTTCAGTGTTTCAAATTGTAAATTGCGTTCTATAGAATATAAAATAAAAATAATGTTGCATTTCGAGTATTCCTAGCAAAATATGAATAGATAGATAAAATGTTGTTAAAATAATGTCGTGAAACTCAATTTACGTTTGAAATTAAAAGGAAAATATATTTTGTATTCAATAATAATAAATAAGTTTTTCATAATTTTCTTTACCTTTTCAAAAATATTTCTTCAACTGCAAATAATAAATGCGAAGAAAGAATGAAATAATTATAATTAAAAACGTTTCGAAGGAGATATTTAAAAAAATTACGATTAATGTAATCAGATGAAAGCACTGACATAAAAATTTAAATAAATAATGCAAATGATGAAATGAAATTCATGAAAACTAATATGCCTAAAAGTTGGATATTAGCTGAAATTCTGTTAAAGCGCACTTAAATTTTTTAAAATACAACATAATAAAATGCATCGAATATTTTTTCAGTATATTTAGTATAATAATATTCTTTAATGTTTTAAACTTGTTTATTTTAACTGTAGCAACTGAAGGTTTTCTCAGCGCTATACTTTTCAGTGTGGGTATTGAATATTCATTTCATAATTCTTGAATTTGGCTTACAAAAATATTGAAATATTAAGCAGAATTCAACATTTTGAGAAGTTTAATAAATTAGTTTGGAAAAAGTAGAATGATTCGGAATGATTTATTTGAGTCTTTTATTTCGTAGAATGAATTATGATCAGTTGTTAAAAGCATTTGTCTTTATCATAAAATTATAAAGAGGATCTTTGCTAAAGAAATGTAGTGGTTAATATCAATTTAAAATTTTTTTCTACAGCTTTTTAAAATGATTTTGTTATCCTAATTATTAATGCATCGTGTATAATCACTGTTGTTTATTCGATTAAAAATAACGTATATGTGTTTGCAGGAGAATCGAGAACAAGAAGGAAATAAGGAAGATGGAAAATTTTCGATGCAAAATTTGCAAGTACCGAAAAAAATTAGACGTCCTCTTGCAACTTTGTCACCGAATTATGAAGGTTCAGATTCGGAGAATAGTAGACGCTCTCTTTCAAATTTATTATCGAGTCGTGGAGAATCAAATTCGGGAATAGCATATTATCTGATACTGATTTCGGAATTAATGAGGTCTGTCCATCAGATTATATTTTCTGTTACCAAAAGGAAATTTTCTAGTCCAAAACTATTCTTAAAGTAAATGCTAAAATCTAAGAATAACTTGCGAATTGTTTTCGAGGAAGCTGCGAATATTATTATGGTTGTCGAGATATTTATAGCGTTATTCGCTGTTTTTAAAAGTTAATGAAATTGTTTCACAGATCCTGAGATAGTTAACTGTACCAGAACCAATGTTATTTGAAATCATAAATATGTTATAAATGTACCAGAACCAATGCTATTTGAAATCATAAATATGTTATAAATTGATTAAGAATTGCAGGAATAGTGATAGGATATTAACCGTAACGACGTAATGATGCGAAGCATAGCATTCAATATAATTAATTTGCAACCGTAAGAATAAAAGTAACTTTTAAATGCTTTAGTAGTTAAATACTCATTTTCATTTTCTTTTTCAGGATGAAAATGATCATTATTCAAAGGATAGCATTGCTTCTTCAGCTGATAATAGGAACATTTTTGATATTTATGTTAACCAGTCTCATTCTGATGATGAAGTGGCACCTAATGTTGATTCAGTTTATGATGATATTCAAGAAATGTCCAGGATTGTTCCAAATACATCGAGTCAAGCAATGGCTACAACTACAAGTAGCAGTATAATATATACTATAGTGAGTACCATTTTTAGTAAAACTGTGTTGGTTGACATGGATGTTAAGATTTATGAGAAATAAAATGATAAATGATTTTTTTAGTAGTAGAAATAAGAGGAATTAGTTTATTAATGAAATTTCAATGGGAGATTTTTTTCCTCATATTGGTAAATTGGATTCATTTATTTTAATAGTTTCGTTCATTTTTAATATGTACGTACTGAGAAGATTATAATGGTATAGATTAATATGTGTTATGTTTGAGATGAATGCATTGTAGTTTATTTTATTTCCAAATCAAAGCAAAATTACTCTTTCAGGCAAAGGGAGAAAAAAAGTTTGGGTAGGTAAGAATTCATGGAGTAAGAGATAAGAAATCTTTTCATTTGTAAAATTGGTGACATGTTTAATTTCAGGAGGAGCATCAGGATCGAGTCCGAATGGATCCAGTATATGATACCGATATTTATGCTTATATGAGATATAGGGAGTTAAAACTTTATCCTTTTGGTGATTTTTTAGAATTTCAAGAAGAAATATGCGGTGAAATAAGATATCTTCTCGTCGAATGGATTTGTGATTCAGCTTGGGAATTCAATTTAAGCACGGTATGTTACAATACTTGTGTTTATTTTCCAATTTTGTCAGATCAAATTTTATCATAGATTCAAAATATTTATTGCTTTCTTTCTTTTTTTCTTCCTAAATGTCGGTCCACACCAGCACAAAAGTTCAGCTGTTCGTTAGGGAACATCCTGAATGAATAATAATATTCAGAAATGAAAATAATTTCAACATAAATCAAAATGGTTTTAGCATAAATAATTTGAATTCATAATTTATATTTTTCTTATGCATATTCTTAACTAATAAATAAAAATAGTTTAATTTGATTTCAGGAATCTCTACATATGGCAGTTTCAATTGTTGATCGAGTCTTGAATGTGATTCAGTGTCCACGTCAGAGCTTACAACTACTTGGTGCTGTAGCTCTGCTACTTGCATCAAAATTTGAAGAAATTTATCCGCCATCAATGAAAGAATTCGCAAGAATAACTGCTTATACTTTTCATGAAACAGAAGTACGCTTTACGAATATATTGTTTCAAATATCAATAGACTGTTTCATATCTGCTTATTAGTCATTATTTCATGATAATCTAACTCTGGTAAATAAATACATGGAAGGATATAGTTTTACCTTATCCTGTCATTTTTCTTATTTTATCAGTTTTTCATTTAATTCATTAAATTATCAAAAGTTTTAAAACATAAATTTTATCGGGGAACTACATTCAGGTCCTTGTGGCATTATACATTTTTTCTGCTTGCTTATATGTGTATTTATGTCCAGATCTCTCTGCTTGTACGTATCAAATAAGCTCGTTTTTTTCGAAATACTTCAATAAATAAAGCCAAGAATACATTAATCGATTCAAAAAGTACCATTTCAGATCATAAGAATGGAACGAATAGTTTTCGCAAGACTGGAATATCAACTATTAGCACCTACTTCTTGGTGGTTTGCTTCGCGATTGATACGTATGGCTCGTGTTCCGAGAATAATTTATTATATGATGAGGTACTTGTTGGAACTTGCTCTTCTTGATCATACATTTTTGGATTTTCGACCAAGCGTTATTGGAGCAGCATCATTCTTTCTCAGTAATGTAATCTTCAAATCCGATTATCTGCTTTGGATTACGGAAACAGGTTGATTTTGTAGATCTCGTGAACTCATTATTGGATTACTCATTCTATAAATCTTAATTTTTGAAGATATAAAATAAAGTAGACGCCTATAATAAGAACAAAAGAAATGCTCACTGCTTCTTTTCTTTCATTCGAATCAGTGCTTTGAAATTCTTTATTTTTAAAATTCCTGTAAAATGGTTATCAATTTTGTTGTTGTATGTTTTGGTCTAATGATAAAAGAATTGTAGAGGAGGAATAAAAGTGAGAAAGGATTGAAACTCAATATAATTATGTTCAAACATCAATATTATATTTAACTATTATGTGTAAATATCACTCTTTCTAGGTTTGTAATATCAGATATCAGATCTCTAAAATTTGACATAAGTTGTCTAAATTTCTTTATGCGATCATCTTATTTTATAGACATTGGTCTTGATGAGCTTCGTTTACCCGCCCGAAAAATGCTTGAACTCTTCCATGAAGTTCCGAACAAAAATTATTGCAGTGTTTTTGAGAAATATGCAGCGGAGAAGTACGAGCAGGTTTCTTGTTTAATACTCCCGGATAGTTTTTCCGAATTAGATATCACTCATTAATAGGTTGTTTTTTTTTTTTTTCAATTGTAAGCGCTTGCTACTGTCTTGCTGTTATGGAAAAATTTTATAGTGGTCATTAAATTCAAATTTAGAAGATAAAATGAATGTATAATGTTACGCTAATAATAATTGATTAAGAATTTCTTTTCTGGAAAAATTATTCTAATCCTTCTTATTACTTTATCCAGTTTCCTGAAAAAATGATTATAAGACTGTCCTAACAGCAAGATATTGAAAATCGATTGGTATTTTATAGACATCAAGGTGATAAAACAATTTCTTAACAGTTTAATCGAAAGGCTATTTAACATTCCCTTTATCATTTCTTATTATTTGCTTTTTCTTCTCTTTGTGTAAATTTTTTTATCATCAAGGATCTAGGCATTAATTCTACTATTTTAGTTGAAACTACCATATAATCGAAACGAAACGCGAATATTTTTTGCTTGTTAACATCTGCTTAGATCCTTCAATATCATATTTTCAGACTTTCTTTAATGATAACTATAATTTAGACTATTGAAATTTTGACACAAATGAATGCATGCTTAGAAAATAAATTTAAACAGAGCATGCTTAGGATAATCTATGCTTAAATCCAAAAATTCACATTTTATGAAAATTTCTAAAATATGCTCACTATCGCTACGATAACGAATATTTTTGAAATACCTCTAACTTCGATTAATCGGTTGCTTTTTTTTACAGAAAATTTGAAATTCCAGTGAAATTAAAAATAAAATTAACAGTGTTTTATTTCTTTTTCTCACAGTGACTGAATTATGATGTCCGCATTTTGTTACAAATACATGATTTAGTAAATGGAAGTTGGCATGACCCCATAACTGTTGACAACTTTGCGCAAACTTTCCCGACGCTAAAACTTCGCAGATTTGTCTTTTCTTTCCGCATGTTTGCACTACTAGCACTCATTACTTTTCATTTACCAATTCAATTAGCTGCATGCCTGTGATAATTAGGTAGGTTTTTTCAATTTTGAGGAATGAGTGCAAATAGCATGATGGAACCTGCAACTAACATCCGAACTATTTTTCTGATAAGAGAGAATAGATTATCTGTGAATTTTATGTCGAATTTTATCTAATTTAATCCAAATTAGCTCGAAAAATGTTTTATAACAGTACCAAAAACTAGGCAAATGTCACAGATATGGGGTAAAATCATTTCAACGTCCAATAATTTTTTTGCAATGTGTTTTTATTGTCGTAAAATGTCATGACATGTATTTACTTTTAAAAGAATTTTGAAAATACTTATAACTTTTTAATTTCTTCATACAATTTTGATGCAATCATGTTTATATTAGATAAATCATATATCACGTTGTTAGCGACATTATGTTTTGCAACTTGAAAAAATAATATCTACAGTAAATTATTTTTAATAAACAAAGCTAAAGTAGCAGGAAAGTCAATTTTAGCAATATATCACATTTAATGACTTAATAAAATTTTTTGTTCTAATTCTCAATCACTTGGGTTATCCAACTATACAGCCAGAAAAACGAGATTTTCAATTCAAAAAATATTTAATTTGTGCTAGCATTGATCTTTACGAAATTCTAGAAATCGAGCATTACCTTTTAATTTATCGATTACTTAGATTTGCATAGCCAATTATGACTCGGTGAATAAAATATTAACATCGGTCACCACCAGAAGTGGGATCTGTGGCTTAATTTGACTTAATACGGTAGAACTCAATATATATATATATATATTATATGCAAGTATTTCTGAAAACTGCAACTTTTGCAGATAATATCCATATTATTTCAAGCATAGCAATAATCCCACAACAATAGTTTACTGACATAAGATAATCAAAGTCATAGAATAGCTGACCTTGGGAACAATCCTATCGGGAAAGATTTCGTATTACTCATGTTCAGTAACAGTTTTCCTTTCAACCAACTATCATTAACCTGCAAATAAAACAAGAGAAGTTTGTATAAATGTACTGAAAACTAAAATTTAAATATAGAAAATAAAAAAATATGCTCGTTCACACTTGACCAGAACTGAAAGTTAAATCCAGGACAAATTTATGCAGCTTAATTGTACTGCAACACTTCCTGTAAACTGCTTAAAACCAGAATAGTTGTTATCAAAGAACAAAATCATCACTGCAAATATTATTCCTCTAAATTCGATTCCCCAGTAATATTTAGATCCCAACAATATTTCAGATCCCATTTACTAGCGAGATTTGAGATGGGAGTAATACAAATCCTAATTTAGAGAAAATAAAGTGAAGAAATTTTTGGATTAATGAATACACCTCTTCAATCACTTCAATTTTATCTCCTTTCGAGAAGCACAAATAGTCTTTTGCTACATTATAATAATCTTTTGTTGCAGTGACAATGGCACCAGTAGCATTTAATTGTTTTTCAGCGTCACCGCTTTTGCTGTAGTTTTCAATATAAGTGCGTGGAACCAAGCCAATTTTTCCATCCAGTTTACCTCTCATCCAATCTTCGTTTACCCATTCTAGTACTTCTATCCGATCACCTATAAATTATAGTATGATTAAATTCAAAATACAGTCTTTTTATTTGTAAGAATTTTATATTTTAAAAGTTTCAAAAGATAATACTACCACTTTTGTGAAAGATTCATCAGAACACTATGAATATGGAATGAAGTTATTATTCTTTAAAAGAATGTCTATTGTCAGTCTCTACGATAAATTATTGAGAGATCTTTATGACAATCGACTGCTGCAATAACAAACAGAATTAGATTTCTATGAAAAACTAAGATACTTCATGTAAATCCACTCACCTGCCCTGAAGATTAGATCGTCCTCAACGGCACTGTTATAATCATATAAGGCATTGACATATTCTGTTGACATATGAGAACCCATCGGTTCTGAAGTAAGTGTTACTGGAGCGGTAATTTCTCGAACATAATTAGCAGGAAAAATACCTTGGCGTATACCGATCGTACCACGTAGCCAGTCATTATTAACTCTTTCGATAACATAAATTGTATCATTTGTTCGGAACTAAAATTTATGAATGAAACATGTTCATTCATATGGCAGTCAAAATTAGGTTAAAATCTAATTATCGAAGTTAGAACTAAACTTAAAAACGTGAAAGCAGAATTCTAATAAATAAAGCTTACCGTGAGATCTCCTGATACGCTACTATCAAAATCGAATAGTGCAAGCGCATAAAATGGCCTGAAAATTTTTACAAATTACCAATGAGATGAATAGAGGCAGTCTCAAGTCTAATTTTTTCAATGTTTATGTTCGTCAGAAACTAAGCATTCAACAATTTTTAGCTGAAAAATATCAAACTCAGTCATTTGATATCTGAAGCTGACATAAGTTGAACGAAGCAAATAGTAATCCAATATTATTCGTCAACGTTAAACAAAATTACTCACTGTACAAATTGAAAAGAGCGAAATAATTTAGATACAAGCTTTGCTATTTTAATTTTTGCAAAAATATGGTTAATAAATGGATAAATTCCTTGATTTGTAGATTAATAACGAAAATGGAGGGTGAGAAAGAGAGAGGGGAAAGGGAGACAGAAAAAAACAGCTCACATTTGGGGAATCGGCAATACTGTAGGAAGAGGAATTTTACATCAATATACAAAAGTGGTATAATTCCCTTTCGTCCAGTTCGTTTATTGAACGCGTAGACCCATTGATCATCCACCTGATATTAACTTAAAAGGTTTTTTTAGGGAAAGAATTATTCAAAAATACGAATATTGGAAAAGATTAATTGCTGAAATTTTCTTCAGTTTTCAATAAGTAGGGATAAACCTTCTTTTCCAGAATAATCATATCAAATGGTTCTGCAGAAAGTTCATCAAAATGTGATGCGTGGAACTGAAATTTCGCATGACCATGCGGTTGCTCTTCCTGATTCATATTCGTAGATGCATTCGTTTCTGGAATTACTTTATAATGCAATTTCAACAGTACTAGTTTACTTCAACTAGAATTTCGTGAATTACAGAATTTAGGAATCTATATAAAATTTCGAAAGAAAAAATATGAATCTCCAAGAATTGTAAAATAAAGGTTGAAAAAAATCTTATCTGATTCTGTTATTAATTCAGTGTTATTAGTCTGACTGTTACAATCATCAGTATTCTACCTTTGAAACTATTAATTTGTTACTGAAAGTTTAGAACTTCAAATATGAAATTACCCGGAGCGAAATTAGGCTGGAAAATATTTTGTGAAACTAGCTGGTTAGGCATAGTTACAAAATTACCAGCCGCTTTATAATCACAGTTAGATTCATAATCTCGTGACGGTGGAAGAGACGGATATATCGATGTTGGAACCTTTTTCGCATCTAATTTGGAAGTGACATTATGATTGACAAATGTTCTAACTGGTATACTGTCTAAATTTGCAAGATTTTTTCTGCTGTTGCTCATCATAGGCCTGAGCAATATGATGTGCTGTTTTCAAAGTCCTTTCATCTCGCAAAGCATTCAGGGTAGCTTTACGTGCCTATAAAATATATCACAATTTAAGCTAGTTTGACTTTGCCCTATTTAATTTGTTTGGATTAATAAAACATCAAAGTCTGAGTAATAGAACATCAAATCACTCATTTACTACATAAGTACTACTGATAAATTCATCAGGGAACTGCTGCTAAAGAAATTACAGAAAATCTGAATACAAAAGCAATTTCATATATAAAAAAATTTTTATTCTGATAAGCCTTGGAAATAATACTTAACGATTGGGATTTCAAAACTAATTTTTTTCTGATTATTTTTGAAAATTTCTCAAACCCTTAAAAATTTTGCTTTAAATTCCTTTAAAAACTGAAAATTCTTTTTTTTTAAGCCATCCAATCAAATGAACGATAATAATACATAGAAAATAATTCATCGTTTTATGTAATGGATCATTTTTATCAAATTATAAATTCCATATGCTTACATATTTATTTAATTACTAAAATTTATCTTACGCTTATCTTTGCTTTTAATAATAATTTTATTAAATACTTGCCCTTTCGTTTTTGGCAAGAAATGAAACTGCTGATCGAACAGTCTCATTTTTGCTTACGGCAATTAATTTTTGTTGCACGTCTGGTTTTTTCACGACATCAAAAACAGCTTTTGTTGTACTGAATGCTGCATTAAATTTACCAGCACCAGGAGTTCCTGCAAATTTCATTTATTATTAATTATATCATAAGAATAAATGAACAATATTAAAAGCGCATAAATGTTAAAATCCAATGTTATAATATTAAAGCACAAAATAGAATTTCATAAGAACAATAATAATTCGTCTTTTGAAATGAAAGAACTAAATGGAATAATTAGTACAGAACAGCCCGATTAGCTTATAATATCAATGAATTCATATATGCATTGTAGAAATATTGATTCATTTGATAACCTTCAAAAATATCTACATTTTCTTTCCTCCCATTCTTTCGTAAAGAAAAAATGTCCAATATTAATTATTCCTTTGGATTTGTACATTATACTTTACATGCTGTTGCTAATTTAATAAGAAGGAATTCTTCAAAAACAATAAATAAAAAATCTTTGCACACAAAAATAAAACAACGCAATTAGATTTATTTGGCGCTCCTTAAAAGATTTTCATTCATTGAATTCTTTTTTGATGATGAAAACGGGAACTTTGCATTTCGAAAAAAAAGCAAACCTATTCTTACAATTTCAAAATGTTCAACTTCATAACTGAAATATCCTTCTTTCATTATTTACGGTATTGATCAAAGTAATCATGTTTTGAAAAACTTGTTTAAACTTCAAACTAAAATCACCTAATCAGATCATAGCTCTCATTTATACCTTTCTTAAAACTCTAATTATATTAAGAGAACATCAGAGAAATATCAAAGACATTATAAATACCTTAAAGTTATGACAATTAATGTAATTGCATTCATAAATTTCACCTTGTATATTAAAAACTCATTGAAAATCGTTTAATATTTTTCTCCAATTACAATTCTATTTTTCGTATAATTAATTTGCCTGTAAAAGTAATAATAAGCATTTTTCGAAATAAAATCTATCATTTCCCTAACCTTCCATTCTTTCATAATATCTCTAGGCTATCAAACAATAAAAAATTATCGACGAATGAAGGAAAGGAATTTGAAAATTTTGACTATGCATGAAAAATTTCAGCACTTTCTCATAAAACATGTAATCAAAAATAATTTCAAAAAAAAGGAAAGAACTGCAACATATACCAAAAAGAACAATTCCAGAAGAATCACTCATGCATCAGATTATCATCAAGTACCGAAGGCATTTTCGGTGAACGCAAAAACGGATTGCCATCTGATCCAGCATCTTCTGGTAATTTGGTTCTTATCCCAGATGCCGATTCATTTTGAACATCGAAAAGAAGAGGATCTAAGTATGGTTCATTCATTGCTTTCGGTTCAATGATTTCTCCGAAAGTAGGTACTTCTGCTTGCAGAAGACTTATTTCTTCTTCGTTCTCTTCTTCAAAGAAAAATTTCTCAGAAGTACTATTGGAAAATTCTGGATCAATAGTCTTTAATTGTTCAGGATCATGCACAATTGTTGTTGCGCCATTCGTCATTGCCTTCTGTTCATCTTCTTCTACGGATGCCATCATTGGAGCTTGTTGCTGACGGGAACGTTCTGCAGCCGCGGCAGCAATCTTTTTAAAATACGTTGTTTATGGAGATTGAATAAGGAAATAGATGGATGGGTACGCAGAACGAAATCTTTCAGTGACATAACAGTGTTTCGATATAACAAAGCCAAGCCTTCACGCGCTTTCTCATATGAAGGTTCTGGTTCACCAGATATATCTGTTCGTACGTAAGTATGTGGGTCAGGAAATGGCGGTAACCAATCCGGAATATGTGCTGGACGTGGGCGTGAGCTACCAACACGAAGTTGTTGTTGAGTATGCGGTAAATGTTGTGCACGTGGAGGTGCTATCACCAAGGAACCTTTAGAAGTTGCTTCTTTCAGAAATGCTGGTAAATCGGAAACTGCAGTACCTAAATCTACTAATGCTATGATTGTGTCCGATGGTGTTGAAATGGTACGACCGGCATGCTCCGTCATTTGACGTGTAGTGATGGCCAATTCATTGATATATGAATTAATCATATGGGTAAGTAGCTCGAGGACATCGGCTTCAATTGTTTCAAAACCAGCTTGCTTACAGATGGCAGCAATCGCTTGACGTAATACACGTCGATGAACATAATCAGCTACTGTCGGTGAATAATTTGTTGATGGCAAAGAATGCATTACTATGGCTGCAAATTGCTTCATCATTGTTAAGATGTGAAAAAATATAAACTTTTAACGCGATACTTCAATAAAGATAGTAAGCATAAAATGATATATTTTATAAAATTCGAAGCTTATTTTAACAAAAAGAAATCAGTCGGAATCCAATAAATAACACATTAATATATTAAACCGAAATACATGAAATGCCTTTATTATACATTTTGATAATGCATTAGCATACAAAATATAAATATATTGGCAGCTTTTCAAATATTCCGAATAATTCGATTATGTGTTTCAGTAAATTTATATTAAAACTGATTCAACCACCACTATCACTTCATATTTTATCCAACCGTCACTTAGCAAAATTTAGTAATTTTTATAAGCCTAAATTTTGGAAAATTTATATTCAAAACGCGCTAAGAATGCCAAGTTAATCTTAAAATACACAAAAAAATATTTTAGCAAAGTAGTTCATACAGAAACTATTAGAAATCTATCCATTCATCATCTAGTTTCTCCTTTAATACCAAAAATTGTTGAACCAGAAGTTTCAACATCCTAAATGCATGTAAGCTTCAGCGTCAGCTGCCAGCAAATGGAGTTTCAAAAGAAACCGAAATTAAAAATACCTGATTGTGAATGAAGACGAAGTGCTGCTGCTGGCGCTGAAGCTTCGCTTGCATTATCCTTGCTCTTCCAGGATGGTTTTTCAGGTAAAGGTGGCGGTGGCAAAGGTTTATTTGCTGGGAACATCCCTCTAAACAAAGGAAAAGTAATCGTTTTTTTTATGCATAAGATAGGTATAAATAAATTCTTACAAAGTGAACTAATAAACCAGTTTGAAAAAGAACTTTACTTCTCTTATTTGTCCTAATTCTTTTCAACTCTAAAAATAGGTAATAATAGGAGTATAAAAATTGGGAAAATATCCCGAATGGCTTAATATGAGAATTTCGATTTTATTAGAATCAATTATATAAAATCTTGCTCCATTTAATACTGCATTACCAAAACATTAACTAAAAGACGTTTCCGAATAAGGTGTCATTTTATAGTGATGCAATAGTGATTCGAAATAAAGAATGATAAAAACAATCATTAAGTCAAAAACTTCTAAATGTAATAATCGATAAAATTTATACTAGTAAAGAAATCATTTATTCTTGATGATCTTGAAATAAATATAATGCACAGAATAGTAAAACAGTTAAATCTAAAATCAGATGAGACTTTCCGTTCAATAGTTTCTTTGAATATTTTATTCAATTTAATGATATGATATTGATCCAAATCAAAATACTACTGTAATTAGTGAAAATTGGACCAACTATAATTTGTCGAATCTCTTCCAATAACAGAAACGAAAAGCAAAGATGACAAAAATGCAAATGCATACGGTAACGTACAAATATTTGATAAAAGGCGCAACCGAGGCAGATGATTATGATATATATGTTTTGACAATTCATAAGTGAAGATAAAATATCTCATTTAGAAATATTCTTTTATATAATTCCAAACTTCAAAATCACCAACTTTCTCAGAGGCATGAAAGAATATCACTGATTTTACACAATGCACTTATATGATTTTATAGTATGCCTGAAATATTCCTGGAGGTAATCCAATAGCAGCAACAATCTTCATAATACAATTGCTTAATACAACCAAGCAATTATCTATTACCATCTGATAAATTGGATTCTTCAACACAATAATATTTCCAGCATGCTGCATCGACACTCAAAATTGTTTCATATATCACAATAATTAGAAAGACTTTTACAACTGTAATTAGAGAACTGAAAATCATTTGAGGCATATAACAAAAACGATAATGTAATATACAACAATACTGTTTCGCTAATCTAATTATGGCTTGTTAAAAAGTGATGAAGTAGATTTCATCATATCAGTTTGAAATAATTAGATATCCTCTTAAATTACACTTCTATAATATGCGTTATTATAATACCGTACAATACCGGTACAACACTTCGAAAATAAGCATATCCATATATCATTTCTAGAAATCCTACCACTAATTAAAAAAATTAATCAAATGATACAATAACAGCAAAACAGCATAAAAAAATAAAGATATTCGCAAAAATTCATATCATTAATTTTATTACACGAAAAAAACGCATTTGAAGAAGAAACGAATAACTTAAATCACCAAAATAACTGAACGATGCAACTTGCCACTAGCACTTCAGGTTCACAACAGAGGTAATGCTTCCCAAAACGAATCTAAAAGTAGTTCAAAGAAATTATTAATATGAAGAATATTCAAACACTCACAGGCCTACAAAAGATCAATAATTTCAATTTTAATTTTGTTTCGGTAATGTCGAGAATGAAAACTATTCTATTTACACTCAAACTATATAAAATAAGTGAGAGCCGGAAATAAATTACTAAGAAACTGGAATGTAAACAATTAACTAATACCAGAATCAATTTAGAAAACTTTACCTGATACTTCACGATATATGAAAAACAATATCTAGCTATTTACATTCCACAATTAATTCACCTTTGTTAAATGAGTTAGAGTATCTGAAAAAAAAAAAAAAACTGAGCAAAATTAAAAACAGAAAAATAGATAAACCACTGCTGAAGTCTTGCAACGCTATTCAGATAGTAATTTGCAAACAAATATCTGTACCACCATTCAAACTCCAATGATCCATAACTCAATCCTTAAATCCTGATTCGGATCCAAGTAACTGTAAGCTGATTCCACAAACTAATGACAGTTTCTAACAGGATTCCTCATCCCTCAAAACGAAAAACTCACAACTTCAACCGACTACGAATCAGAATTTCCCAAATCCTTGTGGACAAATTGAAAGCTAAATTTAAATGACCATAATAAAATAAATTTCTAAAACGTACTCATAGCCACATTGCTCAAGCCACTGTATAACAGCTGGCTTAATTTTTGCTTGCCCGTCGTTCAATTTACCGTAACCAGTTAAAACAATTAATTTTTTTCCCGATCGTCCATGTCGAAGGTCCGGCGGTCCTAAAATTTTCATGTCTCAGAACGAAAAAATTGTTGCTTCTCCCAATTGCTGCGCAGCATATCCTTTAAGCCATAACCCATTCTATATCCAGCTGCTTAAGAATTCAAAATTCCTCATACCGAAATCCACACACATGAAATTTATTTGGCTAATACATGTAAGCTTTCTCGGCCATGCATATCAGCACAGTCATTAATCGCATTAAGCACCCAGGCCATGAAAAAATACATTTCTTAAAAAGAAATACATACTCTATGCTATTGGCAACCTATGTAAATCTTACACTATTTAGAAATGCATAATATTTGATTTAACAAATCCCTAGTAAGCGTATTTCATTTTAAGAATATTAATGCAATGGAAAACAATTAGACTTACTATCTGCAGCATTTAATTTAGATTTGAGAAGTTTAATAGCGGATTGGACATCCATATAATGCAAATCAATGAACAGATCAGATGTATTCGCTTTAGTCAATCGTTCATTCAATTCTGCCACACAATCTTTTGCTTTTTCCCAAATTTCTGAGCCTGCAATTCAAGCCAAAACGGACATTTTGTATAAATCATTCATAGCTCAGCGATAAGGTCAAATCGATAAGTTGTAAGCATCAACAGCATAAAAAAATCGATCCTAGTCGATCACGAAGAGTAGTTCAAGGTAAACGATTATGAGATTAACGATGAAGCTACATCTAAATTAACATATCAAAATAAAAATAATATACCTCAAGGATTCAAATGTTTTTTATCTCAACAATCATACTTTTTACTTTATCTAAATAATAATAAGTTACAGTATATTAACGCTACAAAACAGGAAAATCGCTTCAAGAATAAAGAGCAACAAACAAACAGCTGTTTGTCTTACAGTTGATATTAAATTATTCTAATCATTGACAATCTTACAAACGAATAATTGAAAACAATTAGTTTAGTTACTGTCCAGTTACTTTTTTCAATATTGCCTAAATCGATGAATGAGGAAAAAATCAGACTGAAGTTAGTCATTATCACAATAAAAGTAGCTCAAAAGGATTCAGAAATTTCGGCGGCATTTTATAAAGCCATTTATGGCATCCAGTGACTAAAAACACATTTAAAATATATCAAAAGCATTTCAAGGCTTAAGTATATCTAGTAAAGATTCTTACATCTACTTCGACATGAATTCCAAATAGATTATACTTCGAAATAATGTGCGGTAGAAATCATTTTGAAAATCTGGAAGTCCCAATCTGCGTAATAACCTACCTCAGCAAGATAAAACATTTTAGCTCAATTTCTCGATGATGCTCAGCCCGCAGTAACATTTCGTGCTTCTGTTTATTATATTTATCCGCTTCCTCTCGTAGTTCATATATATCCTTGTGCACTGGTGCTAGATCAGGCTTTGTGACCTGCAAAGCGCAATTTCAAGACGATTTGGTCATTTTGTTTTTACTTTTTGGATTTTTAACAATTTAAATTTCTAACGAAGGTAGGTAATTTTTTTCATTAGAACCAACCGATAATCCATCGGAAGCAAACTGACAGGGAAAATCCTGCTAACATGCTACAATTATCAGGTCGGCTTACAGGAGAAGCAATTGCAGCACGATTAGCCACTGCTGTTTGAACGTTTTCAATGCCATTCACAAAGAGTTCTAAAGTATTACGAGTGGCTTCTGCAGAAAATCTAAAATAAAAACCAATTACTATAACCTAATTAAATCTTAACAATCTTCAAATACATATAGATAGTGCATCAACACTATGCCAATAAATCTATTCTATACCTAATTGAAAAAAGCTGCTTAATGAACAACTTTAATTAATAAGCAAGAGAACATGCTATAGAAAATATTACTGATTATCACGGAAGCATTCTACAATTCGATCCCGATCAACTCCTGAATAATGATTTATCAATGCATTTAGCTGTAACCTTTCAGCAATACTCATATGTCTGCCGTTTTCCTGAATTAAGATAGAACTTTGATCAACTAAACATAACCTTCATTAATTTAAATTAATATGACTGATTTGATTTTTGGTTCAAAATTCTGTGTATATATATTCTTTGCATATATGCAAATTAGAAAAACTGTGACGAAGGGACAGAGATTTTCGCAAGAAATTGACCTTGTTCCGAAAGGATATACATCCTTGTTTTAATTAAAGTGAACAAAATCAGACTATGCAAGAATGCAGTATTTGGGCCAAACCGAAAACGAAATTATTGACAATTAGCCACTAACCAAGGATTCATCAGATGCTAATTCATGATTTTGCAATATTCGCGCTAATTCTTCATCGGGATTTTTGAATGAAGAAAAATCGAAACTTTCACTTTCAAATCCATTAGTCACTGCAACTTTGATAACTAGAGCTATTGAATTATATAATTCAGCAAATCCATTTTTTACAGATCAAATAGAGAAATATATTTATACTATGAATCTCATTGTCTTGATCCGTTGATATTATCATTAAAAATCAATCTAAATTTTAACAAAATTTTTAATTGTAAAGCTTATCAGTCAATATCTCTAGAAGATGAGAATATTAGATTTCGTTAGGGATAAGAAATTTGTGATATTCATACGTAATAACTTCCCTTTTCTTCAAACATATTATTCATGCATTGCGCTAATGTCTTAAAAAAATTAGTCAGAACAAATCTGTGTAAGATACTGTGTACTATTAATCATTAGTACGATAATGCATAATAAAGACGACATATAATTTTGGAGAATTTGTGCCAGAAAAACAAAAGAAAATTTGATAATGAAAGATATTTCAAAAGTAAATAGTAAATCCTATGATTGATATAAGAGCAAAAAATATTATAATATTTGAAGTACCAGCTATCAGATTGTCAGAATGACATAATTTAATTTGTTTAAAAGCGAAAAGATTCTTGGACTTATCAGGGTCGGATGTAACTGATCATGAATTAAAAAGATACTGCAAACGTAATTTTTAACTAAACAAAAAACCTTTCGCAGTTGGTATGCCTTGCCAGCAAAAATAAATTTGACGCCAAAGCCAGATTGGTAAGTCCACATATGTTTTTAAAAATTGATATTTGCACTATCGCCTTGAAATAGAATATCATTATTTGAAAACGAAAAGAATTTCAAAATAATTTTCAGTACCAATCATTTCAATTCAAGCAAAAGATTATATATATTTGTACTAATTCAAAATAGATCAAAAATTCAAATGACAAGATATCAAAATGAAAATCTAACTTTCTTAACACTCGATTTCTCTAGAAAAATGAAAAATTACCAAACAAATTTAGAAAAAATAACCAGCTCTATATGCACATCAAGAAAAAGAAAAAAGTACCAAAAAGTTGAGTAAGTTGCTGCATCATATCAACTGATATCTCCATCCTGTAATATCCTTCAGGTACAGGTTCTGGATCAGGGCACTGCCTATAAGTGCAAGGAGGCAACTTTTCTGGTATGGCTGCATTCATTTCCAAATTTGACATAAACATTGGTGAACCGTTGTTATTGATTCTCTCAAATTCTGCTTCATCCCACCAGTAATATGTCTTTGATAATGGTTCCGCTTTGACATTTTTATTCTGAAATTTTTCATAATTTACCATACAGAAGGAAGATTAATCGAAGTTTCATGAGCATTCTGCATATATGATTTACAAAATAAAAAGTTTCTGAATTAAAAAAATGCCCCTGTCGATACTGTTATGATATATGAGACAATCTTGACGTATCACTTCGACACCATTACGCCTAGGGAACTTCTTGATTTGTAGCGAAAGCCGACAAATGTATGAATCAGTATCCGAAAAACAACTAATTGTGTATTCCGCATCAAATGTCACACTACTATTTTCATTAAGATTTCATTAAGAAGTCGACCAAAAAAAAATTTTTCAGAAAATAAAAGTTTCCGTTCAAAATTTCATGTGGTATACAATCGAGTAGGGTAACCACTCAAACATTTCTACACTACTAAAAGAACGTAGATACTTAAAAGTTAATTCTAACTTTCATTTCATTTCGGTCTTATCATCAATAATAAAAACTCAAGAAGTGTTAACAAACCTTGCCAGCTGGAGCATAAACATTCAAATGAGCATTCATTTCTTTAAGTAAAGTCAATGCATTATTTAATCCAACTATTTCTAATATATGTAATACATCGGAAGGTTTTTCATCCGGAAATAGTCTTAATAATAATTCAATGTCAGGCAAAATATTACCGTCACTGAAAAAATAAGAAGATAAAAAAATATAAAAAAATAAAAAAATAGGAAAAATAGAGACAATCGCAAAAGTGAAAGGGTAGAAGTGTAAATGAATAAGAAGACAAAGATTCACCTCCATTCAAATACGTAGCAAGACATTTTGTGAAACAAACAAAAATGAGGACTAACCCAGCCTGAACAACTTTTCCTCTCATTTTCTTTTTATATCCAAGATCAGTATCATCCCGTATCGTTCTCCAGAAAAATTCATCGTTTACGGATGGCAAAGAATCCGACAAATTAAGTATTCGAATTAAATCACTAGTCTGACATCCAACATTACGGAAACTCTTCTTAGATATCTGAAACTTATAGAAAAATAAAACATTATCGTCAGTAAAAATAATGAAACAAGTCAAAATAAATGCGCTCTGTTAGCTCTGAAATAATGAAGTTTTTATACATTCATATGAAGTTTCTATTCTCAGAAAAACTATTCTCAGAGCAATTTTTTTGATCATTTTACTAAATACAACACAACAATTTCGCTTTCATTAAACTGTTGTGTAAAAAATTTGAAAGAAATACTGATCATAATATATTAAATACAGCATAGATTAAATGTCACGTATAGTACATAATTATTACTTTACATATCTACCCCACCCAATATCAAAAAAATTTAAAATTCAGAAAAAGAGTAAAACAGAACCTGAGATGGGATTAAAGAAAACAATTGTTCGGAATTTTTCTTTTGTCAATACCATCTTTTTCCGAGAAAGAATCTGCAGATGAAGTTTTTAGTAAATCCGCTGATTTGTATAATGAACATTCTGAATTAGATGATGGTAGTGGTGCAGCTTCTTCGACTTCTTCTTCCACAGTATTCGCTTTTCGTATATCTTCCGGATATTCTGACATTAAAAACAATAAGATTCAGATACTAAAATATAAATATTAAGACCAATACTTTTAATTTTTTTTACTTTTTTATTACTTTATATAGCTTATATAGTTTATATGAATATATAATGTTTTGGTCAAAATTTGAAAATTTTTCCGTCATATCTAAGAAACTGGATTACATGTATTACAGTCACTGCGAAGATTTTTCATTGTCCTCAACTAAAATTATAATCATGTTTTCTCGTAGTGATTTATTTATTCATTTGTAACTGTTTAGTTCAACTACTTGCAAATCTAAATATAGTACTATATAAAGTATTGTAAACCAAGAAGGGAAAAAATAAGATGAGAAAAGATTTTGTTTCAAATCAAATCGGTATTATATGTTTAATAATTCAATTATCAAACAAAGGTTTAACAAAAAATGCATCGTTTGCTTCATATTTAATAAATATATTAAACTAGACTTACCTCATTTAAATAAATTGAGTTAGCACGATGAAATTAAAATTATTACCTGACACAGACACAGAAAAATCCAACTTCGATAGTAATAAATTAAAAGTATCATCGTTATCACTAATGTCAATCAAAGGTGGAATTACTCTGCAAAAAGTAATTTATATTTGATCATTTAAAACATGGAAAACTTATACTTGCAAAATTCAAGTGTAAAACTAAACCGTACAAAAGTTAGGTAATAAATTTATATAGAAATCCGAAATCCGGTGGTTAGATTTTTGAGTACTAAATTTTTATATTTTCAAATTCTATCTATATTTTCAGAAACTGCTTATTTTTCTGCACTTAGATAGATCAAAGTTCTATTATTTTCAGGCGCGTAAACATCGATGTCATGTCTGTGATGTATAAAAAATTATGCAGTTTGTTGAAATGATTAATAAAGTAGAGAAATTTGATCACCACTTCAAATTAAAATTGTCATATGAAAACTGTAAAATACCTTAGCTGTGTCGGTTTTATTACATCAATTAAATTCACTTTTTCGAAGCATTCAACCATATATGCAATTTTTTCTTCCGGCACAGAGTGTGCATTACGCCTGCAGTTAAAAATCAAGTTTCAATGTCCGGAAAATTCTTCAATAAAATGCTTCTTTTCCGGAAAACAATGGCAATAATGAAAAGATAAATCAAGTATAACCGCTACCTAGCACATTCTTTTACATTTTTTTCCATTCCGTTTCGGGCTCCACGAAATAAATTTCATATAAATTCTTCACTGCCTGGAAACATTGTCAAAATGTTTTGAAATGTAATCATAGTTCATTACTTTAATCGTACTATCAAATTTCTTCATTTATCGTTTCATATCTGACCATTATAATCGAAGAATTTCTCCCAAAATCTCTAGGAAGAAAAGAAAGTTTCAAAATATCCTGAATAGTAATACTTTAATTTCCGACCGGACTTCACTTACTTTCCTTCTTTATTACTTCGTTTCTCGTCTTACCACTACTAAATATTTTCCTTTTTTATTAATTAAATACTATTTTTAATTCATGATGTTTTTCTTTCGCTTTTCTTTTTATTTTGAAGAAATAATAGTACAAAAAAATTTTAATCAAAAACTAACAAGAGTAATATAAGGTTTCATGTGGGCCACAAATATATTTGTATTGTCGATGATTATTGGCTTTATTCCATGCCGCATTGCATCTTTTGCTGAAAAAAATTAGGCAATAGTTATTCATATGAAGTTAAAATTCAACGAATGGGTTTTTTTTTTTTTCGAATTCTTTCAAAATTTCCACCGGTATTTCTTTATATTTTAAAGCTTGAAAATTTATCTCCAAACTTTCTTGTTGTAATCATAATTTGGCCAATTATTGTTTAATTCCATTTCCTATTTCGACTTCGCTTTTCTATTGAAAACTTCATCAAAAGTCATTCTAATTCTAATGAAGAGAAATTTGCTGACGTTCTCATTCGCTGGATAACAGATGCAAAGAAAAAGATTTTATCATTATCATATCCAGCAATTTCCACATTTTATTATTTGCAATTTTTTTTTTGTTTTACACATCCGTACAGAAGTTACTAATTATTTTTCATATATGCATATTTCAATATGCTTTTAGAATAATTTACAGTCTTTATTTGATAACATCATTGTTCTTATTTCTAATATTGTAATATATACAGATCAATTAACTTAATCAATCATTTAATTAAAAATAAAAGTGCGCATTAAAGTATATGGTTATAATTCTCCACATTGCGTATACCTTCGTTCCAATTTTTCTGATGATATTCGTCCAATTTTGTAGGATCAAATTGGTACACACCACTTTGCATAAAATATTTGTCGGTATTAAAAACTGCACCATTAGTTCCGGATACTAAGTTGCTGCAAAGAAAAAAACCATCTTAAACTATACAAATTACTTCATTTCAAAATAACGCTATACAAAGTGCTAGCCTAAATCAGCATGTATAAAATGAATAATTCTATTTGGCTATTAGTTTAGTTAATTAATTTGATAGAGAGAATGAACTAATTCCATTTAGTGCGAATCAAATAAATTCACTAGTCTATTTTTATGCATAGCATGAACTGCGTGTATTTGGAGTGAACTAATTTATACTTTGAAATAACTAATTATAGTTTACAATCATGTAACAAATAATAATGATCTACATCTAATATCATGTGAAAATCAAACAATTAATCTACATCTAGCAACGAAGAAGAAACTAATCTATACTTGGCATCAGAGAAACTATCTATAGTTTCAAATAAAGTAGATAAATAAAATTTGCCACCTAGCTAAATAAGATTTGCCAGATCCTGGGATACCACGCATTATTACCATAATATAATGGCCATTTCGGATACATTTCCGTATATCTTCCAAGCTGCTTGTCGGTTCCCAGCATTGTTCGTGAATTTTGGAGTAACCATTTTTAGACATAGGTGCGTCTTTTAAAATTAACGATAGTGATAATAAACCTAAAAACACAAGTAAAAACGCAATATGGTTGCCCTGAAACGTGAAACAACATAAACTAATAACTCTTACACATCCACGTGACTAACTAACAACTGTTATTTAAACCATTATCATTATCATACACGTTATGTCACAATGTCGATGCGTTGCATCACTTCATTATTGGCATTAGTGATTCCTCGATAGGTACTTGATAATAGTTCGTGAAATCTTGGAGTAAGATAATAATCTTGTAATAATTTTGCGAGATTTATATGTTAGTCATGATGCAAAAATGACAAAAGTTAAATGTAGAATTCGGATGGAAAGACTTTCCATAAATCTAAAATGATAATTACTATTAATAGGCATCAGGATTCTGCCTATTAAAATCTTAACGAATGAATAATGGTGGGCTTTACAAGGAATCATATGTATTGTTTATGACTTTTTGTAATCTTGTACATATTGACTATATGCTGCATCATGATAACGTATGGATTCATGTAATATATGGTTTTACGAGCATGTATAACGATTATTTGTGTTGAAGATAATGTCTCTTTGAAGAGAACGTTGTAAGAGTTAATTGGAAAATATCGATAATTTTAAAAATAAATTTTTAGAACTTAATTATACTAACCTGGAATTAGTTACTGACACATTTGCATAACTTAACAATGAATTTTATTGGCGACATGGAGAATCTTCCGCCTCCAAATAATGTCGAAAATACATATATGCGAAGGTTATTTATGTAATTGATTAGCTTAAAAATTGATTAATTCTTTACACAATTACTTATTTTTGCTTAATTAATAAAACCTTCAATACGTTCCATTTATTCGGAGAAGAGCAGTATTAAATCTTTTTACTTTTATGGGAAAAAACTGTCGTTGTCATATTGGTAAAACAGAATAATGCAGTGATGATAAAATTGTCATTCGATTTTAAATGAAATAATTACATGTCTTGACTAATCCTGCATTTATTATATTTTTTCAATTAAATCAGAATACTGTAGTGTACAGGTTCTACCTCCAGAAACATTCTGAACTGGAGTTTGAAATGCAAAGTTTACGAGAGTTAAAACATCCGGAATATTCTAATGCAATACAAATGCTTGAAGAGCAATTTCGAACTGAGCTGGAATCAGAAGAAATCGCCGATCAGGTTATGCTTATCCTGTTCATAATTTTTGTTTCTAATTCAGATTTTTTTGATAATTATTTTCAACTTATTGAATAATTTCATTAATAATTATTTTGGTTTGAGGAAGACTTACTAATGATTATTTTGATTATGAGGAATTCTACGATTCGCGGTTTTTTGCGATATTTTAGGATTTTTTTGAAATGCATTGATTTTGGAAGTGAATTTCGAATTTTAGAATTTAAATGGATGTACTTAGTAACAGCCATATAGGTGTGATCACAATTATGAATTGCTACTTTAGAGTCTTGCGATTTTTTGTTTGAACTGTTTAGTATTACTTACCTTTTATAGCCTTAATTTAGTGAGAAGAATGGTTTACATCAAATAATATTTTGCATCTTTGTTTGTGAATGAATTCTTCAATTTTCTTGAAAGATATTTTTGCAGTTAAACATATATTAAAAAGTTTCTTATATGTACACTATTCTTATTCATTTCATTAGAAAAAAAGCATATTTAAATATACATTTTTAATAATGTTGATATTTCTAGCTCGAGAGAGAACGCATCGAGGAACAGTATGAACGAGAAAAAGAAGCAGCAGAAAGAGAACTTGAGGAACGGTTAACAGAACTTATGGAAGCCATGATTCAGGAATGTGAAGAACAGAAAAAAAGATCGATCATGAATTTCATAATTCTGATATTTCTAGTGCACCAGCAAACGATTTTCCCAGCAAAAAAGTCTTCGGAGGTACTGCTCTTCTATGTATTGATAGATAATCTGGAGAAAGAAAATAGAATGAAACATTGAAATTTTTGTATTTTTTACTAACTTTGTTAAGTCAATTATGTAATATTTAATTAGATAAAATTGCTTTTTCTGTTTGCTTATCCATTCTTATTAACCAATTTAACTGATTCGTTTATTTTTCTGGGAAACATTATTTTTAAAATGTTGTTCTAGAAGGAATTAGAAACGTTAAGCAAAAAGTTTTAAACTAAAAAAATTCTCAGACTATAAATTAATTCTAGATCTTTAATAATTTTTTTAAGATTTTACTGAGCCATTTTAATGTTTTGAATGGTCTTTAAAATAGTTTTTAGGCGGCCTAATGAACCGACGCCATACAGTGAGAAGCACATGCATGCCAAAACACGTCCGAACATTCCGGATACCCTTACGGATCAAGAGATTCAAGAAGATCTGTTACTGTTGGAAGAAGCTGAATCGAAAAACACATAGCACTACCGACGTGTTATTTCTACCGGCGTGTCAGAAATGCCTAATCTTTCAGGGAATTGTCTAAATAGAACTGATCCAGAATTTTTGTGTGTATAGCAGTGCAAAGAGATCAGTAGTTTCCGTCATTTATAGAAGTTTCTAATCATGTGCTGGGATAATTGGAATCTTTCAGAGACAAATATTTTGTGATATTGAAAACTTAGTGATTGGCATTATAAAAAGTAATCTTTTATTGATTGTTATATGCTCTGGAAAGTTCTAGTGATTTTTTTTTGCCTCATTTGTCTTAAAAATTGAGATGCCATTTTAAAAAAGAAAAAAATCCGAAAGGAAGAGATTATTTAGCCTGAATAATCTCAAAATTTGTTTAAATCCTTCATTGCTTATTCAATTATTTGATCTTCTATATTACATCTTTTCGATCTCAGTGAAGTAAGTCTTCTGCTTAAAATTTTTAGTTTTGCTATCATTCATTTTTATCATCTAGTTAACTTCCTAACGCAAGATTTAATGATTGTTCTGTAAAAATTTTTACTCTTTCAACATAATGTTTTCGATCACGATTTCCCAAGACTTTGCAATCTCATTTGAAATTGTTGTGTAATGTCGAATCCGTAATTATATACCTTTTACATCTTTCCGATCCAATATTACAAGATTCATTTATACTTTTCTTATTGTATACATCATTTAAAAATTTCATCTCATCGCCATGTTTCTGTGAATGCATTTTTCGTCTTATTTTGATTGGAACGCTACTGATCTCCTCATTATAAAAAGCAAATCAAAAAAATATACGCTCTAGCCCATAAAAAACAAATCAAAAAAATATACGCTCTAGCCCAGATGACATACGAATCTTTCACCACGTCAATTGAATCATTAAATAAGTGGCCAATTGTTGTCAAAATTGAAGGACTATGGGAAGAGAATGCCAGAATCTGTAATATAGAACGTTTTTGCTATGATTTATTGGTATAATAATTTATGGGAAGTAAACTAATCATGTTCGTTACCAAGGTGATTTTGCTATTTTTCTAGAATTTTTTCAAAAAATTCCCAAAATTTTTATTTTTCATGTGACATTGTCTTTGCTTATTCTATAAAAGTATGCCTTTACCTGCAACTTATCTCATTATAACAATTTTGAAATTTAAAAATCAGCAAATTTGGAGTGAAATTTTAATTTAAATGTAATGTATTTGTAAACGCTAGAATTTTTATTTCACTATTCTATTAGCTTCGTTACTATTTGAAACAAAGAAAAATATTATTTTACTTTAAAGACATACACCTGAGCAGTAATAAATAATCTCTTTTTAATTGCTATGTACTTAATAATTTTTAAGGTGCACAGGATCAAGATTAACATTAATTTTTATTATTTTGCTCTACGCATTAAGAACAACATCGAAACACAGTTTCAAAATTCTTATGGAAGAGATATCTGTTGGACTAGAATCCTAAATATTATATTAAAAACTATTCTACGATTGCGTCCGGAAATTAGTATCAAGGATTAATTTCAAAATCGTGATTTTTATATCATCGGTCAAGGACATACAGGTATCTATGGACCAACATTAATCGACGTACTTCTAAAACGAATTCAGGTTGCTTTTTTTTATGGTCATACAAATAGATGATTAGCAAATGTGACGAGCAATACAAAAATTTATGTTGCTTAATTTTTGTGAAATAAACAACGCAATTTCTCGAAGCTTCGAAACAACTTGGAAAGAGTTAGTTACATTTCTAAACTGCAAATAAACATTGCAGTATAGAGACTTTATTTCATCTTAACTCGATTTCATTCATCGGACTTCTTTTTATCTGTTCAATGTCAAGTGTTACTGTAATTTATCATAGCAACATATTAATTTTATAAAAAACAATCTATCACACAATATTTATAAAGTCTAATTAGCCAAGAAGATACTTGCAAATAACATAGAGATATAAAATTCATGAAAGTATATTCAGATAGTTGAAAATGACTTTTCTGGCAAATATGCATGTTTTAGCAAAATGGGAATTTATACGGTATTAAACTGACTGGCTTAGCTATTGGAAATGGTGCTTATAACGAAGCTATTGGAAATGGTGCTTATAACGAAGTTGATCGAAGGAATTCTATTCTTAGCTTGAGTTATTACATAGGAATGCTCGATAAAGAATGAAAAATTATGAACGAGAGACTTGTGAAATTTATCAAATTGAAATAAAATATTAATTTCAAATTTTTCGAATTTTTAATTTTTTATATCCAAAATTGCAACATTCGTTGTAACAGTGACAAAGAAAATACAGAATATCTATTGTCTTCAGGAAAACTGAGAGCTTCTAGCTTCATTATATTTATCCCATGCTCGAGAAAAATGCTATCAATTTAATTCCATTTAAATAATTGCTGCAAACTGGAACGACTTATCCATTGAATTTGGACGATCAAAATTTTATTTCGATTATCAAAATTCAAACTTTTCAGTTTCGTAATTGATTTTATGATTGTTCAAATTTTATGAATTTCGCGGCAATTTCATATATAATATTTTTGATGTATATTTTATAGAACATTTTTTGAAAGAATAAAATGCAGCGATATTCTCATTAGATTTAGTTATTATTTTTATGAAATAAACTTAATTTCATCAATTAACATATCTTTGTAATAAAAGAAAATGGATCGATTTCAGCGGTAGTTTGATATGAAATTTTAGATATAAAAGTATATATTCAAAAAAGAAAAATACAAAATAAATAAAAGAAAATTTAACATAGAAATTATGTAAATATACAGTAGGAAAAAATATATTACTAAAATATCGGAAAAAAGTAATTAATTTCTATGGATTACAAAACTTTTCCTAACATTGAAGATAGAAAAAGCACGCGTTGGTTCTATTCCATCCAATCCATTTCATAAAGGATTCAACTCACATAGATACATAGGTGATAATTTGTTTACTAAATAGTGTCTATCACTAATCAGTAACATACTATCTAGATGCCATTTGCGGGGCAGAATTTATGGAAAGAGTAATCATCTGAGATGAATGAAAAAGAAAAAAGACCATCTACACATACATGGGATAAATTAATGATATATCATTTCATATTAAAAGGGCGAAAGCGATCGGAAGAAAGGGAATCCATTTCCCCTACATTTAGCTACATTTGTTGATAAGCATAGGGAAGCAAACAGCGCACAATGGCGCTGTTTGTAAGCAACGACAATCGATAATATTTAGCAAATTAAATTTGGCATCAACTAAATATTATGAAAAGCAATTTCATAAATCTGAGTACCAATTATGGATCATACAATTTTCCAGGTTTCATAATAACATTCCTTTATTTTAGATGATGAATCATGCAAGAAATAATTTGATTGTTTAAATATGCCTATATTATAAATTATTTTGTTTCTCTGACATTTTTATTTCTTAACTTTTTAATTCCATAATCATTGCATTCTGCAAAATTCAAAATTCATATATGTTAATATGCGTGAGAACTTTCAATCGTTGTTATGAAACCATTTTTGATTGCTTGCAAAAGGATAGATTACTGTATTGCAGTTAATTTGATCAGATAAGTTAATGCGATTCATGCAATCCTTTAGTTCGATTCATGCTATGGAGCTCGAACTAATTGAGTTCTATTCAATTAATTAATAACTACTGTTCAAAAATCAAGTTTTTACTAGTTCATTTTCCTTATAAATTGATTGAAGCAATATTCAATTTTAAATTCTTAATATTTGCAAGAAAAAAGAGCGAACATTGTTAATCTCACCAAATCTCAATAAACATTAATATTATACTGTATACTTTATAAAAAATTTGTTCATGCATATAAATTTTGCAAAAAAAAAAAAGAAACACTGATGAGCAGATATTTATGCCAACTGTGTTTTTTATTGAAACAAGAAATTATAGTTTTTGAAATTTTTTTTCAAATACATTTTCCAGCATTTTTGCAACTTTTAAATTTTTATTTGTTTAATGTTTCATTTGTTTTTATTCAACTAAGTTTTTAAATATGTAAAATCAGTTGATAAGATCTTATGAATAATTTTTTAATCATTTTCATAGTTTATCCTTTAACGTTTCATATATCTAACTCCTTATAATCAACATTGATATGAAATTTGGTCTAACATCGGTAATGTGTCATCCTATTGACAACAATATTGATTTCTGATTCGTTGTTAGGTTAGGATATGCTGTAAGTTAGGCAAATATCAACATAATTCTATACGCTGACTTAATTTAAACATTTATTTGAAGAAAATTTAAAAATAAACCTTGAAAGAGCAATTGAACTTCTGAATGTCCTATTTTGAAGGTTGCTACGTCATTAAATTTTGAATTTACAATTGCAGTTTTTACATCACTTAATATCGAATAAAATTGCAATCAATGAAGTATTATAACAGATTAAAGGAGAAATTTATGTCTACAGCGGTGAATGGAACTATACGTTGAATTTGATGAAGAATTATGTTTTTTCGTAAGAATAAATGACACTTCTGAAATGTAACTCAGTTGTAATACGTGAAATCACGCTGGAGTTTTTATTTTGTTGATAAATATCGATTGATACATGATGAAACTGAGAAAATGATTTTATACTTTGTATGATGAAAATAGGTTGATATTTCAAAGGATAGGGAATAAAAGAGGGAAATCTCCAAAACCAAAGTCGTTTGAGTATTGCAAACAGATCATTAAACTGAACTTAAATTCGATTGAAGATTTTCAACTATTTTATTTTTCTTATTTAATTTGACAATTTAGGCTCGAAACTACCAGATATCTTAATTTTGTTTTTAATGACTTTGTTGAGCTAAAAAAATTTCAAAATATAGGCTGACAAAAAAAAATTATATGATTTGATTGATCTCTTAAATTATATGATTCAGTCTATTCTGATCGAAATTATTCAAAAATTTGCAACATGTCTTTGTAAATTATCAAATTTACAAATCATTCATTTTGAAGAGAAAGAAATTAGGAACTTATTGATTACCAAATAAAATTATTATAATTTATTAAATCAAAAATAAATTTCTATTATTAATTATAAATTTCAAGATATTAATTAATATCTTCAATATGTAAAGGAAAGAATATGACATTTCATGCTTTTCATATGATAAAATTCATTTTAAAAGTTGGATAAATTTCAGAAATAACACACATTTCGATAAATCGATATACAAAAATAATTAATTATTCTAATGGACCTTTATTCATATTATTTCACAAATTTATTTTATTATCATTGTTTTCATCAATTTTCAATATCGAATTTAACTGCAATATGAAATAATTCTTTATCAGTAAATCTCATGACTATCATAAAGTTTATAATTTTAAAATTAGTTCATAGTTATAAATTTTGAAATTTCTATTAGTATTTTGGCGACTTTTTTTTATCCTGTCGGAATTGATTGTAACCACATATGTTCAAAGTGTAAAACAATTGAACAAGAACTCTCAGGGCAGGTGAAATTCTACTAATGTTGGAAACGATTTAATCAAGATAAAATCGAGACAAAAGTAAAAGTTGATGAAGAATAATCAATTACAATGGAATAGCTTTACTAATATATTTCTTAATATTTTTTCCTGGCAACAAAATATCTACGAAAAGTTTGCTTATCAAATATTTTCAGTAATCATAAAATTAAATGATTCAATTTTTCATAAAAGGACATCTTGAAATTGTTTTGAACGATAATATGTTGTATACGGTAAGAAAAAATGTTTTTTCAACCTTTTTTCTTTCATTTTGTGCTTTTTAAATCAAATTTTTCCGATTAAAATAAACTTCAAAACATTATTAGAATGCTGTAATCTAAAAATTTAGCTTTTTAGCCTATATGATTAAATAAAAATATTTAACAAACAATACTGAATTGTTCGTTGCTTACTGTAGAAGAAAAACATTGAGAAAATAAAAGAGCAATTAAATATTAAGTTTTAAAAAAATTTTGGTTAATAAAAGGTATAGGTCTCTTGATATTTTGCGCTATTTACTAACTCATAAATTACGAGTATAAAAATGAAATCAAACAGTTATCCTTAGTATCAATTATCAAATAAGAAAGATGACTGCTGATATCTCTTTAATGTCCGCTTTTAATATTATTCTTATGTAATGCTTCTACTGGAGATTATGTTGTAGAAATATGTGTTGTATTTTTAAATTTAACTATTTTGATTAGAGGATACAATTATCATAAATTTTTCAGTTGAATTACTTTAGTTAATAAAAAGGTGAAAATTATTATGCAATTGAAGAAGACGAATATCACTGACCTTGATATCTTATAGTAATCGAAAATGTTTTACTTCTTATTAAAGAAGCTGTTGATTATAGAAATAAACTGTAGCAAATTTCAGTATATTTTTTTGCATTCTTGTGGAATATTCAAGAGCTTTATAAGAGTTGCTTATAATGATTAATTATGCAGTGTTTGATGGACAAAAATTAAAAAAATATATATTGTCCTTTTGTTAGCACCTATTTTTCGTTTATTTCTGAACATATTTTTTTGAGAGAGAGATAAGAAAATCATTTTTGGCTAATTTTTCGATGCTAAAAATCGAAAAACACCAACTTGTTGACATTCTTATCAAAGTTATTTTCAAAAATTTAATTTCAGCTTTTTTACTTGCTATCCTTATCCTAAACTTTACCATCCTAAAGCAAACGAAAAAAGAATTCACTGATAAAAAAATACTATATATTTGAGTATAAGTGTAACTGCTTATTATCGATATGATTAGGACACATCTCTGGCTGCTCCTCTTCAAATTTTTTGCAGCGCTATCTTTTGTTGCGACTTTGATTCAAGATGATGCAGAAATTGATCGAATCATCAATCTGCCTGGACTAACATTTGTACCGAATTTTACACAATATTCCGGATTCCTGCCGACAAAAACAAGAAATTTCTTGCATTATTGGTATGATTATTTGTAATTTGAAAATTGTTTACGAACAAGATGATGCAAATAGTTTGATTTATTAAGAAGCTATTATTGTAAAATGATATATAAATAAATCAAAACTCTTTTTTTTCAGGCTGATAGAATCCCAAAATAATCCATCAACTGATCCATTAGTTTTATGGTTCAACGGTGCATCGGGATGTAATTCATTAGATGGTTTACTTGCCCAAATTGGTCCATTCCGTGTTGATCAAGATGGAGAAACTTTATTTGAAAATATTTACAGTTGGAATAAGGTTACTTATTTTCATTAATATATTTTCTTTCTTTCAAATTTTCTTCATCATCATTTTCAGCAGAAATTTTTTTAGAAGACATAAAATATAATTTTGAAGCCATTTAAAGAAACGACTAAGCACTTTGACTTTAAAAAATATATTTGGACATGGTCAACACCTTGACTTTGCTTAGTTGGCATTCTAAATTATAAAAAAAAATTGTTCTATGAAACGACTCTATTAAAAAAACAATGAGAGATTAATATTTGAAATAACAAATAAAAAATCGATATCTTAATGGTATAGCAAAAATCCTGTCGAAGCACAGAGCAGAATCTACAATCACCTACTAAAATAAAGAGAATACCACCGATAGCAACTGAATTAAATGCGGAGTTAGTATTGAGTTGTGATGTTGCAAATGAAGGAACTATAGATGATAAACTATAGATAATGTTTTTGGTCGCTCATGATTTTTTGATATATGCAATTCCATTTTCTGATAAAAAAATTTATAAAGAAAAAACTTAAAGTCTACGACAGAGATGTCATGAAAAGTTTTATCTTGTAATGTTGAAGAACTGAAAACTTGTATGAAGATTTGTTGTGTAACGAAGTTTTAATATAAGGATTTTATTCGTCTAAACTACGTTGAAGAATATCAATAAAACAATCAATAGCTTAGCGTTTCCTACAATGGCAAGAAAATTGCCTGAGGTTTATTGATATTGGAATTACAGAATTGAATTTGGTAGAGCGGTAATAGACTATATAAGAGACAAAGTCGTAAAATTTAAAAAGAAATGTGAAAATTTGTACGAAAATATGAATATATATATATATATGGATGTGACCTTTCAACCGATAATTTCCTTAATAATTTAAAAATGCATTAAACAGCGCTTCATGATCTGACAGAATGAGAGATAAAAATCTAATTGATTGCAACGTTTTAAATAACATTCTTTAAAAATTATAAGATTAACCTTTAATAAGATGAATTTTTGTTAGATAACATAAAATCCTTTCATATACAAAAATCGCTTGATCACATTGAAATATTTAATAATACAAATATTTTGATTATTTACAAAATATTTATATCATAAATATTTCGACTGTTCTGACAGGTACGGTATAAGATGTATGATAGAGACACAATGTTTATCTTTTTTATAAAACTGATTGAATTTAAGGTTGCTAATATAATATTTCTGGATTCTCCATATGGTGTCGGTTATTCGTATAGAAATACTTCCGTACCTTCGGATTTTCTATGGAACGATGATCAGGTATATTTAATTTTAAATTTTATAAATTTTTCTTAAACTTCTTACAGTTTTTGATTCGCTAATTCGTTAACTCATATTTTATCTTCTCATTTTTGATTATGTTTTTTTCAAAATCATTTGACAATTTTTGTTGCAAAAAATCCTTATTGTTTGACAAAAATCATAGCTAATTAAGAAACATAAACAAAAGATAATATGCAAGTGATAATGATCAGCAAATTGTTACACATTTTAATCATTCATAGATGTATTATCAAATTTAAAAAAAGTGGTTCAATTAGAAATAGCAATCGATGTGAGATATGTCGATCTGATTGAGAAATAAGAATTTTTTATTTAACAGACGACAAGAAAAAAATTGGATAATTTATTACTGTTTATACCTTTTTTGATAATTAATTTAATCGTTTTTTTTAGTAATTCTTGAAAAAGTTTCTTTTTTTTATAATTTAATATTTATAAAATAATCTGACAGAAATAGACGAGAAATATATAAAGTAAATCGTTAATACAGCCTTGTCAATTAATTTAGTATTATCAATTAGAACTGCGTGTTAGTAATTGACTAATATACAGAAATAAATATCTGTTCAAATTCTATAATTCTATACGAAATGATTCATTTCATTTGAAAAAGTTACAAACGAATTAAGTGAAAATAAAAAAAAATAGTGTTACTTCAGTTTCAACAGTTATTGTCAAATTGTTCTTAACATCCGAAGCGTTCTTCATTTTAGCTATTTTTAGTTTTAATTTTATAATAAATCACTATTAGATAAATATATTATTCAATAAATAAACTTCAACATTTAATTTGTTAAATTTATTGACCTACTTCTACATATGATATCAAAGAATGTTATCATCATATCAATGCAAGCAATAAATTTAACTACAATTTTGTTGTAAATATAAGTTAGTGAAATTCGATTTTAAATTATTCGTTTTCCTTTAGGATATTTTATTCAATAACAAACAAATATAACAAACGATCTCTTTTTTCTCAAGAAATTATCCTGCACTCAGTAGTGGTAGATCGCTGATATAAGTTGAGAAGCAATATTGACAGCGGAAAATATACAGATGTTGATGACTTCTTCTGAAGTTCAAGCTTCAACAAGTGAACTCATACTGAATTCATGACGTGAAAAAAAGAATTAGACTTTGCAACAAACTTAGAAGTAAATCAACAAGATCCATCAAAATTGGCTGACATGATTGAATGAGTTTTATTTACTTCAGTGTTATTTCAGTTTCAACAATTATTGTCAAATTGTTCTTAACATTCGAAGCGTTTTTCATTTTAGCTATTTTTAATTTTAATTTTATAGTAAATCATTATCACTTCATTTTTTTGCCATACATTTAGTTTTGGGATTTTTTTTATCATAACGATATATATGCGATCCATTCTTTGATTTTTTACTTCACCAGCGACTTAGCTGCTATCTTTTTCTTTTTACCTATAAGGAAAAAAATTGATTGAAGTCATCATTCTTCAGGAAAAACGAAGAATTCTGAATTATCAGATTAATTGCATTTTTATATAGTATTATATATTCAAACATTGAATACATTTTAAATATTAAATGAAGCATCATCTCTCTACGATGAATAATATTCCTTTTAGATTGCTGACGACAATGCAGATGCGTTAGAACAGTTTTTCAGCGATTCAAAGAATATCAAAATCGTGATTTCTACATCACCGGTCAAGGATATGCGGGTATCTATGGACCAACATTAATCGACGTACTTTTAAAACGAATTCAGGTTGCTTTTTTATGGTCATACAAATAGATGATTAGCAAATGTGACGAGCAATACAAAAATTTATGTTGCTTAATTTTTGTGAAATAAACAACGCAATTTCTCGAAGCTTCGAAACAACTTGGAAAGAGTTAGTTATATGCATTTTCTAAACTGCAAATAAACATTGCAGTATAGAGACTTTATTTCATCTTAACTCGATTTCATTCATCGGACTTCTTTTTATCTGTTCAATGTCAAGTGTTACTGTAATTTATCGTAGCAACATATTAATTTTATAAAAAGAATCTATCACACAATATTTATAAAGTCTAATTAGCCAAGAAAATACTTGTAAATAACATAGAGATATAAAATTCATGAAAGTATATTCAGATAATTGAAAATGACTTTTCTGACAAATATGCATGTTTTAGCAAAATGGGAATCTATACGGTATTAAACTGACTGGCTTAGCTATTGGAAATGGTGCTTATAACGAAGTTGATCGAAGGAATTCTATTCTTAGCTTGAGTTATTATACAGGAATGCTCGATAAGGAGTGAGATTTTTTTCTGATCGAGAATTTTCGTGATATGCAAGAATTTAGTTTCTTCTTGCTGATGTGGAAAAGAAGAATATTAAAGTTTGATTCTTGAATATTTGTGCATAATAAAAGGTAGTTTCAATTAGAAAAAAATTTCTAAGAAAAACTATAGAAATTAAAATAATTTTTCGAGCTTATTAGAGCAATCAATTTATTCCTTCTTTCTTTTCAGAATATTTGAGAATCTTACGAACTGTTGCTCAACGGCTGTTCCTGGACCTTTAATATACTGTAACTTTTCACAATATATAAATTGGACTACAAATAAACCTATTGATGACAGCGAATGTGCAACGAAAGTTGTGCAATATGCATTCAATGATCAGTTGTAAGTTTTGCTTTATTATGTAAATGAATTCAATTGTCGCTTCATCATCGGTTCAAATTAATTTTCTTTTTCGATAATACGGTCGATGAATATCATTGTATAAATATGAATCTTTGTAATAGTTTGCTTAACTTCTCTACTTTTCTACAATTGAAGATATTAAAGCGCTTGTGAAACAACCGTCCACATTTATTTTTCACTTATTACAATCGAAGTTTTATGCAAATAGCATTTAAGTGATAAATGTTAGATATATTTTAAGCAAAAATTTTATCAAAATCAATTTTCTTTAGTGATATCTTATGCATGCATTCTGAGATTTCAAGAATTTTTTAGAATCAATTCCTTCAATAATTATCAAAATTGTTACATGGAAACAGTAGCTCAGATGATATTATATCATTGAATACAACATATTATGGAAAACAACCGGAGGAAATCAAATGTGCTACTTTTATAGATCAAAGTGTACGTGTTTTTCGTTTATGCTTAAATTACAAGAAGAATTATGAACAGAATTCTTTATCATTTATTGGATAACATTATACGCTTAAGTTATCAAATGAATAATCTATCTTAAACTCTTAGATGAAACTTCACTAAATTTTTTATTTCACTGCTTTGAAAAAAAAAGATATTATGAAATTATATTGTCATATGTGGAATGTAGAAGATTAGCAATGAAATATTTTCAAAAATACAATTAGGCGAAGAATGCATAATCACTGTATTGATAAGATAGATCAGGATTTATCAATCATCTTTTAGTCTCGCATAAACATAGAATCAACTGATGCACAGCATGGTTTCCCATGCTGGATAAGAAGAGCAGTAAGAAAATATTTGAATTTACCAGATGTTCGAAAAGCACTACATATTCCTGATAATCTTCCACCATGGTCGATGTGCAGGTTAATAGTATTATATTTCATCATGTATAATTTTTAAAACTTATTGCAAAAGATTTTTTATATTTCAATTTGGGGTCGAGAATACCGATATCAGCAAATTATTTCTTTAATAATATTATATCAATTTGTTTTCTGGGAAAAATATTTTCCGTATGGAAACGATCTCAAAAATTGATAATGGTATCAAATAGTAAATTAGATTGATCGGTTTGCAATAGAGTTGGAAAAAGTATGATATAATAATATGAAATGAGATATTCTATTTTGATTTATAAAATTATAATATATTTTAGTAAGACAGTTTTATCTAATTATACTCGACAATACTTAGATATAATGCCCGTCTTCGAATCGATTATTCATTCATTACAAAGTTTGCTTATTTACACTTTTTATATTAAATTTAAGAAATAAAATTATTGTCAAAAGTTTATTAAAAAGAATAGTACAAAAACTTAAATAAAAAAATTAAAATATTTAATTATTTATTTTCGAAGCAATTTAATCTATCAATTTTGTTTGTTATTGTATAAATAACTATTTGATAAAAATAATCAATTTTAGTTCATTAAGTTATGAACACTTTTGTTTAAGCGATTTTCACTTCGAATATTATTATTGTTTCAACTATTATTAGTAATTTTATATTTTTGATTTCCTCATTATAAGAATATCATTTTTACAGTTCAATTACACGATACTCTGCGAATATTGATTTATAATGGTGATGCTGATATACAGTACAATTTTCTGAGTAATGAATGGTTTGTAACGAGACTTACCGAAGGTTATCAGGAATCAGAGCGTGAACAATGGACTTTCCAAGAAGACTCGCAATTTCAGAAACAATTAGCTGGTTATTATCAGCAATTCTCTATGATCAATTTTATAACAATCGATTTCCTCACTATAAAAGCTAATATTTTTGATGTTTCATTGAATGAACAGAAATTATGATGAAATGGTTTTATCATATTATTTAGTTGTATAGTTAGTTATCATGACGGTAAGGAAAGGTTATCAGGAATCAGAGCATGAATAATTTTCATTTGGAAACTCTTCCTTCAAATTCAATTAAGTTTATGGTTCTATCACAGAGTAATGAAATCGAAATTGGAGATTAACAAAACCTGAAATTAATAGTAGAAGTTAGTACGGAATATTCCTCAAAATTTCAATTAATTCAATAAAGGCATACTGTAATCTTTTGGTTGTAACTAATTGCGTCAGATCTTAGCAGCCAATAATTGATTAAACCAAAGTTGAAGTTGATTTAAAGTTTAAAGAATAATAAGTTTGGAGAATTATAGTATGTTATGCAGTTGAGACATTTTCAGCAAAGAATTCTGCAGCAAACGATTAATATTCCTGGCGCATGAAGTTTGCAGAAGAGCTTCTAAATATAAATCGCTGTTATTTTTTCAGGGTGCGGGACATTTCGCACCGTTGGACCGCGGTGGACCAACATTACAAATGTTCAGCAATTTTATTGAAAATATTGATTATAATATCAATTTGCGTTGGGATATCAAACCAAAACCAATTCTTCCACAATACAGGATTGCACCGAAGACAATTTGTAATAATTTCTCCCTTAAATAATTAAAGATTTTTAAATGCGTTGCAACTTTTCTCTAACAATAAAAATTTCTATCGAAAATATATTATGAAATTTTAGTTAAAGAAGTCATTAACTCAAACTTAATTAACATAACTTTGATTATCCTTAGAATAAATATAAGAATAACAATATCGTTTACTTTTAATTTATTGAAATGCGTATGATACAAAAAGTTTGTTTGATATAAAACATTTATATATGTCATGAAAGATTAAACTATCGCGTCATAAATCTTTGCTCATGCACGATGTGAATGGAATCAGTCATACATTCGGATTCAATGGATCAACGGATCAAACAAATTTTTGAATTTATATCGAATAGAAAATTTACTGAAATGCTTGCGACGGTTCTGTTTGATGAACAGACTTTCGAATTTTGATAATTAGAAAAGCTTAAGGATTTTAAAGTTTGACATTTTGTGAAATAACTATAACTAGTTTGGATTTTTTCTTTTATTTGTTATAATTTATCTTTGCTGGCCGTTATTTTATCTGTTATCAACATCTTTTTAGCAATTATCATTTTTAAATTAGAAGCTATTTCAAAATTTCGAATTAGTGTTTCAAAATATTCTATCCATTCCAAATTTTAATTAATCTTTTTTAAGATGAATCGTATTAAGATATACTGTTTAACAACATATACGTACAACTTTCAATCATAGTATTAATTATTCATAGAGTTCGGTTATTTCTTTCAGTTTTTTCATGTAATTTCAGTACCACGGCAGTTGACTAATCAAATATTCAATTTACCTGGGTTAACATATACTATCAATTTCAATCAGTATTCAGGATATCTGAATGCAAGCAAAGGAAATTATCTTCATTACTGGTAAAAGTTCTTTTTTTATATTTTAATGCTATTCAAAATATTATTTGAAACTTTCAATAACTTTTCCGACCTCAATATTTTCAGAAATGATTTTATGATTGTAAATAAATTAGGTTGGTGGAATCACAAAACGATCCGAGTATTGATCCGCTTATAATTTGGTTTAATGGTGGTCCCGGATGCAGTTCTCTCATTGGTTTATTCACGGCAAATGGCCCATTTCGACCGAATCTCGATGGGCTCACTTTATTTGAAAACGTATTCTCATGGAATAAGGTAACATTTCTGATATATTACTTCAAACGTTTCAGTTTTGAGAATATAACTTATTTTATTATTTGAATATATAAATTTGTATTATTGATTTTTGTCTGAATTTTTCATGAAATGTTATGGAAATTTTACAAAATAACAATATATTTCTAGTTGGCAAATGTTCTATACATCGAATCACCTCGACAAGTTGGATTTTCATATCAGGATTGGGCGATTAATTCAGACGATACTTTTGACGACAATTTGGTATATTTATTTCTTGTAATTATTAATTTCTAATTAAATTGATTTTCAGTCGAATTTTCCCACAATTTTTTTAGACAATGATTGATGCTTATGAAGCAATCCTTGATTTCTTTACGATATTTCCCACTCTCAAAAAAATGATCTGTATATCTCAGGAGAATCTTATGCTGGTATTTATATTCCAATGCTCACTGCACATATGGTTCAGGAAATCCAGGTGATGTTTTAGTTAATCGAAATTTTAAATCAACTAATCATAATATTTCAGTTAAATCTCTTTGGTATAAGTAAGACCTAAATTAGTAACAGGAAGAGAGGAGATAGATACAATATGTATCATTTTGTACATAATCTGATGCAGAATATTCCTTAAAAAATTTTTATCACTTTATCAAAAATTTGAAAAAAGCGACGTAGCAAGCACATATATCAACGAGGATTTGTTTGGTATCAAGGATTTGGGCAAGAGTATGATGGACAAAAACACGGACTATTGAAGCTATTCATTCAAGCACATTTTCGAAATTAACAATTCATTTGATGCTTAGTGATTATAAAAGGCATCTGTTGATTCTTTATCAGTAATATTATTTACAAGTTTTTTTTTTTCAGAAACAAAATGTAGAACTAAATCTAAAGGGAATGATTATTGGTAATGGTTATTTGAGTGGTATTACTAATGTTAGTTGTTGATTATGTCATATTGATTTATTATTTTATTACTTTTTTATTTTTTCATTTTGTATTTGATTTTTGTGATTTTCCAATAAATTGAGATATTTAGGAAATAAAGTTTGCTGAGTTATCTGAGAGCACTTTTAAATTAATTTCTAATTAGAATTGAAATGAATAGAAGAAGGAATAGTTTAATGAGATAATATGATTCATTCTCTAAAATTTCTGAAAGTAATTAATGTTAGTTTAGATTCGCACTCTCGCTGATTATTTGTATTTCCATGGCTTCTATGGCAAAAAGTATTGCTTTGTTTTTTTGTTGAAAATAACAGTTTAATTTATTTCATATGAATCAATTGATAGTTAAAATCTTTGAAATATTCCTATTCAAACATGTAAAAATCATTTCATGAATAAGTAATTATTCAAAAATTCAAAAAAGTAATTAGGTTAGCTTCAATTTTAACAAAATCTTTTCCTTCTTGTTTTTAAGAATTTGGGATCAACTACAACAATGTTGTCCACAGCAATATGATGATAAGCCAACGACAGAATGTAGATTTGATGACTACATTGATATCACTACCGGTAAAAGTGTGATGCAGAAGCCAGGTGCAAATCAGACGTGTGCAGCATTAGTTACCAGCATTACCTTTGAACGCTTGCTAGAAACGACGTTTGTCTTTTTGGAGTTTTATATGAAATTATCTTCTATTTTGCTTTAAAACTGCAAGACTTCTTATTGCAATTGAGTCATTTTTTCTAATTACAAAAGTTTTAAAAGATTAATAATTTTACATAAATGTGTACTCTTGAATTTTACTTATAATTTATAACATAAACAAAATTTATTCGTACGTGAAAATCTTCTGGACATCATTTAATATCATTCAATAGCTTCAATTTAGCGTAAATATCTTATTTTCAGAAGCAACATATACAATTTGCATCAAGATTGTTACCGTCAAATGGATTCATTATTCTTCATGCATAGTCATCATCAACAACAACATTTGCTACGCAGAAGATCGGCTTCTTTAAGCAAGGAATTTCGGAATCTACAATTACAAGACGCTAAAATTGACAATGCAGACAAAGATGCACGAATTTATTATAATGCTTTTGCAAAAATAAAACTTTCAACATTAATCAGCTTGTCATCTTTTCTAATTACTAAACCTATCGTGCTTAATAGAGAAATTTATTGAGAATTTGAAACTTCTCATCCTTATTGTTTCTTTATAGCCACAAACTATTTATACATATTCAACTGACGCACTTGATGGTTTTCCGTGTAATATGTATGTTGGCACTACCGAATATCTCAACCAGGCTTATGTCCGCAATGCTCTTCATATACCAAAAGATGTTCCACCATTTCAACTTTGCAGGTAAACTTTACGTCATCTTACATTGAAGTTATGATAATATAATAAATAGGAAAGAAAAAAAAATAAAGAACTAACACTAACTACTATTTCCTAAAAAAAAAACTACTTATAAATTGAATATATTTTTGCAGTCTAAATATTACTTATAAGAGCCTGTACAATGATACAACTCAATTTTTCCAACAATTATTCGATAGTAATTATCCATTACGCACGCTTATTTACAACGGTGATCTGGATGCTGTATGCAATTTTCTACAAGCTCAATCGTTTATCGAGAAGTTTGCCAAGTCTAACAGCATGGTAAGTTTGCTTAGAACGAAATAATATACTTGACAAGGTCAATAACTATGTTATTCTGCGCTCAAATTATATTTATCATGATGTTTATGGACGACGAAGGGGGAAAATGAATCCTAATCAATTTATGTAAAACTATAAAAATGGCCATCTTTTGCTGTCCAGACATATAATCCTCAAAGTTTTTAAATCGAAACAGAAAGATTCATTTAAATGGAAAAAGTGAATTCCATATTATAAATCGAATACGAAAGGATAATTCAAAAATATTAATTAATTGATTTGATCAAAAGATATTTCACAACAAAATATTTTAGAATATGAATGAGAAAAATGCTTGGTTTTATCGATTAGGAAGGCAGCTAGCACCAGAAATTGGTGGTTTTAAGAAGCGCTTTATGAAAAATGGGACAATAATCGACTTGCTCACTATTAAGGTTGCTTATTGTATTAATTCATAAATTAAGAAAATCGATATTTAAAAATGAAAATGCAGGAATAGTTTCTTAAAAGATTGAAACATAGAAGCAATTACGATATAAGATTGTGAAATTTTTATGCAAAAGTTGCTTGAAATCATACTATACCAGTTATACTGAAATTCCCTCTATTGGATGGCATTTTCAATTCAAAATTTATCTCCTAGTATTTGACTACTTCTTCAAAAGATTTCAAATATTTGAAAGTTAAATCTGTTTTATATTATTAGACAAGCATTGAAAGAAAGAATCGATCGAGATTTCTGCAATTCTTATGAAATCATTTATTATTATAGGGTGCAGGTCATTCGGTTCCATTGGATCGTGCCGGTCCAATGCTGCAAGTTTTAACAAATTTTATACGTCAGAAAGATTATAATGATATTTCACCGTTCAGTATGGATCGTCAACCATTATTGCCACAATTCAATGTATGTTTAATTATCGTTATTCAATTTTGACCATTAATATTTTAACAGTTTTCTGAAGTTTCAATTATTATAAGTATTTTAAGGAATCCTATTTGATCATGAGTGCTTGAATAAATTAGAATTGTCAAATAAATATTAGGTACTAATTGAAACTAAATATTTATTTTGCAAGTCTCTCTCATTATCATTATATCACTAAATGATCAATTGAATACTATCTTGGAGTTCAGTAGTACTAAACATTATTTTTGTAAACATTTATTCGATAATTGGTTACTTATTAGTATATTTATAGCTAGCATGTCCTACAGAATCGACTTCACAATGTGTGAGTATTTTTACTTAATTATTAATAAGCAAATCTTTCCTTCTTTGGATGAATGATATTTTGAATATATCTTGAGAATGGCAAGATTCTTCTCCATACTGTGATGTTTCGAGTATTCAAATATCAGTTTAAGCTATTATTGGTTTAGAATAGCTTTTCTAAATCTTGCCTGGCATATGGAATTGCCTAGTCAAATTATATTGGTATATTTTACCTTACGCATCGATAAACCCAATCAATGCTGACTTATTTCCATTCATCAAAAATTATGAATGGAAGACCTATGGAATTTATCAAACTAAAATAAAATATTAATTTCAAATTTTCCGAATTTTTAATTTTTTTATATCCAAAATTGCAACATTCGTTGTAACAGTGACAAAGAAAATACAGAATATCTATTGTCTTCAGGAAAACTGAGAGCTTCTAGCTTCATTATATTTATCCCATGCTCGAGAAAAATGCTATCAATTTAATTCCATTTAAATAATTGCTGCAAACTGGAACGACTTATCCATTGAATTTGGACGATCAAAATTTTATTTCGATTATCAAAATTCAAACTTTTCAGTTTCGTAATTGATTTTATGATTGTTCAAATTTTATGAATTTCGCGGCAATTTCATATATAATATTTTTGATGTATATTTTATAGAACATTTTTTGAAAGAATAAAATGCAGCGATATTCTCATTAGATTTAGTTATTATTTTTATGAAATAAACTTAATTTCATCAATTAACATATCTTTGTAATAAAAGAAAATGGATCGATTTCAGCGGTAGTTTGATATGAAATTTTAGATATAAAAGTATATATTCAAAAAAGAAAAATACAAAATAAATAAAAGAAAATTTAACATAGAAATTATGTAAATATACAGTAGGAAAAAATATATTACTAAAATATCAGAAAAAGTAATTAATTTCTATGGATTACAAAACTTTTCCTAACATTGAAGATAGAAAAAGCACGCGTTGGTTCTATTCCATCCAATCCATTTCATAAAAGATTCAACTCACATAGATACATAGGTGATAATTTGTTTACTAAATAGTGTCTATCACTCATCAGTAACATACTATCTAGATGCCATTTGCGGGGCAGAATTTATGGAAAGAGTAATCATCTGAGATGAATGAAAAAGAAAAAAGACCATCTACACATACATGGGATAAATTAATGATATATCATTTCATATTAAAAGGGCGAAAGCGATCGGAAGAAAGGGAATCCATTTCCCCTACATTTAGCTACATTTGTTGATAAGCATAAGGGAAGCAAACAGCGCACAATGGCGCTGTTTGTAAGCAACGACAATCGATAATATTTAGCAAATTAAATTTGGCATCAACTAAATATTATGAAAAGCAATTTCATAAATCTGAGTACCAATTATGGATCATACAATTTTCCAGGTTTCATAATAACATTCCTTTATTTTAGATGATGAATCATGCAAGAAATAATTTGATTGTTTAAATATGCCTATATTATAAATTATTTTGTTTCTCTAACATTTTTATTTCTTAACTTTTTAATTCCATAATCATTGCATTCTGCAAAATTCAAAATTCATATATGTTAATATGCGTGAGAACTTTCAATCGTTGTTATGAAACCATTTTTGATTGCTTGCAAAAGGATAGATTACTGTATTGCAGTTAATTTGATCAGATAAGTTAATGCGATTCATGCAATCCTTTAGTTAGATTCATGCTATGGAGCTCGAATTTTTGAATCAAAATCAAATGAAGTTATTAATAATTCCAATAACAGAATAAGCACAAAGGAATGATAAAACCCTTACTGTTCATTATTGAAGCAATATTAAAGTAACTCGTTCGGATTCATCATATACAACGTCAGAAAGATTGGAAATGGAGTAATGTGAGCAGGAATTGATTAAGCCATTAGATGATCAATGTCGGTAATAATAAAATTCATTAAATATTGTTAACATAAAAGTGAGGGAAACGCTCATCTTCCTCACAAAACTTAACTTTTGAATAAGCAAGCAAAATTTCTTTTGATAAAAAATTTTGCATTTGCATTTTTTTGTGATGAAGTTGTAATTTTAGATAGAGTCTCGGTAGCGTAACGAAGCGCTTAGAGTATTTCTATAGTGTTGCGTAGGGCTTCACGATTATTGGCGTGTACTACTAACGCGCAATACAATAAAGATATATCGTTTGTACAATTGAAACAAAACATTGTTTGGAGGAACTATTCTCGAAGTAACAAAAGGTAGCGAAGAATGGACTGAAATGAATAATATAAGGAACAGTAACCCTTAACGCATTGTATAGTGAAGTTTTTTTACAATCTTTCAGTAATAATTTATGATCTCGACCAGAAGTGAAATTATCTGTTGACAAAAATATTTGTACGTTTCCGGGTGTCTAATATTATATTCGAATCATTTAGTGCTATTAAATGTATTGAAATGTTTACATGACTTTGAATAATTTCTTCTACGTTTGCTTTTGATTTTTTTAATCAAAATATGTTATTTAAGTTGTTTTATCATTATCATTTGACAATTTCTTCATTCCGAGAATAATAGACTTTTTAGAACTAAAGATAATGTGAACATTATCAATATAACTAGTATTAGATAATGTGAACATTATCAATATAACTAGTATTAGATAATGTGAACATTATCAATATAACTAGTATTAGATAATGTGAACATTATCAATATAACTAGTATTAGATAATGTGAACATTATCAATATAACTAGTATTAGATAATGTGAACATTATCAATATAACTAGTATTAGATAATGTGAACATTATCAATATAACTAGTATTAGATAATGTGAACATTATCAATATAATCTCAGTATTAGATAATGTGAACATTATCAATATAACTAGTATTAGATAATGTGAACATTATCAATATAACTAGTATTAGATAATGTGAACATTATCAATATAACTAGTATTAGATAATGTGAACATTATCAATATAACTAGTATTAGATAATGTGAACATTATCAATATAACTAGTATTAGATAATGTGAACATTATCAATATAACTAGTATTAGATAATGTGAACATTATCAATATAACTAGTATTAGATAATGTGAACATTATCAATATAACTAGTATTAGATAATGTGAACATTATCAATATAACTAGTATTAGATAATGTGAACATTATCAATATAATTAGTATTAGATAATGTGAACATTATCAATATAACTAGTATTAGATAATGTGAACATTATCAATATAACTAGTATTAGATAATGTGAACATTATCAATATAACTAGTATTAGATAATGTGAACATTATCAATATAACTAGTATTAGATAATGTGAACATTATCAATATAACTAGTATTAGATAATGTGAACATTATCAATATAACTAGTATTAGATAATGTGAACATTATCAATATAACTAGTATTAGATAATGTGAACATTATCAATATAACTAGTATTAGATAATGTGAACATTATCAATATAACTAGTATTAGATAATGTGAACATTATCAATATAACTAGTATTAGATAATGTGAACATTATCAATATAACTAGTATTAGATAATGTGAACATTATCAATATAACTAGTATTATATTAACTTTAATGTCTTGCAAAAACTTTAAGTTCATAACACATAAATCGATTCACAAAATCCCATAAAATACTGTAACATTTATTGATAGATGTTGCTGAATGCACGTATTCGTTGATATTTGTCAATGAATATCATTGAGTACACGTGAAACCGACTTCATAAAATTTGGTGAATATTGTTGGATGCACGTACACCGATTTTAGAAAAATTCTTTAAAATTCGATGATATTTCTTAGTAGCAAAGTTTTTCGATAAAACACTTGGCCATTTCATTTGCAAAAATCATTGACCGATGAAAAGAGAAGTTTCAATAACATTGCAGAAGATTTATGAATGCTGCAAGAGTTGTATAATATTGCATCGATTATTATGAACTAAATTTGCATATTCTTTCGTAGCTTTTTCATTTCCCTTCTATTCAAATTTTTGCATTTCGTGGAAAGACCGTTTTTTGAGTTCATTGTTTACCATCTTTCCTGTTCCTTCAATTGTTGGATGATTTGCTTTTTGTTGGTAAATTTGATGAAGGAAATTTCTTGACAGCCTTATTTCGAACTATATGAAATGGCCTTTAATGGAAAGGTTGTTTGAAAGAATTGTAAAGTATAAAGTATAATTTAACATGTAAGTATAAAGTATAATTTAACAATTAAAACGTTTAATGACTTTTTCGAGTAGAATCGATTGCAGATTTAAATTAGAACAGATTAAATTGCATGAAATATGATTCGACTTCTATGCGTGAATATGTAAAAGTCACGCAGTTGCATTTGCTTTAAAAGAATGTTTTAATTGAACAACTAATTGAATATTTCCAGAAGGAATATGTACACGGAATTGAAGGAATTGATCAATTTTCTAGCCATCTACATGCATTATCGAATTCCGCGGCGTCGGGTAAAATTAACTTTTCTTGCTTTTTTGAATTCGTTGATGACACAAATTATTGTTTAAAAAACAAAAACTTTAAAAATGTTTCTCTGTATAAGGATGAAACTATCTATATTTTAGTAATCTTATCAATTCAGATCTGTTTGTTTATGGAAAGTTATGGTAATCACCTTGCCGGGAGGTTTTTGGAGAAATGGAAACCGGAAGAACCGAAATTTGGTAAGGCGGATAATTATAATGAATTATTTATCAGTATGTAAAGCGAAAATTGCCAATTCTTAGCCATTACAATGCAAATTTCAATTTAATTCCTGCAATGGAAACCTTATAATGATAAGGAAGAATTTTCGGTTGCTTTCAAAAGAATAGATTATTATATTCATGATTATCTTAATCAAATGTTTTTGATTTTTGAGATGATGCAATTCTTCGTGGAGCTAGAACTAGTTGAGTATTATTTGAATGATCAGTAACTGTGATTCAAGAATTTGATTTTTCAGTGAACTATTTTTATTTTAACTAGTTGCAGATTAAAGTCAAGTTTTAAATTTTTATTTGCAGGAGAAAAAGAGCGAACATTAATGATTAAAACAAGAGATTGCCTTGATGAAATTTTCACCACTATAGCAGCAAGCATTGGCATTGTTATGGAAGACCTTGCAGCTTGCTTTCCATGTCCGTTCGGTTTAATTTACATAGAATACTTCCCTTGATTTTGTTTGAATTTTACAAATTTTCAATTTTTCAAGCTATAAAAAGTTACTATTTCTTGCAGCGCCGATGCTGCTTTGCTGCAATCCGGGCGAAGTATCTTGTCAAGTAATGAATTATGCGCATATCATCATTGTTTGGATGGGGATGTCAATGCTGATATAAGTTACACACCGATACCAGCTGGCATCGCGTTCTTTTGCGAGACTCCGGGCATACTTTATAATGTTCTAAATAGTAATGACAATCTTTTGGATAAAATAAGTGAGTTTTTCATTGATACTCAGTTAATTGCCTGATACGATAAGACTCCAGTAACCGATACATACAGCCATTCCGCAATTTACTCATTGCAAATTGTCTGCTTGGAAATTTAATGATAATTGGATCATAAAGGAAGCATTTGTATCTTCTTTTAATTTATTAGTAATGATTAATAATAAGTGGATGGTATGTTGAATAATGAGGAAGAAGAGACGAAATTGCAAAATTTTCTAGATTATTCCTTTTTTTGGTTCCAAAAACAAAGAAATGAAATCACAGCGATGTATTCTACTGCAGTTAATTAACTGTATGGATGACTCCGCATATGATTTGCTTGGAAGCGGTTTTTTTCTGAAAATAAGGTATAATTCCAAATTTGACAAAACAAGGAAAAATAAATTAGCTTTCAAATATCATTAATATTTCGGTATACAGTGTTTCATATTTCGTTTCCAAATTCCCAACAGATTTTCATGAATTTTTCTTCCTCTACTTACTATATATATGAAATAGAAGGACATGAAAAAAAGAAATCTTGCATATCGAATATCATGTGAACTCTTGTTACTCATTCTGACCAACTGGTATGTAGTAAGTAGCGTCTTTTCTTTTATGAAAGCGTAAAATATATAGAAAGCTATGAACTGCTTTATTATTTGCAGATACCACCGTTTCTTTTTCGTTATACCACAAGAGAAAATTGTCCATTTACGGCACGCTCGTTTGCGGATACACGTTTCGGTTCTCATCGATCACGTCCCGATCACAAAGCTATGCGGCGAATTCAACATGCTGCAGCATTTTTGGCTATGACAAATGACAATGCCGGTACTGCTACAGGTACAATTTCATGGATTCAAAATATTATCCATATTAAATTTATTCACATCTGTTGGATTTAATAGAATTAATAGATAGGTAGTTATTCCTTATTTAATAAAAATTTTATTTCGAATTTTAGGTAATCGTCAGGATTGTACACAATTTGCTATGAATTCAACAACCGATAACTGTAAGGAAGATCTTATCTTACATCATGGGCATAAAACTACGATTATTATCATTATTATCACTACCCTTTAGGATTATTATCACTATCCTTTAAGTTATAATTTATAAATTTCAATAATTTTAGTTTTCTATAATCAGTCTTATGCAAATAACAATTTTGCTTCGGTAGCATCGCCAGCTGTTCCGCTGACATCAGCAGCAGTAGCAGTTTCAGATGGACAAAGGACGTGTGATGCATTGGTGAGAAATTTCAAAACACTTGTGTTTTTCACCGTAAACACAAAAGAAATTGAGACCGAAGAAATATGAACTTCTGCAGAGCTCGATGGCAATGTCCGCAAATGCTATTACAAAAGCAGTAGCGTTAAATGAATCCAAGTTTCTACTCATGAATTCATCGTCGGCACCTTCGAACCCATCATCCGAATCCATTAGTAGTAGTGCTGGACGTGCTGCGAGCCAGCTTTATCCGTTATCTCCGATCGTAGAAACTGGCAGTGATTTTAATTCATATAACTGTCATGCTGTAGCAAGTGACGTGAAAGTGGTATGACAATTTTACATCGTTTCCAGATACATCTCTAGTCATTTTCTTGAAAAGATTATATATACATATACTTTTTCCAGGATCATGCAAAAGTCGAGCTCTCAACGTGTGACGAGCGCGATAATCTTCATCTCACATATCCACACAGCTCTCGAGCGTTGGTTACCGACAGTTACAATCCATATGCCTTTGAAGCAGGTGAAGTTTGGCGAAAAACACTAGTAAAAAATTTTTCTTGATATATGACTCCAGAAACTTTCAAAAACCTGTCATATGCCTGAAATTTCACACCACACTACGAATAACAAATTATTTTGATTGTGCAATTCTTTAAAAAATTTTTATTCCTTTCACTCTTTCTATTATTAGCTCGAGATAATACTGATCGATCTTTCTTATGTCGCGTAAATCCGAATGAAATGACTTCTGAAACTCCATCATTTCTATCATTTCCAACATCGCTTTCCAATATCAGCAATAGATCATCCGAAAATCCAGAAAATCAAATTTATAATGTTAGTTGAAATTCTGTCGCAATGTTTATATTATTTGCATATGAAAGAAATATGTCTTCACAAATACAACCCCATCAAAAATTAAATCATCCAACATGTTTCGTGATAATTACGATTGTTTCTTTCTGTTTTCACAAGAGAAAAGTTACTAAAGACATATGAAATCTGTAATACTTTTAGTTGGAGTCAAATAATCTGGATATCGTTGATCTTCAATACAATATTAGTCGCATGTCATTTGCGGATGGCATGGCACTAGCATCATCGACGCTTGCTACCAGTCAGTCCAAAATGAACTGAATTTCATGAGGAGCTTTGATGATTACAAACAAACACCTGTTGAATTTTATTGCTGTTGGCATTGACCATTTTATAGTTGGAATCCCGTTTTCTTTTTTTTGTTCTTGTTTTTTTTTTTTTTTTTTATGATTTTTATAGTTTAATGATTACTGTAGTATCGGTCTTAATTATGTTGCATGCAACAGGTATCCTTTTGTATGCGATAGATGCAAGGCGCTGGTATATAATGCCAGTATAAATATCCTACAACTTTGTTCCTCGTTAATAATTATGATACGTACGTTTTTGTCTAACGTATGATGAATCGAAATAATGATTCATCTATTTCAAAATAACTGGCTTGTGTTTCAACAGAGAATGCGAATCATTAGAATTAGAATGATTACAAAAAAATGACATATATTGTATTCAGGAATTTTATAAATTTGAAAATATCGTTAGTGTGTTTTCCTACATGACGGAAAATTCGGAAGGAAATGTTCATATTTGTACAGCATAAAAAAATATTTGTAAGCATTAACAATGATTAAAAATTAATCAAAATTTGGATAAAAATAGAAGATCCGAATTTGTTGTACATTTAGAATTTTATAGATAAACAGGAAATTTCTCCTGGAATTTGAAACACTTTTATTTCATAAGTTTTGCTCACTAATTTAAAAAAATAATAATATTTTTATTTCAATTTTTTTTCGATCTATTAAATGCAAAATTTTTTAGAATCGCCGTTGAAATAAATCAGTCAAGTAATATCGATGGAACCCGTGTAGATTTTCATATCTGTGAAATTTTTTCATATCCTGTTCAGATAATGCGCACTTTGTACGAATTCATCGTTTCCAGAATAGTTACATTTAAATTCTAATCAAAAAATGATGATATCTGTCATCATTTGAACAATATTAATTATTATGAATGAAAAATTGAATGAGTGGCGAGATGTACAATTGAGAGATATTATGGTACTATTTTTGTACAACTGTCAAAGATGTGGAAGTGTTGTGAGTTTACGCGATTTGGTTTGATGGTACTTGAAGTGGGCGAAACCGTTGTTATAACCGTTATTTGAGTCTTTGTTGTGGATGTGATGTCAGGATTTGTGTAACTTAGGATAGGATTTGTCTTTTGTTGATGATTGCAATGAGTTACCATGTTGCTTTGTGCTCAAACTTGGGTAATTAAACGACCCTTTATTTGACACAATATGGATACTAACAATGAAATCAAATATCAACAAAAGAGAATAATGAGTAAAAACTGAATAGAGCGTGGCGTTGATCCAAACTGAATAAACGAAGCATCCTTCTTGTTAAAAAGTTGCCATATATATACTCTCATAATTGGGCAGTCAAATATTCAATGTATGATTGACTGAAACAAGAAGCTCTGGACATAGGATAGATTTAGACAAGCGGCAGTAATTTTACAGTTCCTTTGGAGATTGTTCATGGGAAGGGAAATTATTTGATCTTTAGTCTTACCATAGATAATGAATTAACAGATGCGAGAAATAATCGTCAGAAATTTTTGGGAATAATAAAGATAGTGACAATATCTATAAATGGCCGCTCCCTGCAACCGTATTACAATTCTTATAGCCAAGATCATAAATCAGTTAATTTATATAAAAGATATTCCTTTTCTCAATATTTTCTATTACAAGCCAAATGTAGATTTCCGAATAAGAGATATTACTTTGGACAAATTACCCATTGATATTTCAATAGATTGAATAAAATAGATCCCAAAGCTACGAAATGATCGTACTATCACAATTATTAGAAAAAACCCGAAAAATAACAATTATGTCGCATCCAATTTCATAAGTGCATGATCGTATCCAAATAAATCTCATGATTCTTACCGTAGTTTCGTTTTTCATCGCTCAAAGCACAAATATCATTTGTGTGTTCATATAATCACACATTTGCATGACATTACTGTAATTTTCGTAGAAATGCGGTTTAACTGAAACAAATTCTACGCTCTACAGAAGTTAGAAATATAATTTCATTACACATTATTTTTTTGTATTCCACAATAAGTTCGTTGCATTATATTTTTTAAAATTTCCTTATTTCATTTATTCTCTGATTATTTAAGAAAAATTTCTAAATAGTTCATTTTCAGTTCTCTTCGTTGATTCGTAATAGCAAAAGCTTTTAGTGTTTAACTAAAATCTAATTCGTGCGCTTTTATCTTTCATTTAATCCCTACAAATTCGCATTGTTAAAATTTTAAGCTTTTAATGTATTTTTTGTTACTGTGAAAAATCTTGTTTACCGTAGAAATTTTTCGCCATTACCCTGAGAATAATAACAAAAGATTCAAATGATTTCCTAGAACTAATTTAATATGGAGATATTGCCCCTCTGTCAACAACGATTCAATCCAATACTGCTATTCGAAAAATTAAAGAAGTATCTGTTTTCCTTGATATCACAAGCATGAAGGAATGAAAGAGAAATAGATTGAATAGAAACAAATAAAAGAAAATAGTTATAATCGCTGACCATTGTCCACTGCCATAAAACCAATTCAGTTTCTGATGATTACGAGACTGAATTTACTTTGAACGGAATTAAATTTCACGCTGTGCCTATAGGGATATTTTACACTATTCATGTGAAATACGTTATGGTGATATGTTTGTCACGATTTTTTTTGTTTGGTTTGTTTCCGGACAGCAATAATTATAAGATTTTATTCTTCGCAGAAGATTAACAGTAAATCCAGTTATGAAAATTTCTTCTTGATATAATAGACAATTGGATAGATGCACAAGAGATACAAAGACATTACATGAACAATGGATCATATATCATTTGATAAATGAAACTAAGTTTAAAGAACTGTACAGACATACAATGAATAAGGCTGTGGTAAATTATCTAACATATAATAGATAAAGCAAATGGTCGGACGATTAGTTTAATTATTTACAGTATCCTTTGGAATTGTAAATTGAGTTATTGAGCAAGATGTATCCAAATAACAAAGAGTACTGTTATATTACAAAAAAGCATCCGTTGTTTACTAATAGCATGTATCACAATTAGACTTCTGCTTGTTACAAAAGTGTAATTCGATTCATCTTGACAAGTTTTTTCTATTTACTGGAAAAGTTTCAACTTTTTAATTGTTAAATCTATGCAAATTTTCCTACTTTAATCGATCAGAGATTTTCATTTGCAATGCTTTATTATATCGTAGAATTTATTTCATGTTCAATGATTCCATCTGGTTTTTTTCCCTAAATTAATATATCTAATCAGCAACCTATTTCACTCTAATCTTATCATAATCGCTTACTATTTTCTTGTTCAAAATAAAACATATTTTGAACATTCCTATGGTAGCAATTACTCATGGATATTGAAGGTACGGTATTTTATTTAGAGATAGCCAAATTTTGTAAAACGATTCAATTAGTAAGAGATATAAGCGGAAGTTTTATCGAAAAGCAAAAAAAAGTTACGTAAGCATTTGCAGGAGGGCGAAATGGTTACAGTTACTTCGTACTGGAAAAGATCAATTAATGAGCACGATGTTCAATGATAATTAGAGCATTAATCTTTCTTGTGTAATTGGCATCCTTCACAACGATTGTCATTTTTTTTTTTTTGGAAAAGGTAAGGTAAGAGATCGAGAAAGAATACGAAATATTTTTCGTGTCTGAATAGACCGAATAGTTTAGGAAATTTCATAGAAAAAAGAAATTAAATTTAAGGAAATTTCGAGTAAAAAAATCTGCCAAATTTAATAGTACTTCATTATTGAGTTAAGCATTTCTTATAGCAATAATAAAATCATTAAGAAATGAAAGAATAAGAAAGTGTAATATTAATCTATTAATGACATCAATTTTGGCCAGCGTCTTTACTGAAAAATGAAAGGGAATTTTTAGTAACATTTAGCAATATCTTAATTTTGTTTAGAAATAGACAATGCATTTTGATTTGCGTAAATTATCAAATGAAGAATATATACTCTTTGATACAGTACATTAACTAGAAAATATCATTTTTTCCAATTGAAATAGTGAAATGATTTTTGTAGCTTTTTATCAGTTCTTTTTTTTTTTGTAATTTCAACAAATAATCGATGCACTGTTTTTCTTATCACAAGGAATATTTCTAAAGATGCTTTCTACGAATTTGAATTAAGAATTAACTAATGATCAAAGAAGGCGTAGAATTTCAGAAACTACTTTCTAGAGAGAAATATTGAATTGATTAACTGATTGTTTTTAACGAGATTTCAAAACAATCAGTTAATGAGATGATAATATTAAATAACGTGCATCGTTGATTCTTAAATCATATTTCAAGTTTAGAATCTGTTCTAAAATCTATTTTTATTTTGGAGCAAACTAGTTGCTAATTTGACCGCAGAATATTCTTGGCATTTTCATCTTTACAATAAAAAGAACTTCAGCACACATTTACAACAAACCGGATCTTAAAGGAATCGTTCTTTGTAATAAAATATAACTTCAATAAAATTTGATGGAAGTCTTAAAATTACACTACTTTTTCCAATTAAACGTGTAGTTAGTATTGCTGTAAATTCAATTTTGAATTTTGTAGTGATAAAAGAGATAGGAATTTAAATGCTTTTTTAAAGCTGTTTTTAAATTCTTTTAATATAAACTAAGTGAATATTTTTCAAATTCTTTTGAAATAAGCGTTTAAATTAAACAAATTATATTATCATTCAACTAACTCGCAGCATAAACTGAAAGTGACGATTTTATTGAAAACTTTTTTTCAAAAACAACGATATTATCCCCCAAAAAAAAATAAAATGAATCGATGGATCAGAAATCAATATTACTATCAACAAGATAATACAATATCAAACTTATACCGATATTATATCAAAATGTCAATGAAGAATGTGGATTATGGAAGATTATGAGTAACAAATAAAATCATGTAATATAAGAACATCTATAAGATCTTTACAATCGATTTTTACCGGAAAATTAGCAAATCGAGAAGAAATTTTGTTAGATTTCTAATATCATGTTGCAGAAAATAGCTTATCGTAAATGTTGGATTTGAATAAAACAATTATTATTCATGCATATTTTTTAGTTTTAAAAAAAGGATGAAATTTTTCAAGATTTTTCCTACGCATTTCAAAAAGATCTTAGTATTTATTCTTCTTTTATGATGCACTTGGGATGCTAAGATTTTTGAACATTTTAATCATATTTTTGGAACTTATCAAAAATAAATTTTAACCATTAAAATATCATTGATATTATGGCACCAATATTATTAACATTCGCCAATATTCAGTTTAAGCTAAATTGAATTCCAAGAATAGCATTGAAATTATTTAAAAAAAAAGAGAAAAAATTAAGAATGACAGGATATAGAAGTATTTAATTCATCATACTTTCTGAATCTCCATATTCTTCAGATGATGTAGATGGTACCATTTTTTCTTCATTCTGCCAATAGTATTTGATGAATTTTGTTTTTGTACCATCGATTATCTAATAATCCAATTAATTTTCGACTTTTTAAAATTCTCTTATCAAGATTATTCCGACACTAATCTTGTTCACAAATTGCAATAAGCCTCTTTATCGATGTAGATCGTATCATTTTTTCTTCATTCTGCCAGTAATTATTTCAGCAATAAACAATAGGAATTTTATCTTCTGTTTGCGCTTAAATCTATTACTGAAGTAATTAGTAACTTCATATGATAGTTTTCTTAATTTTTCCGTTGAAGATTGATTATAAGGTGGTAAGTAAAAAATAATTGTAGCGGAATGAAATAAACCAATGTCGAAAATAACAATAAAATCAAATTTTAATTTTATTCGAAATTTTGAAAGATCCGCAATTATCATAAAAAGTAGATGAAAGCTTTTTGATTTCCATGTAAAGTGTCAATAATTAATCATAACATATCATTCATCAAGAATGACCATATTTTCAATATCTTCGATCATACCAAAATTACAATTGCTGATTTCTTTAGCATGATCAATCATACAAAGATGTTTTATGATTTCTTCACACGATCCATCATACTATTATTATAACTATTGCTTTCTTCAAAATCATCCATTGTATGATGATCATTAATAACTTCTTCAATAAATGATCCGTCACAGTAATATTACAATCGCTGGTTCTGTAAAGGGATCGTTCATACCAAAGTCATAAATGAAGATTTTGTCAGAAAAATTGATCATATTATTAGTCATATTTTCAAGTTCTTCAAAATCGATGCTTTTGATACTACCATTATAAACGAAGATTTCTCTAAAAGAATCAAGATCATACTATTATTCATATTTCCGACTTCTTCATAAGGATGGATAATATGATTACTGTAGATTTTTTCAAAGGAATCGATCATGCCATCTATTCTTATATTTAATCTCGTCTAAAAAATCGCTTAAATTATCAATATAATCGTTTGCACCAAAATTACAAGTCGATTTTTTCGAAAGGATCGACCGTATCATTATCATAGATTTGTTCTAAAAAATAAGCTGTACTATGATTACTGTACTATGAGGACAGAAAGTAACATGATTTCTATGGCAGTTTCCGTTTAATATCTTAATTAAATAATAAAATCTAAATTCAAATGCAAATATATAGTGGATAAAAATTAAATTCGATTATGTCGAAAATATAATTCAAATCTTTAAAAATCATGGCATCTCACTGATTACTTTTTGCCAATTCGATCATAAACGTAAAGGTAAGTAAAATATTCACAGTAAGAGTTTTAATCAAACCGCCTATTTTTTTAAGCTTCAAAATTAAAAAGTAAGTTTTCTTCTATTCGTCATAACTCAAAAACAATTTTTAAGCTAACAAAATTTGATAGTAATAATATTCTATTGAAAACAACATAAGTTTCTGATTCGCAGATCCGTTGTTGTGATTGGAGCAGAGGATATTGTTGTTTTGGAAAAAGGAGAATTTGAATAAAATTGCTATTTTCAGTTTATACTGCAAGCCAGCTAAATGATAATACAACCACACGTTTCCAGCATCAAACCTCATAAGCTTCTGAGTGTCCTATTTCGGATATCGCCACAATATCAAATTTGAATTTATATTGAATAACGAATGCAGTAAATATAATATTATTATGAATTAATGAAGAGATACTGGAGCATCTGCAGTTCTTGTATTTCTTCATGATCTTTCAGACTATACATTGAACCAAAGGAAATAGTCGGTCAAAATGATTATATCGAATATTACAGCCATGATTCTTACATTTGCGATTTCTCGGATTCTTTATGATTTTTCATTGCTATAATTTTATTAGATACAATTTTCTTAATAAAATCAACAAATTAACTACAAAATCAAATTCATTCATATCGAATTTTTAAAATTTCATTCGTAAATTGTTGCGACGGCGTTTGAAAAAATACATTGCGATAATTATTGTAAATGATATTTTTGTACAATATTAATAACTTTCAGCTGTCAAAATTACTAAAATTTAATCCAAGCATTAATTAGTGATAATTCATTTTTTTCAATTGCAAAAAATTTTTAATCTTTTTTCTATGCAACAAAATCACTAAACTCTTTAATTATATTTAAGCTTCTACTTTTTCTTTTTTATTTGTATTTTCATTTCCTTTTTTTATCACTCCAGATAGAACGGAAAAAGTATTTTAAAAATGTAAAATGAAGTTAGATGATTCATGCACTACACGAACTGTTCAAAAATATGAGAAATTGTAATAAAATAGAAGTGATAAGTCATCGAGATAAACTACTGTGTTGATGTGTCTGATAAAGAAATAAAATCTTCATTATAATGAAAGAAATTTCAAAAATCCTTTGAAAATTTTGTCTATTAGAATGCAAATGCTTATCGTAATCAAAGTTATCTATCATAATGATTTGTTTGTTTTTTTCTTGCTTTGAATTAGTAATCTAATAATTCTTATTTCAAATAAATCTTTTTGACTTTGGAGCTTTTAGTCTAAGAAGTTTTGTAAGAATTAAGCATTTTATTGAATATTGATTGTTATTTAACCTTTTAACTCCTGGTTATTTTTTTGTTTTGCATATGATCTCAAAATTGATGTTGAAGACATGAGATAAATGCCAAACTTTGAATAATGTTTCTGGATATAATTATCATTGTTTCACATGATAAGTAAGAATTACAATTTGAATTTCATGCTGATTATCATTCCATTTTTTGATATTTTCCCATTCAGGATAAATATTATTTTCGACGAATTTAGTGTATATAAAGTAAAAACTGCTATATTTATTGGACATTAATAAATAAAAGAACGGGAAATAAATAGAAGTATTCAAGAATTGATGTTTTTTATTAATATTATTTTCCAACGATAAGCTGTATCAGAGTACCAATACCACGACCTATTAGAAGACCACGTGAAAGTCCACTTGATCCTAACCTGAAAATGTAATGATTGAATAATAAAGCTTAGTAAAGCAGACTAGAAGAAATCAATGGTGGATGAAATTAACACATAATAGAATTTTCATTGAATTGCAAAATTTCTGCATATGATCAGCAAAAACTATATGGAGCATTTCGTCGTAGTGTTTTCGATTGCTCGGTCCGTTTAAAACTTTGATGATTAAGTCGAAAATGTAATTGACTAAATCACTATCGTAACATTTTTCATATTTTGAAATTTATAAAGAAAATTGTTTAGTATTAATGCGACTAAGAGAATTCAAATAAAACATAAGCGATTTAAGCCACAAAATCTATCAAAAATTTCGAAAAATAAACTTACAAGTTGAGATTCACAAAACTGTCAGGAAAGATTCCAAATCTATAGGTAGTGCTAGGTGCACTGGTAGATAAAGAGGGAAACTGAGGAGGAGGTATATTGTAAAGATATTGAAATTGGGGGTAGTAATTATATTGAAGTTGCTGGTACAGTTGATAGGAATAATATTGATAATATGGATTGTAATATTGAGGATAATAATAATACTGTGATTGCACAATACATACTGTCATCAATATCAGAAACAGAATAGAAACTTTCATTATATTACTGTTAGATATTGATGATTTTCTAGAAAGATTCATCTATTAAATTAAAATTTGGATGAGAAAAATTTTTGAAAACGTTTTGGAAATAGAAATATACTTGAAATCGAAGCATCAACAAATCGTTGTATTCCAGATGTTTCTCCATCGGTTGACTTCAACTAGTTTTTATCATAAGTAACTTCATGTAAAAATAAATTTCTATAATATTATACAAAATATATCTCAAAGTTCAAAACTACGACAGATTTGTGAAAAATAGCAGAAAATTTGTATTCACACCAACCCTTAAGAGAGAATCTAAGTATTTTTGAGATGTAATTTTTAATGTTATTTAAAGCAATATTTCCTTGAAACAGGTTTTACTTATCTATAAAAAAAAAATGGAAATTGATATGGTCGGTTGGCATTACTTATTTCCACGTAATAAAAACATACTGATATTTGACCGCAAAAAGTGAATAGTCTTGGATAAACGATTTCTTTTCTTAAAATAAAATTAAGAATAAACGAATTCTTTTGACAAATAATATTAAGTTTATTTAAATGATTTTGTGTCGTTTTATTTAGCATAAGATAGCAGCTATTTGGAAAAAGAAATTACTTCGACTTTTTCTATTTTCTTTTTGCCTTTTTTTTATTATCATTTTCATTTCAAATAGAATGAAATGTATTTAAAAAAATATCAAATGAAGGCGTCCAATAGAATTCATTGCATGCAGCATGAACTATTCGAAAAGTTCGAGAAATTACAATAAAATATCATGATAAACTATTATATTTGATAATGTCTGATGAAGGAATAATCAACATCTTTGTTATAATGGAAGAAATTTTATCTATTACAATATTAAAGTGCCATATTGCACTGTTTCATTATTATTTCGAATAATTAATCTAACAGAAAAGAAATTCTCATTGAAAACTTTTTACTTTAAGAATCATTTGTACAATTTGAATATCTTAATGAATAATCATTGTTGTTTGATTTTTTTATTCTTAGCTTACTTATTGCTTTTTGTATAAGATTTCAAAATTTGATATTAAAATTTGAAACATATATTATCAATGCTTCTGTGATATATTTATACTTCATTATAATTTATTGCTGCTAATTATCACTTCATTTCTTAAGTCTTTTCATTCGGCAACAAATATTATTTTCTGTCAAAATTTAAATTTAGTGTATACGAAATGAAAGATTGTTATACTTTATTAGCGTAAAATTAATAAACGAACAGAACAAGGAATAAGAAGAAATATATTTGAAACCTTTGTTGATATTATTTCCCAGCAAGAAATCCTAGCAAAGCACCGGCAGCAGCACCTACTAGAACAGCTGGTGAAAATCCCAATCCTTCACTGAAAATAATTAATTTATAAGATGTAGGAGAGTTGAAACAAGGAATAATATTGAATGAAATTAATGCTTCATTAACATTGCGAGACTTCTACATTATATTCGATATTTCGTTATAAATTATTCTCACAAATATGAAGCCGAATGAAGGAAGAACTTAGTTTATTAATCAAAAAATGATAAGTAAATCGTTAGTTCGACTTTACTATAATTCATTTTCATAATTCAATTTGTATTTTCATATTATTCAGTACTTGTAAAAAAGAATTTTTAGTATTGATTATATGTATTAAAATAGTTTAAATAAAACTACATTTTAAGTTCAAAAATTTTTTGGAAACTCAGAAAGAATAACTTACACTTTGATATTAGCTAAGCTATAAGGATATGGTAATTTGAAGGAAATAGTAGAACTTGTGGTAGTTTGTACAGCACCAAAGGGAAGTTGAATGTAATACTGTTGTGGAAAGAACTGTGGATATAAATAGTAATATAGGCCATTATAGTAACTGAGATAATAAAAGGATAGGGAAAATAGTAATACTGCGAATCCACAATACATACTGTCATCAATATCAGAAACAGAATAGAAACTTTCATTATATTACTGTTAGATATTGATGATTTTCTAGAAAGATCCATCTATTAAATTAAAATTTGGATGAGAAAAAATTTTTGAAAACGTTTTAGAAATAGAAATATACTTGAAATCGAAGCATCAACAAATCGTTGTATTCCAGATGTTTCTCCATCGGTTGACTTCAACTAGTTTTTATCATAAGTAACTTCATGTAAAAATAAATTTCTATAATATTATACAAAATATATCTCAAAGTTCAAAACTACGACAGATTTGTGAAAAATAGCAGAAAATTTGTATTCACACCAACCCTTAAGAGAGAATCTAAGTATTTCTGAGATGTAATTTTTAATGTTATTTAAAGCAATATTTCCTTGAAACAGGTTTTACTTATCTAAAAAAAAAAAAATGGAAATTGATATGGTCGGTTGGCATTACTTATTTCCACGTAACAAAAACATACTGATATTTGACAGTAATCTCAAATTTGATGTTGAAAGCGCGAAAAAGTGCAATTCCTGATAATGCTTCTGTGATATAATTATCATTGTTTTATAGATAAGTGAATATAGATATGATATGCAAAAATTGTAATTTGAATTCGTTGCTAATTATCATTTCATTTTTGTTATCATTTAATGAAGTGAAACATAGTAATAGCTAACTTTATTAATATTTTTTAAGTAATATAGTGAATTTGTAAAAATTGATTACCTCTTCTGAAATATAATAACTAGAAGGTTAAGAAGATATAATGAAACTAACTTCAATGAATAGTATTTGAAGAAACAAAAGATTTCTGCATACGATCAGCTAAATATTACGTTATTTGACACTTTGTCACTTACCATTCCTCTATAGCTCAGTACATCAAAATTTCAGGAAAAAAAATATTTTTCTTATAAACAGGAAGTACAGTAGGAGAAAAACTTTAATTGATTAACGAGAATGATGGATGATAAGTGATCGAGCCATTAAATCATATTTATCATAACTCAATTTATATTTTTATGTTCAGTAACACGAGTTAGAAATCAAAAAAACGGCAACGATAGAGTGCGAACGAATGCAATATGCATTCGGATGACTGTTAATTGCATTTGATATTTATTGAGTTCATTTTCGATCTGTATTATCATATATAGATATAATATTATCATATTATCATATAAAACTAATAAAGGAGCTACTTTCAACATAGTAGAATTATAATATAAAAAGATTTTTTTCTTCAAAATTGCTAACATTAATGTCTCAAAAACAAAATGATTACTTTTTGATAATTTAAAGAAACATAATCTTAGAATAGATTTCAATTTTCTGTTAAAAAATAAGGCCTATATAATCAAATATTTGGTACGCTTATCTTCAAATGGTAAAAAATATATTAAATATTTAGCTATGAAAAATTAGTTAAATTGAGTAAGGCTTGGACTATAAGTTGAAAGACGAATAAATTAGAAATCAAACACAGGTCGAATTGCATAGCTTCACTATACTATTAGTAATTTTGTTTTGTAAATATTTAAAAAATTCTTTTTCAAAAGTCTTTGTTGCATTATCAGTTTTGAATTACTTCAACATGATCATAATAACTTCATGGCCGTCGAATTTTTACATAATCGGCTATATTATCATCATTATCACTGGTTTTTTCAAAAAAAAAAAAAATTGTTCAAATAGATGTCATCATAGAATAATCGTATCGTAGTATTGAAACGTAAATAACACTCGAAGGAGTATTACAATCATTCTCAGTTACTAAATGATCACGGTGATTCTTTCGTTCTCAAAATTTCACTCCCTCTTTGAGAAATACATCTTTAAGAAATAACAATTCTTGCAGAAATAATGAAATGAAATAATGTAAGCATTATGGTTAACCAAAAGCAAACTTAAAATTGTGAAGTTCTCGACTAGTGAAACTAATCGGAATCTTCATATAAAGCTTGTTCATACTTTCTTCATGTTACTTTGAATAAAGACGCTGAACTTTCACATATTCATATCCATTGTTCTAAGACATATAAAGTTAATATCGTGTTCGTTCCGGTTCCTTTGAATCAGAGAAACAATGTTTTGTAAATTGCTTTATCTTTTATCACTGGATTCTAGATGATAGCTAATTGTAAGAAAATATTTTAATCACAAATTTTCACTTTATCAAATCATACTGATGGAAATTATTCGTAAAGATGTAGATTTCTGAAACTATTTAAAAGTTTTTCTCTGTGTTGTTAGCAAAATTAGATAATGCAAATGTTAATGATAACATAATGAGAGGAAATCGCGTGGTTTCATTGCTACGATGTTTTTCATAATTAACAATAAAATGAGAAATTCGAAAATTAAATGGAATTTTTTTTTGCTATTGACAAATTCGATGCGAAAATGTGATCTAAACTTTCAAAAATTTTAATATTTCGCTAGTAAATTATAACGATTTACTAATTGCATTAGTAAGGCAAAAACAAATTCGCAGAAAGTAAAATAAAATATCATACTCAATTTCGCCTCTTTTTAATTTAAAAATATAAAATTAATCGAATCATTAGACTATTTCCAAATGTAATAGCATTGGAGAAGAATTTTGAAGTAGAAAGCATAGATGCTAATATAATTTTTTTTTCCAAATTTTCTATCATTTCGCTATTACAGAAGGTTTCTCCAATGAATTTATTTATTTTAATCATTCTTCTACATTCAACGACTGAATTCTTGTTGCGAAAATCTGACTAAATTTCCAATATGCATATATTTGATTATCATTTCTTGCAATGATCATATTTGCAGCCAAAGAATGCAATAGCAACTTGTTACATTCTTTGGAATGAATAATTTGCGAAAAATTGTGCGTGCATTTTTTTTGACAATTTCATGAGCGCTTACATCATTTTCACAAAAAAAAATCCACTTTTTTGCGATGCGAAAAATGACTCGTTCATCATCAAACACTTTATGCGCTTCAATCGGCTGAACAGCAATTGAGTCGTAAATATTCGTCGCAGAGCGAAAGATATTCTATTGCGATATTTGTTGTTTTATACCATTCTGCTTTGTCATCTGAAGATGTCAACTCTTTTCATTTTTTCTTCCATCATTCATAAATAGATTGGAGTAAAATTACTTCCCCATTTCTCTCGGATGAGTTGAAATACAAAGCGAATTTTTTTTTTTTTTTTGATAGAAAATAATAAGCATGGAATTTTCTGAAGATGAAATGAACAGAAATGATTCGATAACTTCAGCAGTTTTGCATTCTCATTCATGTCTGATGCAGTTTTTCAAGATGTTTTTGCTTTTAGAAGGAATGGAAATGTATTGAGTTAAATTTTTGCTTTATTCATGAAAACATATAATTTAGATTAAAACATTCTTATCAAATAATAATTTCTTTTCAAATAAGCAATAGAAATAATAGTTGGACCAAAATGTTAAATTAATGAAGAACCGGTATATTTAAAATGAAGTCTTCAACATCCATCGTAACAATACAACGTTCCAAGTATAGGTAATTAATTAACTGCAATCAATGCTATCGCCACCCACATTGATAATAAAAAATTCAATTTAAAAAAAGAGCATTTGTCAGCGCCCATACTCACTTTTTTTTCATTCTGTTTAAGTTTTTTTGGTTTTACGGTTAAAAGAATTCATTTTTTATATCATAAGCCAATTTCACAATTTTTTTTTTTTAGAATATTACCTGCTTAATGAATCATTTTTATCATCAAGCGAATAAGATTATAATATGATAAAACTCTGTATACATATGGTTTTAGTTATAGAATAAAAAGGTTTTAAATGTCCGAGCGAAAAAGCTGAATGAGTAAGATGGTGTTCAAGAAATGGGAAGAACTTAGTGCTTGTTCGTAATGAAGCCTGTTTTTAAAGATGAGTTTGTTAGTTTTGTTTCAGCCTTTTCATCTCTTCAAACTGTAATCATGCTTTCTGAAGCATCTGATAATTTCAATTTTATCAAATGCTAGATAGAAATGCTCTGTATCGGAATTACTGAACTCCAATCAAGACATAGCTAAATAACGCTCTTATCATTGCGTCATCACAGCAAAAAAAAGAACTACAAAATGTATCTACAATGAATCATGTTTTGACGGATCATACTAGAAATATAATTTCAAATAAAATTTGGTAAAGGTTTTCGGAAAAGCCATTTTAATCAAGAACTAATCTTTAATCAGCTATACGGTTATAAGACATTCTCGACATTCAAAAACAAAGCAAGAACTTCAACATAAAACGTCATGCATTTATTAAGATTTTTTAAATTACAATAATAAAATATAAAATCGCAAAATACGAATTTTCATTTTGACAATGAGACCAAATTAAAACAAAGATATAGTAGAGAAAGAAAGAAATATAATCAAGAATTGCATAAAGTGTTGCAATTTTATCATATCATTTCCATCTATGAATCGATCATGAACTTTTTATGTTCAAGAATTCTCAAAAATCAGGAAAATTCTCCATGTATCGCTATTTTCTTTTGTTTTGTTACAATCAATGATTAAATTTCATCATAGAATTTAATTTTTTCCGAATTCGTTGATAATAAATTTTTAAGTTTTCTTATAAAATTTAATTTAATACTAAAAAGGCTGATGCATATATCAAAACAAAAAAACAATAAATTTTGGCATTTTTAAAAGTTATTTTGGAAATATTGTACTGTTTTACAATTAAGCAAATGCAATGAATGATTTCTTGAAATTACAAATTTTGCAAGTTTTTAACTAATTTCCTTACATACCTATACTGCATAAAAATGAAAGAAAAATTGGTTCATATTTCATTTTATAAATCAATAAGCAATTATTGAAAATTTACAATTCCTATTAGTAAAAAAAGATTTTGCAACTTTTATTAATGCCATAATATCTTTGATTATTCGTGACCAATGCGGTGTATAAACAACTTTCATCTTCAACTTCGAAGTACCGCAGTATTTTTGCTCTCATGAAGTTACTTCTAATATTTTATACCAAAATTACATAAATTTTTTCTGGAAATTTTAAAGAATTTCTCTATTTATCGCTTAATTATTAACAATTAATTAAACTTTCTGACCTCTATCTTCATATGTGATAATTACAACAAAACTTATTTCACTTCTTGATGATCATTTTGATGCATTCTAAACATTGGTTCAGTCTTCTGTCAGGAAAAACCGAGATAATTTTATAAAATAATTTTATCTAAGCAACAAACCATTTGTATTATGATTTACTATTCATTTTTATCTTTATATGCATATTTTGTATTATGATGTAATATCTGTTCTTATCTTTATAATCAGTTAAATAGTATTGATACATCCCTTCAGGAACGGATCATTCTTCCTAGTCTATTTAAAAAAAAAAAAAAAAAAAACCACGAGTATTACAAGAAATCGTCAACAAGTACGGTTTTACAAGAAATTCACATCGAATGCTAACTATAAGAATTTGAAAACATCTTCATGATACACGGAAATTAATATTAAAATTCAAACAGTTCGAGATTTTTATCCAGCTGATTCATAAAATTTACTAAAAGAAGATTATTGATTAAAAATTCTGATAATGAGGTCAAATCAGTTGAGGAGCTAAAAATATAACATCGTCACTAATAATAAGGTGTTGCAATTTTATTAAATTTTTTTTCTTTGGAATTCCCAGGAATAATGCTTCACACTCAAAAATAAAAATCGTTGTTACTTTTATTGTCGCTTTTATTTGACAGTGATAATCATAATTAAAACAGAAAAAAAAATGACTTAGTAGTGTTTTATTTGTTCAGAGTAATTTGACAATATAAACTGATAAACTTGATAGAATGGCTTGACTATTTGTTTGGAATTAATTAATCTGGAACATGATATGAGTGATATAATCTACTTGGATATATTGATAACATATCTATCAATTATTATTAATTTACAATTTAACATATAATTATTCTTCGGTTGAAGTCGATCACACTTATGCAAGAGAACGAAAAAATGCAATAAATAATTATTTACTTATATTTTTCTGAATTATTAATAAGTTTTTTATTTTCCAAATTTTTTTCATCATTCTTTTGCAATTACGATATTTCAGCAATGGTTTTGCCGAATTGATCAATAGAAAAACATTTTATTTTGTTTGGTTTGGCTGCGAATGAATTGATGGTAAACAACTAAATGAAAAGAAAAATTTTTTTCATCAAAGCTATAAATTGCATTATTCGTCACTTTCAGAAAATTCAACTTTCAAGTAGCGAAATTATTGCGATTCCAAAAGTTTTTGTCGTCCAGCTTCATTTCTTATCTGTATCGCTTTTAGTGAAATTAGGTTAGATTCAAAAAGAAATTTGCTTTTCATTTTATTGAAAGTGATAAATCAGTAATAAGCATCAGTTTTTCAATAATTTGATGTGACTACAATTTCACTAATAGTTACATTATTTTTGAAATGATTTTTGTGCTGAAATAAAATTTTTATTGACAATCGAGAAAATTTGATTATAGAGGATCATGACGTCAGCATTTCTTGAATCCGACTATCATATATACTGAGCCACTGTTTTTAACCTTCTTCGTAGGATTGAAATGAAATAAACGGATAAAAGCAAGCCAATTTCTAGACAATTGTAGAGTAATCGGCTGAATATCAAATATTCTTCTGAAAATAAAGTTGTGAGATGTAAAGACAAATGCTGAAAATTACAAGAATTGATCTTTTCAAACCTGAAAATCTGCTCTCTATATGTTCGTATCGAATCATTTGTTAAATAAAATGCGATTAAATGATGGCTTTCGAGGAAATCTAATCCACGCTGGAAAGAAAATAATTAAAAGAAGAGTCGTTCAAAACTTATAATAAACAACAATGAATAAAAAGAAAATTTAAAAGATCGTTCGTATGACCTGTGATTGGCAGTAAATCAATAAATTGTAAATGTAACGATAATTTTATTGACTTCAATTTTTTTGACTGATATTTATAATTAATTTAAATCAACTAAATTAAATAAAATTAAACTGAACAAGCAAATAATAAAAATGAAAAATAAGTGAAACCTTCCACTCTAAAAGTCTTTTTGTCAGCTCTTTTTACTGATTGTCTCTACAAGAAATGTCGATGCTTCAGTTTTCTCATTGTAAAATATTAAAAATGAAAAGTGACAACTGAGCCTGAAATCACAACACAAAATTCGAAGATAAATATATATTAGTTATTCATCTTTTTTTTTTTTTTTTTTCAATGTATCACTTTTTGTAATGTTTCCGTTAAAATCTGATCTTTTTCCGATCACTTTTCTATAAATTATCACAAAATTTATCATATCTTTTGATACATATAATAATTTCTGTTATAATCGACTCATCCTAACCGATCAAAAGGGTAATCGTGTATAGCACAACAGACAGATAAAGGACGGTTTTCTATGATCGAACGGATATCAGAATTTATTTCTTCTTCCATATGAAACCATCGAGTATCTGTGAAAACCATAACTAATTTCGCTTTTTCTAAAAATTGTAATTTTATTTGTTTAGTTATATAAAAATTTGTTCAGTGATAAAATATTATCAAAAATATAAATACATTATTACTTAAACAATATAATTATTATTGATTATTATAAGATGATTAAGAAAACATTTAAAAAATTAGGAAATATTTTCAAACTTTATGAAAGAGCAAATTATACAGTGATCATTATTACCATTGCTTCCTTCCATTTTTCTGTAGGAATGTACCAATAGCTAAAAATAATTATTGTAAAATAAACTGAACAGAAAATTGCTAATAGCTATTTTTGTTTCTCATTTACTAGTAATATAGTCAAATGATCATGTTATTCATATTGTGTTCAAGGTCATTAATTTCAGGAGAATAGCTAGATTATTATGTTATCTCTCCAAAAACACTGTTGATTCTGCTTTTCGTTTCTAATTCAGAAATAATTATAATATTTGTCACCAATCAAACATAAATGACAATGATATTAAGGGCAATGATGATGTGTAAGGCTATCTATCAAACCAGCTCAGCATTTCTATTACCATATTGGATAGCGAAAGAATCGGAAACAATTGTTAACGATTTAATCATCTTTTACTTCAGAATGGTTGATCTCAGCAAATAAATGAGAGGACTCAAAGACGAAAAAATTTGTTGCTAATAAAGTATGCAACCAACCAGAGATCAGCGACACCATTGAAACAAGCGATACCGACGTCATATATCTTTGGAATAAGTATCGCATTTCGGGGAAGATTACTGGTAGGTTCAACAACTAGATAAACTAGGGTTTTATTTAATTTAGGCAAACATTTTATTTTACCAAGATAAAATTGAATACTAAATTAATAATTACAGAATTATTTCAACAAAAACATAAAATTCGTTGGAATTACTCACAATGTGAGTATCGAATTTGAGTAATATAGTCAGATGGATTTTCATATAAATATGCGTTTCCAGATAATTGATCTTTTGGTGTTGAGTTATTACCTCCATTAAAAAAAATTCAAGTATCCATGTTTCAAGCTAAAATAACTAAGACATCAATGAAGTCTTATTAGAATGAAGCATATACTAAAATGGTTAATTTTATTAAAGATCAAATTTTATGCGTTAGCAAGTTTCAGAAATAAAACTAACCGCTAAAAAGTCCTTATATATATCTTCAGTTGTTTCATATGTAGGAAAGATTTGGTGGTCAATTGTATCACTTATTTTACCATTACTGATAATCAATGGTTTAATTCGTTTTCTCAATATTTCTCTTGCAATTATCCATAACGATTCAAAACTCCTTCAATACGATAAGTTGGAAGAAAAAGTGATAAAAGATGATAGATTGACGCTTATCATTTTATTGAAAAGACGCATTATCATTGGGAATAAGTGAAAAAACACGAATAAATTGATGAATAGAGTGCAAAAGACCAACTTGTATGCAGGGATCAAATCAAGGTTGTTGAATGTTCGCAAATATTTCATTAATAGTTCCCGAATCGGACCAGCGTTCACAATAACAGTCATATATGTTTCGAATAGACACAATTCATTACTATTTATACCATCTAAATTATTTAATATAAAAAATTTAATTAATTGATACCAAAAATGTTCAAATTTACTTGTTAGATTTATCGTATCCGCGGACTTCGTAACTTCATCGGATCGATTATCCAAAAGTTCGCTAGTTTCGTCAAATTCCACATTGCTTATTTCGCCTAAATCATTTAATTTTGCTTAACTAAATGAAATAGATGAATGAAATCCTCAAATTTACCTTTAGGAATTGTAGTGATTGGTGACCGTTGATTACAACGGAACAAGGAAAAGTAAATAGCAATGTAAAAAGAATTCGAATTTCCAAGAATTTCCAGATGTGAAAAGTCATATTCGAAGAATGTTAAGAGCTAAAAAGAATTTGCAATATTGCATATAATAACAATATTTTTATTTCTAATTAAATAATTCAAATTTTTCATACTACACGTCTCATATAATAATATTCATAATAGCAGCAACTTTATAAAATTGCGAATGTTTTCAAACAAAATCAATATTTCCTACAAATTTTAAAAACGGAGTCAAAGTTGTGAATCTTTTGAGCTAACTTGCTTATCAAGAAATGGAATAAGTAATATTGTATAATTATCAGGAGCAGTTTTGGGTTATTCAAAATTGTTATCTCTTATTAATAATTGATGAGGTTAAAACAAGAAATTCGCCAAAGTTTCAAAATTCAATTTATAAAATTTGATAAGAAAGACGAATGATATCATTTTGGCAAATAAACACTAAATTATTTGATACTGAAAGGGATAGTTATATGCTGCAGTAGTTACATGTCACTAATAAAAACTCTGATTTCAACATTTTGATTAATTCAATTAATTAGCATAACAAAATCACTGAATAATGTAGAGGTGATTTAGAATGAATAGAAGCGATTACTGTAGTTTTGTTGACAATTTCATTCTTCTACTAAATAAAAATTTTTTAAATAATAGACTAAACATCAAATTTATCATACTATTATCATTTCATACATTGTGATTTTTGCTATTCACAATTCAGAAATTTTGAAAATTTAAAAAAAAAGTTACCAATAAATTATTAATTTTCGAGAATTCAATATGATGAAATTCTTACTGATATTTTGTATTATTATAAAAAACTTCTCAAATTGAATTATTAGAATATATAATTAAAAAAACTCATATAAAATGTGGCATATTTAAGTTTTAATAAGAGATTCAATGATTGTTTTCTTTTATTTTCTCCATGCTGAACTATTATTGTACGTGACTATACAGTCATTCTTAATTTTAGAACTTTGACCACTCTCGACTACGCCTTATTTGTCAATTTCTAACGCTGTTATTCTAAGTCCTCTTCCTTATCTTGATAAAATAATAAATAGCATATATAATCTCTGTCATGTATTCAGAATAAATGAATCTCAAAAAATACATTATGAAGAATCAGAAAACGAAAAATATTATTTTCAATAAAATAAATACAATTACAAAAATTTAGTCAAATAATTCAAATTTATCATATTGAATTTGATTTTTGTATAAAATAATCTTGCGTTTTATATACTAATTTACGGTGATAAAACATCGAAATGATATGACAAAAGAATTTTAATTTATGCTGGAAACTGAATTATTAATTTTTCGATTGGCTGCATATCGTTCTTGTTTGAAATCTAATCAACTTGGTTTGCAAATATTTCATTCAAACTATTTTAACTTTCTAATAAGAATAAAATTATTTCAAATATTAAATTGAACCTTACCGATATTGAGCATATTTGGCATAATAACATTTATGAAATATAAAGGATATTATTTGATCTATGTATTATTTCATGGTATTTTTATTGATTAGAATATTTGAATCTAATTGATATTGTTATTTAAATTTATTTGTAATATAATTTCTTTGTTATCTTTTAACACTTTAATATTATTAATTAAAAATTAATTCATTTGATTATAATTTGATTATTTTATTTAATATATATCATTTATTTGTATGTTTAAAAGGATTATTTCTTCAAAATAGAATCATTTACAATAGTTTCTAAAGTCTCGTAATACTTATTTTTTATATAGCACAATATATTATAGTGATTAAAATAGATATATAGATATATACGACATATTTGGCAATATTGATAATTATCAAAATCAACATGAAGCCAATTACAATATCATAGTAATTTTTGCTTCCTTTCTTGCTAAATTTTTATACATTTAGTTAACTTATCGAATGATATTTTTTACTATTATAGTAATCATAATTATTTTGTAACTATATGATCTCATTATCATTGCTATAATTTTTTCATTGATAATAATTGATAGAGGAGATCAAAACTTTTGCTCATTTAATATTATCGATATATGATTTTCTTAGTTCGTATTTTTATAATTTAATAACTTTGAAATATATTTTAAAAAAAAGTAATATTCAATATTTTTTCTTCTGTACCTATTTCCATTTAACACACTGTTTTATATCTTTCCTTAATGAAATTTAATACCGTTAACTTATTATTCCGTTTCTGTCATTTATCTAATTTAATTCATTTTGATAAAATATGATAATATCAAACAAATTACTACATGTAGTAGTATTCTGATAATAAATAAATTTCTGCTTTTTTTCTTTGTTTTTTAACTTTTGTGATTAATTGTGAATCAATCGATCAATATGCAATTTATTGAGTTTGTAGAAATTAACTTACTTTCCATAATTGTAATTGCAGTGGTTAATTAAATGAAAGGTATTAGCAACATCAAATGCAATATAGGTGACTATATTATTTCAATATTTACTATTAAATATTTATTTAATTTGACATTTGTTTTCAATAATCATTGTTTATTTTTATTTACTCAAATATCACAAAATTTCCAAATGTATTATAGCTGATAAATGGCTGATAAAGTATTTACCAAATTTTTTTCTTTATTTATTTATGCTTCATGCAAAAGTGCAAAAAAATTTTATGTTAAGATTTTGAGACTTTATAATTATTGAATTTTTTACGATGATTCATCATTAAAAAAAATTAATAAGAAATTACGGCAAAGGCATTTCAAATTATAATATAAGCTGTTTATGTTAACTGAAATTTGGCAAAATTATTTTATTAGAAATGTCAAATTTAAAAATTCTTTAAATGCAATTACAGAATATCCATGCACTGTAGATTGAGAAAGCGATGAAGATGAAATAATATGTCTACTAATTTAATGATTATATATGATGATATTGATGATAACATATGAACAATGGAAACATGACATATGAAATAATTCGAAACATTGAAAAGTTGTGATAATCACCTATCAGTCTAATTAAATCAGCATAATCAATCAAAGAAAGGATCTTAAAGCTTCTGGATGAAGTCGAAAAATTTGATATAGCATTATCGGATAGAAATCTACCAAGAAAAGAATTATATCAGTAGTACGAGATGAAGAAACAATTTATTAAAGAGAAAATACAATTTTCGAAAAATGAAACGAAAAATGAAACAGCCAAATAAAACGCTCTCGAAACAAATATTTTTTATGATTACTGTAATTCTTAAACTAACATTTTCATTAAATTTTCTCGTACTAAGTAAATATATTTCAAAAAAAAGAAAGAGATTAAAGATGTCTTAAATATGGTTAATTAATAATGACAATAAAAAGTTTAATTTAGATTAAAATTTCAAGTATTTCAAAAATATTAATATGTTAGTAATATAACAATTTATAGTATTAAAGGAATGAAAAAAATATTGTAAGACAATATCGATGAAAAGTTTCTAAATTTAGTTACGAAATAATTTTTTTAATTTGATTCAAAATATAACGAAATAATAATAATTTTTTTAATTTGATTCAAAATACAGAATTTAATTTGATTTAAATGAAAAGATGATAAGTAGAAAAAGAGACAAAAAATTTAAAAATACTTTAATTAATGCTTTTTAAAAGAATTTTCACTTATTAGTTGCAAATATCTTATTCATACCGTTAACTGAAATTTTCCAACAAATATTGTTTTTAAATTTCATTCAGTTTAGGATAGTAATTTTCATGGTGGGTTCGTATATTGTCGATTATACCTATTTGAAAATGGTTTGGAAGTGTATGCTGTCCTGTGGAGTTGGTGGGTGGTCATCGAGATTCTACTTGATGTACCAGTTAGAGTTGGTACATTCTGATGGCGAAACCTAATTATGATTTTAATGCTTACTATTGCTATTACGTTGTAATCGATATTTTTGTTGAAGAGAAATGTTGAGGACGTTATGGCAAAGAGGAAGTAATAATTCTTTGGATCGAAATGCAATCTGCAATGATCAGGATAGTTATAATGACGAGCAGGAATCAATCGATCATTCTCATCTACAAGAACATTGTCATTTTTATTGCTATCTCAAAAGAGGTTTTTTTCCTTGCTTCTTCATATTGTTTTAAAAAAAAACAATTATTCAAAGCTTTTATTTTAAGCATTAACTGGAAAATTATAAGCATTAAGTTATTGAACATCAAAACATTTTGAATAAAGATCAGATATAATTAGGCATCCATTATTGTATTGATCATACTGTCATATTGTGACACTATTATACACTTATCTTAATTTTGTTGAACTAGTTATGTTAATTATTCTATTTATCTACATTTGTACTCGTCATATTATTTCCTTGATGTTTGGATCATTTTTTTGACCTCATGATTATAACAATCTATTAAGTGGATTCACACTAATCATGTCAGTATTCCACTGCGATAAGATTTTAGCAGCAAAAACCATTTATTTTTGCTAGTTATTATTAATAATTTTTTTATGTCAGATATATTTGTGATTTATCCAAGGTAATGAACTTGATGAATGATATCTTCTTTTTCTTCCTTCATCTTCTCCAAATTATTCAATTCATTAATGGATTCTAGTTTTTTAAAATATGCATTCATATTCCAATTTTCCGAACTTCGAAGAAATAATATTTGCTAAATATCTCCTGTCAATTATTATTAATTTGGAGGGACTTTTAGAAATGTACAGAAAAGAGGATAATATTATTTTATCGATCATGTTGCCTCAGCGATATCTCTTCTAATATATTGAAAGCTCTTTGATTTTTATCATTGTAATATAATACTTATGAAGAAGCGATCATGAGATTTGCTGAATTGTGCGCTAATTTTAGGAAGAAATGAACTAATGAAATTGATTAATCATTATAAACAGTTTAACTTTCAGGGCTTTTTATTATTATTAGAAAATGGAAAGTTATATATGATTTATCAAAAAATAAAATAGAAAAGAAGATTGATCTTCTTTGATCGATCGTTTTTTCGTCTTTCTCTTATATCTATTTTTCATATTATTCCACTTTTAACTTTTGATTTATTTTAATTATCCTTTTTCTCCTTATCACCACCTTATATGCATATATCTTATTATCATAAATTGTTTAAAACTACTGATATAATGGAAACAAAGAATATATAGATGTGTTATTCAGAAATAGTGTACAAAATAATCAAAACCATATATAGAAGCAGTTATCATCGCATATCTTATCCGATTCATAATTGAATAAACTGATTTTATGCATGAATTCTATAATTAATATTTTGAAACTTCTGTGGTGTTATGAACCTTTTTAAAATTATTATGCATCACATTGTTATACTCATTCAGCAAAATGATACTGAGATGAATTTATCATTGTGTAACTTGCTCTTTGAAGAAACCTCGGTATTATATATTGAATATGAATTGCAAAATTACGCATTTACTACACTTGCTTATGAATTTCTTTTAAATCCAGTGATATTGCTTTAAAAATTTAATTTGCCAGTTTAAGAATTAATCATAATTTTGAAATAGAGTAACCGATTTAAAATCAAAGGGAAGAATTTTTATAATAGAATTTATTTCTTTTCAGGATCGAAGAGCTGAGCGATCATTGAAAGTAGTAGCAATTTTAAGTGCTCTTTTTATTATTGCCGAATTTACTGGTGGCGTTTTAGCTCGTAGTTTGGCGATAATGACCGACGCCGGACATATGCTTAGTGATTTACTCTCCTTTGTTATATCTATCATAGCAATTCGGCTTGCACGCTCTCCCGGTTTGATTTTCATATGGATTTTTTTGGGAAATAAGGAAATAATATCCTACTGTGAGAATGATCGGGATGTTTTTAATAATCAGAAGCAGTTATTTCTTTTTTTTTCATTCTTTAATTCGATGCTTTATTTTTTAGGAAAAGAATGAATATTTTCTTCTTTAATTTAGTGTTTTTCAAAAATGAATGACTATATATTGAAGTGTATATTAAGTTGTATCTTTTGATTATAATGAAGTTCTGGTCATTTATCAACATGATTACACGGTGTAATGAATATATGTAAATGTTCTCCTTTTGATATCATTTCGACTTATATTTTTTCGATTCATTAAGCTGATGCAAACATAAAAATAGAAAGAAAATCACGGTGCTAGAAATTTGGAAAAAACGGAGAACCTAAAATGAATGCAATATAATCAGTTTTCTATAAGTATCAGCATAATTGTGTGTACTGCAATTGATTACATCTTTGTACTAATGACTAAATCTACAGCAAATCATCGATTATCGTTTGGTTTTTTCGCGCGGAAATTTTGGGTGCAACAATATCAATTATAATTATATGGATTCTTACAACGATGCTAGTTATGCTTGCTTTACAACGGATTATCAACAATAATTTCGATGTTTTTATTCTCTTTCTTTTTATGTTTATCTTAAATTTATTGTAACTAAAGTATTTAAATAATTGATAGTGTTAAACATTAGCAGGCAAAGTTTTAACACTAAATGAATATTCTTAAATCTAATAGCAATGTAATTTAATATATTTGGTTAATCTATTAAAAATATAACGAACTGTAAAAATTCTTTCGGTAAAATAATCATGCAGATATGTTATTTTCAAGGAGGAGATTTATTGAATTTTATGATATCTGTAATGACGTAATTCTTTCGAAATTATTACACTGAATAAGATTTGTTTACAGTATCCGTTATACATTGAAAATAATATTTTATAAAAATTATGCAAATTCCTTATAATTTTGCAGTATTTTTTGAGCAAGAAATTTGTTTACTGCAAAAGTTTTCCATATGTTTAAGATTACAAAATAAATCGGAACGTAGTTGTTTTTTTACTAAAAAGTTGTTCCAACTCACACTGTCGAAAAAGATTTTACCTTAGTCATGTGAAAATAATATTAGAAAATTATATGTTATCGACAACGAATTTGTAAACTGAATATTTTCTTAATAATTTTAGCTTGATTTGAATAATCTTCAAATCATATGAACTTTTTTGGAATTTAATGATTTTATTAAATTCAGGTGGACGCAAATACGATGATTGTCACGGCAGGTGCAGGCGTAATATTTAATATTATAATGGGACTTGTGTTGCGATATTTTCGTTGTGCTCATTCACATGATATAGGTCATAATCACAACCAGTAGGTACTTGTTTTTTTTATTTATTTTTTACTAGTTTTTTATTTTCTACTTTTTAATTACCTGGGCAAAACAGAATGGTGTTTTAAATAGTAACTTTTATCAAGTCAATATGATATTAATAAACTTTAACAAAGACGATATATTTTTCAACTGATTCGATTACACAATTCAGTACTAATGTAAATGTACGAGCCGCTTTCATCCATGTTCTCGGGGATTTTATCCAAAGTATCGGCGTTCTAACTGCTGCTATCATCATTAAGGTAAGATGATAATACTGCTGTTACTGATGTTGTATTTCCTCAAAGAATGTGGATGTTTTTGTATGAGAGGAGAACAAAAAAGGTTTCTGCATTTGCAAGTTTAGGAAGGAAAAATTTTAATTTATCAATGGTGCAATTAATATTCTGTTTTCTGCAACTTATTTATTGCAGATAACAGGTTGGAAATTAGCTGATCCATTATGCACTTTCCTCTTTTCTGTAATCGTTCTTATCACAAGTGTTACTGTAATTCGTGATATTTTCTTCATATTAATGGAAGGTACTCATGAAAACTTATATGTTTTCCGAAGCATTTTACTTAAATAAAACTTATTATTGACAAAATTAAACATTCGTCTTCTACTATCATTAAAATTTTTTCCAAATTATTCTTATTTGGATTCATTCTGCTTTATAATCAAATTTGTTATTAGCATGAGGTGTGAAGAACAATTAATTTTGCAGGAACACCCGCACATATAAATTACGGTAACTTGCAAAGTGACTTATTGAACATAAGTGGTGTACGAACGTTACATAGCTTGCATGTCTGGTCACTAAATATGGACAAAACAGCTCTAGCAGTTCATTTAGCTATTGGTATATTTGCATTTATAAAGCCATAAAGTACACGGAATTAATTTTTTTATTTATTGAAATTAATGATTGACATGTTGAAATATCAACAATACTTTTTATCATACCGTCAATATTTGAGCATTTCTATATTGATGATGTATTTTATTCTTAGATCTAAACAGAAGCTATACTTGAGTTTCGAAAAATCCACTGTTTAAAATCGTAAAAACTGGCATTCTTGTATTAACTGGAAGGAAATGAAATATATATTGAAGGGAAATATTTTTTTTAATGTTACGTTAGGCTATATAAAACAGTTTTGGAATTCATGGCTAAATTACATTATATTTTTCGCTCTATCATTTATTTCTATTACAGATGAACCAGAGAAAGCAACCGAAACAATGAAAGCAGCTAGTAAACTTATACGCTTCAAACACGGTATACATTTAGCTACGATACAAATTGAACCATACGAAACTTATATGCTGTCATGCAAATTCTGCAAACCTTTATTTGAACTAAATACACGAGTTGATATTTAAATTATTCCATAATAGTCCATTTAATTATACAGAGAAAAAGTGCGATTGTTAAATGAACATTGCGATTACGGTAAAATTCGGTAATTTTGCTCAAGTTTGGTTGTTTTATAAATTCAATTGAAAATCTTTTTTTTCTTTTTAAATAAATAAAGACGTTGGAATTATTGGAAATTATTAATAATTGAGAGAGAATTTCTAATTTATCATGATTCGAAGTCGACAGGTATGTAGCACTATAATTCTGGGACATATATTTAGTGAAACATTCCGACATTGTCCAGTCTTTGACTATTTCCACAATCCATTGATGATTTCTTCGGGTAGGGGTTATCAAATAATGTAAATATTATTTATTAATATTCAATTATAACTTATTCCATCGTATTCTAATCTCTCCTATCTAATAGTTTTAGCCATACAATAACTTGTTTGGGCTTGTAACTTTTAACATTCAAAATTCTCATAATCAAAAATTTGATTATGAGTGCACCGTTATTACTCGAATTTGATTATGAGTGCACCGTTATTACACACATTTTAGTTCTTTCTATTCTTTATTATTTTTAGTTATTCTTTATCACTTTTTAGATTATTTGTATCATTTTTTCGTAAAGTTTATACAATTTCGGCTATTGTTGCATATGTAGTACTATCTTGTTATTTTGACCATTTTCATTTGCTTTATCCATTATAATAAAATAAATTAAGTTACTTGTGTTATTGCATATTAAAGTTTATAATGCTATGTTATTTATTACAATAACATTACAATAACGATCAATAATTATCCCTGCGCGTTTCCAGTGCCAAGCAATGGTTTCAAAAAATTTTTGAAAAACAAGAAAAATATGATTGTCGAAATTTTAAATTAAAGTATCCATACGTTGAAGGTATGAATTACATAGATGCAGTTAAATGGCCTGTATTGATTTTGTTATGTATTTCAACAGTAACAGCCGAAGTTTACAGTTGCGGGGTTTTGTTAAGTCACCAGATGTTCCAATCGATTATTCGGAAATACAGGTTCGATTTTTTTGATTTACTACGTAGTGCTAAAATCTTATTAGAAATGAATCATGTGGGAGATTGGTATTTACTTTAAATTGGTTGAATTGAACTCTTACGCTATGGTTTAATTCGATATCAAGAGAGGACTATTTCTTTTTTTATAAAATGGTTCAATTAAATTTGCTCCGTTTAAGTTGAAGTATTCTATGTTTTTTTGTATGAATTATTTTTGAAACTGTTTAACTTATCTAATTCTAGGTTAGGTTATTTACTACTGAAGGAAATTTGAAATTTGAGACAGAATGCAGTCCGACAAATGGATATTATATGATTCCAGTATATAGCAAAGGCGATTACTCAATACGTATTTTCGCACCAGATGGATGGTTCTTTCGTAAATATTATTCGTGATTCACTGTTACCTCTCATCATTTGATATTTTAAAATGCTAAAAGAAAAAATGGTTCTATAAGTTGGAAGGCTTTTTGATTCATTTTCTTCTTGTTTATATATGTATATATTTTTTTCTTTCTATTCTTTTACTTTTTAGTACATACTGGAATCTCAAAAACAAAATTAAGTGTGGAAATTTTATTTCAGAACCAAGTAGTTTTGATCTGAAAGTAGATGGAAAAAATGATTTATGCAGCAAAGGCGAAGATATCAATTTCGTTTTAAATGCTTTCGCTGTGGAAGGCGTACTACGAAGTGGTAATGGTAATGGACCTGCAGGTGTTACATTGGTTCTTATTGCTGAAAATGGCACTCTTATATCGGAGACAAAAACGGTTGCAAATGGTGCATATCGATTTCGGGCATCGCCTGGAAAATATTTAGTAAGCCATTTCTTTGAAATTTCTCTTAGAAGTGTAATTTCAAATGAATTTTATTTTTAAATAAGTGAGAGCTAGACAAATTGATTCTTGGAACTAATATGTAATGGCACTTCCAAGGCATTAAAAATTATGGTATGGAGTATTTTTTTAAAAAAATTCCATTAAGTAATCTAATTTTTTATTAACCAATCCGATTTATTACTAATTATTCTTCATCCTTTCATGAAGGTATCAACCGCAGGTAATAGCACAGAATGTATTGAGCGTGATAAAGTACCGGTGTCGATTACTACGTCACCAGTTCATGTATCACCGGATTTGAAAATATCTGGACATTTGTTGACTGTTTCTGTTTTATCTAAAAGCACCAAGTAGCTGGAGTTTCCGTAGCACTTTATTCGAAAACTGTTATAAAGGCAAGTACAGTAATTTTTTTAACATGGTTGTAGTTATTAAATTTTTCGTATTTCTTCAGAAATAGTTTAAAACTTTTCGAAGGTTCATTTTGGATTACGTATAATCTGGCTACGGGAATATTTTTGTGGTTGTTTTCTATTGTATGCAAAGTATAATGTTATTGTTATATATTTTACGACTTTTATTTTGTCTTTCATTTCTTTTTATATATCAGATCATATTAGCAAGAGGTATATTTTTATGAATTGATAATATTAATAATGAAAATTGTGTTTACAGTTTGAAGATCTTTTCATTCTTATTGTTATCCTTTTACAGTTAACATATTGTAACGAAAAATTATCTGTTGTGGAAAAAGAAGGAAAAAACTTGATAGAAAGCTTGTCTGTAAAATAAAAACTGATATCGATGGTATAGCTCATTTCCCGTGCCTTCCGCCTGGATTATATACTATCCAGCCCACTCTTTTCACCGACAAAGTTCGTTTCAGTTTTTCACCGGAAATGAAAGAAATTACAATGGGATCATCTGCGGAGCAGGTATTATTTTGTAGTTTTATGGATGATTTTTATTGATGTGCTTATGCTTTCTACATTTTGTTAAAAGTTGAGATTATGCCATTTTTCGTCATTTTCATTCTCTGTATACTCTCGGCATTAAAATTCAGTTTTTAACTGTATTATCAGAACTGAAGATGATATAGATATAGTTTGTAATATTGGTGATTCGCTTTATTAATATTCAGTTTCGCCACTAAAAATGCATTAAGTCGGGCATACTTGAATTCCTTTTATTTGCAATATCAAATTAATTTTTTTGGCAGGCTATTAATAATGATACTTCTATATGCTTAAAGGTTATCTTTGACACACTTGGATTTAGTAGCAAAGGTCAAGTTCTATTATCTGGACAACCAGTTATCGATGCAGTTGTTTATGTGAATGGTGAAATGAAAGGAAAAACCGATGCAAACGGATGGTAATTTTAGTTGGTCGAAAAATTAGCTTAGGTAGAATAACAATAATAAAATAAAATGTTTTTGTAGTTTATATTATTTTTTAATTCAAAAGGCCATTTTTTGAAGAAGAAATAAAACCACACGATTTCATTAAGAAATTTTGGCTTACAAAAAAATTCATATGATTTGAAAATTATTCAAATCAAGCTAAAATTATTAAGAAAATATTCAGTTTACAAATTCGTTGTTGATAACTTATAATTTTCTAATATTATTTTCACATGACTAGGGTAAAATTTTTTTCGACAGTGTGAGTTGATTTTGCAGTAAACAAATTTCTTGCTCAAAAAATACTGCAAAATTATAAGGAATTTGCATAATTTTATAAAATATTATTTTCAATGTATAACGGATACTGTAAACAAATCTTATTCAGTGTAACAATTTCGAAAGAATTACGTCATTACAGATATCATAAAATTCAATAAATCCCTCCTTGAAAATAACATATCTGCATGATTATTTTACCGAAAGAATTTTTACAGTTCGTTATATTTTTAATAGATTAACCAAATATATTAAATTACATTGCTATTAGATTTAAGAATATTCAATTAGTGTTAAAACTTTGCCTGCTAATGTTTAACACTATCAATTATTTAAATACTTTAGTTACAATAAATTTAAGATAAACATAAAAGAAAGAGAATAAAAACATCGAAATTATTGTTGATAATCCGTTGTAAAGCAAACATAGCTAGCATCGTTGTAAGAATCCATATAATTGTAATTGATATTGTTACACCCAAAATTTCTGCACGAAAAAACCAAACGATGATCGGTGTGTTTTATTATTCTTTTATGTTATCATTTTTATAAGTTCCTATGACTCCTCAGGTATACGCTTGACGGTTTACAAGATGAAGACTACACAATAAGTGCCAAAAGGATCATTTTATCTTCAATACGGTTAACATCAAGTTGACAGCAAAGAAAGCTGAAATCCCGGATATTGTTGCAGAAAGGTAAATTATGTTTATCTTTACAAATATTTTGTAAATACGTCAGAAATATATGGAATTATTCAATTTATTATTTTCCATATAAAAAGATGACCGAAAAAGATTGCATTGTTAGTACGCGACTATTCGATAAGTATTATAACGGTATAATGGTTTAATGAATTATATAAACGATCTTTTTCAATGTAAAAAATATGGTTATAATATGGCATGGAATTACGTTTTAAAATTTTACACGTTAGAATAATGATTATCTCAACTGCGCTTGCATTTTTCTAGTGTGGAGGTATGTGTTACGGTGAATGCGGAAGAAAATATTAGTGGTGTCATGTCAATCATTTTTACAAATCAGCAAATGAAAGCCGTAAGATCAGTGAATAGAAAAAGCAATGGGAAAATGTGCAATTTGCAAAAAATTGGCAGATATATCGTTTCGGTGCAGTTTGAGTTTTTAAAATTAAACAATATATGTTTTCAGAGAATGTTAATTTTATGTATAGAACAAGAAAATTTAATACTTGAAGCATCTGTCCACTCATTATGGTTTCTCAAAAACATTGATGTTGTTAGGCTATTTAAGAAATATCTTTTAATTTCACTGATACCTTTATAAGCCTTAATGAATGTAATAAGTTATAACGATTTTAAAGATTTACTTTATCAATTTTAAATACCTGTCTAGTTTAGCCTATCAAAAAATTGTGCGTTTCTGTCGATTAGCAAAATTTTCTTTCATTTCGATTGAATTGCAATATAATGAAATTTGAACACTTGTAATGATGTGACTGTTTATATTTTAGGTTTCAACGGTAAATGGTATAGTAATGACTCCAAAACAACATGAAATTGATTTATCGAAGGGCCCTGCACTTGATGTTGTATTTAATCAATTTAAAATTGATGTAAATGTTAGTGTGGTCTGTATAGGTTCGCATTTTTCTGAAATTTTTAAAACATCTTATTTCAGAACGTCAAAGTTCTTTCGAATTTCGAATTTGCATCTTGCTTGCACTGGAAAAAATTTTTTTCTTCATCAAAATATTCATTAATTTTTGGTACTTATAGGTCTCTATTGAATGCTTTTTTTCAGTCCGGGCGGAAATTTCTCAGTAACTTAGGCAGAATATTACGACGTGGTCCTCAAATCATAATATTTCGGCTGATGAATTTTTGATTATAGTATGATATTTTATTTACAACTTTACATTGCAGATGACTGTGGTACTTTGAAGATTGAGCTATGGAAGGAGAAAATATTAATAAAAAGCCTTGAAGGCATTGATCAGTTCATCTTCCACCAAGTAACACCGGATTCCTATAAGTGTAAGCATATTTTCTAAGATGATATGATACAGAGACTTAAAATAATGGAAGAATATGCATCTGTATTGATATTTCATCTTAGTTATAAAACATATGTTTTCTATGCTTTTTAGTAAAAATTAATGAAATTTTTGCAGTAAAAATGGTGGATAACGGTCGATTTTGTTGGGAAAAAACTGAAATGGACATTATTGTTGAAAGTCCTGATTTAAATTACCTCATATTTCGTCAAGTAGGATATCGAACGGCAACTCGATTATCACATCCGGCTAAAGCGGTCTAAATTACATTACTGAAATCTGATCTTTGATATTTTTAATCTTTTAATAAATAAGCTAAATAATATTAATTTTTATATTTGTTACAATAGTCTACCAACAGTGTGTGAATATAAACTGTACCTCAAAAAATATTCATAATTCATTTCAGAAATGGAGTATGTTGGAAAAACCCCAAATTAGTGATTCGCTTGACGTGCCAGCTGGGCAGTTTTCCTTCTGCATTCCTTTAGCCGGCATTTATACTGTAATATTTGAAGCTTGTCATAAATTTGATAAGCAGTCATATGAAATTAGTATCCCGCAAGAAGTTCCACTTGTTGTATCTGTTTCGAAATTTCTTTTGTCTGCCTCGATCGAATTGGATCAGACGAGGAATAAGCATGATGATTTTTTTATTTGTTAGCTCCAGTACTAACGAGCAAACGATTCCGGTATTTTTATTTATTTTTTAATCTTTTCATTTTTTCAGTAACTTTTCATAATAGAACCAATCAGTTAACCATTTATTATTAAAATCAGTGCAATATGTAAATATTTCAGACTCAGTACTTATAAAATCAGATAACGCATTCTTTCATCAACGTAACATAGCTGGAATTAATGCGTTATTGGATAAAGGCACATGGGGAAATGTATTGTACACTTGTTTTTTGCATAACATGCCTGATACATACAGGAGTATTAAAGGTTTAAGTAAAGAAGGTCATAGGAAATTTTTATTTCAGCTGTAGTAACATTTGATGGCATTATGAAAAAGATGGTATTTGAATATGCTTATCTTTTCTTAATTATTCAAGTTTTTATTATTCGTCCTTATGATCTATTCTAAAATTATTTAGGTAACTTTCTCGACAGCAGAAAAATTAACTTTCACATTTTATTTATCAACATTAGACGCTGATGCACTTGTTACACTTACACCTCAGTCAAAAACATATCTTTTCACTCCGACTTCTCATATTTTCCGATTCACTGGTAAATTCTTTTGTAATTTTTCTCATTTTTTTGTTTCTTCTGTGGTGACATTTCCACATATTTTTGCACTTTGACATCTCGATTTGTGCAACAAAAAAGTTGATGGTGTTTTTAAAACCAAAAACTCATTGCTGTTTGCAGGTGAATGTCGTTTGGATGAAATAATTTTCAAAGCCGATAAAGGTATATTTTTGGAAGGACAAGTAGTACCAGCGGTTGAGGGCGTAAATATTCGTTCGTCACATAAAAGTAATCCCAATAGTATCCTTGAATCGATAACCGACGTTAACGGCAAATTTAGGTAATTGTGTTAGTGCAGAATTTTGTCTTATTTGATCTGCATGTACTCCGTTCCACTTTCCTAATGCTTGGTTGATCGTTTGTTAGACTGATTGATTGGATGCTCTAATTATAAACTGATTCAAAATCTTGCTCGATGCAGTCATATTTTCTTCGAAATATAAAAACATTTTTCAACTGTATGGAATATTTTTAAATTTCTTTCAAATTTGTAGTTTTCAGGATGGGTCCAGTACGGAGTGTTAATGATTTTGATATAATTGCCGAGAAAAGTGGATATAAATTTGAGAGAACAGAGGAACTAGGAAAACTGAATGCCATCAAATTGTCGCAACTAATTATTATTACTACCGATGCTGAGACGGGTGAACCGCTTACTAATGTACTCATTTCTTTGAGTGGTGTTGAGAATTATCGGTCCAATAATTTCATCGATAAAACTGGAAAAATCACCTTCGTTGGCTTAGTAAATTTTTAAACATTTTTCATATCATATTAGATGTCAGTATTTTATGAATTTGTCGAGAATAATGGTAATATATAAATGTTAGTCTAATGCGTGTATTCTCGTATTATTAGATGTTAAGTTCTAAACATCTTTTTCTCAGATAATTCCTACAAATTACATGTTTACATATGATATATATTTCCTTATCTTTCTTCAATTCCACTGTAAAAAGAATTTTGATAGCAAATTCACTGTAGTAACTTAAAATTAAATCTGAAATAAATTATCTAAATGTACCATATAATTTTGCAGATTATGTTATTAAATTGTCTGCAATTATTTGCAGCAACCTGGAGAATATTTCTTGCGTCCTATACTACAAGAATATAGATTTGATCCAAAATCAGTGACATTAAATATCAAAGAAGGTGAATTTGAAACAGTAAACTTGAAAGGATATCGATTTGCATACAGGTAAATATTGAATCATGAAGGAATGATTCATGACAAACGTTTCAGAGTAAAATATTAGTCTAGTAATATTTATTTATCCTAAATTCTATTTCATCAATATTTCTTCGAATAATTCTTTTGGCATATTTATACTTCTCTGTTGTTCAATGTCTTGAATTTCCAGGATTGATTGTTTATTTTACACTAAGTTTATTTGCATTAATCACTATGTTTGAAATTTGTTATCTATTTCATTATTGTTTAAATATTTTTCAAGAAAGAAAAGAAAGTGAAATTTACAGTACTCTCGGCAAAGTTTCATATCCAGCTGGTCAACCAGTAATAGGAATGATTGTCGAAGCAGTATCAGAGCAATGCAATCAGTTGCAAGAAGACGATACAACGAATGAAACTGGTGAATATCGAATTCGTGGTCTTCATCCGAAATGTATCTATCGATTAGTGCTAAAAACACCGAACGGTCAGCGATTGCAGTCATATCCAACACATTATAATATCATGGTAAATGTTTTTAAATAATGGTTGAAAGATAAGGCGAAGTAAAGATGAGGAAAAAGTTATTGGTACCTTATAATGGACTACTTTGTCATTAAGCATTTTTTTTGATTTCACAATACTGATATAAGTATTGCTTACTTAGCAACGTTCTTAACATGAAGCGTTCTGAAAATAAATATGTTTCATCATGTAGATATTAGTGAATAACTGGTGCATAGACTTCGGGTAGCATCTTCTAAGTTTTCGAAGCATTGCTACTATTCCATTAATCAAAGAAATAGTAACTGTTTACATATTATAATGTTGTGTGTTTAGGTAAATACTGAAGATATCAAAGATATTGATTTCGTTTTGACACATATTGACGAGCGGGTAGATGTTGCCGGTAATGTTGTATTTGTTGATATTAATTCACCGCCGCAATATAAAGTTGGCCTTTACAAAAGTGGTAATTTGGTTCAGCAAGCAACTGTCATCGCACCATCTACTGTATTTTATTTCGAAATTCCTACCGTGGATAATGTCGTAAGTTGCATTGTCCTAGATTTTTGATTTTGTTTTTGTTTTTTTTTGGATTTATAGAATGTATGAATTTCATGTTTATTTAATACAATTATTGCGCAGTAAATGAGTTTAATAACAAGTCATTGAAATAGCATAAATTCAACACTTTCGATATCGTTGGTAAATATTAATGAAGAAACCATACAACTTTCCACTAAACATGTTCGTTGATATTTTAGCATTCGTAAAATATGTATATCTATTTGACTGAATGAAATTTTTACGTAACGAAAGTTTTCCTGCGAAAATTTTAAAGGCATATTCAGTTCGATTTGAGACAACTTATGGTGTAGGCAATCAGAGATTAGATGCTGCTGAAGTTTTCTTCACCGCAAATGAAACATTTAAAGCCGTCTCGTTAAGCGTACTTGCACAGGTTAGTTGTGCGTTTTTTGTTGGGAAATTATGCCTTCTTGATTTTTCCTTCCTTTCTTTTCATTGCTATGAGATATTTGTTAGATAATTGTCTGAATAATTGCCTATTTTATCACAATTGTATGTTATCTATTGGCTTATTTCGCATCAGTCGACACGCATCAGTTTGAAATCATCTTGAAATTGGAATATGCATTTTTTGAAAGACTAATTTTACTACTTATATGATTATCCATTTAAGAAATCAGGAATTTTTCGAAATGTTATAATTCTAGGTTTCCAATATATCTCACATTTTAATACGATTATCGGATAATTCGTAGTTTGCAGCAATATGATTACATAATAAAAAGCAGCATTTTAGAAGAAACTCATGAAACGTTTCGTGATTTTCATATATTCCAGCAGTTGATTTTGTTTATGGTTTTCTTTTTTTTTTTCACAAATTATTTTCTTAAATTTTCAGCGGAAATCTGAAGTGGAAATATCTGGTGGTAGCTATTTTGCACTCCCGTTTTTTTCCTTATTGCATATTTATTTTTCAATCATCAAAAGGTTTTACTTCCTTTTTATTATATTATCTACACTTAATAAGGAATGAGAAGTATGCTATAAGGAAGCTATTCGAAATCGTTTATTAGGTATGCCAAATATTATAAATATTTTTGCTGTTTTATGGTCCCTAATATATTCAGCTGTCGATATTTTATACATCTATCTGTGCCCATCGCCACATCGTGCTCTAGTTATAAATTTTTAGCTCTGAGTTTTTAGCATGTCGAAATACTATATTTCCTAATAATAATTCATGAAATTTGAATTTTTTTGAATTTCTAATCATAAATTTTATTATGAGACGTTTTTTGTTATTTATATTGGTCCCAAATTTCAGGCTACCTCTTTTACGGAGGAGATATTTGTGCGATTATCGAACATATCATCATCACAGCATAGTCTATCACCTGGTGATGATTATGCTGATGCAGCCAGAAAACGACAGAACAGTAGGAAAAAGTAATAACTGATAATGAAATTTATATCTCTGTATTACTACTCTAATTCAAAAATTAGCTCGTTCTAGTCGATTTATAATCAAGGAACCTTACATTTTTATTCCGGCCAGATGTTTTATTTTCTCGACCTTTTGTTCGAAATTCTTGTAAAATTTATCGTAATTTGTTTCAGTCAAGGCCCGAAGATTTTACTCTCTCTTATATTTATCAAAAGCTGAAACAAAATGAGAAATAACGGAGAATTTTAAATTCACTAACCCCTTTCATTATCTGTCTTGAATTGCATGTGTCATACCTTTTAATCTCAGTCTCATTATTACAGGTTTTTCTCGTGATAGGAAAATAATTTAATTCTCATGAAATTATAGCTACGTCCCATCTGGGAAATCTGATTCGTAATTATAGTCAACTCACGTGTACCATTCCGTTCTTTTTTCAATCATTTTGTTCTTCAGTAATTCCTTATTTCTAGTTTCCTTTAACCATTAACATATATTTCTTAACTAGTCTAATTAGCCTTGAGTTTGTTTCCTCTTTCATTAAACCTGCTATTCATGCATACTTTGCTAGTTTTTTTGAATTTTAATTCTCGATCAAATTGAAAATGACTTGTGTCTAAATGACTGCAGATTAATTAATAACAATAATAGCACTATTCGTGATAATTTTCATTTCCCTTCATTATGCATGAAAAATATCGTGTGCTTATATTCATTTATTTACGTTTTGTAACTGTCATTCAGATAATAAAACAGAAAAGTATATGCAATATTTTGCAGCGTTTTCACAATTTGAATTATACTGACGATGAACAATTTGTTGAAAACTTGCTTTCCTATCGAATCTAATGATCAAGACAATATTTAGAAGAACAAGAAGTAAACAAATTTTTCCATGGAGAAATTACAGAAATTTCCAAATATGTTATTTAAATCCCTCCCCGAAGATTTGTTATTCTTAATTCATAATAGGCAATTAACGAATTCATAATTTTTTTCAAATAATCTTTTGTAATTTGGCTTTAGAAAACAAAAGCTCGTGACTGTTTTATAACGAATGATCTAGCTAAAAGCAGATAATTATGCTGCATAATCTAGCATAATCTAGAGAGGTCATGGAATAACTGAAAAAAAATTTACCAACAATATTTTCCTTTGATAAATCTAGAATTAATGATGATATCAACCTGATTATCATATGTTTAATTCAATAATTAATCTAGAGTAGGCTGTCGTAGGGATAAAGGAGTCCTCTCATATTTTCGATTTCATTCCCTAAAATGAGAGATGCAATTGTGAATTCCAGGGAAAGAGCAAGGGACCGGATTACATGTTACTGATTTATCCCTAGCCTAGGCATTATAAATAAAAATCCGACAATTACGGAATTCATCTCCCACATACACACACACACACACATACATACATACATACATACATACATACATACACACACACACACATACTCACATACACACACACATATATATATCCAAATGCATACATAACACATATACACATACATGCATACGTATATATATATATTCACACACGCACAAAAGGTGGATCATAAAAAATAAAAACGTTGAATGTTGATAATCAGGTCATAAAAATAACGAGGTCATTTTGATAATGAGGTTAATGAAGTCAAAAAGAATAAAAGTAAAAGGAAATCTAGCAAGCACAAATAATGACAGGGAAAAAAAAATAAAATAGAGCGAAAACCCGTCAATTTTAAATCTAAACGATTAATGAAAACAAAAAAAATTAACAAGTACAAATACAAAGTAATTCTTTTAAAAAAAAAAGAAAATTAAAAGGATGATTTACAATTACGATTCATCAAATATTATCAGCTACTTTTTCTCTTTTTTCTAACATCAATATTATTGTAACCAGAAAAAAATATATAAATTTATATTTTTCTATGCAAAATTAATATTCTTTTATTTGTATTATTTTTTAAAAGGAAAAGTACCAGGATCAAAATTTTCATAACAGTTAATCTTATTTTTTTTTGATTTATCTATATTTATAAAACCAAAACAACTATAACTAATCAAAGCTTATTCTGATCTCGCATACGCATTTCGCTATAGGTGATAGCAGCTGTAATGAATTACATATAGTAATAACAATCAAATTTAAATTTAAAATTTGAAAAAAAGAGAAAGAAAGAAATGTGAAATGAAAAACAAGACATATGCTTTCCTGATCAAGAATGCATCAACTCTTCATTGTATATGATATCGGATATTTTTATAAGCAATATAAATAATCATTCTCTCAAGTTGATGTTTCCTGATAATTTCAACTCAATGAGTAACAATAAAGAAATAATGAGTAACTTGAAACAATATGCATTTCAAATGATATTATTATATCAAAACTATATCATACTACATCGAAATAGTTATTACATATATCGGGAAAGATGCGATATAAAGATTTTTTCTGAAGATATACGATATTTAATTAATTATAATTAAAATTTAATAATACACATGCATATTATATAAATGTCATATTAATAATTGCACACTATTTGAACAAACAGATAAGTAAAGCTTAATTTACACAAGCTTTTAATTTAAATTAAGAAAAAAATAACAGTGCCCTTAAATTTAAAACATAACATATCTCAACATTAATGCACCATCTTCCCGTTATATGATAAATAAAATTACTAAAAAAAGTACAAATTTAAGCTAATACTTTGTCTTTTTCCCTTTCTCTCTTTCTCTCTCTCCTCTTTCTGTCTCTTCTCTCCATAAAGTTGACAGATTAATATCATTAAAGAGAATAAAATTCAAGAAGTTTTCCGAGGAGAAATAATAACAAAACTTGTATGCATCGCAATATTAATATTACAATGATAAAATTTGCATCATGAGAAACATAACACTTCTTTTACCAAAATTATTAAAGGAAGTAAAATTATGTATGAATTTTGAGCTAATTTGTATTATACGAATAATTATATAGAAATTTTCGAAAAATTTTCTGAAAAATCCTTCAAAAATTTCAAATTCTTAGTTCATCCTTTAGCAGTGGTAACAATATATATATTGTTAATATCGATTATTATGCGAAATTTCTGTTTTATAAATACAAGAAATGATATAAAATAAATCGAAATGAAAAATAAGAAATATTTGAATGAGCAGCAAAAGATGAATACTCCTATAAATGCAAAAAAAAAAAAAAAATAATTCAATAAAAAAGCAACTAACGATAAGAACACTTCAAAAACAGACAATGAGCAGTATTTCATATGAATGATACCAATACAATTCACGAGTATATTTTGCTATAATTCAAACCCTACTACCAGAAAAAAAAATATGAAGAAAACTTTGAAATCCAAGCCATTGTAATGACTTGCATAATTTCGTATGTTTTCTGTCTTTTGTGCTTTAATCTATTTTAAAATTTAAAAATTTCTGGAATTATTACAATTTCCAATAATATCTAATCCTTCGTATTACAATTAAATTCTTTTATTTGCTGAATAAAAAAGAAGAAAAAAACGTATCAAAATATTATGAGAAAAAACTAAATGCGAATGCGGGAATTGAAATAGATGACAGAAAATTTTTCTTATTTTTGTGAAATTTCTTCAATCTAAAGCAACTTCTTGCATGGCTTGTGTGGTATCACTACCACTGATAATGGCATTAATACTATCCATCTGTGGTGACAAAACTGCGCTTACATCATCACCATCCTTTTTCATCCTACTCGTCATATTTTCCAATATCTTATTGTTGTTGTTATTATTTCTCAACTCGCCGTTGCCTTCATTGGCTTCCGAAGACGTCGAAACACTTTTGAGTTGAATAAATATTATCCCGTTTAATATATTTAATATTTCCAGTACACTGTGCAATGATGGACGATGAATCTGAAAATAAGCTTTCAGTTGAAATGATTTTTTTAATTTCAAACAAAACTATTTCACTCGTACTATATTATTTGATATTGATCATTTGAATTTTCTTAATGCATAACATATTTCCAGTACACAGAATTCATTTTAATTTTGGGAATCAAAAATAAAACAAACAATTAACTGCTTTGTTTACTTATGTATCCTTTGCTCCATATCTGGTCAAAATTTATCTACTTCCTCTCTCGATCTCCAAACATGATTAAATAATTTTATATATCAGATTTTAATTCCAAAAAGCTATCAAATAGATAAACCTCAACGGGAAGAAGTTGTCCAATATTGCTAGAACCTTGCCGATTAGCTTCATTGATACGCTTTTGGAAGGAAACAGCCTGTTGCGTCAAATGTTTCAAACACTCACTGCTTTCTTTGGTCTTTTCATGATCATTACCAAAGGTTTTTGAATAAATTGTAAATGTTTCCTAAACATTTTTAATTTTTCATCATTTGAAAATTAAATACCTTACGTTTGGAAAATTGAAAATCAAACATTCAAATTAATTCTACTCAGTCTTTTGTAGTCAGAATTATTATCTTATTTCAATGTTTTTGAAATTGAATTTTTGGAAACTAATAAAAAAGCTCTGTGAATTATTACAGGTCGAAAAGACTATCTATCTAAACGTAATGTCGCAAAAACCATTAAACTATATGAAAGCAAAGAGAAAAAACGTAAATACTGAATCGATTCTTTTTATCAAACATACTTTTTCCATCTGTAGGGCAGTACGGAAATCTCCTCGGCACGAATAAGTTTTTGCCATCAAATGATATATAAGTGCTGTCTTCAAAGCTTGTGGTTCCAAGTAAGTTTGGTATAATTTCAGCGCATTTTGAAGAAATTTCAATGCATCATCGAATTCTTGCACCGCATACAATATTACACCAATATTACTATCTATTTCCGCCATGAACGGATGATTTTCTCCTTCAAGAGAACGCAAGAATCAATAATTTTGAAATATGTTTGCCAAAAATATCAAATTCAAGAAGAATACTTGTTAAATCCATTAAAATAAAACTATAAAATAGATGACAACTAAAAAATTTTAAGTTGTTTTACCATCTCTAAATTATGTTGACTTTACAATTCCATTTCATGCTTTTAAAATATTTTATTTACTCATACATTTATAAATGATGACTGAGTATAAAATTAAATAAAATTTTTAACATGAAGAAAATATCCAATTAGCCAAAAATGAAAGAAATCGCAAAAAATCATACCGTGAATAATTAATAAAAGATAACGGGCTCGATAGAGTAATTTCAATGCAGCAGTAATGTGAAGATTTGCAAACGAAAAATGAGCAAGATTCAACTAAAACAGGAAAATATTAAAATCATAAATCCATTTAACAGTTATGAAATTTCAACGACACGTCGTTAATTTTCTAACATATTTATTGTCAATGAATTTGTTAATCTGCACTTACAGATGCAATCCATATCTGATATCAAAAGTATAATAATGAAAATTCTAATGTTCACGATTGAAATCAAAATGTTTCACATATTAGCTTGTATACGAAACCTCAAAAATGAAGCGAAGATGTTATGTCAAAGCATAATTATGCAGAAAACAATTAAATAAGTGGTATTTGATAGTATAATAATATAGACAAACTGTATGCTATTGTATATTTATTTAAAATTGATGAAATCACTTTACTTTACAGTCCTCTGTTCCACAAAGCTATTTTCAATTAAGAATCGAAACTGACAAGAAAGGAAAAACCATTAAAAAGTGAAATACTAATATTTCTTTTAAATGATTACTTGCTATATAAATTTTTCCAAAAAATGGCAACATAAGATAATCCGAGCTTTTTACGAACTAACAAAAAAAGAAGCTAACATATTCGATAACAGTATTGGCACTATCCAAACCATTACAACGTTCGCTCATCAATGTTGCCTTATGCTGCTGTGATAATGCTTCAGATGGATCACCAAGAATATATGAAAGACGAGCAAGCAGACGCATACATTGCGCCATATCGGAATGCACTGCACCATATACATTATTCATCAGATTAAGAGATTCTAATACTAAATCGAATCCGGCACGTAACTGACCTGAGAAATTTTCATCATACTGTTTGCTATATAAAAACATGAAAATACACCGAATTATTGCAGCCGCAAACATGCAGCAAATGAAGATATTCCTTGCTATCCTGAATTTTTTTCTATTTAAGAAAATATTTTACAGACTAATCTGACTTCTTCAATATACAAGAACGAAATAAATCGTAACTCATAGCAAAATTGAAAATTGAATGTAAGTACTCGATTTGACTTATACAACTTTATATCCCAATCTCTTTTTTTTTTTATTCTAACTTTTCTAATGAAAGCAATAACAACTTATCTTCAGTAATTTCTGTATCCTTGTCTAGAGCTAATATAAAGTAATCTCCATTATGTCAAACTAAATTATTTGATGGCATCCCAATATTAAATGAAAAAGAACAAAGTTACAAAATATACCTTGTTGTACTTTAGTTTGCCCGGAAAGGAATAAACTGTGAGCATCTACAGCTTTCGGATCAACATGTTTCGCTAAACAATATAAATTTTGAATATCATCCTCAACGAAAAGTTGAGATTTTTTCCTGCTTCTAAATTGTAATCGCGCAAAAGCATCTGAAAACGTGTGCATCTTTTTATTCAACAAAATTTTATGTTCAATAAAATCTCTAAAATTAAATCAAACTAAAATTTCATCTGAATCTATAAGATACCTATTTGATTCAGTTCAAAACATATTTCTTTTTCTTAATCAAAGCTGAAGAACAGCAATACTTCATTCCTCAGTTTTTGCAAGAAAAATTTGAATATTTGATACTCAGCAGAAAGCATTTCTTGATTAAACATAAACAATATACTGCAAAAACCGCCTTTACAATTTTGCGTTTCCTACACGATAAAACAAAAATTATATCAGTTCATTCAACCGTTCTTCTATATAAATTGATTTTTAAACATGAGATGTATCATAGAAATAATACCTGAATTCCAACCATTCGCGAAAAACGCCGCAAAAAGAAGTTTTCTGAATACCAATTGTGGATAAATATGTATCAACATTTCCTTCATCAATTTTAAATGCATAATAGAAATCAGCATCTGATTTGATTCGATCCCAAAGTCCATATGATGACAACTGTGCCCAATCATCATTTTCTTTACTACTACTATTGGTCTGCTTTCGACGCTTCGATGACCGCGATTTTCTAACACCATTTATTGGCATCAATGCCTGGAAATAACGTGCAAATTTAATTCAGTTTTATTTACGATACCACTTTTTGGCATGTAGCCTATCTAAATTTTATTATTATAATAATATATATTATAGTGGAAACATTTCTTTGGTTATTTCAATTAAAAATAATCAAAATAATGAATGGAATTTTTAGAGATTTGACATTCTGATTAACTGTCCTGAATGTTCCAAAAAAACTATAAAATAAAAACAGAGCTAACTTCCTCATTAGATGATGTCAGAGGCTCAGTTGACGGACTCAGAAGGCAATTTAAGAAATGTGATACAGCTGCAGATGTATGTGTTGATGGTACAGGTTGCAGATAACCATGGAAGATATGTTTTGCACATCGACACAATAATTCAGTAACGCAGATTACCTAAAATTTATTCAAAAATTGTAAAGTTAATTATCACTCTGCAAGTGAATATAAGTCATTGAAAGTATGGAATATATGAGATAGCACAATAAGCATGATGGCAAGTGTCATGGAATAAATGAGAAAATTGTTACATATTCTAATTTCTGAAAAGGACCAATATTTCTAAATAAAATAATAATCACATGCATTATGCATTAACTATGCAACATATATGCACTTTTCATTTTTGATTTGTCAAACAAATGATATATGCATCAACCGCTCAAAATGAAAGAAAAAATCAATTTTAATATAACAATAAATATTAAATTAACTTACCTTAAGATAAGTCAACTGGCTAATATTTTGAATATATTTCGTTAATTTACCCAAATATCGAATATTAATACCGCGTGAATGTAACGCATCACTGAGCGATGTGCCATCCAACGGCATTATCGTACGTTGCAAACAATCACGAACAAAATTTGGCAATTGCTAAACGGAATATTAAATATAATAAGTAAATGAAAATGATAACAGACATTTGAAAAAATTGAAAGCTATGGAATGTTTTTAAAATAAATAGGATTATTCATTCAATCAGTGTTTTGCTATACACAACGCAACATAATCAGTTTGTTAGATATACAATTACTTAGCAATATTCTACCACTCTTTCCAACCACAAGATCACAACTTAAAATGTTCCTTACTAATTATTTGAAGTAGCATATCATATACCTGAACGAGTAAAAATTCAGCAGCTTCAGCTACTAAAAATCGTTGTTTTGCAATATCTTCATTTTCAGCATGATTTACCGTTGAACAGTAACAATCCGGATTAAATCGGATATCAAATGCATCCGTATGAATTGATCCTACTGCTTTTGCTGCTTTTGCCATTATCTACATCATAGCAATTGATTTTTTTTTAAAAAAAAGTGATTTTTTCAAAAAGTATGAAAATCGTAATAAATTTTCAAACATCAAAAATTTCTACTTATTTGAAATTTGCACAAAAGTTTTTTTTAAACATAGTAGAATTCTGATATTGACCGCTGAAAGTAAACATAGAGCATTACCTGATCAGATATTTCTTTGTCCAAACTGTCAATTTTCTTTTCATCACTCTCAATCACTTCTTCCATAATTTTTTTGCTGTTTCAGTTTCCAACAGTGGCAGCGCATTAACTTTACATCAGCGACTATTTCATTCTGCAAAAATATTTTCAATGCATAATTCTAACCAGTGAAATATTTAAAAAAATTAAAGTACTAAGATTACTGAAACTAGTGGGTCAAAGTATTGTCATCATTGATAAGATTAATTTCTCTCAGAATAATCAAAATCATATTGCTACTTTATAATAACAATTATTTCATAATAACTGAATCGTATATCCAGTTTCTGAATTTCGATGAATTTCCTTTATTTTAAATTAGCCAAAAACTAACAATGTTTATTGCTATTATTCTCTCCAAATCACTTCATAGAATTTTATGAGAAATGAATATTTCTTAAGATATCCAAATTTGTTCAGAAATGCAATGAATAATAGAACAAAACATAGAACAAGAAAAAAATTACACGCGTTGTTAATAATTTTCTTTTAACAAATGTCAGCAAAAATTAGTAAGCGAACATTAAAAACCAAAAAGAGAACAATTGTGCTTAATTATTTGTCATTAATATATGAAAGTCTAAAGTATTTCATTTAAAATACCTTAATTCGGTTTATAATTATATCCTCTTGTATCATTTCATCAATTTCATCCACTTTTAGAACATCATCTTTCTGCTTCGCTTCATCTGTGTCATTATCATCATCCGCTGCTAATAATCCTAGCCTAGTTTGTTGCACATGATATGCAGCTATACGAATAAACATCAGATAACGGTATCTTCAAAAAAACAAAAAATTAATATATATCAAAATTATTTAACTCTTTATTAAATAAAGTAGGCAAATTATTTAAATCATTAAATTTAGGATATATTCTCATACATCTTCTAATATAATATCATAACTATACAAATATACTATTCAAAACTCATCTAAAATATTATAGATTATGCGTCTAAAATTTCGGGATAAAAAAGTGGACGAGAATATAAAGTGTTGAAAAACAAATTAAAAAAACAAACTCGACAAAAGCTTCAATTAATTCTTGTCTCAGCGAAGCAAGTTTATGTGGAAATGCGCGTGGATATCCGTTTGCTTTACAAATATCTGTTACTTCTGCATCTTCAAGATAATTTACATCCGGTGGAAAAGTTCTTAATAAATCTAAAATATAATGCCGTGAATCGTTCCCAATAATACCCTGAAAATAACAAAATATGAACAATTAATTTTAATTGACAAACTAATGTTATTATTTATTGGTAACCGTAATTTACAAACTTTTTGTGCTCATTTCAACGGTAATTCGTTTTGAAAAAAAAAGAAATTAAATATTGGTGTTTCATAAGTCAATAGATGATTCGATTATTAAATTTTTTTAGTAGGCATTTTTTATTAGTTTTTTAAGTATTATAGTAATTCGATTTTTCTTAGCTTGAAAAATGAATTAATGTTTGCTTTCAAGAATAAATTCGTATACTTCTCAAAAATTCTAATCGCTCATCTTCAAGTTTATGCTGCTTTGCGCTGATAATATCTTGCGAAATCAGTAATTATTAACAGTTTTAACTGAAAGGGTTATTCGATTTATTGAGAGTGCTTCCTACCTACAATGAAAAGAACTTCGCAGTATTTTGGAATGAACCTATATCATATCATGCTAAGATACTGTTGGGGTTTCTACCGACGATCAAACCAACAGTTTGCATTAAGGATAGTAATTCACAAAATTTTAAAGTTAACAAGAATACTTACTTTAGTTTCAAAAGATGAGCACAGTTTAACGATTTTTCTATCATCCTTGCCATTATAAACATGATGAGGCAATATTTTCAACTGCTCTGCTGGTTTCGATAATAAATCGGTATATTCCTATTTACATATTTGATAGGCAAGCAAGAAAATATCGAAGCAAAATTCACATTATAATCAAAACTCATTTAAATCTGTCTCAAAAAAAATTTTTCAGAAATATTTCCGTTGCAGCTAAAAAATCAAGATTCAAATTATTCAACAACTTTATAACCAGATAGTTGTTACTTATAGAGGAAAGAATCACCTCAGAGCTAACGACTGTTTTTCCAAAATCGACCGACCCGTAAACAACACTTTGCTCTTGCTCTCTCCAAAATACCTGGTATTATCGATTGCGCAGTCACTCTATAATGCATTTCTTCATGAATCGCTCACATAAGTATAAGTATTGTATAAATTTATAATTTTGTCCTGCAGTAATCATTTCTTAGAATCTGAAATTAAAACTGCTTTTCTACGTAAGTCTAAATATCAAAGCTAGAATCTTTCCAAAATTTTACTTTTCCATGCTTATAAATATCTTTCATAAAAAAAGAAAAAATGCAGTTACCGATATCCCTTGTAGTCAATTATGACCATACCCAAAGTAAAAGTTTCGGATTATCAAGTTGAGCATAAGCTCGCACACCTTGTAAATCATTTGATGTTGCCGCATGAGCAGCTGCATCACCTCCCAATTCCTGAAATATTATAGCGCAAATTTCACAAAAATTGGCGTTTTTTGATTCTCGAATTCAATAAAGTTATTTCATCATGAAAAACTAGTCAAAATGTGTTCAAAGATATTCAAGCAGATTATCGGATAATTTTCTAACTTTCAGGTTGCAGTGATTAAATCATTATTCTTTCAGCGGTATACGATATTTATATTTTTAAAATTCTTAAAGAAGCAATTTCATGTTTTTCAGAAATTTCGCAACAACAGAAAATTTATTTATGATATACACTGTAGGACAATAAATCAAGATTTATTCTATAGAATGTGTTAACTTACCTTGTAGTGATCTTTAACATCAAATCCAAGCGAAAAGAATATGTTATTCCATATATACATATGCGTTCGTGGTTCATCCGCCGGGTTTATTGCAACAACATTTCCATCGATAACTGCCATAGCTCCCAGAAAAAACAATTATATCATAATTTGGGAAAAAGCGACCTTTTTTTCTTTTCTTGTTAAAGCTTAAAATCTTTAAAAGTGTTAGGATCGACATAAAAAGTTTTGCAATCTATAATATTTTCCCTTCTTTCTTGATACCTTTTAGAAACTCCGCGAATGCTATTACTAATCCTTCAATTATTTATGCTTCAATCCTTAAACATATAAGATATTCTAAAACATAAGAAAAAATTTCTGATAGTTTATCGAACTACTTTAAAAATATATTATAATATTGCTGCTAATAAAAGGATGAATAATGTTTCACACTCAATAAAGTGTGATAAAAATCACTTTAATCGCAGCAGAAACGAAGTCGCTGTGAATTTTAAAGATAGCTCTTTCCCGAATGAGTCTTTCATTGAGTGTTTCACGTGGCAACTCATGAGTCGTTTGTAGCTCCTCATTCCAGTCACGAATCTGTCCAGGAATATGATCTTCAAGACCAATTTTATGGGGTTGTGTACAGTCTTCTGCACGAATTCCATCTTCGGTTTGTTCGAAAACTGGTGCTACCCACGAATTCACCTATAAAAAAGTATGCAGTGAAAACTGAGAAATGAAATGAAAAAAATCTTGAAGTCGCTCAGCAATATTTCCATCTCTTTCTTTAATTTTTTTCTCGATTTACATAGGAAGAGCAAAACTCCAGCTTAGAATTCGATTATAAACTACTAATAATCATTTATCAAGAATAATGTCAAAAGATAAAATGAGTTAATCTAATAAGTCATCGATAATTAATACAACTGCATGCTAGATATCCTCCAAAAGCGAACATGAATAATGCATATGATTTCAATAGTTATACCAACTTGATAACAATCTCACGTTTATGTCTATTAAATTGACAATTTAAATCTTAAAATTCCATTTTAAAAAAGAAAGTGAAAAAGATTGACCTGATATGGTGTTGGCAATCGCTCAAAAATATGCTTTTCGGAACGTTTCTTCAAAATCAACGCCATAGTTCGTTTAAACGACATACTGATTGATGAAAGCAAATCCAACAGAGAATGATGAATAGCTTTATGTGATGGCGAAGGTGTTGGTCGGAAACCTGCTTCGGTAGTTGCATTCACATAAAAACCTTTTGTACAGCAAGTTATATGATAACGTCGCCCTTCTCGTGCATCGACCGTCAAATAGAGAACATCGCCCTGTATAAGTTCACAAAATTTGTTGTTGATAGGATTAGGAGGAAAAATTTCTTGGAAACTTTCAAATATATATAACGAAACTTTTAAATTCTCTTCACTTATTATCAGCATAAAAAATAATTTTAGAAATGAGACCTTCAATTTCCTATGTCCTGATGGCGGATTAAATGGTGAAATTGCCAAACTTTTCAGTGCTGCTACAGGATCTTTCATCGTTGGTAGTAATGGCACTAATGGACGTTCCTTATATCCTGGCAGGACATAATCTGGAGGAGAGCATTCTAACGATCTGAAAAAACTTAGCAGTTAAACTCGCTCTTATTTTTCGCATCGTTAAATAATAGCAATTCAAACTTATACAAGTTCCGTTTGTCTTTTTAATTAATAACTCTTACAACTTAATGCTCTAATCGATTTGTTATTCATATAATGGAAAATTTATATCAATAAGTATTATTCGATATCACCAATCACACAGATGGATATCATCAACAACAATAGACTCTAATAATTTTTGTATAAGAAATTTTTTTTTTTGTATACAATAGACTCTATTGTAAAAAAAAAATTTTTGTATACAATAGACTCTAATAATTTTTGTATAAGAAAGTCTGCTCTATTGTGAAACACTTACTTATCAGCGCTTTTTACGATCTCCTAATGTCATTGTAGCAAGATATGACAATGATGCACCATCAGTACCATTAACAGCATCAGACATATCAAGACAACGAATTAGATCACGAATATGCCGAACATGAATTCGAGCTTCTCGAGTTGTATAAGGCTCTAAAACAATCACATGATATTTCGCCAAAAATTTTGATCATATATAATAGAAAAAAAACAGAATTTCGAAAATTCAATGTTATTTAATGAGCATTTTATTATACAAATCCACGTTTGTTTATTTTTTTCTTTTCTGTTTAGAAAGACATTGATAATTAAGTATAATTTTCTAATATTCTGAGTAGTTCGCATAATTTTCAAATCATCATTCTAAATATTGTCGTCATGTTTAACACGTATGTTTGTTTATACTATAATGCTGGAGGTGTATGTACACATCATAACTATAACTAAATTTTGATGCTTCGATGAGATGCATTGTAACAGAACTTGATGACAATTTGATAAAGTCAAGTTGTAATATCGATCAAATAAATTAAAAAGTATTCTAACAATAGTGTAACAACTAAACGAGTATTTTAATTTTCCGAGAAATTCCCAACCAAATTACATTGAAACAGAAGAAGCGATATTCTTGCCTTCGACAACTCTCAACACAGATCCATCTGTAAGCCCAGCAATATTTTTCAATTCGGTGAAATGATCTAACGAAACACCATTTAACTGCAAGCTGAAACATGTACGATGACATGTTGCTTCACGTTCTAGTAATACTTGATGTAGCTCTTGTACCATTTCACTTGAATTTACCTGAAAAAATACTTTTACTTCTTTAACTAAAAATGCATTATTACCAGTTTCTAATTTTAACTTCTTAAATATATGCTTTATTTATTTGTAGAAATCTCATAATTTAACAATATATTTTGAATTCAAGAGTAAAACTCCAACTCTTTTTCTTTTTATCATATCATAAATTTAAATTTCACAAAAGTTTAAAATTGTTAATTCAAAACGTTAAATATTCTCAAAACCATAGATTCCAAAATTCGGCAAAGTTTCGGAAAATAATATCATAATTTTGCAGAAAGCATTTCAGTTATACCTGTAAATCAAACGGTTCCGCACCAGGTGCAACGATACGGATACGAAATGTCGCATCGCTATCATCACCCGGACACAATGCCTTACCATCGTTACCAATTTTTCCCGCTGCTGAAAGTAATAAAATGAAATAGTTTTTTGCAAAATTTTTTAACTGTAAATACTGGAAATTTTGAATGAAAAATTAAATTTTAAAAACTGAAAAATAGAAATAGTTGGAATAATTAAAGCATTTTTTAACGGAAATTAAGATAATCTATAGTTTTCACCCCACTTTAACAAAATTTTTCCTGGAAAAATAAAAAAACGAAAAGTTCTCGTAAAATTTGCCAACTCATGCATGTGCACATTTTTCATATGAAATTGCATGTCACAGATAACTTCATAAATTTTTGATAAATTTGATAAAGCAATCAATATTTATTTTCAAGCGAAATGGTTAATGAATCATTCTGCGGCATTAAAAATTCAGTGAAAGAGAAAACTAGCATAAATGGCTAGACGAATGGTTATTAAGTTATAATCTAAAAAAATTTCAAAAAAACCAAATTTAATGAACAATCGATGTTCACTCTTATTTAATACAACATACCAATATTTCGAGACAATATTACTTTACAATCTTTCATTCCTAAAGTTTGCAATATCAGAAGCAAACATTCTTTCCAAATAATCTAGCTATTTAATAGTCTGATCCTAAATAATTTGATCGCATCAAAATACTTAATTACTGCAAAATTACAAAAATAAACAACAAATGTAATCGGAAAAATTTTATCATTAAACATGTTATCTTATATAAATTATGCATCTACAAAATTTTAATGCAACAGTACTTCATATATGCAAATTATATTTGCATACATGTATTATATTGAATTATAATTTGAAATCATCAACTTTAATTAGATGAATGATTTCCTTCAATTTTATTATCATCATATGACAATTAAAGATTACGACACCATTATATTTCACCAGCTTTTCTACACCTCATTCTATCCAAAAAACATAATAATGATGATTTCTCATTCCCCTATCCTCCAGAAACATAATTAATTATAATTACTTTTATGTTTGCTTCTTTTTGTAAAAAAGAAAAATAAGACATCAGCTGGCACTTTTTGTAAAGGAAAAACAAAACATCAATTGATATTTCAAAATGATGGTTCAAGTAATTAATTCTATTCATTTCTCTTTATTATTCATTTCCAGGATTAATCCAGGAATTTTTGTTAGTATTTTGAAAAAAATTAATGTTTTAGATGATATGATTAGATTCTATTTACAATCTGTTTTCCGATGGCATATATGCACTACTAATTTTCAAAGCTTTTAACTGCAATTTAATCGTAAAAAATCTTAGTTATTTCATTGATTATAGAAATCGAAAATGAAAAAAGGAATAACCTGGAGAAACGGTCCCTTCTTCAACTGGTGTTGGAGGCGAATCAGGTGATGATGTTTCATGGCCGGAATCATTTGCAGAATTAGGCGATGAATTCTCTTGTCCATCTTCCGATAATGCCTGAAATATTCATTACATCATTAAGGAAATCATTTGAAAACAAGATTTGTTAATGATTAAATTTATCGCTTTAATAATATAAGCATGCTTTTCTTTATGATTTGTAAATTAAAAATGGTCTCACGAAAAAGAAGACTACCAAATTTTTGAAAGATTATTTTGTTTACTTTTTATATGAAACCTTACAAAATTCCACATAAGATTTTATTTAACGCGTAATAAATTTGAAAAATGACTATGATATGGCCTTCAAGAGGTTTATCGTTCATTCTTACAAGATTTATTGCCAATATCTTACATAAACATAAGATATTTTTTAAAGGAACAAAAGAAAATAATAATGGAAAAGAGAAAAGAAAGTGAAAATGAAAACTCATAAATCAAAAAAATTTTTGAACACTTTTTTCCTAATCATCTGACTGACATCATTCTATATTTTTCCCTTTCCAATTGTATTTGAACATTTTAGCATTGTTTTCTATAGTTTTTATCGCCCATTTTAATTCTATTTTATTTATTGCTCATTGATAAACATTATTTTTTAATATGAGAAATAACTCCGTTGGATATATAACATCAAACATATATTATACATAAAGACATATACATATATTAGCATATATATACGTCCTTATAAATACATATATATATAAACATGTAAGACAAAATAAACACAAACATAAACATACATATAAGCAACAACAACAACATAAACATGAATATTTATATATACAAAAAAATGCAAATATATGCGCATCTATTTGCGATACATATACAGATATATACATAAACATGGAAATATATCTTTATAAATACATATAAATATATGAAACAAAATACGTACAAACATAAACAATATAGATAAATAACAATAATATAGATATGAAATTTATAGATACAAAGAAATTATTATAATTCTGTTCTTAAATATAAATATAATATATTCAATATATGTATATCAATATATAAAATATATTACGCATATGATGTATATTTATGAAATACGATAGATAAATATATATATATATATATATGATAAATTATGAAACTTAATGAAAAATGAAACAACCTTAGCAGCTGAGGTAAGAACGGCTTCCGGTAAACGGTCAAGTCCATTATCTTCACCCATTACTTTCTTTTTTTTGCGCCTGAAACAACACGAATATATATTTTTACAATCTTTTCATTTTTTATTAGTCTAAAAATAAATAGGAAAAGTAACAAATTGAAAATGAAGAGAAGCGAACAAAAAAAAAAGAAAAAAGAAAAGAAAAAGAAAAACAAAAGAACAGAAATAATTTCAAATATATTTAAGATCTTATGCTTCAATTTTTTATTTCTGTTATTTTGATAAATAAATTTTATTTCATTTTTTGATTATTGTGTAAAACTATTTATTACAAATAAGTAACTCTTTCTCTCTCTCTCTCTCTCTTTCTCTCTCTCTCTCTGCGGTTTTTTTCACAAATTATCAAAAAGAAAAATTATTTTTCACTTTTTCAATACTTAAAATTTTTTTGTTGTAAAAGAATTAAAAGTAAAATTAATAAAATATTTTTTTTTAATAATTTTTTCTTTTTCAATTTTTCTTTATAATTATTATGAAATATTCATTAAAAAAATATATATATATTAGAAGAAAGATAATGCAAGAAAATATATGAATAAAAGATTGATAAAATGATAACATGCAAAAATGCGTGTACAAAATAGAATTGACGTCATCTAAGAGATAAAATATTCAAAAAATTATTTAATTCAAAAATTGCAAAATATTTAAAAAAAAGTATAAAAATATTTGCATATGTAAAATGAAATATTCATTAAAAAAATATATATATTAGAAGAAAGATAATGCAAGAAAATATATGAATAAAAGATTGATAAAATGATAACATGCAAAAATGCGTGTACAAAATAGAATTGACGTCATCTAAGAGATCATCATTTAAGTGTAATGGAGTTAAAGTTTTTTCAGATAGGGTGTGGCTATTTATCACAAATGGTCGGTCGACCGTCTAATCATCCATCTGGCTATAAAAACGTACAACGGATAGCGGAATGGACGCATTGTGTACAACAGACAGATACACGTGCATATATAAGCACAAAGATTAAAAATTCTCTCTCTCTCTCTTTCTCTCTTTCTCTCTCCTCTCTCTCTCTACGACATTGAATGGATCGAAGAAATTCGAATATTCTTAAAATGAAACATTTTGTATAAATTAATTAACTGTTAAAAGTATTTCCTTTTATTTCTCACTTCGTAATTTCTTCCTCTTTTTCTTTTAGTAAAAATTAAGATGAAAACTTTGAAATGTATAATCTTTTAGTAAGCAGATTGTTATATCTTAATGGATAAAAAAGAAGGAAGAGAGAGAGAGAGAGAGAGAGAGGAGAGGGAGAGAAAAAAAAGGAGAAAAAGTTAATACATTGACATATAATGGATATAATTATTAAATATTACATTAATTAACCTATATCAATCATTAATAATATATTTGTTAACTTATATATAAATCAATAATTTCACATACAACAATAAAATAAAATATCAAATATAATTTAATGTATTGAGGAAGAGAAAAAAATTGAGTAAATAAAGAGAAAGACGAAAGGGAGAGGAAGAAAACAAGAGAAAGAGAGAGAGAGAAGGAGAGAGTGAGGGAAAGAGAGAGTTAATTTTCACGTGGTTTAATATCGAAATTCCAAAGATGTTTACTTTACGTTTAAAAATAATTTTTTTTTATTATATAATATCAAATATAATGATTAATTTTTGAAAATTCTTTTTAAAATTAATGAAATTTTCACGTGACATTTGAAATTAACGTTAATCTTACGTTATTCTCGTTTCAGGAAACGTACGTTATACTTTTCTTATTTCAAATAATTTTTCTACGTAATATCAAATATGATAATTAAATTTTTTGAAATTGTTTTTGTATATCGATATAATAAAATGATGAAAAATTTTCTTATCTCTATCTTGAAATATCTTCCAGAATTAATATTTCGCAGTCTTATCTGATGATAAGATGATAAGAAAAAAATGCGAAATGAAAAGAGGGAAAAACATCAACTTGAAAATTTAAGTAGCAACTTTTGCTAACTGATAATCCTTATGCCTATCAAGTCACACTAAAAGCAAAAGCAAAGAACGAAGACTGAAAAGTTTTATTTATCAATATAGGTGTATGCATGTGTGTGTATGTGTGTATGTGCATTTGCGTAGTAGTGTATATGTATGTGTCTGTGTCTGTGTCTGTGTCTGTGTCTGTGTCTGTGTCTGTGTCTGTCTGTGTCTGTTCGTCGTTTGTTTGTCCGTCTGTTTGTGTATATTACATATATATATATTATGTATGTATATGTTTATGTATGCATGTATTATGTATGTATAATACGTATGCGTGTATGTAAATGCGTATGCGTGTATGTAAATACGTATGTGTGTATGTTTTGTTTACGTATATTATTTATTTATTTAATAAATGAAAATTAAATATAATAAATTATAAAAAAAGATTTTATTTTAATTTTTATCAAAAATTTTAATTTTTTTGTTTTATAATAAAATAATTAAAATTGTAAAATTTTCTTTTTTTTTCTTTTCGAAAAATTCTAATAACAAAAAAAAGAAAAAATTTATTTTAGCAATAAAATTATTTAATTGTTAATATTTATCATTTTGCTATTTATCAAATAATCAATTTTTTTTAATTAAATAAAAATGATCGATAACTAAATGATCGATAAAAATGATCGATAACTAAATGATCGATAAAAATGATCGATAACTAAATGATCGATAAAAATGATCGATAGCTAAATGGGAAAAAGAAAAAAAACGAAGAAAAATTAATTTGTTGAATAAAAAAATGCATGTGAAATTGATGGAATCGGAAAAGTTTTAACACACACACATATATATATATATATATATATACATATATATACATATATGTATATATATTTGTGTAATATATACATATATATATATATATATGTACAAATGCTATTAAGATTTTGAACAGTTTAAAGTTTAAATTATCATTTATCATTTTCTGCTTTAAAACAACTGACGTAGAAAGCAGCTAACAACAAAATGAATTATCAAAATTTTTGAAGTGATCAGAATTTTTTGAAATTATGAGAATTCGAAAAGATATTAATTGTTCGAAAAAATTTTTCGAAATTTCTGAAATGTTACAAATTTTTATTTAATAATACGATAATCAAACAAATATTTCAAATGTAAATAATATGTATAAAACATAATTGAAATTAAATATTTTATTTAATAATATACGATAAGTGTTGCATAATATATCGAAATTAAAAATAGAATCAAACTAATAGTAATAATTCATTATATTTCAAAAGTTTAATTTAATTTTACGAAATTCTAATCATTTATTCCATGAATTATAGATTATGACAATTATATTTTCAATATAATTAAGAAAAGAAATAGAAAAAGCAATTAGTACGAAATATATATTGCAAATTTTAATAGGATATGTCGAATGAAATGAAATTCGAGATTTTTCTGTTATAACGAAAAAAAAAGAAGAAAATGAAATTCATACCAGTATGATAAAGAAATACTAATATGTTAAATGTTATCATAAACATGATAAGCCTTATTTAGATCTAATTATTTAATTCATTTAAAAATTTCAACTATCTTTTAATGCAGCTTTTGCTATAAACAGCATGTAAAAACTTTTTCGTATCCGGATGGCATTTGTTGTTTACTTGCGGAAAGTTAACAACGGATATATTAACCTCTCTCTCTCCTACATAAGACTTAAAGATAATAATCTCAGAAGTTTTTTGTTTACAAACTATTAGAGAGAGAAGGAGAGAGAGAGAAAGAGAGAGATGTTGCCAAGAAAATAATAGTAATAATATATAATAACTATCAGCTAAATAATTGTTTACGAAAAATTTATTTTTTTAAAAAAGGAATTTATATATTTGGAAAAAACAATACTTTTATTTCTTTAATTCAATGCTTGGGAAAAATTAGTTTTTAAAGAAATTTGGATAGAAATTTAAAATAAATTTATTAATGGAAATTATAGAAAATATATTTGAATTAATATTATTATTATTATTAATATAATACTTAATTATAAAAAAATAAATTTACTTTTTATTATAAATCTAAAAAGAAAAGAAATGAATTAATTGAATATATCTGAAATATTCTATTAATTTTTCGTTTTTTTTTTTTTTGTCAATAAATCTTTCATTATTATTAATTAATTATTAACTCTCACCTTGTGAGAATTTATATTACCTATTACCTATTTTTTTTGCCCCATTTTTCCCTCTTTTTCTTTTTCTAATTTAGCATTAACAGTTAAAAAATAAATAGTACCTAATCGAAGTGATGATAATTTTGTTTTTCATTTCAATTAAAATATCAATAAATAGGTGTCAATTTTTTTTTTTACTTTTTGGAATGTCTAATATATTTTTACAATGATGAGACCATTTAAACGTCAAAATCACATGTAAAATCTATGATCAACTAAGATTTGACTATTTGAACGTAAATTCCCACCAAAATTGCACGTAAAATCTATGATCGATTGATATTGATAAAAGTCGATTTGTATAGCAGAAATTTACACACCGTATGTAGGATCGATGAACGATCGAAGATTTATGTTAGCATTGACGCGTAACGATTTATGATCGGTTAAAAATGATATTATTCATTTTTTTGTATGCCAGAATTTACATTAAGATTGACATGATTAAAGTTACTGATTTTGATCAAGACTGACGAATTTTTTAAATGGCAGATTTACGATAAAGATTAAGATAAAGATTATGATTGATTAGCTGAAAATATTATCGCGAGTATAAATAAGTTAAAATATTAAATATTAATTATAATTATATTAAATGAATATTAATTACGATTAATCAAATCTTACGATTAGGATGATTTTATATTTTAATCATGGATTAATATCAATGTAATTAGAATTAATCGCATTAATTTATTTAACATTTTAAATGTATTATTTTTTAATGAATTAAATTTTTGAAATATTCTAAATATTTATTTTTTTAAAATATTCAGCTTTTTTTTCCTTTATCAAATTGATAAAATTGAAAAATTAAATGCTTTAATAAATTATCATATGCTAATAAACAATTAGCTATTATATGGAAGATTATCAAATTAAAAGTTTTAAATATTATGCTTATTTTTGTTAACATTTATTTGATAATTAAGAAGCATTTTTTCAAGACATAATTTTTATACTTAAAATGAAATAAATAAATTGTAATTAATATAAATTAATTAATTAAATTCTTAGTACGCTTTATATATTTTAATCATTCAATGTATTTTATAGTTAATTTAAATTTTAAAAAATAAAATAATAATTTAATAGAATTAATGATAAAAAAAAATTAAGCAAATATCTTTTCATCAAAATAATAATGAAAAAAAATAAAATAAACGAAAAGAAAAGATGAAAATAATAATGAAACTTTATTTTTATTACTGCTATAATTTGAAATGATATAACATAAAGAATGAATACAGTAAAATCAAATAAATGCATAATATTATAGCATTCAAAAAATATGATAAAATTTGAAATTAATTCGAATTGTGATAATCAACTAATTTAGATTATAATTACGCGTAACTAATGCAAATGCAAATATTCAATAATAATTTGATATTATTTCATCTTTAAATGAGAATTACGAAAAGGAATAGAGAAAAAAAGATATTAGAATAATAATAATAATAATAATAATAATAATAATAATAATAATAATGATAATAATAATAATAATAATAATAATAATAGTAATAATAATAAAGTTACCTTAGGCAAATTTATAAACCAAAAGGGTTATGAGCTTTTAATTTTAAGCTGAAAATAATGATGAAAAACGTTATCATTTAAAATTTCCTTTCTTATCTCTCTTTTCTTTCATATATATATATACATCTTAAAATACATATAAGTTATCATCGTATATAATTGGAATTTATAAAAATTCAAAATTATTCCTCGGAAATTTTAAACTGAAATTTAGACAAAATACGCTATATACACCCACTCAGACATATGTACATTACAATTCGTATTTTTAAATTTTGTTAAACTGAAAATAAACAGGAAGAAGAAAATATGTCAAATATTATGCTATCTTCTAGCACCTATTGCCATCACTCAACGTTTATTTTTTTCTTAAACTATTCATCGATTAACTTATACATTTATTGTAATATTCAAAAAAATTTTTTTTTCAATTATTAAATTAACTAAAAAATTTATTGATTATTTGATATGAAAAAATATACTTATCAAAATAATCCTTTTCCAATTTCATTCATTTAATCATGTCTCTGTAAATTTTTTTTTTTTTTTTTTTAAAGCAAAATTGCGAATCAATCCCATTTTATAGCTTTTTATTTTCTTTCGTCTTAATCCTAATGCTTATTTTAATTTGTCAATCTAATTTTTTTTTCGCTTTTTTTTGTTTACCAAACAAAACTTATTCATCCATACATCATTTCTGTTTCCTATTTTCTTTTTATCATTTCTTAAATTTTCCTATTAATAATATTTCATTTGTTAAATTTTCCTATTAATAATATTTCATTTGTTAAATTTTCCTATTAATAATATTTCATTTGTTAAATTTCCCTCCCAAAAAAAAAAAAATGATTTTTCATATTTTTATTATATTTTTTTAATTAAAAATTTTTCGTCAATTTTAATTAAATATTTTATTAATTTTTTTCTTTTTTTTTTCACATTTCTTCTTATCAATTAAGCAATTTAATTAATAATTATTATATAAAAAGGAGAAAATTATAAAAGTTAGGAAGAAAAGCAAAAAAAAAAGCAACGTAGTAAGCGTAAAATATATGCATCGTTAAAAGCTTTTTTTTTTTGCCGAAAGGCAAAACAAGTTGGAAAAGTTTGAAGTGTGTTGGTAATTTTGAAAGTGCTAAGTGAGAATATTGAGATTTATAATAGCTTAACGATAATTTCTCAACTAATCATTCTATCTCCTCTTATCTTCTATCTATACTTTCTCTCACGCTTTTTAAAATTCTATTACTTCAAACTTTGATAACACATTTTCCTCACAATCATTTAAACATTAATACATCGAATGAAATATTATATTTATATATGCATATACGTATGTATGTATATATTATTATCCACAATTATTTACATCCTTGCATACTTGCATGAAAAATATTACTCGCATATAATTAATTGCATGCACAAATATCTGCATGTAATATATTATCTTACATATTGTTCATAGAAATATGTGCCTGCATGCAAACATTATCCTGCACATAATTGCATGCATACTGTACTTGTAAACTATGATAAAATTTTAAAAGTATCAAAGCCGATGATATGGTCGAATAAAATAATTTAGAAAATACGTTGAATCAATTTAAGTAATTCATTTTTTAGACTGCAATGAATTTTTCGATTTTTTTTGACTATTAAAAAATCCCTCAGAGGAATGTTACGATTCGAAAAGTTTAAAAAATTGACACCAAAATTTCTAATTTGAAAATTTGGAAGGAAAAAAAAGAAAATAAATTGAAAAATTTCGAAGTTGATCAATATTTTTAAACACATAACAAACTATCATGAATATTTGAAAAGCGAATTTTTAGAAATATTTCTAAAAGTATGAAAATAAGTTTAGGAAAATTAAAAAAATAAAAAAATTGGCACATACATTTTGTACAAATGTTATATTCAATCTTTTTATAACGATTATAAATTAATTTGTAAAATTGTTAAATACAGTGTTTTCCTTAGATATAATATATTATAGTAATGAAGAAAAAGAAAGAATGAAAAATGTTTATGGTAGTGCATTACCGTAAACTTCATTTATCATTAATTTCGATAGAATGACTATTTTTGTCTGGAAAATATGTAAGTGATTAGCATACTTAAAGCTCTATAAGTCAACTTTTTTGCAGCGATCGTAAATTGATTTATAAAAACATTAATTATAATATTTGTCCCATGCAAAAAGTATGATGGTTTCGAAGAAAAAGAAATGATACTACCATAAACCAGCATTTATCGATAATTTCGATTATATATTTAAATTTACTACCTCTGAAAGCTGTGAAAAATGACATGCAATTATTGTATTGAAAGAATTATCGATAAGTGGGAATTTCACATAACTATTTCAAATTTTATCCAGTTATTAGACTTTTCACATATGCAAAGAAAGTCACTTTTTTTTTAAAAAATTTTAGAAGATTGAAAAAACGGTTATCAATTGTAAACAGTTACTTTACTGAGCAAGATTTAAAGCTTATACAATATGTTTCATAATAATCTTATCATCAATTAAATTGACTGCCAAATATGCGAAATGAAAATAGTTAAATATTAAGTAAATTATTTATAAAATGTAAGCAAAATGATTTCTATTTCTTTTTCCACATTATTTTATTCTCTCCTACTTCGAGTTGCCAGATCATGAATCGTTTTCGGTTTCGATTTTTCTTTTCGAGACAAAATATATTTTATTTTGCAAATTATTGAAAAATATCTTATGAAACAATATCATAAAATTCTTGCTAAGTTATAATATGATTCATGAATTCAGATGAAAATCAGAAATTATCGCTCAATTTAATTTCAACATTATCAATAATAATCTATTCTATTATTTTATTTAAAAAACTGATTGAATTGGAATTTTTAATATCTAACTATTTTTATGTTGTTTTTTGTTTTTCACATTAAGAAAATTTAAAATGCTATATCGTTTTGCAATTCAATTAATCAATAAGCAAAATCAATATTTAATTAAGAAACTGATTCATTCACATGTGGAAAAAAAGAAATACATATCATCATTTTTTGATTGCTTCATAAGTGATATATCTAAAAATGTTTTTTCAATTCAATGATAAAATATATTGTTATCATTTATACGGAAAATTGAAAAATATCCAAAAAATAACCATTGTGCTTTTTGTTCGTTAATAAATAGAATTCTTTTCATTTCATTTCATTAATAATTTGTGCCTTAAACAAACCATTATGCAAAACATGTAATTAAATGATTAAATAAAAAATTATTACAAAAATAATTAATCGCTTATTGTTCAATTGGATATAACAATTAATCATTACGTAAGATAAATATCAATTAGGAAAAATACTGAATTTATAACTTGGCAAAATATTTAAATTAATTCATTGGTTTACGATAAAAAATATTCTCGGAAATTTAAAGTTGTTAGTTTAATGTAATAAAATGAAATATCTTGAAATAATTTATAGAATTTGCAATGGATATCAATAGTGTTAAAAGTTGCTTAATCAGAAATGATAATTGATTAACGGAAATCATTGATTGAAATATGTTTTAAAAAACAGAAAAATTAGTTAAGTAATTGAAAAAAAAAAAAACAAAAATAAAATAAATTGCCATCTCATCAGACACTTCGATTATAGAATTTAAGTATGAAATCAACGCAGAAAATACAATTATTATCAACGACAACTATTTTATCCTTTATACTTTCCGGCTTTTTGCTTCAAATTAAAATCAACCATCAAGATTGATTATGTCCTAAAAGTTCAACTATTACGATGAAATATATCTTACCAACAAATAACATTTAAATTCAAGCAGTTATTTTACCGAACAAACAAGAAAAATGCTTCCTTTTTTTTAAAGCTTTTGAAGTTATAAGTTGCAAATTAAAAATTATCATGATAAAAATAAACGTGATAAATTTAATTTCTTGAAGTTACAAAAACTTAAATCTAATAGAATTTAAAAACAAACTTGTTATAATGGATTGGAAAAGAAGTCATTAAATTAAAAATATAAATGAATAAAATAAGAAAATGGTTTTAATAAAATGAATGCTAGCCTTCAACATTTATCGTTGTCATTGCAAGAAAAAGAAATACATGTTTGAAAAGTTTTTTAAGCTTTCGTTTCAAGAACAAAAAAATTTTTTTTGATCATAAAGTTTAATGAAAAAAAGTGTCAACTGCAATTTCGTAAATTTTTTTGGCCATGAAATTTTATGCAAAAAGATCCAGGCATAATTTTGTGCAATGTATGCATGTATTGTCCTTTTTAGTATAAAATTTATTTTTAATTTGTTGTTTGAAAATCATCAACTTCTAAATATAGAAAAACTTTTGATTTTTGACAAGTGTCTAGAAAGAAATTTTAATTTTACATATTTTAGCGCAAAATAAACTTAAAGCAATAATATTTGCTGATAATATGGAGAAGGGGAAATTTCTTAATCAAACCGAAGTCGTTATTCATTGCAGTCATTTTTTTTTTACTTAACTGACTTTTGGACTATTTGATAAAGATAAGTGATGATAAGGTACTAAACTGAATCGAACATTAAAAATTTGCTCAAGAAGGAAATTTTAAAGTTTGAAAAAATAAATTTATTATCGGGTTTGGCAATAATTTCGATAGCGATTTTTTCATTTTCAGATTTATTCTTATTTTTCTTTTATTTTGTTTATCAATTTTTTTATTACTTTCTTATCGAACTGTTTAACAAAGAGTTACAAAAATAAATAAAAATATTTAAAAAAAAATTCAACTATTTGTTTATACTTTGTGCTACTGTTTTTATCGTAGTTATTGACGAAACGAATTTATTGACGAAACGAATTCATAATATCGAATTACAATTTCTTTTCATATATTATAATAAATGAAAAAAATTATATTTTAAGTTGTAAAAAATTGCAATCTACTTGAAAAAGATATGTATTTGGAATTTATCATGTTATATTACATTCATTGGTACTGAAATATATATAATACATATTTGAAATGAAAGATATGTATTTCAGATTCAGAGTCTGGATATATGAAATATGTTCATACTGTACACGTATATTTAAAATTAATAGATGCGCTTAAATCAGGAAAAAGCAGAAAATTATTTATGCAAATAAAATATAGAGAAAAGGCATATATTTCCCGAGAAAAAAAATGATTCTCGACTTACTACGCTTCAGGAACATTCGTGCAATAGAAAATCGCATAATTTTGGGTGTTTATAAATATTTGAATAAAGATACTTGCCATTTTTAACGCATAATTAAAATATATTTAAAAAAAAAACTATGTATTCCAGACTCTGAATCATCTTCAACAAATTTGTAGTAAAAAAAGAGCTGAAATTTGTAAATATGCTTTCACAAAAATTAATCTCTTATAAAATCTTATATTTTATACTATAGGACGAAAAGAGATAGAGGGAAAAAGACATGTAGCACTTAATGATATATAGTAGATTTTATATGTGACATGCTACATATTACTGTAATCTTTTGTGAGTATTATCATAATTATTTTGCATGATGATACTATAATTGTTTTGATCTTCTCAGAAAAAAAGGAATTCTTAGGGTTATGAAATCAATTTCTTCTGATCTCATACGATCCGATTTATTATCTATTTATATCAAATTTCAAAAATATAATCATCACATGTTTCAACAATATTAAATTATTACTACTATCTCAAAAAAAAATTTAATAATATTAATTTTATTTTATAAGAATGTATACATTTCTTTCATTTACAATTATATAATTTGACAACTTATTAATTAGATAATTATAAGCAGTTTTCTATTAAATTCATTTCAGCCAAGGACAATAATAATCATTATAAATATTCATTCAAATATAATGCAAGAAAATGTAAAATATTAATGAAAAAGATATAGAGCAAACATTAATATAAATTTTATATCAATGGATGAACAGATATGATAACTGATTTGAAAAAATTCCCAAATAAATAAATAATGTCATAAATCGGATAACTTATATCATTACGAAAAGAATATGATACTTAAAAGGCATTAATACTTAACGAACATGAAAAACAAAATGGAACAGAAGGAGAAAAAAACGATGGAGAAAAGAGTTTATTGAATTGTCCGAATAATTCGTTCATAGTTCTGTGGACTATTGCTTTTGAAGTGTTCAAATTTTTTTGGTTCAAAAATTTATCTAAAGATATTTAAAGATAATTAAATAGAATGGATCTTACAATTAACTGTATTATAGCAGTAGTAAATAGGAATGGAAATTACTGTCATCAATTATTATTATAGCTTTAGTAGAACATCTCATATTTCTTACTATTTTTCGTAGTTGTTTATTTAAATATATATTTACCTATATATATATAATAAATAAATGGATATGATGATATTGACTTTTTAATTTGCGAAAAATATTACGGTAAATGCTCTGTAAATATTTCACATCAATATTTCCATATTTCGATCCATTATCGATTAATTTTATTATTTTTGCGATATAAAATTGTAGATTATGCATAAGGACGGATTCAAAAAAATCAATATGTATATATATTGTACAATGGTGCTTATATAGTGAATATAATACTGGAACATTAAATATAATACTTGTTATACCAAAAAAGTTAAATAGGGGCATATCGATTAAATTCAGTTTGCCTTACAAATGTTACTTATGTATAAAATATAACAGTTTAACATTTAATTTAATATTCTCATTTTCATAAACGCATATACAATATGTAATTAATGCAAAAAAAATTTTGTTAAACGATGCTTATTATTATTATTAGTGATAATAGTACTAATATTTATAACTACTATTTATAACTGCTTTTTAGTTTCAAATTCAAATATTTTAGTAGTGGTAATAAAATGCAATAGAAAATATTTTGTTTATCAAAGTTTTAAAAATTCACAAATTATATGATGTATTACTAATAATATAAGAATTATCTTACTGATTTTAACATTTTTATTAATTTTCAAACAAATAGTAACGATTATATATTATTCACAAGCAGCTTTTTTTTCATTTTATTCCGTCGAATAATTTTGGTAAAATTTAAATCTCAATTAAATTTTTCAAAGAATTAACATCGCATACTTTTTTCAATTTATATTTTTATGAATTTACGTTAACTTGAAATTACTAGCAAATTAATTTCATAAGTTTTTCTTATTGGTAGTTATAGAATGAGTTTTTTTTTTTATATTTAGGTAAATTATTAGAAGTTATTTTTGATAATTATCTAATTGATAGATTACATAAATTTTATTTTATCAATTACGATACAAAAATTTTATATATGCTATCTAAATAATGATAAGGGATAAATGAATTATCCTGCTAATAAATAAGTTAAAATGAAAATAGTAGTTTCTTCAGCCATAATTTTATGTCTTAACAAATATGACAATTATTTCGAGTAAAAATAGAAATCTATAATTACTATGAAGCAAAAAATATATAATAACTAATTTTTTTTCACTTTTTGTAATAATTTCCTTCCAGGATAAATTTAAAAAGGCTAGAAATAATTTATATGATAATATGAATTAATATTCAAATTATATATAACTTATAATTCTACAATTTAAAGCCACGAGAAATCACAAGAATCATTAGATTTACGAAAACAATGACCTATCTCCAGTTAAACCGATTCCAGAGACTCGACTCTTTAATCGGAAAAAGGAACTCTTTCTCGGGCTTTCCTAAATATTTCCGAGATTTTTGCTTTACTGCGTTAAATCTATGTTTGAGGATGTGGATATTTCACAAATGTTTTTAGCTAATTTTAGTATTTTAATGCGGATAGGAGAAATTTATTTATCCAGCAAGTATTTGTTCATTATTCCGAGAAATCATAGCTGTTTATTATAATAATTTTTTATATTCAAATTGTAAAATAATTTATAATTTTATCAATGTCTTAATCTAATTCTAATATTTGAGTACGAACAGGAAAAAATTTATTGTTTATTCTTTCATTATTAATTACTATGATTTCTATTATATCGTTTTATTTTTTATCCATTAGTTAATTTTTCAAGTAATGAATCTTAATCATCTTATCATTTTGATCAGAAAATAAGTTATTTCAATTTTACCTTACTCATATTTAAATATTAAAATTAAGCCTAAAGCAGTAATCTATTTTTATCATTTTTATATTTAAGTAATCTTAATATTTAAATAGGAACGAAGAAACATATATTGTACTTAAGTCTAAGTGATTCCTAGATTTTCATTCGTTCATTGCACTAAATATTTTAAATTCTTATTTATCCATCAATTTCTAAATCTTAATCCAACAGTTGCTCCAAACCACATTAATTATTTAAAAGCAATATGCAAGAAAATGAAATTAGTGCAAATAAAATAAAAATAAAATTCTAAAAGGAAGCGAAAAAAGACGAAATGAAATAGAATTTAAAATAATTTTCAAATAAATTTGAATTTAAAATATAATAGCAATATGAACAGAGTAGGTAAAACATGAAATAGAAAAAGAAAATATAGAAAGCAATAAGGAAATGGATATGTTTAATTAATTTAAGAATAGATAAAAAGAGAAAAAAGTTTTATCAGATCAGATAATGCCATGCTTCCACATATCTGGTAAACAGAAAAGTTTTTAAGCAAAATTTTTCCTTTTCAAAGGTCTTCGAAGTTGCTGGACAAAAGCTTTGCTTAAATAGCAGTATGGCATTGCCTGATAAAATTTTTTCTTTTTATCTATTATTACCTTGATTAATCAATTTAAAATTTTTTTGAATAGGAAAAATTGTTTATTATAACTGAATGAATCGAAAATAATGTCAAAAAATGTTTAAAACAGAAAAAAACAACTTTTCATCTTCAAATATTTTTAAAAAATATTAGAAAAGAAAAAAATTTTCCTTTAAAAAATTAACCAAAAAATTTTTTTGTCTGAAAAATCTTAGGTTCTTAAAAAATACCAAAAACAATGATTTTTTCGATTTTAAAAATATTAAAAGCTACAATTTTTATCAAATTTTTTTAATTAATTAAGAAAATAATTATTTGGTTAGTAAAAATCGCTATATTATCGAAATTATTCGTTTTTTACATTCAGTGTAGAACAATTTTCATTTTTATTATAGTTGAGCAATTATGGATAAAAATTTTAGAAATTTGTCAAATTAAAATTTGATTCTGTAATGTGGAGATAATTAAATGAAAAATTAATGATTGAATACTAGTTGCTATAGTATAGCAAAATTAACTTATACGATGATAGGCATTCATTTGATAGAGTTATTGATATTGATTATCAGATAACTAATATGAATAAGTGCTATTTACAAAGGATTATAAAATTAAGAAATCAAATAGATTGCTGTTATCAAAATTCAAGGCAATAAAATTATTGATAACGCAGACGATTGTTATCAAGTTTTTATAATTTCTTAACGGCTATTATACATCGTTATAAACAATGAAATTAATCAAAAAAAATTGAAAAAATTTTGATATTTCAAATAATTTTTGGCAGATGTATGAGCTGAACAAATAGTGATTTTAAAACTATCTTGAATATTGGATTATTTCATACATTGCACTACCTGATATTAATATTTCATATTTTTATATTTTTACGGTCATAATACACTGAAATCAATTTTGAATAATATTGTCATATTCTGAAAAAAATTTATCGGAAAAATAATTTCTGAAAAATTACTAATGTCTAAGTACTTTTTTATTCGTATTATTAAAATTAAATGCTTGAAATAATTTGAACAATTCTTATATTTGAACAAGTTTTTCAAAAATTTACTGAAAAAAAGGAATTTTTAGAAAAATAAATAGTATTTGGAGTAGTAAATGCTCTTTGTATGACAAAATGCTATTAGCATTATAATTATTTTGCTTAAAATTTTTTATAATTTAGAATAACAAAAATAATAATAATGATAATAGTATAAAAATAATAATAAGTTGATTACGGCTATTCGCTGAAATCATTGAAATTTTTGATTTTAAAAATATTTCTGAAATAACAATCGTTAAAATATGTTATTATTGTATCATCAATTGCTAAAATTTATCGAAAAAAAATTTCTTAAAAATTTGATAATATAAGTTACAAAAAAGAGAAAAAGAATGTAAATAATCAGAAAAACCAAATATTTGAATAGTATACTGATGGTTAAATTAGTATGTTTAATGTAACAATCAATGAATGATGACAAATGATTGGTTTTACTAATGAAATATTTATCGTAGTTTTTAAATTAGTTTATTATTTGAAATTTTTATCGTTTTATTATTATCACTGATAAGCTTAAAAGTTTGAAAACTTTTCTTCTAGAAATGATAGCGATAAAATATAAGCAACAAAAATCAGCATTGAAGCATAGCAGGAATGGAGAAAAAGGGAAGGAAAAACAGAAACTGAAATATATTAAATTTCTATTTTACATTGAATAAAAAGCTTGCATGATTAATTTATTATCAGTAATGATTAAAAAATATTATCAGTAATAATTTAAAAAAATATCGGTAAAAGTGGTATAAAACGATATCGCTAATTAACCATAATTAATTACTTCTATGTGTGCCGGGATTGCCAAAACTTGATTTTTTCAGCTATTTCATTCTTCTATCAATTACATAATTAATTGTCCGTTTAAGTTACGAGTGAAGAATCATTCAATTAAATTGAAAATTTTAATAATCAATATGAAATGATGATTTTTTCATAAAATTGAAATTAATAGATATATATTAATTAATTAATTAAAATAAACATAATAAAGTATCATTTTTACATTTCCGATATTGCCCAACCCAATGATTATTACCAATTGTTTCTATCAGCTATTGCTTGTCATAATTAATTATTTAATATACATAATTTTTTTTTGATATTTTATGGTTTAAAATTTTTTTTTATTTTTAATTATTAAAACAAAGGAAAGATGGAAATATAAAAAATAGAAATATAAAATTTTAATTATAGCAATTTTTCTTTGAAGAAAAAATGTTTTGTAATATGTTATACTTAAAAGTAGCGGATGAATAATAAACAAATGAATCACTGATAATAAATTGGAATATTATTGATTATGCTTATTGAAAATTTGACAAAAATTTCAGGTGGATTTAATTTTAAAATATGAGATGTGATTGATTGATAAAAACAGAACGGAAATTATTTTAATCTAAATATTGTATTTCAGAATTTATATTATCGATCAAAATTATAAGTTATATAATATATATGTTTATATATATAAATATATATATAGTACTATATTTCAAAAATATACATTATATACTAAAATTATTAATTTGTGACAATTAGTAATTGAATTGAAAAAGGATTAGTTGAAAATAAGTATTTACGTATGGATATGTTGTACAATGATTGCAGAAATATTTTTAAATTAATCAGTTTAAATTAATTATTAAATATTATTTAAAATTGATATATAACAATATTTTAAGAATGAAACAAATATTATTGTATTAATTGGATGTTTTCAAATTTTAACACATCCAATTAAAAATTTTAGCACTTCAGAAAAAAACTATGAGCATTATTTATTGATAAATGATAATATGCGACAATTATTGAAGATATAAAATTAATTTAAATATTTTATATGAAATTAATACGATGACGAATGATATGCATAAGAAAGAAGAAGTTAAAATGGATTGAGAAATTTTATTTGAATAAAAATTTTGTGTTGATGATAACGATTAATAGAAAATTTGATAAAGTCTTTAAAAAGGCAGAAGATAAATTTGCAATGAAATAAAATAAAAAAATCTTAAAAATAAATTAAACAAAGATTTTCACAATGATACTAATCAATAATAAAAAAATTTTAATTTCATAAAGTTTATAAACGCACATAATAATAAAATGGAAGAAAAAAATAAATAAAAATTTTTTCCCATCAGAAATGTTCGTTATTATTTCAAATAATCTAATGAATACTACAATATAACGAAATGATTTTCAATCTATCAAAATTAATAAAAATTTCTCAAAGAAAATTTTATCCATTTGAAAAATGTAAGATGAAATAAAAAGATTTCTTTCGCTTCTTTTTTTCAAAAATGATTGAAAGAATGGGAAATAAGAGAGCAGTAAAATATTTATATACTTTATTTTCTATTTTACAAAGAAAGGTAAAGAGAATATTGAAAAATTAGAAATAGAGTAACATGGATATATAATAATGACCTTTCGAGATCAAAAATATATGTTTATTGATTAGTTAAATAAATTTTTGCTTTAAAAAAAGCAAACAAGAATTCTATTTACAAAAATTTTTTGCTGTTTCCTTTTTCCGTACATTTCTCTTCGAAAATTATATTTAAGTAAAATCACATTAAATTTTTTTGATGCAAAATTTTGGAAGTATATTTGATTGCAAAAAAATTATTAAGTATTTTTTAAGTATAAAGTTTTTTAAGACATATTTTAAATTTATGTATGATTATATCATTTAATGATTATATAATAAAAATATATTTAATTATTTCATCATATATAATAATATTAAATAAGTAGTGATTAAAGTGATATTCGCTACTATTCTTAAAATTAATCAATTTTATCATTGCATGTGAAGAAAATATTAGAAAAGCAAAAAATTTACCTCAAAAGTTTATTGTACCGTTATATTCTTCTTTTGATGTGTCAACAAGGAATTTTTGATTAAAATGATAATTTATCTTTAATTGATTGGTACCAAATTAATCAACTAGTTATTAGGGAAAATAAATTCAAGTTCAAATTAAAATGCCGCTGCTAATTAATTACATCATTAAAAGGCAAAAACAGGATTCCAATTTTATAACATCGAAGAAATACAAAACAAATAATAAGCAGAAGAAAAAAAGTAGAGAGAAAATATCGCGGAAATTTGTTTGTTTATTTTATAATACATTATTGATAAATGATTGATTAAAATTATTCAAACTTAAATTCAACTAAAGCAAATTTATTGGTCTTATTTATTTTCTCATTTAAAATAATTATCATCATCGATTTTGATTAGAATTGTAAATTTATGACAAAAATGGAAGCTCAATTTTGTTGATAACAATAATGTCCTCTTATCATTTTCATGTTTAATTGACATATATGACGTGAGAATGCATGCAATGACGAGCGTGCATGACGTAAAAGCATGCAATAGTAAATGTGACGTGAAAACGTACGTAAAATGTAATATTCCTGTATCATTTTGAACACTTGTTTTACGTTGATGTATTAATCAAAATTTTTTTTGTTTACATAAATCGGATTATTCAGATATTTGAAATCAAATGATTATATTGATGTATAATATGCTAAAAATACTTCATATGTATATTATCAAATCAATAAAGTTTATTGACAACATTTAAAAAATGTATTATCAAATCAATAAAGATTATTGAAATGTAATTTTAAAAAAGAAAAGAAAAAGGCATAATAAATCTTTGTAATTATTACAAATAAAAAAACTTAAAAAGGAAAAAACTTTTTAGATTTAAATTTAAAATTAAATTAAATTATTAAGCCAAAGCTTTTCAAAATTGAAATGTTTAAATTATTTCAATACTTTTTCAAAAAAAAAAAAATGGATGAACAATGAATGGAATGCAATTGCTCGAAAAAAAAATTTAAAAGAAAAATTTTTTAATAAGGAAATTCAAAGTATTTGCTTTCGTCAAAAATCAAAGATTTCTTGCAATCTATTTGATTAAATTTATACGTTTGCAACAGTCAATCATTTATCAAATGTCAAAATTTATCGAAATATTTTTCGCTCTTTTAGCTCATCTTTTCTTCTCCTATTTCATTCCTAATCCTACATATTATCTTTTAAATCATATCATTTATTTTACACCTATCACTTCTCCAGTATCTTTGTTCATCCTCATTAATCGATTAAATTCATTAACTTTTTTTATTCACAAAAATTATTCAAATTATCGATCCGCTATTTTCTGTTTATGGCCAATCTTTCTTTCGGAACAATTAATAAATAAAATTTATTGAGGAGTAAATTTTTTGAAAACTAATTATTTGTTTTGCAAAGATAAAATTTCTTTATCTTTTTTGGGAGAAAAGATGTTTGATAAAAATTTTGTATCAAAAGGTTTGAATCAAAAAAGAAGTATTTCTTATCTTTTCGATTTTTCTTTTTAATTTTATCCATATCATTTTTCTCGTTGTTTTTTGTTCCTTCATTCTTTATCGTTGTCTTTTTTCCTTTTTTTATTTTTCTTCGAGATTTTTAAAAAGATCGAGAAAGAATACAAAAACAAATGAAATTATTCTTGAAAAGTTAAAAGACAAAAGAATGAATGAAAATGAAAAACAAAATTATAAATAAATAGTAACTGTTTACAATAAATTAAAAAAAAACAAAACAAAACATTAAATGTATAAATAATTGTTGTTAAAAATTTTAAAAGAAACGTTAATCTCGAAAAATGATGAAATTTTAATTTTTCAAATTAGAAATTTTTCGTTTTTTTTAATAAAAAAGCTATAGTTGTATTTCAATAAAATAAAAAAAAGAAATTAATACAATAAATAATTGAATAAAAAATTAAATAAATTTAAATATTATTATTAATAGAAAAAGATTCTTCAAGTTTTATTTTTAAATAGTAGAAAAAGATGAATAAAATTGGATAAATCTAAAAATTTTGTAATTTAAACGATAAATTGTTAATGAAATGATATAAAAATACTTATGAAAAGGAATATTGAATAGAAAAATTTTTGCTAAATTTTATAGCATTTTTTTTATTAATATTATTTCACATTCAATTTATTTTAGCATTCATTTCACCATAATCTATCATTTCAACTAATAATTAATTTATATTTTTATGGAATATCGGGATATTATTTTATTATGCTTGATTAAATTTTATATTTTTCTTCATTTTGTTAATACCTACGATATATTGCTTATTACTTATTAATAATCCAACAATGAAATAGAATGAAAGAGTACGAATCTTTTTTCTTAATCACATAAAATACTTTTAAAATACTGTTTAATACAGTACATTGCTGTTACCTACCGTATACAACCCAGCAGTGAACCGAGTGAATCATACAAGGATTTCTAAAACACTATTGAAAACAGCGTGATTCTCTTAAAATCACGCAAAATATTTCTAAAATACTGTCCATCACTGCATACTGTAATTATCTACAGTATGATTCAACAATAAAGTAGAGGTGATAGTAAGATTATCGTTTCTTACTTCATGATTGCATAAAACATTTTTGAAAAGCAACGTAATTGTTCCATCGATTTTTTTTAATCTCATCAATTTTCTTTTTGCAACTAATTTTATCAATACAATTTTGCATTGAATTTTAATATTTAATAAGCTGATTTTAACGAACAAGACAAACTGAAATTATTAATTATAATTATTGAAGTGTTATTTTGCAATTGGTAATTGTTCTGAGAAAAAATTCTTAAAAATTTTTGTTTCTAAGGATTATAATATCTTAATCATGCCATTTTAATATGATTTATATACATATTTAATTTATTTTATTACTATCTATTTCTTAGATTAATTAAAAAATAACGATTTAATGAAATTATTGATTTGCGTCATTTTCTAATTCATAAAATATTATTTATGGCGCAAAAATTTAGTTGCAATTATACTGATATAATCAATAATATGAATTGATAATATAGTGACAAGGTTGCACACTACTATCAGCATTAAAATTTTTAAATATTATATAAAATTTCGGGTAAAAATTGAAAATTTTTCAATCCAAAATAATTTTGATTAAACTATTGACAATAAAATAATCCATTTCAATCATTCATTTCGTTTAATAAATTCCTATTTGAAGTAATGATATTTTAAATCATGCCAATATATATATATACATAATTACTTAATTCACCAATATTTTAATTATATTAAGCTTTACTTTTACAATTCTTCATATTCATTAAGCTCGAACTGCTTATTATTTTTAACATAAAAAAACTCTGCAAATATTACAGCATTAATAGAAAGTAATGAACTATTTATGTTCCTTACATCATATCATATTATAATTAATTTGATATGACGTAAAGAATTACTTACTTTGATGTAATTTCGACCTACGACTATGCAAAAAACTTGACATTACTTTAAAATGCACTCAAAGATGTTCTTTATATTTCAAATAAACTTTTTAAGATATTAGAAATGAATTTTCTCATTTTCAGTTTCGAATATATAAAATGGGACAAATTTTAAATTAATTAATTTCGTTAAAAAATTTTAATTGGATGAAATCCACGAATAATAAAAGAAATAATTATAATAAAGAATTTTGCTATATTATCAATTACAAATGATTGCAAAATTTTTCTCTTTTTTTATTTATCAAACAAATTCTTCTGATTTGAAACATTTTGACAGCGATCAAAGAATAAAATCAAGTCGATACAATGAAAAATGTTTATCGCATATTTAAGAAATTACTCATTACGAAAACTTTGATCTGTGTCACATTTTCGATTATATTAGTAATTGACATTATTAAAAAATAATTTAACTCTATATTATATCATATATATGTATTTATTTATTGATTTAACATTCTAAACTTCATTAATTTAAATGAATATTCAAAATTAATATAAAATATTTTGGTTGAAAACTAATAACATCACTTATCAGTAATTGATAGTACCTAAAAAAATCAGCTCCACATTACGTACATATGTATGTATTTGTTTATAGATTGCAATATTTGAACTTCACTGGTCTAAATGAATATTCGAAATTAATGTGAAATATTTGATTAAAATTGAAAATATTACTTCATATATTTAATTATATATTGTATGCTTTCATACCTGTTAGAAATTTTAATTAAAATCTTTTATTAGTTGCAAAACTCTTCCCATTATTTAGACGTAAATATTGACTTATTTGTCTTAACAAAATTTGATTTCATATCGATTATTTGCCAATAAAATCTTTTAAGTTGCTGTCATAAAATTTTTATAATTTGTTATTTAAAAGTTTATTAATTTTTTGTGGTAAACATTTGTTAATTTATTATTACAGAAATTTACTAACTTATTGTTTAATATTTTTTCCCTAAAAAAGAAATTATTTAAATCAAATTGTAGAGAATATGTTTGAAGGGACATTATCGACATAATATTATTGATTATTTAATTAATCAATATATTATTTCATTACAAAATAATTCAATTATTTTTAGCATCCTTAGGCAAAATTTTAATTAAGTTACAATGCAAAATATATTTTTGTAATAGTTTTATGAAATATTTTGAAATTCTTCAAAAATTAAATTATTTTAGAAAAAATTTATTTAATTACTTTACAAAGCAATTCATTTTTTTGCTTTTTTGGGTAAAAATTTTAAATTTATTATTTTTATTTAAATTTAAATTAAATTAATTTATTTTATTATATTTGAGTAAACTTAATTTATTAATAGCATCTTTATTACACAAATTAATACAATGCTGCATTTGAATAAATTTTATAAGAAATTGATTATTAAATTTTTTTCTTTTGTACTAATTAAAGCAATTTGATTATTATTATTATTATTATTATTATTATTATTATTATTATTATTATTATTATTATTATTAATTACCAATATTGCACAATTGTTTTAGTTTGAGTGTTTGAAACAATTTTTTCTATTAATTATTTTATTAAATTTAATCATTTTAATTAAAATTTTTTTGTCAAAGAAAACTTTCAAAGATCTTTCTTTTTCATTGATAATACATATATATACAATAATATTGCATATATATTCTTAATAATATAATTTATGCAAATTATGTGAAATTATTTTATTTCAGATTTTTCATAAAAAATGAAACGATTGCTAATAATTTATTCGATATTATTATTGTGGCAAAATGTTTTCACATATAAAATATTAATTTATTCACCTCGTATCGGAATTGAAAATATCAAATTTATGGGTCGTATCGCTGATGAATTTGTAGAAGCAGGCCATGATGTTGTTAGTTAAATATTTGAATTTAAGTATTTAATATTAGTATAGAAATTAATCACGAAAATTAAATATTTAATAATATTACTAATATATGTAACAATTGAATGTTTAATAGCAATAGTATTGTTATTTGTAAGTAATATAAGAATTGATAATATTAAAAATGAAAAATCTTAAGTAATTTCAGTTTCATTAATTTTTTAATTAATGTATTCAATAACTTGTTAACAACATAAACTTAATTAATGTATTCAATAACTTGTTAACAACATAAACTTAATTAATGTATTCAATAACTTGTTAACAACATAAACTTAATTAATGTATTCAATAACTTGTTAACAACATAAACTTAATTAATGTATTCAATAACTTGTTAACAACATAAACTTAATTAATGTATTCAATAACTTGTTAACAACATAAACTTAATTAATGTATTCAATAACTTGTTAACAACATAAACTTAATTAATGTATTCAATAACTTTTCAACAACATAAACTTAATTAATGTATTCAATAACTTGTTAACAACATAAACTTAATTAATGTATTCAATAACTTGTTAACAACATAAATTGATATTTTTAATTTTTGGTTTTTTCTGAAATTATGCAAAGTTTTCAAGAATTTCTAATTAAATTATTTAATTATTTACCAAATTTGCGCATTTTTCACCGCTAAATTGAAAACTAACAATTTCTTTATGTAATCGAATATTTTTTAATAATCAAATTAATATGAATAATTAAATATATGTAATTAAATTTCAAACTTTTTTCTCGAAATAATTCATATATCATTGTTGGTATATCATTCATTTGTGTTCGCATGCCGTTAATATGAGAATTTGTTTACATAATTAATAATTAATTATCAATAATTTACTTATTTCATTTATACATCCAATTCTTATATTTGCAATACATATTTCAGGTGGTATATTTACCAATCGTTGATTCAAGTATTAAAATAAACGGATCGAAATTAGCAAAACTTATTCAAGACAAATCATATTCTTACATATCCTCTTCCGTAACTTCAGTTTTAGCTGATCAAACATTTTATAATATATGGAATACAGAATCTTATTCTTTTGGGAAATTTTGACGGTTAATTAATCAATCAATCAATTAAATAATTTCTCATTAATAAGTAATGAATAAGTTGGTTAAAATGATAAATATATGTAGTAACGATATAATTAGATGAGATCGATTAAAATTATTAATTATAAAATTCAAATAATAGCATCATTGTGATTTCCTGATTAATATAAAATTTGCATTTTTTTCCTTTTTCAGATGTTTCAAAAATCCATCGATATACAACTAACAAACTGCATTAGTATGTCCAATTAATTAATTAATTAATTTTAATTGCATAACTTGAAATTAGACGTTTCCATTTACAGTTATTATAAATTTATTTATTAAATTAAATTAATTTAAATAAAATAATTAAATGTCATCAGTATTATTGAGTAAATTAATGTATAATTGTATCAAATTGATGCTTGACATTTGCGCAAATTCATTTTGAATATTTGACATCGATGGAAAGCGTTCAAATTTAATAAATAAATTATTTTAATTTCGATTTCTGATAATAAAAATTAGCCTAAATTTTTAGTCATTAATTTTCACATATTTTATTCGAATGTTTTTAACTTTGTTATCAAAGTTCTGATAAGAGCATTTAATTTTAGTCAAAAAATAATTAAAATTTTTGTTTTCTGTTAAAAATTTAATTAAAATTTATATCTTTATAATTGCTTTTCATGTTGATTTTATCATATCATATGATATTATACGATATGATATATTGTATCATTTTTCATCCTTTAAGAACAACTGAATGATGCCGAATTATTGGAACATTTGAAATTAGAAAATTTCGATTTTGCTATCACTGAATTGATAAATTTTTGTGGTTTTGCATTATTCAACAAATTGGGTATTGAAAAATATGCCAGTGCATCGATAACTGATATGATGGGAGTAATTGTTGATACATTAGGTATTAGTAGTAATCCTAGTTATATACCAGGTTTGTTATTTGAAATTACTAAAATTGAAATGACCTATTACTTGAAATGAATAAAAATTCTTTTTGCAAAATGGCGTAAAAATTAAAAATGAAATTCTTCTGAAATGAATTATTTTATAATTAATTAGCAAAATATAATATTTTTGTAAAAAAGTTATAAAATTTGCAATGAAATATTTTGAAAGAAAAAAAAATTTGGCTAATTGTAAAATAAAAAATCAAAAAAACATTTTGAATAAAAATATTTAAATTAATGAAATGTTCATCTTATCAGGCATATCGCACCATATAATTCATCTTATCAAACATATCATACCATATAATTCATCTTATCAGATATATCATAGCATATAATTCATCTTATCAAACATATCATATATAATTCATCTTATCAGATATATCATATCATATGATTCCAGTTTCTTTCCAAAAATATTTAAAATTTAATAATTTCCTCTTGTAAAAAATAAAAATTTGAAAGGAAACTAAAATTTTAGCTTAAAAACGAAATTAAAATATTAAGTAAATTGTAATTACATTGTAAATATAATCGCCCCTCTTTTTTTAGCAACAATATCGTACGATATGTCTGATAAGATGAATTTTTTTGAACGACTTATTAATTATAAATCATATATGCAAATTTATTTCACTCAACACTTTCTATTATTTCCTGAAATACGACGAAGATTAAGTGATCATTTACCTGATCAGTTTGATCTTCCGGTATGTTCGTTTTTCAACTTATTTCATGCATGCATTTAAATGTAATTATAGCATTTCACACTACTATATGAATAAACGAATTCCAGATATTTTTTTTAATTATATAAGAACATTCATTTTAGAAATTAGATATCAGAGGCAGAAAGATGTTACGAAAACTCCTATCATCAATTTGTTAGACATAAACACATTAATACCTAAACTTTTGATAATTAAAGATTAATAGTAATTAATCAATTCTTATCAGCGATTATTAATTAATTTCTTTTAGAAGGCAATCCGAGGAAGTTCTTTAGCACTAATAAATTCTGATGAATTCATTCAATTTCAACGATTAAATGGTCCAAAAATTGTATTTATTGGTGGTATAACATTAAATAAACCTAAATCACTCAAAAAGGTTAAATAATAATAATTTAAATTAATTCACATTAAAAAAATGTTAAATTATGATTATAAAAAGATTTGAAACATTTATCAACAATAAAGCAATGAATTATATCAAAATTTAGCATAAAAATTTGAACTTATATTTGAATTAAGAAATTTATTTACTTAATTGAAATTTTATTTTACCTTAAAATAATTAATTATTTATAATTATTCAAAGTTCTTTTCTTATTTCTTATTCATTCGTTTTTCATTTTAGAATTTTAATTCATAACTTATGCTTAAAACTATTCAAATATAAGTTTTCCCAAAACTGTAAAAAAAATTGATCATAAAAACTCTTATATAGCATTAATAAAAATTGGTGATAAGAAATTATGAATAGAATCGTCAAATTAATCATTGATAAAATTATATTAATTTTTTGCAAACTTGTATAGAGGAGCGAAGAAATTTAAAAAGTTTGCAGCTTTATAAATGAATAATGAATAATATGGAGCTGTCGTAATGATATTTTAATAATAATTTACTTGATAAAATATATGACATTTGGGTGATAAGATATTTAAAAATATTTTTGATATGATTAGTTTGCATTAATGCTGATATCAATATAATAGAATTGACGAAAATTGGTCATTCTTCTAACTTTATTTCCAAATTTAGGAATATCAAATATTAATGGATCAAGCAAAAATGGTATTATATTGATATCATTTGATATGATTTCAAATATTGATCATATTTTATCAAATATCAATGATAGCTTAATTAAAATATTCAAGCAATTCCCAAAGGTATGCATTGATTATTTGGGTGAAAAAGAAAAAGAAAATTTAATCAATTTTTCATTTCCGAATTAAAAATATCAGCAAAATAATTTGAAAAGAAAAAAAGAAATTGAGGAAATATTATTTATTTGCTAAGTTTCGCATAAAAATATGAAAAGATTATTTTAAGAAATAATTTGTAAAAATTTTACGTCAACAATGACGTGTTGTATCATTTCACGTATCATCACATATCATTGCAAAGTCTATAACGTAGATAAAACAAGCTATAATATATTCATTATATGGAAATAATTTAGTTAACGTTTTGCTTAATTATAAAATTGATAATGATTTTATCACGGATGAAATTCCAAATATTATCACGAAAAATTGGATACCACAAGAAGATTTACTCGGTAAGATTATAAAAATATTTATTATTTGTTAATTCATGCAATTCACATGATATTATTATCAATTGGTCATTGGAAAATTATTATTCAATGATTATTTTATTTTTTTAACATTAATTAGATTAAAAATTTCAATTAATGATACTGATAATATTCATGATATGATTGATATATTTTTAGCGCATGCAAATTTGCATGCATTAATAACATGCTGTGATTGGAATACTATTATGCAAGCAGCATATGCTGGTATACCACTTATTTGTATACCTTTTTCGACGGAACAAATACATAATAGTCGTGTAGCAGAGCATGCAAAAATTGCAATTATAATTAAAAAATTAACGAAGGAAAATTTAGCAAATGCTTTAAATAATATCATACATTCTGATATGTTAGTATTAATTTTAATATCAAAATTTACTTTTAAACTTAATTATATTTATATACGTATATAAATGGATATCAAAAATGAATTTATCAAACACTGCATTAAAGTATGGCAATATTAAATGATTTTGAAAAAAAAAATGAATTTATGGTAGTGTTGTTTATTTATTGTTGGATTATATATCAAAATGTATTAGACATTAAACTTATCAAACATAGTGTTAAAGTATAGCAATATTGATTGATTTTCGAAAGAAAAATAAATTTTTAATATCATTTCTTATTTATTATTTGATTATTATACAAATATATATCAAATATTAAATTTACCGAATGCTTTACCAAGATATAGCAATATTGATTAAACTTTGAAAACAAAAACAAAGAAAAATTATGATTATGTTATTATTTAATTATTATTATTATTATTATTATTATTACTATTATTATTATTATTATTATTATTATTATTATTATTATTATTATTATTATTATTATTATTATTATTATTATTATTATTATTATTATTATTATTATTATTATTATTATTATTATTATTATTATTATTATTTGAATATGAATAGTAAAAAGTGTTAATATCAAAAGTTTTTATAATAATATATAAAAATGATTCATCATCATATAATAGAAAAAATAAACTACTATTTTTAATTGCAAAAGACTTATCCGAATTGTTTGATATGATATAATCAGTAAGTTTTATTTAAAACTTATCATTTATGCTTATCTTATTTTATTATTGTTTAGTTTACTTATATTATTTAATTTATAAAAAGTTTAGCGGAATAGATATTAGTGAGGAATTAAAACAAATACATTGAAATCAAAAAAAAAGTTTTATTTCTCTAATTTCAGATATAAAATGAAAGCTCGTAAATTGGCAGGAATGCTACATGATAAGCCAATATCAGTTCGTGAACGTCTTATTGGCCATGTAGAATATGCGATAAAATTTGGCCCATTACGAATTTTTGATATTGCCTATAATGATTTATACCTTTATCAATATTATCTCTTAGATATTATCATACCAATAATATTATTATCAATTTTAATTTGGTACTGTATTTATCGCCTAATGCTTTCATTATTTCGTCGATTATTCTCAAAATCAAAAATGAAATCGGAATAAACATTTCTTTAAAATATCACATAATTTTAAAAGCAATTAAAAATTAAAAATAATTCAAAAATAAATTTATTTTTAAGAAAAATTTTAAATTAATTTTGTTGAATCATTTTTAATAAACAATTTATTAAAATTAATTTTAAAATTTTTACTAATTCTTTTATTCAATTATTTTTTAAATTATCCTCAAAATATCTTTTCATACTAAAAATGAATAATAATTTCAACTCAATTTTGCTAATTAATAATATGAGATATCAAATATACTTATACATTTGTATATATATACATATATACTGAATTTCAAAATAAGCAATTGACGAGCCAAAACTTTTTGGCAAAATGGATAAATAATTAATTTATGTAAAAAATTTTTTTGCTTTGAATCATTTTTTAATCACTAATCATTTTTTAAATAATGAAAAATGATAGTATGATAAATGATATAAATAACTGATTCTTGCTTTATGTTCTTTATTTTTGCTAACAGCATATTCTGTTTTAACTCATTTCTTCCAAAAATTTCTTATCATTGATTTAGATATAAAATATCATTTAATTTCATTTTTCTTTATTTTAAAATATTAATAATTGAAGGATTTAATTGATTGATACAATACAACTATTAATTAATCGATTAATATACGACGATCATTAATTAATCCATTAATTAGTTGACTAATATAATCTAATAAGCAATAAATTTGTTAATTTTATTATCTAATATAATACAACCACTAATTAATAATAATATAAAAAAATTAATTCAGATACTAATCATGTCTATATACTCATATGATTGTAAGAAATTCATTTCTTATTTTGGATTTTAAAATTTTTAAACGAGATTTAAAAACTAACCATGGTGCATTCTTGAAATTTCATATTTCGAAATGCACCTTTTTCCCCGAGACTATTTAATAATCTATTTTTCCAGAGGAAATGTTTTAAGGAATTCATGATCTGTAGCAAAAATATTTGTTAGCTAAAAAAATTGGCTGACCGAAGTTTTGAGACGACAATATCACTTCCCTTATCAGTAACAGTTCGCTCAGTCAGTTTCATTTTATAGCCAAATTTGTATATTAATTTGAATCTGAGTTCAGTTAAAATCAAAAGTGATTTAAATAATATTATTTGATAGTAATTAAAACTTTGCTATGAGTTATGTATATTTTCATTTTATTGACGTATATGCTTGAGAAATTTTAAAATTTTATTTTGAGACTTTAATTTGAAATTAAAGATAACTGATTTACAGCTGTAGCACATTACGGTACAATTTGGAGGAAGTAACAAATCCTGCTAAAATAGGTATGCAACAATAAATTAAAACAAACATCGAGGGAACGTGTGGATGAGTCTATGCCGAAAAAACAGCATCAATCTGAATCGCATAAAACTTTCTCAGCAACCACTGATAATCCCGAATGTGATGATCGAGCAGAGTATGATTAGCAATCATATAATGGAAAAAGAATACCATATATCAACTCTACCAAATTAACAGAATATTAACTTGCATATTACAATAACAATAACAATAATAACAATGATAATAATAATAGTAATAGAATAATTATTATTGGATTCAATCTAATAAATCTTGAATTCCTTATTACATAATAAATAATTTTGATGGGCTTGAAAATCGGATAATCAAATCGGGTTTAAAATATTATACTGTAAATGATGAAGAATTATGAAATTTCTTATAATAACTTTCGCACGAATAGAGTATTCCTCTTTTCCGTTATCAATTCATTATCATTAATCAAATGTTTCCTTCTAATTCGTATTAACTTTTCCCTTTCTCTCGAAATTAATAAATAATTCATTTTAAGAATTTAATATCAAATAGAGAAATGAATTCAAAAAATGAATAAAAGAAAGAGAAATATAATTGAAATATCATAAAAAATTGATACATTTTTAAATAAAATACACTTTTATGCATTAAATAATTTTTTTTGATTAAAAATTATAATAAATAAAAATCGTTTTTAAAAAAATTGTAAAAATAAATAAAAAATATAATAAATAAAATAAATTATGATTATTTATTAGAAAAAAATGTTATCATTCTTCTTTAAAAATATTTGTTTTTATTTTTTCTTTAAATAAACAACAACAATTAAATATAAAATACGAACAGAAAATTGAAATAAATATCTCTAATAGTTGTCGTACATTCTATGAAAATATTGATCGAATGAAATCCCGGAATTTCCGGAATAAAGATATAATATATATAATTCAGATGAATTTTATCAATAATTTTATCTTTATTTTTTTAGTAAAAAGCAGATTAAATGAAAAAAATCATCCCAAAAAAACTTTCAAAGCCCAAAAATTATTTGTTAAAATTCTTTAAAATCTTCGAAAAAAATTGTTAAATTTCATTTAAACGGAATATATTTTTAAATGAAATTTTTTCCTTCACAATTTCAGTAATAATATTTTAATTTTGATTTGTATGATTTAGTTATATTATTGTAAACAATAAAATATTATAAAATGTCTCTTGATCGTTTATGATATAATGATAAATGTAGTCAAATGATTTCTTAATGTTTTATACCTTTTTTAAACTATTTTTTCATTTTTTAAAAAATTTTAGAAAATATTTTTCTGATGAATTTCCTATATTAAATAAACAAATTGAATTTAAATATGAATTCGGAAAATAGAATTTATCGATATTTGAAAATAACTCTTCTAGATTTTTTTAATACATTAAACGACATGGTTGAAATAATCGCTTGATTTGATCTCCGCTTGAGAAATATTAATAATAGAAATTGAATAAATCAACATGAAACGTTTGAATTTATTTCTAGAAGTCTGATTTTTAGATTCAATCTTTCCTATTGATTTCTGGAAGCTATTATTTTGTTGGTAGCATATTAGCTAAAATGCTTATTAAATCTACTTAATTGATTATGATAAAAAGAAATCAATTAAGCTATCATTTTATCGTCAATGTTATCGACGGTTAGGCGATAACTTAGATGAAACATAGACGCCAACGAATAATGAAAAAATACACGAATAACAAAAATTTGACAACTATAACAGTAAAAGAAAGAAGAGAGAGAGAAAAAACGATATTCGCAGGCATCAAATAAGCTGTCAAGCTGATGAGTAATGTCAGAAAAAAATGGATGGGTTGGTTTGGTCGGAAGAGGATCAAGTTATTGTCCTGGAAATCAATTAAACTACTTAATCGGAAAAATAATAAGCCAATCATATAATCGAAAAAAAAACGCTGGGCAAAATAGCCAGTAATTCATTTACGCAAAGAGAACGACCTAAAATTGTCTAAATTGGGACAATTTTTATTCGACTATTAGCAACACATTGCATTAATTTTATAAAATACGCATCCGTTTTTACCGCGAAAATATTTGGGGCCGCGGCCATAAACTAATAAGACATCAGTGATCGGCTATTGATTATGTAAAGCGGAAAAAGAGTGTTACTGTGATTTGGGCTTAGTGGCCGGTTTGCATGGTCCGTTTTTGCGTGGACGATATTAAATGTATCTGTCGTAAAGCTGGATTTTCGTAATTTATTAAAATTGAGAAATCGATATAGTTTTTCCCATGGATTTTTATTTTTGAAATCTGAGACTTGTTTAATACATATTAGTATGTTTACGCTGATGCAGTAATTTTTAAATGATGGCATATTTTACGATTATTCAATTTGGGACGTTTTCTTATAAATATTAGCATTCATGTTATATGATTTTTGAGCACATGATTGATTTTACATATTATATGTTGCAATTATTATTTTTTTTTCTTTTATTTGGTTGGGAATTTATTTGCGTTCAATATTTTGATGATATGTAGTAAGTATTTTTTTACATTATATATGATTTTGTTAAATCATTGTAGGACATCATTTTCTTAAAATTTCCTATTTCATCATTATCATATTTTTAGTCCTTCAAACATATTGCTATTTAGTATATTTCTATATTAAAATTTGTCATTTTTATGATACTTGAATAATATATTTGTGAAAGTTAGAATTTAATATCATTCATTTACTAGGAATGATATTAAATTGAATCATTGTAACATATGATATGTGTTTAGCTGTGTCGCAAAAATGTTGAATGCAGCATTATGCCAAGCATTATAGCTGCACTTATGAAAACATATATCATGTATCATTTGCTTTCGGTAGATTTTTATTTAGAAAAGACATATGATACTTAATGGATGCTTATAATGCATACACATAAATTTAATATTGTTTCATCTAATGTATCATTATCAATTAGTGAGCGTTAATTAGTTTTATGCCGTCATTCTTACATTTCTATCAATATTACTTTTAGTTGCTAACTGTATCCATTTATTATTTCTTTTTATATCTTTTTATCTTTCTGCTAAATATAATAGCTTTTTAATTTGTTTGCGAAAAATTTTTTGTTTCGGTAATTTGTTTTTTAGGTAATTTGTAATTTATCATTATTATAAAATAACATTTTTATTTCATATTTAAAATTTCTAATTTTTAATTCGACATATAGTAATGCGGAATACAATTTTAACTTTTCATTCATATCATTTGCCTACTTTGTCATTATCGATGCTGTTTATTCTGATAATTTGACATGCATGAATCTCTGGCAGAAACTAAATTATCTTGTTTATCTCATTCGTTTAATTTGCTTTATTCATCACAGAGATTTTAAATTTATTCATGAAGATTATCGTTATTACATGATGATATAGAAGGCAATTTCAATCACTGCGTTTGATTTTCTGGTGATAATTAGAATTCTGCTGTAATATTTTGTGAAACAGCTGAGTACGTCCGTATTTTTCTTAAATTTGTATTTGATAATCTGTAATTTCATCCATTATCAGTAATAAGGAACAATTTATGTAATACCATTAATCGCTTATTTGTTCTCGTTAATTCTAGCAATCCATTATTTCATGAATGTTTTCGAATGCATTATTTTCAGGTACGAACATTACAATTAAAACCTGCATCATTGATTTAATCAGCAAATTTTGTTCGGTAGCAACGACAATAATAAATAATAATAATAATAATAATAATGATAATAATAATTCACCGCTGTGATATATCAAGCGAGAGAACATATCAGTCGTAGAATTAAGACAGCGGAAACTGTTGAATTTGGAACTGTTGCTTCTTCTTCTTCTTCCTTTACTGATACTGCTAATTCTAAAGGCTCTGCTCGCCGCTGAATGCGTGGAAGCGATCGGCGAGACTCTCTGTTTTTCATCATTTATCGATCTCATTTCTCTGCATTTGCAACCTGTACCTCTGTAATTAGGTACGTATTATTTTTCTGTTTTCCAAATCTCCTTTTAAAATAAGAAAAAAATAGGGGTCGGAAAAAAGAAATTTGTTATATTAATGAAAATGCTTAAGATTTTTGAAAATTATAATTCATTTGCATGTTAAATAGCTATTCATACTGTAAATGAATAGCAAAGTTTGTACAAACTATTAAAATTTCGTTTAAGATTTAATTTAGAATATTAGGAATTTTTCCAGATAATGGTAGAATAGACAAGAGAATAATATATGGTATAGATAACTAATAGCTAAATTTTTAAATTTGGTAAAATCAAGTTTATATTGGTTTTGCTTTTTTTTTTCAAAGGCTTAAGAATAAATTAATTCGCAGATTTCCGTATACATCAAGCAAATTTATTCGGAGATATATGTATTTTCTTTAGTCGACTGTCAAACGCATTTCGATGGCTGAAAAACGAAAACTGCTCAATGAAATTGATAAATGTTTCAAGAAGGTTATACCATCTTTGCTGTTTCAAGTTTGGAGTCATTTTTCAGAATTTTTGTTAGATTTATTTTATTCATGCTGCTTAAATTGAAGCAGGCCCGGTATTATTATAGGTGGAGGAAGGAGTGGAGCTGTTCGAAGAAACAATGGCCAAAATGCAAGAAGCAAATAGTGATAATCAGAGGGAGAAATTTCAGGTTTATGCTCTTTCCAAAGCGTTTGGTTTAGAGAAAACTTACGTAACTTACAAGCACCAATGAAATTTCAATTCAATTTTAGATTTTGTTTGTTGAATGATAAAGCATTTTCACTTCGTTTATGTTTTTGTTAGATTTATTTTGGATATCTTATGAATGAGAATTTTGAGCATTGGCAAAGTTCGTGATGTTTTATTTTGATATCCTAAGAGATTATTTCAGTCCATTGATTCATGGACACAATCGGATTATAGAAAAATATTTTAGGATGATTTGAAAAAAGAAATTAAAAAGCTGCAAAGGCTAAGAGATCAAATCAAAGGATGGCAAAATTCATCCGATATTAAGGTAGTTACGTTTAAAAATATATAAAAATATATATCATATTTTATAGTAATATTGTATATATAATATATTTAAGCAGCTATGAAGTAAATTTCGCCAGTGATATTCTTTTATCGTTTTTAACATTATTAACATAGCTAATGAAATATGCAGTATATGAAAATAGATGAGATATTCAAGATAATATATGGAAACTGTAGAAAACTGAGATGTGTTGATAGCATATCCCAATAGCGCTTTAATATTTATGCAAATATGTTTAGAAATTTATTTTTGCAAGCTTTTTCAGGATAAAGATAAACTGACTTCTTATCGGAAGTTAATAGAACAAAGGATGGAGCAGTTTAAGGATATTGAGAGAGAGAATAAAACTAAACCGCACAGCAAACAGGGATTATCTGCCGAAGAAAAACTTGATCCGCGAGAAAAAGAAAAAGCAGAAACTGTGGAATGGTTGCAGGTATTTTAATTATTAAGCATTTGATGATTTTTGAGAATTCTAAAATTAGCTAAAATGATTCATATATTACGAAAAATGTTTTTGAAAGCAAATTTCTAGTGCCAAATACGATATCTGGAGGACGAGGCTGATAAAACTGAATCACAGATTGAATCTTTGTCAACAGCTGATCAGACGAGAAAGAAAGGTAAAAGAGATGATCCGAAGAAGGGCGAAAAAGAGGTTCATCGATTTTTTGTCCGGATTTAATAATTCATTTTGAAATTTTTTTGCAGAATTTTTGCATTTTATCGTCTACAGATTTCATAAACTCTTTAATAGAGTATCTTTTATTGATCTTATTATTTTATTCTTTTACTATGTAGTGTATTGTTGAAGTAAGCTTCATTCACATTTAACTGCTGCAAGTATTCCAAATATCTTCTTGCACATCAATATATAAGCATAGAAAAAGAAAGCTATTGGTAGTTTAATAATGAAGTGTGAAATTGAATATAATTCTCCTAAATCTTTTATCTCCATAAGAAATAATATTTTACGCAGAATATGCTTCGGAGTTTTCCTTACAATAAATTATTTAGAAGTTGAAACGACTGGATGATTTGAGAAAACATTTGGAACGGATAAGGTTTCACGTGTCAAAATTAGAAATTTGTATGAGGCTTGTTAATAATGAAACATTGGAAAGTAAGAAAGTAATGGATGCGCTGAAAGAACCTTTTGAAATGTACATCGAATCTTTGGATCCAGAGAGTGAAAATGATTCTGAATCATTTGATCCTGAAACAACGGGTAATTTTAATTATTTTTTATTTAAAGTTATTGTTAGAAACAGGAGGTAGAAATATAGTTAGATTTTAAATTACTGGACATGAAAATTTGTGAATAATAGATTTGTTTACTTTGTAATTATTTCTTCAAGCCAATTAAAATTTGAAAGATTGAATTCATTTGATTATTCTATTCTTTAAAATGTTTTTCGTTTAATTGCATGGTCTATTATTTACAAATAAAAAATGATCAAATTTTCAGGAGTTTATGATGAATTAGATCTGCAGTCATATACGCCGCAATTAGGTGGTGCTATTTTTGGTTCAGCTGATTCTGATGAAAAATGGAAAGCAATATGGATGGAAGAGTATCACCCGCTGGATCACCTGCCCCGGTCTTACCGAAGGTTTCTTACATTCCAGCTAAAAATTACTTTTTTCGAATATACTTTCAATAACACTTGAGGTGTTGGCCTTTTATTTTCTGTTATAAATTAGTTTCATAGATTATTTTGGATGCATACCAATTTGAATATTAATCAAGAAAACCTACTAATAAACAAAATTTTCTCATGCAAAAAAATTTTGTTCACTGTTAGATGTTCTCTTATCAATACTTAAATCCTGTTTTTGAGCCAGTGTTTTCATGTTAGGAGACGGACGATAACAATACAAAGCAAAGGCATTTAAGTGGCGAACCCAGTGTACTTCTGACACGACAAACATCAGCTAGCAGAAGTACACCAGCTACCCCTTTAAAACTTACGAGGTTAGTAATGTATCCTTGATTAATTGCTGCAGTTTCTAAACAGATTATTTCAATTTTTGGGATTTCTAAAAGTGAGAAAGACTCGAGTTAGTTATAGTGCTCTGAAGTTAAAGAAGTCGAAATAGACTTATTTTCATTATTTCTTAATTTTCATTTATGCTTAAATTCAATTGATTTTCCAGTTTTGCGTCACAGTCTTTATCGATTAGTGAGAAATATAAATTCGTGGATTTTATTCATTGAAAGTTTTTTTTTCTTTTATATCATTATAAAGAATGAATGCTATATTAGGTATATAATGAGTAAGGAATTAACTATGTAGATATCATTAACAAATAGAGGGATCACCTACGTCATTAATATATCTTCATTGATATTCAAACGGTCTATTGTCTTTTTTTTCATGTTGATCTTCTGAAACTGGCGCGACACCATTATGGTTTAAAAATATCGTTATATTTGTTTATTATTATATTCTACTCATTTATCAACATATATTAATTGTATTTATATTTCCACTATATATTCATAGGTGTATTTCTCCAATATATTATGTTAAATATCAGTAACGTTAACGTATCTAATTTGACAACACTTTGCAGGTTTGTGCAATATTTTTGATTACTTTTTTAGATTTGTAATCGAATATTATTTAAATCTAAATTGAGAAATTGAATTTAAAATGAAATTTTAGAATTTCAGAAAAACATATGTGTTTCAAAACAATTTATTAATATTTCAAATGGCATATCCTTTTTAGCCTTTTTGTTACAAAATGATATTTCATTATGTTATATCTTTTGAAATATTAAATCAGTGAACTATGTATCTATAGATAAGGATATTTATCTTTGAGCATCAGGAAATTGAAATTTATCGGTGATACTGATTATTTAAATAAAATGAATAGTAATATATGAGTGTTGGAAATCTTGATTGACGGATGATTCTGAAGCAGATTCAGTGGCTAGAATTGTAAATATCTTTTTTACAGTATCATTATTCCGTTTAACGTGCAGATTATGCTATTAGAATACGTGCATTATCTTAATTAACAGACATTATTAGGAAATGTTAGAGAATAGCTATTTCTCTTTTCATGATCTTGGATGTTTTTTCTTTTTCTATTTTTTTTTTTGATCTCAGGTCTTCATGATCAGTTCTTAACGATTGAGGTTTGCATGGTAGCTATGTTAGCGACACATCACTATTTAGATGTTAAGAATTGCTGATAGTATAGCTACTCAGTAACAATGTAATCTCTTCTACGGTAAATGTTTTGGCGATGTTTTGAAACTATGTCACTTTTGGATTCTGTGCAGAATCCAACAATGTTGTCTTGAACTAGGATTTAGTAGATTTGGAACTACGATTTAGTAACTTTAATTTTATTCCTGAAAATTAAAAGAGAAAATAAAAGAAATTAAAAGAAAATAAAAATAATAAGGAAAACTACCAAACATCCAATATTTTCCAACTATCTCTTGTATATTTCATTTGTGGTTAGCAAAGAAAAGCTTAAAGCTAAATTCAATTTATAATTTTATTAACCGAAAATTCAATATATTTCATTATGACATTTGAGCAATGGCAGAGCAAACAATGGTTTCTTGAGTAAGAATATGGAATTGAGAAAAAATGAATGAAAATTATTGAGAGGGTTCAAACAAAGATTATTTATTTCATAAATTTTTCACCTTCAAATTTTGTAAAAAATTTTAGTCAAGTGAGCGGTGAAAGTTCGCTAAGTTCACCACCGCCACCAGCTACACCACCACCACCTCCAGGAATACCGTACAGCGTGGCTGTTGGACTTGGCACAAAATACAGCAAAGGAAGCATTGTACAAACAAGGTTTCTTTATTTTTTTCCACTTTTATATTCATTTTCTCTCGTTCGTTTGAAATTTCAGGATAATTTATGTTATGTAGAGTATGTATATATTCTCATTCAAAATGATAATTGATAACAGTGTTTCTTAATTTCACATTGACAGAAAGATGATAGATATTCGTTTGAAAAGACTAAAAATTGAATTTTCAAACCAGCCAATTTATTTTTATCTTTTCTCTCTTTTCAATTTTCTTAATATCTTTTCATCCTGTACCGTGTTTGAATTTTATTTTAAAGCTATGTTGCTTTTATCATTTGGGAAGTATGAAATTTTTTGGAAGAGGGAAGGGCTTTTTTGTTATCTTTTCAAAAAGAACAATTGACGGAAATTATAAACCACATCAAACTATGGGAAGTACTCATTGGATGAATAGGACGAATCTTTTTTTTTTTGGTTGACGTTGATGAGCATTGATGAAATGTTAGAAGAGCAATGATTTGATTAGTAACAATGAATCACATATACTGTGAAAAATTATGAATCGCATGCTAACATGTACTAAAATACGGAAGAGCTGGAAAGTTATATTGATATCATTCTTGTTTATCGTGGTTTTCGAAGTTGCTTATCACTTTATTTAGTGAGCATGTGCTTCGTTCAATATATAATAACATATACTTTGTTCATGAAATACGATCCTTATTCATATGAAGCTATCAAAGTTGATGAAGAACGAGTTTTCCATTTTTCATTAAGAAAAATTTTTATCAAACATTTAGAATAATTTATTGCAGCATTACAATAACCAAGTCCTTTTTTCTCCAGTATTGATTACAGTAGTATAAGTTCGGTAGCATTTTGAAGGGAAGCTTTTAAATGACAAAACTGCTCAAATCTTTATTTTCAAAAGCGGATTTTTTCCTTTTAGAAATATTCATCCTTCATTTTTATGTAGAAAATTTTCTTCGATTAAATGATAACTCCTGTTTAGATGTTACAGCTAAAGAGCGTCTAAACATAGATCAGAAGAACTCTTTTGAATCGTTGTATTAATTGATGCTCACATTTCAGTTTCCACTCATTGCTAAATATCGCTTTACTTTCTCCCGTTCAGTTTTTTAACTTTCCCTTTCTTCTTTACATATGCAACTAATTAGGTGTATTGTATGATGCTTATATAAGTGTTATGTTCATGAGCATAGTTTGTGAAATTTCATTTTTTCTGAACCTACAATTTAAATCCGTTTATATAAAACGGTTTTTTTGAAATGAAATGGTTGCAGTATCCGGATAGATTCTCAATACTTTTAATATACCGAAAACGCACTGGTTCCTCTTTTACTTACTTCTTAGCATGTTACCAGTGAACAATATTAATTGAAAATAACAACAAATTTATCTAAACTTTGTTGGCAATTTAAAACTTCCTCAAATTTCATCGGATTCATGCAAAAATTGTATTTTGTAATCAGAAAGTATAAATTTGTTGTTTTTTCTAATGACATTAAAAAATATAAAAAAATCAGAATAACGTAATGAAAAATTTTGAAAAGAAACAAATTAAGAATATAATGGCATATAAAAATAACGTTGAAATGTTCATCCCATCTAAAAATTGTTGAAAAATAATGATGCATGATTTTTGTAAAAATACAAATAATATCTATTATATTTTTATTATTGCTTATATACTACTAATTTATCTGAATAAGTTGTGGAAGATTGTTGATTAATCTAGTTGTTGATCAAATTTTTTTTTGTAGCATAGATTTTTTCCAGGAATGAATTAAAATTATGCATATAAGACTGAATAAGTGTTGGTATAATTTAACTAATTTTTGAAATTGGTTTTGTGTTTGATGGAATAGACTTTATCAGTTATTGATTACAGTGTAAAGCAACCAGTTGAAGTGGTACGACAATCGCCAGGTATAATTTCTGTGACAACAACAACAACTACCAGTTCAATTGCACACCAACAACAACAACAGCAGCAGCAACAACAGCAACAATTTATTGCAGTATCTGGAATAGTGCAGCAGCAACAACAACAACAGCAGCAACAGCAACAGCACCAACAACAACAGCAACAGCAGCAACAACAACAACAACAACAACAGCAACAGCAGCAACAACAACATCAACAACAACATCAACAGCAGCAACAACAACAACAACAACAGCAACAGCAGCAACAACAACAGCAACAACTTATTGCAGTATCCGGAATAGTACAACAGCAACAGCAGCAAAATCAGCACCTCTTATAAACGATGAAAATGCCGCTCCATCAGTACTGCATGTTGACATGCCATCAGTTTGTTTTTTTTTTCTTTTATTTTACTATATTTTTAAAACTAATACATTTTTAGATTTATTTTTTGTTATACAAATAAGAGACGGTAATTTGTCATTATTTTTCTTTCACAGTCTTGTCTAATTGCTTGTTATACATTTTCATAGGAAATGTTATTTTATTCATTTTGAAAGGGCAATGCTAAAAAAGTAAAGTGTGAGCAAAGTAGGCGTGCAACGTGTTCAGTCTAGCGGTATTTTTTTGCAATCGATTATCATCATTATTTTTCTTTTTTGTGAATTTTTCAAACAATAACCTCTTTTTTAGCTTAAATTACATAGTACAATTTTATTTCTTTTTATCCAAAAATCATTGGATCGTTTCCATACCGTATCTTTAATAATATCTTTGAAAAATGAGAATGTTGAGATTTTGATAGTCAGGTAATAATAACAAGAATAATGATGAAAATTCTAGTGGGGAAAAAGCATTATATTACTTCTGTTCATTTTGAAAGATTGACCTTTGCTGAAGTAATGATCTGAATACTGAATAATTATATTCAAAATAAAAGTTCTATCGTTAACATTAGTTTTAGTTTTAACATTCTTAAAAAGCCTACATTTTGTAGTACAGGTTGTAAAAAGCTAACTATCCCAAAAGGCACATCGTATTTATAATTATATTGTTGATAATAGATGAAAAAAGCATGAAGAGAATGTGATATAATGAATATCTTTTTTTTTTTTGATATGTATGGAATGCCATATGCATATATATACATTATATTATACGAACATGTTTATATCACTCTTCATAAATTAAAATGTCCACCTCGTCTTTCCTGTCAAAAATTTTATTTTAACCTTTTTCTTACTTTCAACAATTAAAAATAATATTAAAGTACAAGTTGCATGCATTTAACTCAATATTTCATCTTTTCCGTTAAGAGAGTATTAAATTTTCTATGCGTAAAATTTGTTCGTTAGCATTATTTTTATTGTTTGAAAAATTTTAATTTATATATTGAACCAAATTTTTTTGAGCTCTTTGTTGTATCCTTTGCACTAATAATTTTTACTTCTTAAATTATCGAGTTTTTTAAATCACTGAATCATTCGTCACTGTGTTGAATTTAAAGAGTCTAGACATTTGGAGATAACTCAACTCTCACTATAACAATAAAATCAGTTAATGTTCTTTTGAAAGATGGCTTTTTCAAAGATCAGAGTTTAGGTCAATAAACAATATTAGTCTATGAGAAACAAAGATTTTTTTCTCGAGCGGTCGAGCAATGTTTTTGTGTCTTGTTTTTGTTAAAATTTCAAGTTTTAACTTTTGGTTGACTTATTTTACTAAATTCTCGTTATTGAGATTAAAATTTGCTAAATGTATCATGTTTTTTTATTAGAGAGTTAAGGAAGGTGAAGAATGAGGAAGGGAGCAAGAATGGTATTTAGTGACTGTTGTGAATCGAATTGACGTCTATGGTATTACAACATATACTTGTTCCTGGAAGAATTTCTTGAATTATTGAATCACTGCTTTTACTTTTACTTTTTGACGTCAGCGATAGGCTTCGCAATCTATTTCAATGATAATAATTTGAAGCTAAACTCATACTGGAGGGAGAAAAAATGAGAGAAAATTCGAAATGATCGTTATTCACACGTTAATTCCTCCATGAATTATCCCTGAATAAGAAGAATGAATTTTTAGACAGGAAATTTTTCAACTTAAATATGGCATCCAGCTTTACTTTTTTGAAATATTGATTGATCAAAAATGAATAAGTTATTTAGTTCGGATTCATTGAAGTGATACATGTTTGTGCTTATGTTTTCATGTGTGAAAATAAAATAAAAATCATTATATGAATCTTGTGTTTATAATAAAAGTGGATGAAAAGAATTGGAAAAAGAAGAGTAGCTGATTGATTGAATTTCAAATTTCTCATCAAAATAGTTCCATTGTCGTATATATTTATCTCTTCATCCTTTTTTTTTCATTTTATTTTATTGATTAAACTAACTTTGCGACATGTTTAATGGAATGATCAAATTGAGCTGGTCGTTTTCATTGTTTCTTTTATTTTTCTTGGTTTTTCAATGTTTCATTTTCAAAAAGTATTGATAAATAACATTAGAAAAATAATTTTTTTTGATTTGTTATTAATTATCTTCCTTCCAGAGTGTATCATCACAAACAACAGCAACGTTAAGTCCGGCGGTACTGCCGACATCGCGATCCTCAACACCGGATTCTAATGTTCCCAAACGTTTTTCCGTATCAAGTTCAACTAGCCAACATGAGGTATGATAATTGATTGTATTTTTATTTTTATTAAAAGAATTTGCTAAAAATCTTAAATTAAAAATTTTTTTCCATATTTATTATGCGCACTATGAGAATTAAAAGAACCGAATTGATATACGAGATAAGACAACAGAATTGACATAGACTAAAGAGATAATAAAGAAGTAATGGTCGGAAGAAATGACGTAGTGAAGGACAAAAAATATGATAAGTGCATAGCTGATTAGGATAGAGAATGACATGGAAATGATTAGCTTTGCGTTTCAGAATGGAATTAGACTTGTTGTAATATTAAGAAATGTTGATAGGAAAAAAACGATCGGAAAAATTTTCAAAGTATATTGAAAAAGGAGTAACATTTTGATTTTTGATCAGTTTTTGTTTGAAAAATATTGAAGTTGTAAAGTTTCTGTAATAAGTTAACATAAATACTATAGAAGAAAAAAATGAGATTATATGAATAAAAAAGCCTATCAACTTAGTTCCAAGTTTCAACAAATGGACTTCCAGTGTGTTACTTTTTTCAAGTCTGCAAAGTTGAGAGGACGTAGAGTACTACTTTTTCTTTTTCTGAAATTAGGAAGGCGAATTTAAAAAACCTAGATTTCCGAATGATTCTATTTTTCCTTGTCCTACTTAAATAACTACTTGGGCAATATGTTATTATGCTTATATGGAACTAATATATGATTTTACGGAAGTGCGCATTCGGTCGAAAGAAATTGAGGGAAGGGTCAAGCTACCTCATGTTATCAAATGAAGCATGTATTTTTATCAACTGCTATGTGGTTTTGATCGCTCAGTTCTAACCAAATAAGAAAAAAACGGAAGAACGAAATGAAACAATTCGTCAAGAATACCTACGCTCATTCGATACTCAGTGCATTGCTATAAATATTGCAGGCGCGTTAACGCATGTTTCTTGCAACGGTTTCAGGTTTCCTACTACCTTCCAGGAAAGTTCCTTGCCACTATTTCAGGCTTTCCACATCCTTCATATTTGATGCAAGTCTACTTTAACCAAGATCTGCTATATTTGCCCTATATATGTATATTCTGGCTAACCGTGTCCTTTTTTGTTCTAATGTCACGTTATTATGTGACATCTAATTATTGTCGATATGCATGTTCAGCTCACTGAAATTTATACTTTCTCATTTTGTGAAAGTTATTATGCTTATTAAATCATGAAAGACGGTATACAAAACAAATAACTAAAGGAAGGAAGCATGTTGGACAATATACACTCCTTTCCTATATCATCTTTGTTATTAATTTGATTTTTTCATATGAAATTTTGCTATGAAATATTCATTTTTAGATTGCCACGCTGAAGTCAATGGCAGCACAGGCAACATCACTGCAAAATTCAATAACGAATACGACAGCCTTAAATATGCCATCGTCAACTATGACGCATTCTACGACGGCATTAGTAACTTCTAAAATGAATAGTGAGACGAATAATACATTAAATATGGTTACCGTAACTGCAACCGCATCTGTAGTAAATGCAGCTACAGTATCATTGCAAAATAATGTCGCAGGAAATGAAATTGATCAGAATGCTCTGAGACAGGTGTTACGAATGAGCACAACTCAGGATTCACGAAATCATTTGCCACAATCGGTACCATTTTAATTTTGTATTATATGAATTTGTCTTGCTATTGAAAGCACACTAACTAGTGATTAATGAAGATCAGATAGCATAAGATCATATAGTAATGAAGATTAAAATTAGGATGTACTTGAATATTGCAGCAAAAAACTTGTGACACTTAGTGAATTCTACTCAATTAACGCTTCCTTCTAATCTAATCTTTTTAAAATTATAGTCAAGCTAGTGAGATAATGACAAGAATTATTTAGGTACGTTACTGAAAAAACTATTGAGCTATTTTACGATGTTTGCGTAAAAGAAAGGCGACAGCAAATATAAAAATAGCTGATTTTTGCATTAGAAATCTGATCTTAAAAATGATACAATTGAGAAGGTTTATTGTTAAGATAAAATGACATGTATAAAGAAATTTGAAGTAATTTAAAAATACGATTTCTATCACTTATCGTTAAACTATTATCGGAAACGGCGAGGTAAATCAAATGATAGTCAAAAATGATCAACGAATTAATGATTGGAAAGAAAAGGCAACATTGATAGTTGATGTTTGCATTGAGCTATAAGTTCCTTTATCCTTCCATTCTATTGTAATTCTTATTTTTTGTTTTCTGAAATTCAGCTTCAAATGCAGGCCGTAATACCAGCATGGCTTGGTGCATCACCATTAGGTCGTTCACCGGCAATGCCAGAACATGATACGCAATTGAAATTATTAGAACATGCGTTGACACGAACACCATTACCGATGGATTCCGAAAAGCCACGAAGTTATTTGCCAAAAATGCCATGCGTCACTGCAGCTTATTATCCGCAAGCTCCATTAATCAATGCGGATACATTAGAATACTACCTCCGATTGAGTCCAGAGACACTTTTCTTCGCATTTTATTATATGGAGGTTAATCACCTAAATATATTATTTTATATATATTTTAACATCTCGTTTTCAGATCTATATACTCGCGATGGATTAATAAAATTAGATGAGATATTTTTGGATTACATTAAATTATGCAATGAAAATTTGTTTTGTTCGTTGATTGAAGCGAGAAAAAAATACCTGCTTCTTTGGCGTTATCTCAATGCTTGACCCTAAGATCTAGGGAACAACCAGTATCAACTGTTCAAGTAACGGGTAGTCAATTGATTATAGACCTTTCATATATTTTATTTTATATTTTATACTCGTCATAATGGAAATATAATTTTTATGTCATATTACATTTTTTATGTCATTAAAATTTTATTCAATTTTAGGGTTCACGTGCACAACTTTTGGCTGCGAAAGCATTGAAAAAACTTTCATGGCGATTTCATACAAAATATTTGATGTGGTTCCAGCGACATGAGGAACCAAAGCAAATAACTGATGATTACGAACAAGTAAGATTACAGATTTTTCATTCCTATTTTTTGTTTAGGTTACAATGGAAGTCTTACTGATTTTTAATGATATCTTTTCCTACTGAGATCACTCAAAAATGGTGACGCTGAACATTTGGCGAATAATGATTATGCTAATGACATGGAATAAATTATGATGAAAAAAATGATAAAATCCTTCTTATTTTCATTCTGATGTCAGCTATATACGCAAGTTTTTGTGTCTCTTTACAAGTGTTTTATATTCCATAACCGGAAAGTGAGTAAAATTGCTCATCTGTTGTTTAATATTCATATAGTAAACATCATTTTCTATACGAAATGATACATTTTGGAAACTTGTCGTAGCAATGAATAGTATATACAGTAGAATAATATAAGAGGAAAAAGTTTTCTTTTTTCGCTGGAATGAAGTTTTGGTTCAAAGCTAGCAGTTTTTCTAGGGCACCTATGTCTATTTCGATTATGAGAAATGGTCCCAACGGAAGAAGGAGCAGTTTACATTCGAATATCGATATCTTGAAGATAAAGATTTCGACTGAACGACAACTATTAACAGTGCAAACGGTGTTAGGTTTAAATGTCTTCTATATTTTTATAGTTGTGTTTAAGGCATACTATTTACTCTTATACTTGTTTTTTGGGTTTTCGATTGAAGATTATATATCTTTGTAATGAATCTATGAATGTATTCGTAGGAAACAGCGTAAAAATGCAAGAAATTGCGGTGTTTTACATATGATATAAAGCTCCTATTAATATGCCTTAAATACTGAATTTTTTCGCGATGCTGTTGCAGCTGCAGTAAATTGTATGAATTATTGTTTTTTTTGATATCTCATAACATAACTCTGGGTTGTTGTTGTCGATAATCTTTTTTGATTGCAAAAAAGATGAGTGATTGATGAGTCTTGCGATATTCGAGAAGTAATTTCTGAATTATAAGAAATGGGAAAAAAATTAGCCACAAGTTAAAGAAATACTCAGATATTTAATATATCATTATCTACTGATTACATTTGAGATGAACTAAAAGAAATTACGATTCCGGGAAAGAAAGAATAAATACTTAGAAGTGATACTCAACTGTATGATATAATGATAATAGCGTTTTAATTATGTTATACTCTTGTATATGATTATCTACTTGGATACAAGAGCAAATCATATAACTAAAAGCGATAATTTTGTTTTTTTGAGTATTTATAAAAGAAAAATGAAACATTTTAATTTGTAATTAAGCAAAGCGAAGACTTTATTGTTGTTTTATATGCATGCATTTCTTTTGGCTTTTTTTTCTTTTTGTTATTTTTGAGTTTGTGTTAAATGTTAGCATAATAGGTTAAGAAATAGTAGTGCATTTAGTGTTCTGCTGAGTGGGATCATGAAAAGAGAAAAGATATGATTGAGGAATAATAACTTTTCTAATAAGATGATGATTACGAATTAAATGGGTGCATATCAATCACTTTGTATGAAATTTTTTTAATTTTGAATATTTGTAAAATACAATTTATTGAAAAGTTTGAAAAAAGTAATAGAATTTGAAATTTTTATTCTCGAATCGACAGTTATCATCGGTTCTATTGTATAAAGAAGATTGCAGCAGATGATTGGTTATAATATTGGAGTATCGTGTTGCCAAAAAAGCAAAGACATAATATCAATTTGGCGTACTTAATTTGCTGGAAAAAATGGAAACAAAAATTTTGCTCAAATGGAAAATACTGCAAGCAATAGAAATAAATGAAATTGAATTCTTTTTAAAAATTGCTTCATTTAATTACGAGGAATTTTGCTAATGGGGCAATTTAAAAAATTTAGAAGTCGTTCATGTTGTTGCGGTGTTAAATGTGATATGCATTTTAAAATATGGTATTCATCCTGATAATAGGTGATAACTTTGTGATTTTAAGAGTGATAAGTTCCGTCGTTTAGAAAGGAGGCGATAAGTTCGTGATTTTTGTTTGTTTTTTTTTCTAGTGGCAAAATATTGATTTGCTCAAGTAATATTACTATTATCTATGGCAATTTTATATATTTTTGATGGCAAAAAAATCTCGGAATTGAAATTTCTGTATAAATAACTAATAAAGCAATTATGAAGTAATAATTATTAAATAACAACTTGAAACGTAAAAGAGATGGTTAGGATAACAGCAATATTTACTATTAATTTTCTATTTTACTTTCAATTCAGCTCTTTTTGATGTGCTACTTCATTTTGCGGACGGTTCATTTTTTTATGAATTAACACTGTTTTGTTTTATGTATTTTTTCTTATTTGAGTATTTAATATCGATTCATTTATTCCAGTCATTTGTATTTTGATCTTCTTTTATTGTGTTTCAAAATATAAAATTTATAGTCATGTTTGTTTTTTTTTGTATTTATTTTTATTATTTGTTCTTTATATTAATTTTTTCATTTATGAATTTTATTTAAATTCGTGCTTTTAGGTTGCACAAAATTTTTGAATTGACAAATAAGTGTTGTAATGATAACAGCAAGATAAAATGAAATAATATTAGTTGTGAGTACAAATTATTGCAATATCAAAATAACTTTCTACTTTCAAAATTGAATATTTTTGAATTTAAATTTTAAATAATTCAGAATTCGAATTGCTAGGAAGAAGGAAGATTTTTTCCTATAACAGTTGTTCTTATTTCTTCATTACTAATTTCATTTCGTGAAATAATTTATTGTCAAATTAATAATTATATATAAAGTATGAATTTTAAAAAGCGAAAGCTCTTTTTTTCATATTTTCAATTAATTATTTTTGATGCTGTTATGAGACAAATTGTTTTGCAATCTAATCGAATTAGAATTCCTAAGTTGATTCATATCATAATATAAACGTAGATGGAATCTAAAATTGAATATTATGCATAAAAATATAGCTGAAAATTGGATAATTAGAAGGTTATTAATTTTTGGGAGAAATTTTTACTTTTTATCATTAATATCATCAATATTGATATGAAGTAATGGACATCACATTCTCAATAGATACAAACTGAAACGAAGTCAACATGCTAAAACTGCTATCTATGCATTGGAATCAATGCAGCGAATATCACCAATCTTCTGTTGTACTTTGAAACTCGACCGTTTAAAACAATCTGTTGGGAATCCATCTATTGCCTCGGACAAAAGTGGATACCGTATGATCTCAGGCGGAATCGAACCGCCGACCTTCCGTGTGTTAGACGGATGTGATAACCGCTACACCACGAGATCTCTCTGGCACAGGCAATTTCTTCTAACTGATTAAGCCAAGCTTAATTGTCCTCCTAAGGTATTTTGTTCATTTTATCAGAAATTTCTGTTGTCCAATTTAATTAATTGTTCAAGTTTTGATTTCAAGTTCAAATTTTCGATATACATTAATATATACGATTATTCATTATACAATTATTTATTATCATTCATTCATTGTACCACCTAGAACTTGTATCTATATTAAAAATAGGATTAACTTTAATTTTAAATTGATAAAATCAATTTTTGCAATAAATTTATTTTTTTGAAATTATATCTAAGAATATTGATAAGGAAAAATTTCTTTTTATGATAAATCTAGAATAAATATAATGATAAAAATGATAAAGAAAAAGATGAAAAATTTTATGCAATAAAAAAATTTAATAATAAAATTAAAACATATTTTTACATCATGCATACAGATAAATTAAATTTAGTTATAATATTATATGTAAATTTATTATCTAAATTATTTCATTTTCTTATTTACATCGAAAGAAATTTCAAAATTTTTCTTTATACTTGAGAATATTCTCAGAACACTTAAAAATTATTTAATTATAGAAATAATTCGAATTTGAAAAGAGAATAATACGAAATTTATATCGTATTAATTTACATAATAATCGAAAATATTTATAAATTCGATTTATCTGATGGACATGAATAGGAAGAATTTCAACTAAATAAAATATATAAATTATAAAAAGTTGAATCTTTGCTTTTAATATTCTTGAAGAATATATTCAAATATATGATAATAATCATTTATATTTACATTAAATAACGAAAATGATTAAATTATGACTCGTCACTACTTGAATCAAGCATTTCTCCATCATCTGCTACCAGTATTTGAATAATCTTCATCTGAAAATTATATCATACACTGATATCTATTTATCATTTGGAAAACTTTTAAAGAATTGTTTAGCAAATATTCAAACTTTTACGTGCCAATAACTTCAACAAAAAAAATTGTAGATAAATTTAATTTAATCCAGCCTGGTAAAACAAACCTATAAATTGTACAAATTATTTTGTTCTTTACAAAATAAATTTTTAAGCAAAAATAAGAAAATTATTACTTACCAATTCCAAATTCTCGCATTGAATTTTATTAAGATATTCTTTCGTCTGTTTGTGTAGCGCTTTCTCATTTTCAAACTTTAAATAAGCTATATGAAATTGAATTATATAATTCATTTTAAAAATTTTTTCTATTAAATCAATTTTATTCTGCTTATCAAAATTTGGATCAATTAATTTGAATAAAAAAGTAATTTGGAAAGATCAATTAGGATTTATCAATTTTAGTATTACTTCTCCTTTAAAATATAATTTTTAGAAATTAATAATTTGGACTGATTTTTTTATTGTATTGAAATATTAAATGCTGCAAATGTTTACTAATGTTTAATCTAATTAATTCTTGACAAAATATCTTTGATACTAATTAATTAAGTAAAATTATAATTGGAAAAGAAATGATTAGTATGAAATGTAAAAAAAATAATCATTGTGAAATTTGAAAAAATTCAAATCTAAAAACTTTCAAAGAAGATATGGAAGAAAACAAAAGAAAGAATTTTCACTTTTTTAAAGATCATTATAACTGTCCAGTTTTTCAGATGAATCATCCGTGCTATCACTATCAGAATGTGTATCAGTACTTTCGCTTTGCTTATCATCCATATCATGAAAATAGAGTGATGTTACAATATCATCGAGTGTTGATGGTTGACGACATTCCGGACAGGTCGTTTGCTCCTCAAATATTTTTTTTTTGTTTTTGTTTAAATAAATGAAATTTTCGTAAGCAAATTTGAAATCAAAACAAATGATATCACTTATTTTATGAATTGTTCGAAAGACTTAATAAATTAAATCAATTTGCTACGTTATATTATTTCAATGTATTAATTTTGCGCAGATCTTTTGATCTATTTAATATTATAAATTGGAATATATTTGAAATGATAAATGATTTGCTACGTTAGTAAAAATAATTTATCTCATCATATCAATTTTATCAAATTGTAATACTACGCTATTTGATATATTTGTTTTATAAAAATTTTTAATTTATTTAATCATACGATTTGCAATTATATCGGAGATGATATAAAATTTTAATAATTTAATAAAAAATTTCACTTTGCCTATTTGATTATTGATTAAGTTGATCATACAATAGTCTCAAACTTTATCTTATGATCTAAAATATTTTTGATTTGATAAAAATTGATGAAATATTTGGAGAATTGGCGTTTTAAAAGAAATGAAAAATATTTAATACATATAAATAAAAATTTCAAATTTAATAAATTATATTTAATTTGTTATTGCTCTATTTATGATTAAAATTTTAAAATACTTAGCAAAAACAAACAGACAATAATAAATAAAGAGGAAACAAATAAAAAATAAACAAACAAGAAGTAAACAAGCAAAAAATAATAATTTAATAAAAAAACAAACCAATACTTACAATAAGCCAATATTTGATACAATGAAAATGAAATAAATGACCGCAACGAAGTGCTGAAATATTTTTCATTGGCATTTTCTCCAAACAAATTGTACATAATCTATAAAAATAGCAAAAATTATCATAATATTCATTACCTAAAAACTGTAACCTTCTAATCTCTTAACCTTTTAACCTTTCAATTTATAATAGTTTTCATATTTATCTTTTCATGAAAAAAAGTTAAAAAGAACAACAGTACTGAAAATATATTATTAATTCGTCAAATTATGATTAATAATTTTACTAAACTAATTATTAATTTATGTTAAAGAAATGAAAAATTATTTTTACCCTTTTGATTTTTGACGTCCCAATAATTGTCCCATAATTATTCACTTTTATTATTCACTCCTTAAAATTATTTTACCTTCTAATTGTTTTTTCTTTTTTCTTTTTGATCTTTGATAATGATTAAATTCGTAATAATATTAAGTCAAAGAAAAATATATTAATAATAATTCTTTTTTTTTTGTTACAAAATAAAATATTTGCAAGAAATTGCAAAAAAAGAAAGGAAATAAGAAAATAATTATATTCAAATATTATTAAATTTATATTTTATAAATATAAATTTAATAATTTTAATATAAATATTATTTTATGTAAGATTTCTTATATAATATTATTAATATAAGTATAATTTGTATATATATATATATATGATAAGAAAAATAATTATCATTATTGAGGAGGAAATGCGTTTTCTCAATTTAATTATTTGACAATTAATTCACAAATAATACATACTAATATAAAAATAGTAATACGAAGCAAACAGATTTTTAACTTAAATTTGTTTTGATGCTATATTAATTATTAATTAATAAATAATAATAATAGCAATAGCAATAATAATTAATAATAATAATAATAATGATAATAATGATAATAATGATAGAGAATAGTAATAAATATTAATTTTTCATTTTAAAAAAGAAATGAAAGATAAAATTTAATTGAAGCAAAGAAAGAAGAATGAAAAGGAATGAAATGAGATAAATAATTATTCTAACTGCACTTCTCAGAAGATAATAAATAGTAATAAAATGATAGATAAGATCTGTGAGCTGCTTATTAAGTAGATATTATTACAACATGCATTAATTAGTATGGTATAATTCGAAGAAAGGTCAAGAATGTAATTGTTGATAAGATCAGTGATAAATTATTGCTGTAATAAATTAATGATATATATATATATATATGTATATGTGTATTGTTGGATAAATAATTATTATGATCGTTGCACGAATCTTTTTTTTTTTTTTCATCTAACACATATGTTAAATATAAATTAATTCAAATTAACATTATTGAAATTATTAATTTATATAATCGAATATTAATATAGAAAATTACTAATCAAATACAAAATAATTTAAAAAGTTAATAAATTTCGTTATTATCAAAATTGATAAAATTTTTGTAAAATAGTGATAAATATGCGACTAAATAGTTGATATTAAGACAATTAAGAGTTAATAATTAAATAAAATTTGTTATTATCAAAATTGATAAGATTTTTGTAAGATAGTGATAAATGTGTAGTTAAAAGATAAAAACTTTTCTATTATAACAATTGATATCAAAATAATAATTAAATAAACTTTAGCATTATCAGAATTTCAGCATTATCAGAATTGATAATTGTAAAATCGTCGATTAATACATAAAATGCTTTATTATTATTTATTATAGGTATAATATATAGGAATCAATATTTTCATTGTTAATGGATATGCTTTAATTTGCATATAATATTGTTTGTTTATAAGATATTATGAAAGATTTGATAAAATAAAAATAAGATTTTAAAAGAAAAAAATAGTAATTAATTCAGTTATGCATTAAATTTCGTATCAATGGATAATGAGAATATAAAATTTGGGAATAAAAATTATTTTCGTTTTCCCTATTTTAAACTATCTTTTTTAAGTTTAACATATAACAAAAAAGAAAAGAAAATATAAATTATTATATTTTATTGTTGAAAACTAAACTAATATATTATTTCAAAATATTATTATTATTACTCAAATAGCACTTAAATATGTATAAATTAAAATATAAATGAAAATTTGCTTATTTCATTTCAAACAATTAATTTGCATAGAAAATGAAATTATTGTATTTTGCAAAATTTATTTTATTATTAAATTTTATAAATTAGGAAGGATTTTTTTAAAGCAAACATTTGTTTAATTTATAAATTTTCGTTCGCTTGTACGGGTAGTTTTAATTCAATTTATTTACGAACTTTATGAAATAAATTTAAATTTTGTTGGAAATTTTTAATTCAAAAAATTATCTTTATCGATGCATTTTATCAATTTGTATTAATTTCTTTATTTTATCATATATTTCTTGTTTTAATTATGGATATTAAATTTCGTTTCTTTCTGCCTAATTAGACACTTTTTTAAATAATTAAAATTAAGTATTAAATTTATATTTTTACAAGGACTTTTGTTATTTTGCTTTTTATATAAAAATAAAGCTAATGACATATTAGCAAAGGAATATGTCGAAAGATACGAAAAAAAAGTAAAAAGTGATGAGAGCGATACGAAAAATGCGGAAACGGGGGTAAGAAAATTTCAATTTTTAATTTAATTTAAAACCGGAATTGCCGAAACCGATTATTGAATTAAATGTAGAAGAAAATAAAGAACTCTTACATCTTGCAAAATAACAGAAAAAAATTATTAAGTTTTAAAAGAATTACGTGTTATTTTAACGTAAGTGCAGTTACGTGTAACTACACGTAAGTATTATCAACGTTAAATTCGTTAATGAAATCTAAATTGAACACAACTATTTTCATTTCGTTAAAGAATTCAGAATGATAAAAATTTGAGATAATTACATATTACCAATTACATTAATTTTTTTCAGATGCAATTAATTGAAATTTTGAATTCCTATTTTTTCTCACATTTTGATTATTGAATTAATAAGAATGTTTAATAATTAAATTTTGGAATTTCAAAAATTATTGATAATTAAAAGAATTTTGTATAAGAACTGATGGATCGATTGGTAAAAATTAAAAATTAGTTACAAAAATGATCAAAAATTAAATGATGATAACTGAAAATTATGATAACAATAATTAGAAATTAATTCAGTAATTAGAATGGTTAATTTTATCAGAAGTTAATGGATAATATGATAATAATTGAAAGTTAATTGTGAAATGCTATAAACAAATTATTTTATTGATATGTTTTCTTTTGTTGGCGCAAAATTTAAGCCAGAAATTTGAAACAATTAATCATTTAAGAAATGAATTTAGATTATCAATAAGATTTGAGTTTTTAATTTAATTACTTAATTATTAGAATGTTTATAATAAATGATAAAATAATATTATTTTAATTTATATTTATTAATTTTTCTAAAATTAAAAAGGAAAAGAATTGTTAATAATTTGTTTTTTTCTTTTTGATGTGATAATATTAATTTACATTTGAATCAAACTATTAGTAAATTTAAATTTAAAATTTTATGAAAATTTGAAATTAATTAAATTAAATAATTTTAGGTAAAATTATGGCTGCAAACAGTTGTTGATAAATTAACAAAAGAATGGAATCCATCCAAATGTCAATCACTTTTTACCGAAAATGAACTTATCGAATTATGTTATCGAGCACGTGAAATGTTTTGGATGCAACCAACGCTTATTGAGGTAGAAAAATGATATATTATTGTTTATTGTAGTAGCATGTGAAGTTGAATAATGCTTATTGAAATAGCAAATAAGCTCTTAGTCATATTTCAAATTATAAATCAATTATAATTAGTAAAATAAGTCAATCAATTTTTTAATTAAATGACTGATTCGATTATTACGAATTTGATTTATTATCATTCAAACTTTACCTGTATTTATCATGCTACTTATCTTATTATAAGCTATGATCACTTATAATTAATAAAATAGAGCTATCAATTAATTCGATTAGATAATTAATTAGATTATTAACTGTTTGATTTATTATCATTTGTCTGAACTTATCACGAAATTTTAATCAGTTAAAATATGAAAATTAGCATTTCTCATGCAGCAAGATATTTTGCATATTACAATATAATAATCATTCATGATTTCCAATATTTATCAATTAAAAGTTAAAATTTCTGGAACAATCTAGAATAGCAAATCTAATAGATTGGATATGATTAATTAATTGCTAATTGCTAACTAAAAATTTCTTTTATGTTTTCATAATTAATTATGTCAAACATGTCTACTACTATCACATTGCATTTATCATCTAGCATTTAAAGCATGATACCTCATTTGATCTGTCAAGTGATAATTTAACCTGACTGATGTTTAACTTGAATATTTTCGATATTGTAACCATCATATCTTTTTTTTCCTAAGAAATATCAAATAATAATAATAATAATAATAATAATCAATAATGATAATATACATTAATCAACAATATCAAAATAATACCATCAATATTTTTAAATTCAAAATGATTAAATATTTTGGCTTAAAATTTATAAATTACTTAAGGTTAATATGACTACTATAACAATGAATAATTGAAATTTTTCATTTACATTACTGAATAGATTTAATTGACTTTATCATAATTAATTATAATTATATTACGTCAAAGCTAAAAAAACCTTCGCAACAATAAATAATTTATTTTTAATTTAAAAATTTTTATTTAAATTCTTCAAATTTGAAATGGGTTGGAATTGTTCTTAGCAGCAAACTTTCATAATTTATTGTAATTTTAAAAATAAAATTTTTGAATATATTTTCAAAAATAACGAATAATATAGGCTGATAATAAAATAATATCAGATTAACACTTTTTAATGCATACATTTTAAAAAGTAAATTAATCAATCAATAATATTTTTATTTAAGAAATTTGCAAACTTTTGTAAAAGTTTATTTTTAAGCTAAATCCACCAATCAATATTATGGGTGATATACATGGACAATTTGAAGATCTGATTGCATTATTTACATTGAATGGTTTTCCACCAAATAAAAATATCTTTTTCTTGGCGATTATGTTGATCGTGGTCCTTATTCACTTGAAGTGATTGTACTACTATTTGCTTATAAAGTATAACTCCTATCAGAATTTTTTTATCATGACACTTAGATAACAATTATGATATAAGATGATAAAATATATAAATATGAGGAAAACAAAAGTTCCAGTTTGAATAATTTCATATTTTATTAGAACAAAATAATATTTGAATTTGATATTTCTGTTCTGTGATTACTTCTATAAATAATTTACATATTATATTATTTTGCAGTAATTGGTTTATTGGTTATTTATGATTTTTGATATTTAATATAATCAATTAATATTGGCATTATCTTTGTATTGTATACATTCATATGTAATTTATAATAATTAATTTATTATAAAATAAATATTTATAAATTTTGATATTTTTCAATTTAATATAATTACTTAATTAATATTGGCATTATCTTTGTATTGTATACATTCATATGTAATTTATAATAATTAATTTATTATAAAATAAATATTTATAAATTTTGATATTTTCAATTTAATATAATTACTTAATTAATATTGGCATTATCTTTGTATTGTATACATTCATATGTAATTTATAATAATTAATTTATTATAAAATAAATATTTATAAATTTTGATATTTTTCAATTTAATATAATTACTTAATTAATATTGGCATTATCTTTGTATTGTATACATTCATATGTAATTTATAATAATTAATTTATTATAAAATAAATATTTATAAATTTTGATATTTTTCAATTTAATATAATTACTTAATTAATATTGGCATTATCTTTGTATTGTATACATTCATATGTAATTTATAATAATTAATTTATTATAAAATAAATATTTATAAATTTTGATATTTTCAATTTAATATAATTACTTAATTAATATTGGCATTATCTTTTGTATTGTATACATTCATATGTAATTTATAATAATTAATTTATTATAAAATAAATATTTATAAATTTTGATATTTTTCAATTTAATATAATTACTTAATTAATATTGGCATTATCTTTGTATTGTATACATTCATATGTAATTTATAATAATTAATTTATTATAAAATGAGTATTTATAAATTTTGATATTTTCAATTTGATTAAATATTTTTAATTAGTTTATTAAAATTAGTATTGATATTAATTATTGCTTTCTTCATCGTTTTTTTAACTGATAATATCAGTTGACGAATTTCAGGTACTTTATCCTGATTTAATCACTTTGTTACGTGGCAATCATGAATCACGACCAGTTAATAAACAATATGGATTTTACGTCGAATGCACAAAACGGTTTAAATAATTTATCATAATTAATTATTATAAAGTTTAAATTTAAAATACTTTGGAAATTTTATTCCGTCAAAGATTTTAATATTAATATACATTCTGATTTTTTTCAAAATTCCTACAATAGTAATAATGATTTGAATATTAATATATAATAATAATAATAATAATAATAATAATAATAATAATAATAATAATAATAATATAATAATAATAATAATAATAATAATAATAATAATAATAATAATAATAATAATAATAATAATAATATAATAATAATAATAATAATAATAATAATAATAATAATAATAATAATAATAATAATAATAATAATAATGATAATAATAATAATAATAATGATAATAATAGTAATAATGATAACAATAATAACAATAAAAATAGTAATAATAATAGCAATAAATATATAATAATTTGCAGCTTTTCAAATTTTAACGAATTAATTCTTTACATATGCTAATTTAAGCTCTTTTACAATTAGTTAAAATTTAATTAATTCTATGCTAATTTTAATATCATCGAATTATTATTCTCTTATTTTATACTAATTTCAAATTTCTTACTTATATCAGATAAAAGTAGTAATATTTAATAATTATTCTATTATTATATTTGATAATTATATTTTAGTTATTCAGTGGTACTTTATGAATGTTTCCAATTTGCATTTTATTGTATGCCATTTTGCGCTCGTATATCAAAAATAATTTTATGCATGCATGGTGGTATTAGCGAAAGTTTAACAAATCTTTCACAGGTAAATGCATTTTGAAGTAAGCTATAAAATATTTTATTTTTCATTTATTACTGATTATAAAATTTAGTGATGATAATAATAGTGAATTGAAATTATGTACTATGTATATTATTATTCGTCTTCTTTATAGTAAACATTTGCTACGAAATATTTTTGATAATTTGATAAGTGATTATTTATCTTTTTCATTAATGTATTCCATCCTATTTGTATAAATTAAAATAAAATCTTAGAATAAAAACTTGAATGCCTTTTTTTCACTTTGTTAAATTAAAACTTTTATTTTCTTTTTTTTTATTTTGATTTTTTTAGATGGGAAAAATTCAACGACCATGTGATATACCAGATATGGGTTTGCTTGCTGATTTAACATGGGCTGATCCGGATCCGATTATAGCAGGTTATGAAGAAAGTCCACGTGGTGCAGCAAGTGTATTTGGTAAAGATGCGCTAAAATCATTTTGTGATCAGCTTGGATTAGAGCTTGTTATTCGAGCACATCAGGTTGAATATTTATAATATTCACCCGTTTTTTCTTCACTTTTTTTTTCTGCAATTTTAATGTACGTAACCTGTATCGGGTATGATATTATGAGGTTTGAATTTTATTGATTGTTGTAGGTCTTCTATCACTTATCGTATAATTTTAATAATAATAAGAGAAAAACCAAACTAGATAATTTTAAATAATCAAAAATGATCTAATTTGTCCATTGATATTTTGATATTATTTAAAAAAGAAAATGAATACGTTGAAAATATCAAACAAATGTAATCAGTGCAGCATGATAATAGATAAAATAAACGAATCGATAAGATGGTTTTGTTTTATGAAATTAATAACATTCAAATTAAATTGCTATCATTTCTGCTATTATCATTATCATTATTATTGATGGTATTATTATTATTATTATTATTGTTATTATTATTATTACTTATTATTTTTAGGTTGTTCAAGAAGGATATGAATTTTTTGCTGATCGGCGATTAGTTACGATATTTTCGGCACCAAATTATTGTGCGCAATTTAATAATGCTGCATGTGTAATGAAAATTTCCGAAGATTTAGTATAAATTTTTTTTTGTTATTCAACAAAAATTTCATTTAAATATTATACAAATTTATATTAAATTAAAAATAAAAAGTTATTAATTATAAAATTAATTAATTAATTAATTGAAAGAAAAGAATTATTGGTTTTAGGATTCATTTCATTAAATTATTCTTGTCAATAATTTTAAACATTCCATTAAATTCTTCTTTTTAATTCGTTCTTTTTTCTTTTCAGGAAATTTCATTTGCAATACATCGGCCAAAAAAAGTTTAAAATGATATTTTGCGCATATTTAAATTATTTTCATATCAATAAAATATTATTTCTCTGAAAAAAAATAGAAAATGATGGTATTTAAGAGAGAAAATGAAATTTCATCGCATATTTTATATTTATTATGCATCATTTTTTGAAAGAAAAAAAGTTTCTTAGTTAAAAATTTTTGATTTTTTTTTGTTTCAATTTTAAATTAAAACAAAATCCTTTTTTCTTAAAAAAAAGGTAATGTCATTTCTAATTATTAGAAGTAATTTTTTTCTTCATCATCTCTGAAATTTGATAAAATGTAATCAATTTCATTTCAATAAATTATATTAAAATTTGAAACGATAAATTTTTATCAAAATATTATCGATTACAAAATAAAAAAGACAACAATTGATGTAAAAATATTAGACTTATTTATTTTTTACGATTTTTATCATTATTTTAACAAAATAGTCTCGAATGAGAAACATTAATGATAATATTTTAACTAATATGAAAGTAATATTAAATTTCATCACTTATTTGATAATCATAATGATATCTCTTTATGATAATCATAAAATGATAATAATAGGAAATTTGATTATTTTTCTTCCTAATAATTATAAAAAGTGTGGATTTTTCAACTTGTCATTTAAAGATTTCAAAGAGAAAAAAGAAAAGGAAAAAAGACAAATTAATAATTATTGCAAGCAAATAATAGAAATTTGATTTGTATTAATTGATATCACTTATTATTGATATTTTTATAATCATCATATCATTCCCAATATTTTATCATTTTGTGTCAATGCATCCATCGTATGAAGAAATAAACAGTTCAATGCATTGTAAAATTATGGAACACTTTTTTTTTGAAATATCTTATTGAGTTATTTCGAATTTAGGTACAAGTAATATCAGTTATTTCGTATCTTATATATTATCAATCATCTCTTACATATCATCTAATATTGTTGATTAAAAACGATTTGCGATAAGTTAGATTTGTAGAGAAAAAAAATTTAATAGTGATTAACAATATATTATGTATTGATTGATAAAAAATTGTTATATTTTTATCAACAAATTTGTTTCATTTTTAAAATTAATGAAATCCATTTATCGAAACTTTTAAGAAATTGAAATTAATTCATAATAGTAATTATTAATCTAAATTAAAACAAATTATATAAAATGAATTAAATATCATCATTTGTAGGAAGACGAATTTTTCATTACAAATTTATTTGAAATATTTTTTAATTCAAAGTATTTGTAGTAATTAATTAATAATTTCTTTATTAAACTATGCCAAATAAAAAATATGATATTGGTATAGTTATGGGTGATAATATCCTTATCTATGATAAGCCAGCAAATTCTACACATGATAACGGAGCACTAATTTTTTCAAGCTTATCTTTTGGTCTCCTAGAATCTCTGGTTTCATTATATATTGCAAGAATTACGAAGTAGATTACTTTAGTCACTTTTAACATTATAATGGTGATGATGTACATGCATAGCAGTAATAATGATTATATTGTAGTTATCATTATCAGTATTTTATCATTGTTCTTATTGATATTGTCCGATTAATATTATTGTTATTTATTGATTTATTCCATTTAAAAATTTCCCATTTTAAGTGATTAAACTATACACATATTATCGTCAGTAAAAAAAATTATTACCATTTTTCTTATTAATTCTAATATTATCTAAATAATATTGTTGCTATTTATATTTGCCAAAAGATTCTATGATATGATTAAAATAATGATAAGTTTATTCTACACAGATTTGTAAATACTATCAGTCTTTCTTCTTATCACTTCTATATTCTATTATCATTTTCATTCATGCTATGATAAATTCTTACATATGTATTGTTTCACAAGCAAACTGCAATAATTATTTCAAAAATATTTTTATTGATTAAAAGTTTGTAATAATTTTCAATATAGTTATTTATTGTTTGTAAAGCCATATGATAAATATTAGCTATGTTAATTATTTGATCCAATTTGTATTTTTTAGGCAACCGAATAAATATCTCGGATATTGATCGGGGAGAAGAGAAAGATACGACAATTGAATAAATATCTCGAGATAATCAAGACAGAAGAGAGAAAGAGATAGGGAAAAGAGAGAAAGACGAGAAAAGTGAGAAGAGAAATTTTTGAAAAAATTATGTTTTCAGCAGAAATAAAAAAATCTGCCACTGTTTGAAGAAAAACAAATTTAAAAAAAATTGATTTTCGACAAATATTTTTTAAAATTTATTTTTTGAAAAAAGAATTTATGTTTGTTTAATGCTTTAATATTTTATTAATTTGTTAATAAATATCGAAAAAAACAAAAAAACTTTTTATTTTAATTAATGAATTATTTTATGATTACTAAATTAGATTTTTAGCAAAAAATATCTTAATGAAAAATTATTTCGAATTAATTTAATATTAATAATTCAATTTGTAGGATAGTATTGAATAAGCATAGAATTTTCTATTATCAATAGGTAACTTGATATGATTAAAAAAATATCATTGAGATAAAAAGATATATAAAGTTTTCGTTCTGATAACTATCACTAATTTTCTAAAGATAACATTTTTTTCTTGTTTTTCTTTGAAACAATAAACTTTTTCAGAACATTAATCAGATATGGTACAACTGTGTTTCTTAATTATGCTATGCACATTTTTATTTTATTTATCATTATTTTTCTAAATTTAAAAATTAGGTATTATTGGAAAAAAATTCATATCTTGCATTTGTGATAATTCGTTATCTTTTGATTAATGAAAAAGAAAAAATATATGCATATTCAAATATGATATGAATTGATAAAAATTTTTTTGTTGTTAATATTATCAATTTGTGAGAATATTCTAATATAGAATTACGAATTATGCGATATTAGTGTATTCATTGAATTTTATATCTTTAATTATTATTCAATTTCAAATGTCAATTGCCTGGAAGAAAAGAAAAGAGCATTTGAAGATTTATTCACTTTTATAAATAATATTTATTCTAAAATCTATTTATGCAAAGGATATTTTGTTTTAATAATAACTTTATGAATTTTTATAAACAATTTGATTTGACTTCCTTCCTTTGCCTAATAATTATATATTCAAACTTTTTCTGTTTTTTTTTTATGCCTATTCAATAAAAGTTATCAATTCATAAAATGTATTAATATATTTTCAATTCTTTTACTTTTTTATTTATCAATGAAATTAAATTTATTTATGATAATTAATAAAAAAATATATATAATTGATATATTCATACAATACTTTTTTCTTTTCTTTTCTTTTCTGAATCCTTTAGTTAAAATTTAAATTTTTCATGAATTCTCAATTATATATAAACAATTTTATTTTTTTCTTTTTCTTTTTCTTTCGTACCCTTTGAATTATCTTTTGATAAAATTTAAAATTTATAATAATTATTGGTCACATTGTAATATATATGTATATATGAAATTGTTCACTAAACAGCGTAGGAGCGGGGAAGCGAGGGAAGCGGGGAGATGAAGAGCGGAAAGCGGAGGAGATAAAAAAATGGTCAACAATTGAAAAAAATTTTTATCCGATCCGATTCAATGTTTACTTAACTGATTTATCCATTTTCGTTTTTTTTTCATTTTCTTTTTTTAGCTTCATATTATTCCAATATCATATTCAAAATGACAAATATTGAATTGACAATAATAATAATAATAATAATAATAATAATAATAATAATAATAATAATAATAATAATAATAATAATAATAATAATAATAATAATAATAATAATAATAACAAATAAATAAATAAATAAATAAATAATAATAATAAATGAAATGATAACAAAATTTTCTCATAAATTCCTGTAAACAACTATAAGTTTTTGATTCGACGAAACAACATGATGCAATATTATTTGATTGTCAAAAAGTATTTTTTCAATTTCTACTTTAAGAGATTCTAATTTATTTTTAGCAACAAAAGATAGAAAGGTGAGAGAAAAAAGTAGAATATCGATAATAAATCAGTAATTAATATTGATTTATTTGGCATTTATTTTGCTCAATTTTTATCATTTCTGATTTTTTATTTTATTTTATCTAACATTTATATTTAAAATTATCAGATATATTATCAATCAGATATTGAGTAATAATAAATATTGCATATTTAAAATTATCAGATATATTATCGATTAGATATTGAGTAATAATAAATATTGCATATCAGATATTAAGTAATAATAAATATTGCATATTTAAAATTATCAGATATATTATCAATCAGATATTGAGTAATAATAAATATTGCATATCAGATATTAAATAATAATAAATATTGCATATCAGATATTGAGTAATAATAAATATTGCATATTTAAAATTATCAGATATATTATCAATCAGATGTTAAGTAATCATAAATATTGCATATTTAAAATTATCAGATATATTATCAATCAGATATTGAGTAATAATAAATATTGCATATTTAAAATTACCAGATATATTATCGATTAGATATTGAGTAATAATAAATATTGCATATCAGATATTAAATAATAATAAATATTGCATATCAGATATTAAGTAATAATAAATATTGCATACTTAAAATTAAAAAATATCATTTCAAGTTTTAATTCTAATATTCGAATAAAATATAAATTGTTATTGCTAGCAATGTAAAGTGTGAAAAAAGTTTTCATAATATTTTTATTTCTTTCTATGAGTTTTATCCAACAACTTGCTATAAATAAAATTTGTGTTTGCTGCTAAATAATGATTTTATGTCTCTGCTGAAATTCTTTTCTATATTTACTTCAAAAAATGATATGATATGAGAGAGAGAGAATGAGAGAAAGAGAGAGATAGAGGGAGGGAGAGAGAAAAGAAAAGAAAGAGAAGGAAAATAATAAGTATTTTTATCAGATATTTTACAATTATGAATATATACATTTTCTCTTTCATCTCCTCCTCCTTATATGTTCATTTTTAATTGATATATTTTTTTTAATTATTCATTTTATCAGAGTCTTCCATTATATCTCTCTTTTTTCCTCTTTTCCTCTTTTTCTTTCCCTATCCTCTCTCTCTCTCTCTCTTTCTTTTCATTTAAAATTAGATATTGCACTATTTTTAGCGTTTAAATTGCTTACATTTACTGAAAAAACACTTAAACATTCGAAGTAAAAAGGCTATTCAGATATAAAAATTATTTTTTTTTTTATTAAACATAAACACTCCATATACGACTCTTTTATACGGTATGAACAATAATATAATTTTTACAGTATGAACAATAATAGAATTTGCACAGTATAAATAATATAATTTGCACAATATGAATGATAAATATAATTTAGTAGAATAGTAGCAAAAAATGAGATTTCTGCACAAATCAGAACGAATAGCAAGTTTACAGCTTATACATATTTTTTTACTTCATACTGTATGACATGATTTTTACAGTATGAAGAATAATGTAATTTGCGCAGTGAATTTGTACTTTACGAATAGTAGTAGAAAAGTGAGAATTTATTCAGTATGAATAATAGGCTCTGCAGTATGAATACAATGTAATTTGTACAGTATGAACACTAGTTAAAATTGCTAAAATACAGTAGAAATAATAATGAATGAAAATTTACAAAAAGAAAGTAGCATAAAAATGCAAATCATAATGAGAAAAATGTAATGACAAAAAAATATATAATAAAATTATGTAATTGGATGATATAAAATTGTGAATTATTTTTTATTTTGACATTTTATTCATTTTGTTTATGACATTATAAAATTGAAAGATAATTAATTTAAAAATTAATGAATGAATTGTATGTTTGAATGATAATTTTACGCTACTGCACCATTTACATCACGTATTTGACGATATTTTTACGTTACGCTGCCACTTGTGTCACGTATTTGACGACATTTTTACGTTATACTGCTACTTATATCACGTACTTCGCCCATTACTGTTACTATTTACTCCACGAACCGATACTTTAAATTACACTGCATTTATATTTCATGTACTTTCTTTTCTCCTTTCGAGAATTTTTATAATATGTAACAGATTCTTACGTATGATTGATTCAATTTATAATATTGGCGTAAAACATATCTTTATAATATTAACACATCGAAATGTAAAAGCGTAAAAAAAACACATCGAAATATATTCAGTAACGTGTAAAAACCTTAAAAAATTTAGGAATAAATAAGTATTTGATAAAAATATACTGATAATTTAATTTGATTTTCATGTGATATATTTCTGATAATGCTAGATAATATCATTTTCGTCCTTCATAGATAAAGCAAAAATTTATTTGATGACTCATTTAAAAATTAAGAGATGAAAGTTTAAAATTGTTGAAAAAAGAAGGAAAAATTGAGAATACGAAAATTAAAAAGTTCAACAGTTTAAAAATAGAATTTAAATGATGATATCATTTTAATCATATGAAAACCTTATTAAAAGGGCAAATATAATTTACTGAAAGTAATGAATAAAATCATAAAGTTCTTTTTTGCATTTATTTGATAGATTTTCAAAATTTATTTAATCTTTGTTGAATGATATCTCTGAGAATAATTCTGAGATTATTTTCGCAAAATTTTTTTCAATCCTTTAGTGCTCAAATTTTTTTTTTATTTAAAAATTAAATAAATAATATTTAATTGAAAGCTAAGCAGTAAATTAGTTAAATTAAGAATAACAATTATTATAAACCGTTAATTTGATTAATAATTATTTAATTAATTCAAATATTTTATAATGCAACTAATATGTAAAAATAAAACAAAAACAATATAATAATATTAAATAAATTGATAATTTTACATTAATAATTAGGCAACAATTCGATTCATTTAAATATTATTAAAAAATAAACAAAAGTATTATTTACAAATTAATTATTTTATTGCATTACATCTGAATCGAATTGTTGCCTAATTAAAATATAATACATCTGTTTCATGCATTTTTTCATGCATACTAAACATTCAATACATTTTATATTTTTTATTTTCAACTTTCCTAATATATCTGTTTATATACATATATATATATATATATATATATATATATAAACATTTATATATTCGATTGTCATAAATTTCATTTTTTTTTAATGCAAAATTTTGATAATGCAAATTTATATGTTTATATCGATAATTTTTATATGAAAATAATAAATTTTATTTTTATTGTTTATATCAAATTCAACAACGAATTGGTCTTTTCTTCTCTTTTTTTTCATTCTTTCAATTATTGATTTCTTTTAAAGCATTAAAAGTTTTTATTCTTGAGAAAATTATTAACTGGAGAACGAAAGAGAGAAAAAATTCCTAAATAGGCGGGGAAAAAAATGTGATAGATGGAGAAGCGGGAAATAAAGAAAAGATAATTTCTGAGATTGAGTGATAAATATAAAAAAAATTTTTTGAAATATTATAGTAATTTTAAGTTCAATTAGTTTAATATTACATAAGAATAGCTAAAAGAAATAGCTACAAAATAACTATAAATAATAGCTATAAATCAAATGTGAATATATTGTTAATAAAATTTATTGAAAATAATAAATTGAAATAAATCTTTTATTCGCTTTTTTTTCTATAATTTCTTATTATCAAATATTTAAATCTATTCTAATAAGATAAAACTACTCATTTATTGAAATGCTACACAAAACAAATAGAAAATTTAAATAATAATAATTAGAAATGAATAATTAAATAATAATAATTAGAAATGAATAACTAATTTGAATTGTTGGAATATTTTCAAATTTTCATTCATTTCAAGCCTTAAATATTATTTAAATTCCCGGAAATCTTTATTTTCCAACAAAAATAATACCAAAAAGAAAAGAAATTGCTAAAATTTTAAATAACCATATATTTTTGTTAGAAAAAATCAGTGCAAATGATAATTAATCGCTTAAATGATAATGACAATAACTACTCTCGATAACTGAGGTAGAAAAAGGACCAATTTTAAACTGAAATTTTTTTATAGTTTTTTCCTCATAATTTTAAAATAAAAACATTAATCTGAATTTATATACAGTTACTTAAATACTTATATTTTGGAAATTTAAATAATCATATTGACATTTATGCATTCTAATGCATTGTACCCATATAATATTATTATAAATATAAGTTCTTTATATTAATATATGTGTATATATTTACTAATATATACATATTAGTATAATATATTTGTACAAAATTATTGATATAAAGTAATTAAATATTTAATAACTTATTTTATCACATACATAACTTTTTTTCTTTTCCATCCATTTCATTGATTTTTTCCATTTTTTTTTAATTTTTATTATTTTGGAGAAATGGTAATATATTATTTAATGAAACATTTTACATGCAAATTCATTATTATTTCCTTAAAAAAATGCTCATAAATATTTCTAATTTTTGATAAAATAATAAAATTTAAGAAAAAATTTGATAAAATCTTATCAAAGTAAATTTCTATGATTTAATTAAGAAATATAGCCGAGGAAACTTTTTCGTTTTAGATATTTAGCTAAAATTGTAGTAATATTGGCCATCATCTTCAATATTTCTTGAAATATTTCTCGCCTTTTGCAGAAGAAATAAGCATAAAAGTTTGTTTTTAGAAATTTGATTTTTATTTAAAAAAATTTCAAATAAATTCAATGCTTGGAAAATTCGGTGATCAACATATTTATTTCAATTTTATTTCAAATTTAACACCAAATTATTTCATTTAGTAATTTCAATTAATTTCAAATTTAATGCCAGATTAATTTCAATTAATTTCAAATTTAATGCCAGATTAATTTCAATTAATTTCAAATTTAATACCAGATTAATTTCAATTAATTTCAAATTTAATACCAGATTAATTTCAATTAATTAGTAATTTCAATTAATTACATAAATTTATATGACAATAAACTATAAAATGTATATTTTTCTAATCCTTCCATTCCTCCATTTTCTCTTATTTTTTGATTATTTGATAATAATAGTATTATTTCATACAAAAATTATTAATTGTGTAAATTAATTTAAACTTAAATAATCAATAATCGATATAACTTGCCGAATTTTCCTTTATTTATTTTATTTCAGTTGTGATTCATTTTTTTTTCAGATATATTTCATTTGAATGCAATAAATATAATAATCAAATACAAAGAATATTATTTCGAACTCATTTTATTATTTTCGTAACTATGACCAAAGGTATGATTCAATGTTAATTATTTCAACTTTTTTTTTTCTTATCTAATTTATCAATTGATATAATGTTTAATAATGCTATCCGATTTAATTAGTCAAACAATTCTATGAGAATTAGGCTTGTTATTATAATTGAATTAGGTGACCTATTAGTTAATTAATTAATCGATAAATAATCAACTAGCTTTTTATAGCTTGGTTAAATTTTCTATTAAATAAAAATTTCGAATTTAAATTTCAATTACGAATTTATGATTATAATTTCTATTTTCATCTAATTTATTCGTCTTTTTCGTTTTTCTTTTTTTCAATATCAAAATTTAAATTATAAATATTTTAAAGAAATCTTTATGTTTGTTTGTTTATTTTTTGTTTTATTGGCAAATAAAAGCTATTAATGATCTTTATTCTTTCAAAATATTCAATTATGTACCTTTTATTGTTACAATTCAAAAATTCTTCAATATTTTCAATATGTCGCGAAAACTTTATCAGAATATTCTAAACGAACTTGAAATGATAACTAATCTAATTTTTAAATTATACACATCTAGCAAGATCATTGATTAATTTATCGATTTAAGTTATCAAAATTTAAATCAATCTTTAAATGTTTTTTTTTTAGAACAAACTATATCTTTTTTCATATTTATATAAAATAGATGCGATATATATAACTTTTTTTTACTAATTAATTAATATTGCTAACTTATCAAGGTAACAATAATGATAATTTTTTGAATTGTTAATTTATCAAGATAATTTTTTCTAATAATTATTGCAGATAATGATGATGATGATGATGATAATGAGAAGAATTGTTATTATAATAATCGTATATGTCTTAATCATATCAAAATATTGGATGATAGTGATTTTAAATATATCAGTGAATTATGCGAAAATCAATCCGGTTGGAATATTGCGTATAATAAGGATATTATTAAAGTATGGACGAAATCAGTACCAAAATCTATTCTTCATATGATTAAAGTATTTAATTATTGTCCTTTTAATTAGCAATTTTTTTCCTTCTTTTATAAATTAATTTGAAATAGAAAAAGGAAAATTTCTTATTTTAATTCATTTAATTAATTTGAAATGAAATGGAACGTTTCAAGAAATTATTGAGTTGAATTAAAATATTCGATAATTTTTTAATTAATAAATTCATAAATTAATTTAAAAGAAAAAAAATTCATTCAATTTATTTTAAGTCATTTGCTACAACTAATATTCGTTTCAAAAAATTGTATTATATTTCAGTAAGAGAATTTAACCCTTTTTGATTTTGATAAAATAAAAGATAAGAAAAAGAGAAAATGAACTGCACAGTTACAATTAATTAGAATTAACCTTTGACATCAAGTATATTTATATCGCAACAAGAATAAACAAAATGATTTTAGAATGACAAAATTTTTGGAAAAGAAATTTAAAAAAACCGAAAAATTGAATTTGGAAAACTTTAGAACTATCTTTGAGCTGATTTTATGCTATTTCATTTCATGCTTTTTAGTATTTTCATTAAATATATCTTTTTTCCATTTTTTCTCTCGTTTTTTAAAAAAGAAATTTATTTATAAATTGAAATTTTGAAGGAACAAATATTCTAAACGAAATTTGAAATTATTTTTAGATTAATAATTGATACAAATTTAATGAAATGATAAATTTGATTAAAAGAGATATGATAAGAGCAAATAACTCATTTTATATTTTATGTTGCATTTATTGAAAAAAGCAATCATTTTTTAATTTATTTAGATATTGATAAGTAATTTCAAATTTAATTACATAACAAAATATATGTTATAAATTAAAAATAATTTCAGGCTAAAGCAATACTATCCGATGTATCAGCATCAATAGTTTATGATGTTTTACATGATTCGCAATATAGGCCAAAATGGGATAAATATCATGTTGCAACAATTGATATAGGCTTAATTAATCCAAATAATGATATTTGTTATTATGCAAGTATATTTTATTCTTTATATATTTAAATTTAAATTACTATTCTTATTTCTTATTTAATTTCCCTTCATTTAATCGTTTATCTCAAAGAAAGAAGAAGGAAAATTTAGTTCGAAATTATGCATTTTACAAATTTATAATTCAAATAAATAAAAATAAACAAATTTAGGTTTTTTTGATACAAAAATTAAATAATCGAATAACGAAAAATTTAATAGAAATTAATTTTTAAAAATGGGATTAAATGGACTAAAATTATTTAAAATTGAAGGAATGAACTTTTTTTAAATGATTTTTTATTTCTAAAATATTAAATTTTCCTTTTCTCGTCTTTTCTTCATTAAGAAAAAGCTATAAATATACGAAATGGATATAAAAAAGCTTTAAATATAGGAAATGGATAAAAAGACTATAAATATAGGAAAATGGATATAAAAACTTATAAATATAGGAAATTGATATTAAAATAAAAGGCTCTAAATGTAAGAAATGGATATAAAAAAACTATGAATATAGGAAATGGATATAAAAAAGCTATGAATATAGGAAATGGATATAAAAGGGCTGTAAATATAGGAAATGGATATAAAAAGGACTGTAAATATAGGAAATGGATATAAAAAGGACTGTAAATATAGGAAATGGATATAAAAAGGCTGTAAATATAGGAAATGGATATTAAAAAGCTATGAATATAGGAAATGAATGTAAAAGGCTGCGAATAGGAAATGAATATAAAAGGGCTGCGAATAGGAAATGAATATAAAAGGGCTGTGAATAGGAAATTGATATAAAAGAATTCATAAAGGAAACAAAATAACGAAATGAGAAAACGACAGATTTTTTATGGAAAATTTTAATTTCAATGCAAATTATTAATTTTAAAAAAGAAAAAATAATTTGAAAAGTTTTTTAGAAAAAATTTTTTATTTATTTAAAAGTTAATTACTTCAATTTAATTAGATTTGATATTATTTTTTTCCCTAAAATATTTTTATTTATTTTATTTAAACTTTTTCTTTCTTCTCTATTTAATGTAAATTTAATTTTAGTAGGAGGTATACCACCGTTACGTACACGAGATTTTGTCCTACAACGATCATGGTTAGATATTGGTAATGAGAAATATATTTGTAGTCATTCAATTTGTCATGAGGTAAAATTAATTGTCTTACATTTATATAACTTAACAATTCTATTAAAGATTTATATATATACATAAAAAGTACTTGAATATTTAAAATGATTTCTTTCGATTTCTATTAATTCAATAATTTTTTTGTACAATTCTTGTGAAAAATAGAATAAAAAATTTTGAAATTTATATTATATATTTATCTTATTCTATTATATAGATATTATTAATTTCAATTTATACTTATAAGTCTAGTTAGATTAATTTGAAAAACAATAAATTAATCATAAGTTAAAAGTATTGATAAATCGGAAAAGTTAACTATTGAGAATCGTGATATTTCCTAGCTACTATGATAGTGTAATTAAAATTTACTCAGTTACAATATTTATACATCTTTTAACTAAAATCGAACACTTTAGTACTTTCTTATAATCAGTAGTTATGAAATAAAAATTTTAAATTAAATTGAAATTCATAAAAATGATGAAACTAACTTTCTTTCTATCATTGATAGAAGCTATTAATTAAATTATAGTTTTTAATATAAAAAAATTTGTTTTGGAATTTATAAAAATATTTAGCATAAAATAGAAAAAAAAATGATTGATTCAAAGTTAAAAATTGAATATATATTATTGATTAATTTGATTATATATTATATTACTATTATTATTAGCGATAATTTCTTCTCTCATTTTAAGTTTTATTTTTGTTTATAATAAAAGCAAAAAAAAATTTTACATTTTTTTTTTCTTAAATTTTTATACTTTTCAGAAATGTCCACCTGTTAAAGGATATATTAGAGGTGTTGTATATTTAGCAGCATATCATATACGTGATATGGGTAAAAATGGTTGTCAAGTTACCTATATTAATCATTCTGATCCAAAAGGTAAATTCATTAAATCAATTATTAATTCGTTTTTTTTTCTTAGTAATTTAATCGTCTATTTATTTCAATCGAATTATTTTCATTTCGACGAAAAATTTATTTCTTCACTAAAATTTATTAAATCTATTTATTTATAAAATAATGATTCATTATTTTTTATTTATAATAATTGAGATGAAACATTTGAAATAGCAATAATAATTAATAAATAATAACGATTGATTGGGAATGATAATAATTAATAATCAATATAATTCGTTTTAAATAATAGGCAAAAATTGATTATATTAAATAATTATTTTGCCATAAATTTTTGCAATAACTTATAAAATTTTTGATTTCAATTTTTTTTAAAATAAGAATTATTTATTTTTAAATACTTTCAAATTTATTTTAATTAATAATTTTTGAAAAAGAAAGTTGTAGGTAATACAATTTTGTAGAAACTATCGGAAATTTTAGAATTTTTTTTAAAAGAAATAAAAAATTGTTTATTTATTTCTTCAAAGATATTAAATTTATCGAATTATAATTAATTGATTTATTTGATTGAAAATTATTTGCTTTTATTCCATTGATGGAATTAGTGGTATTTTTATCTGATAAGATATAAAATTATTCAAAATATATATTACTTTTTTGAAGGCAATGTTCCAGCATGGCTAACAAATCATTTGGCTAAAGTTGTTGGACCAAAATTTATCAAAAAATTCACAAAGCTTGTTTAAAATATGAAAATTGGAAAGAAAATAATTGCCCTAATTGGAAGCCATGGATTTATCCAGAACAGCAGGTTAGTTTAATAAATATTTTGATATAACTTGATTTCAATTTTTACCTACCGAATATTTCTTATAAATATAATTGATTTATAATAAATCACTGTTTTTTCTTTAAACCCATTTAATAAATTATCAGTCATCATGATGATAACATAATCAATTATATGAATTATACTGCTAATACATTAAACGATATTGCTTGACACGACAGTTCATTTTTAATGATATTTTTGTCACTGATTTATCATTACATATATATATTTTACTGATATATTTATTTATAATTTATTTTTACTGACAATTTTTATCAGCATGCATTTTTGATCATTATTTTTACTCATAATATTCCTTCAATTGATATTAATACTAGTATTTTTATTGAGTATTTTTATTCAAATAGCTACTTTTTTAATGATCACACATTTCTTATCATTAAATCATTCTTACCATAAATATCATGGCAGCATTTCTTATCATTCTTATCATAAATATCATAGTTTTTTCATAGCATTTATATTTTTAGTTTGTTCCAAAATTTGCATTTTTCTTTTTTTTTTAAATTTGCAAACATTACTGCTGCATGGAATGTTTTGTAATAACTATTTAAAAAGTATATTAATATATTATCACTGATATAATTTATATCATTTAATAGACTTTATCATCTATGCTGTCGTAATCATAAAATATAGGAATATTTGTGCAACAATGAGTAAGAAATTTAGCAAAATCGCTATTTATTAATTTCAAAATAAAACAAATTATTGATATAGAAAAAAAGTGATGTCCTACATAAACTGTATTTACTAATTATTTCACTAAACTATCATTATCACTAAATTTAAATAATACAAAATGTGCTAAATTATATTTATAATATTTGCTTGAAAATTTTTTATAATCCAATAATATTTTATTAATAAAAATAAATTGAGAAAATATTTTAGGAAATTTTATTTCAAAAAAATTTTCTAAGAAATGAGGGGAAAAAGATTTAACAAAAATATGAAAGTATAAAAAACAATGCAAAAAAAGTCGTTTCTTAAATTTTATATTCAAATAATTTAATTATATTTATTCATATATATTTATGTATGCTTTTTTCTCCCAAAATAATTTTTAATTTTATATGTATCATTTTTTTTCCGAAAATTATATAAATTCAAATGAAGACATAATTTTCTATGAATTTATCGAATATATCTTTATCAATTTGTTTATATATGTGTATTTCAATTAATAGATATTTTTAATTTTTAATTAATAAGTCCTGTTTTTAATTGGTAATTTCATAATTTTTCTTCTTTTTTGAAATGGACAGTTATTTAATTTCATTTGATATTTTTGTAATATTTTGTTAACAATTTTTCAAAATTTTTCAACATTTTCGAATTATTTCAAAGATGGATATTCGAAAATGATAAAATAAATCATATTGCAGGTTAATCTTCTACGTGTAAAACTTTCGGAATGCGAGCCACAAAATTATGATACTAATAAAATCGTATCCAGTATTGATGAAAGTGATATCATTTGTGATAATATCGATACTAATAGTACCAGTGATGAAGATTGAATCAAATTCATATCATTCCTTCATTTGCTTTCGCTCGCAAATATAAAACGATGAAATTATATTTGAAATAAAGGAAAAAATGAATTAAATATTTCTGATTGTTCTATTTATTCAAATTTTTCCTCAAAATTTTATTTATCACATAACAAAGATAAAAAAAATCTTATAATATTATTAGAAATAATTAAAATATTCTTTTCAGATTAATTTTTAAAAGTTTTGATAAATTTTTTCATTCTTTTATGATTATCAAAATGAATAAATTATTGAAAAGAATTTCACAAACTTTTTTATAATTTAATACATTGCAATGTTAATTTATGAAAAAGAAATATAAATAAGTAATACTTGAAGAAAGGGGAAAGCTCTTCATTATAATGGTAATATTTTGAGAAATAAAAAAATTTTCAGGAGATATCTTTCCTTAACATCTGAAGAATTTTCGGCGGAAAAAGAGTAACATCATTCGTAAGAGGAATAAAAAGCTAGATGCGGAAAAAAGTATATCCGGAGAAGAGATAAAAGATGAACATCCAGAAAAGATATAAGCGGAATAATATCCGGAAACGGAATAAAAAAGTTACATGCGGAAGAGTAATAGAAAGAGTAACACTGCATGGAAGAGGGATAAAAACCATAATGCAAAAAAAAATTAAAAAATATGCAAATTTTTTTCATTACTATAAACAAATCTTTTGCTAAATAATTTCGTTGCAATTTTATGCAACATCTCTTATAATTTTAATATTTCAATTAATTTTCATTTAAAGAAAAAAAAGAAAAAAAATGCTTTCTTGAATTTTCTATTTTTCTCGAAAGAGGAAGAAGTAATGAAAAAAGTTTGTATTTTTTCATTTATGCATTTTAGTAAAAATAATGCGAAAATATATAAGATCCATATTCTATTCAATTTACCATCATCTACCATATCATTAATTTCATTGAGATAATACAAAAATATATGAGACCTTCTTTTTAAAAAATTCACATTCGACTCAATTTATCATAATTAATCATACTATTCCATTTACTTTATCACAATCTATCATATTCTATTCACTTATCACAATCTATCATATTCTATCCACTTTATTATAATTTATCACTTTGTCATAATTTATCATATTCTGTTCAATCTATTATATTCTATTCGATCTATTATATCTATTCAATCTATTGTAATCGTTCCAATCTTTTTTCTATTTTTAAAAGGATTTTTCAAAATTAAAAATCATCGAATACATGATAAGCATTTATATCAATAAACTTCATTACAAGAATGAATGATTGTCTAAATTATTACTATCATCCAAGTCCATGCAGTTTTTTGATGAAATCTAAAATATAACATTTAATTCTTTCAAGAAAAGAGTTAAAAATATATATATCAAATACCTGCGATCTTCTTTAACCGTGTCAAAGATTGAGAGTTCTTTCCGCCTTTCAATATTGGCATTTCAAACTTGGATAAATTAAACCTTTATTATGATAAATTTGATAACCATATATCAACGAACAGCAGCAATTATAAGATCAATGACATAAATTCAATAATACCAGTGAGACAATCATAATGACTATGTCATATCTCAAGAAAAGACCAAATGATACTTGATACGCTCATCAAATTGACCTCTTGAAGCACATGCGGCGAAAATGATGATCAATTCTGAGATCACCATAGTTACCGTCTTTATTTGAGCACATAAATATGATAATTAGTATTATTTACAATATCATGACCTTCAATTTAATACATTTCTAACAAATTCCCTTATGAAATCTATCACAAACTTTCTTTGCTATTTCAGCGATACACAATAAATTCGTATATATAACATATACCCAGTAATATTAAATTCAGAACTGAAGAAGAATCAGAGAATTAGTAATTTAGGATATTAAAATATAATTGTACGTGAAATTACGTCTACAAATTAAATTTACATAAAATGTTGAACGATATATTTAATTTGATATGTTTCATGCAAATCATCTATTTGCTGTTGAAGTTATCAATAGTTTTTATCTCTAAAATCAATTGATAGAAATAATTTGATCATGATGAAAATTAATCATCATTAATTTATCAATTATCAAAGAATATCAGCAGTAAATATGAAGGGGAATAATTAACAATTAAAATAGATGATTTGTTTTAGTTATTCGAACAAATAAACAATCAGTTTTAATTAATGGATAGATAAATTGTTTATTCTTATTTTTTAAAAGATCATGTAGATTATTCTACTTATACAAATAGCTTATTTTTATCTTCAATACTTTATTTACTTTGATTTCTGGCAGCAGGTAAATAAAGAGTCCTAATTAACAAGTGGAAAAGTGAACTATTCTATATTTCTCGAAAAACTGGAATGTAAGCTTATATAGCTAAGAAATTATCTTAGTTCCCAAAAAGTCTACACTCTCGGTTGATGAATAAACAATCTATTTGTTTTACCTAATTTTTCTCGAATATTCGCAGTTGAGATCATGATTTTCATATTGAACTGCTTGGATGATGAATTTCAGTTGTGGAATGCGATGAGATGGCTGCGATTTATTTCCCGATTATTTTTCCGGCGATAATATTTCTTAGCAAAGCGGCGGTGACGGTATGAAGTGTTTTCGGTAGAACTTTGGTAACACTTATGGAAGTTTTTTGCAGATTTCAAGAAATTCTGAGAAAAGAATGACTTCCAAAAGTGATGCTTATCATGCGGTTAAACGAGGTCCGATGAAATTCAAAGGAAACAAATCATTGTAAATTTTATAGTCTTTCTGTTTTCTTATTTCATGATTTTCTGCATTATTTTTGTATGTATCGAAGTAATCATCGTTCACTGTTTTTCGATGGAATTTAAAGATACAAAATTTATATTTTATTTTCTCGAAAAAGCAAATTTTCTGCAGGTTTAAATCCGACAAATTAAAAAAATGAAGAAATTGGGAAAAGACGATAGCACCGTGGTTGATCCAGATATCGCAACTCACGGTAAATTATTTTGCTATTCTTAAATATGAAAATATTCTTAAACCGAAGAAAGCAAAATCTAAAATCTGAAGTAGTTTCTAATGTATTCTTGCTAGTTAATATTTCGGGCTTAATTCTTTCTAATATGGTTTTTTTCTTATTGGATTTTTGATCAGCAGTCATTAATCCAAAACATTTTATGACATTTTCTCTAACACAAAATCGAATATATTGGTGCAGTTGCGTTAAATATCAGTTTGTGTGCGGGAAAAATTTTGGATAATGAACAAATCTCTTTGGAAAAGAAGTGTTTTTTTTTTTTTTTTAGGATAAATATGTTTGTTATGAATTTTTAGAAGAATTATTTAGTGGCCAATATTGATTGCCTTTTGGTGCTGATGTTGCCATGTAATGCTTATAAACTGATCGTTGCTAATAATTTAATATTATATGAAATATTCGGACTATTTCTGTAATCAAATGTGGAATTTATAACATTAGAGTAACTAAATCATTTTTCGGTTAATGCATCTGAATAGCGGGTTATTGTTATTCATATGGATCAAATATTTTATAACAAATATCATTGCTTGAAAAATGCCTGCGTGCTATGCCATTAAGAAATTCAGTGTAGTCGAAGTATTTCGTATTGTATTTCTCTTCCTGCCGATCATAGCAGGCATTTTTTTCACCCATAGCTGATTATGCCGTAGCATTGTTGCTTCTAATGATTTGTTAATTTCCAGTCCGCATTTTTAGATCTTCTACTTTCATGTTATTCATTTATACAGGTGGCTGGAGACCATTAGATAATGAAATTGATCTTCGGGGTGGTATAAATATAAGCATCGAATGTGATACAACGCCTGGAACATATCTCGCTGCTATGGACAATGGCCGATTTACGATTGGCGGACCACATTTGGCTGGCGAGGGACCAAATCCAGAAGAAGTTAGTTGCTGAATGAGTAACAGCAGAGAGAATTTAGAAGTTGGAATAGAAGCATTTGTAAATATTTTGTAGATGCGACAGAGATTCCCATCAACCTTGTTTGAAAAATGTATTGTTAAGATTTCATCATTTTTTCGTGGTCACTTCACTTATCCATAAGATTATGAACAGTCCTGATAAATGTTTTTATTAGCTTATCGTACGGACTGTTAGCTACCATTAAAGAATATAATAATTAAAAATATTCAATAGGATGCTATTTTTTTAAAGATAATTTATGCAGCTGGAATATTTTGCTTCTCAATAGTATTTATTGTGGAAAAAATTAGGATTTTGAGACGAGTTTTGTGTTTTAATAACTTAGCAAGAAACTCCATTAATTTATAAAATTATTTACAGATACTTACACTAATAAAAACACCAGACGATATGCTTGTTAGTATGAAAACAGGTTTTGGTAAATATGTTGGCGTGGATTCTGAAGGAAATCTCATTGCCACAGCTGATGCTGTTGGTACGAGAGAACGAATGATTGTTGTCTTCGAGGAGGTATCTTTTTACACATTAAAATTGTTTTTAATCGGAGGAAATTTTAGTTCTTGAAAGTGATGAATATTTTGAATTTTATTCGTGGAACAAATTTTTTTCACTGATCCAAGAGTGTTTTTCTCATTATCTTTCCAATCATTTGTAGGGTAAAACCGCAATACAGTCTGCTTCGAATAATCTTTTCTTGAGCATGAAACCTGACAGGGAAGGTTACATACGTGTTACAAGTCGAAAGGCAGAAGCTGATGAAATGGTTAAGGTACTGTATGTTGCAAAAGAATAGTCTTATTTTAATGAATAGTTTTAACAAAAAGGCTACTGTGAATAAGCAGTGTTACATTATATATATATATTTGAGATGTTTTGGAAATAGTCATTACTCTTCTCTAGAGATCACAATTGCATCATGAGTGTAATCTGAGTTCTGTTCTGTATTTGCAGTTACGAACGGATGCTAGAAAAGAAGGACCTGTTGATTGGCGTTCAGAGGAAGATAGGAAATCTGCTGCCGAATGTGAAACAAGCTATGTGTATGTTTTTTTTATTTTCCATTTATTTTTTTCGAAATTTTCTAAAAGTACTAATGGAGAAACCGGAGATCTCTGAAAATATTCATTAGAAATTAGGACTTCAAATGACGTTGCATTTATGCGCATTTGAAACTATTTAATTCGATTTTTTTCGCATATGAAACGCCAGAATAAAGGTAAGCATTGCTTTACAATGTTTTATCCTACGGTTACGAATCGATTTAGTAAGACTGCCAAGAAGAGAAATTCTCTTACGCGTTAAATGTATTTCATGTCAAGACATTAATTATATGTCCATTTTTTCTCATTAAAAAATATAATTTAGTGTTGCAGCTCTCTAAATTCCGCTAATTTTGCTTGCATTTGTTTATAGGAAAATGTATCAGCATTCGAAAGTTGCTACAAAAGGAAATACATTAATATCAACTTAAATGATAAAGAATCTGTACGTCGCGCCCAGCAGGAAGGCAATTTACATGAACTGTTGTTGGAACGTCGAGTTAAAACAAAAAGTGATAAATATTGTTAATGCTTAGCTACTTTATTATTCACAAAATGCTATTTTATAGAATAAGGTAAAGGTAATAATGAAACTAAATATTGATCATTTTTTCCTAACATGCTCAGAAATAATTCAAATCAGAAAAGGGGAGGGCTGTTCCAAATATCCAAATTCAGTTATGGGAAAAGGGAAGAGCTGTTCCAAATATTCAAATTTTTCTTTTTGGCTAAAAATTATTAGTATGAATATATTCATTAATTAATAGAAGAAAAGGGATTTATTTGTAGGTTTCCTTGGTAAATTTGGCGGTCAGTTGAAATAAGACGAGGCGTAGTGTAGTCGTTAGTAGGTCGAGTTGAGATGTTTATTTTGTCTTTTGCGTCTTAATCATGAATATACATACAGTTTTAATTAACACAAAAACATATTTAGCAGGAGCGATATGCAGCAAATATTACAATAGATATTCATTTAAATGACAGAAAAAACTGTAAAGGATCTGACTGCAGTATAATATATATGCGGTATGAAGATTGTAATTATTATCAGGTAAAAGATTTTGCATATGAATTTTTAGCCATAAAGAGAAAGGACATGAAGTTAATTAGATTAAGATAACAAATTAAGAAGATAAAGTAATTAAGAAAATGCATAAAAAAATGATTTTAAGGATTATGAAATCATTTACATGATTTATAAAGTTTATTTACTGTTTGAATAATTCATTCTTTATCAATTTCGTTCGCGATATCTACTATTCGCATTGCGAACAATGTTTTCTTTTTCTTTCTGCCAATAATTACTTCAGCAGGAAATCGACTAGAAACTTTGAATTCACGAATTACAACTTGAAATCACGATTCACTGCTGTTTGGAACTTCTAAATACTTGAAAGTCGGGATTTCTTAAAATCTAAAAAAAACTTTTCATCACAGCTATACATCCGAATACGTTGCCTTATTGATGATTGGTTGTGTACGGCCATATGATAGTAGGATACTATATATAAGTTCACAGAAAAATAAGAGAAATAAGAAATATGATTGAAAAAAAGATCATTTTGATGATTTTTAATGATTCATTTTAATGATTTAACAGTTTGCGAGATTTATTTACGAAAATTTATTCATTTTTAACAAAATAAATTTAATATAACATAAAGTGGACTTAAAAGTAAGAGAGCCAAACTAATTTGATATTAGAAGTCACTCAATTTCGCGGTTGGAACTAAGGAACTGTCATTAAAATCGCGAGAATCAGAGAATCAGTAATTGTTCTGTTCTGAATTAATATTGCTGACATGTGTTATATGTGCGGATTTATTGTAGATTGTAAATGTAATCTGAAATTGTCTGCCCATTGTGTTTATAAGCTTTAAAAAGAGCACTTCATGCACATTAACAAGGGCGCTATTTCTTGTGGCTACAGAACTGCACCAGCATCCTCCGTCTGCGTGGAAGAAGACGGCCCTGCGCACCAAAAGCAGTAGTCGGATAACTGTATTGGGGTTATTTAATTTTCTTTTTCCATTATGTTATCATCATTAAAACTGTCATATTCGTATTCTGAATTTGTATTAGTGATCTTACAATTGATATGTACATTGACGTATCACCAATTTATTTTTGAAGTGTTATCACTGAAAGAAAGAACCCTCAATTTTTGTCATGGTTAAAAAAGATCGGCGACAGGAACTTTGCTGGATACAAATTTATGAAGAATCAGCGCGCGTGTAGTCCTGGACATCTAAGCGCGTCACAGACCTGTTATTGCTCAACTTCATTCGGCTAAACACTGCTTGTCCCTCTAAGAAGTTGTCTGGACAAAATTATCCAGTAACTATTTAGTAAGTTAGAGTCTCGCTTGTTATCGGAATATATATATATATATATATATATATATGTACTCTAAAAACAAGCTTAAATATATCATTGATAAATCAAATTATATTAAGTAAAAATGCAAGAATTCGACGTTTGCAACTTAAAATATTTTAAAGCACATATGAAATACCAGTATTTTGCAAAGGCACCATATTTAGGCAGAAATTATTACTATATTAAATCGATATATTATAAATTATTTTTGTTTCACTAAATCGATTACATTGCAAATTATTTTTTAGATTATGAAATGAAGTATCCAATCGATTATATTGTAAATCATACTGTAAAATCGATCTCGAGGATTTAACTGCTAAAATTCTACATATAACAACAATACGATATCCATATAAAAATGATATTTTTTTTACAATATAGGAAGCTTTGAGGACAAAGTAATATATGCATGCTACCATCTTAATAAGTATCAATTGTGCAACAATGGATTCACTAATATTCAGTAATAAATTGATTTTTCCTACTACGAGAAAATAATGTAAAGCTTAAATACATTATACGCTGCATATGATTCATGCCATTCATGAATTTTCAACAGCATCCATTAATGGCGATGTATCCGAATTATCATCTGTAATAAACTGCTCACCTGAAATAAAGTTAATGTGTAAGGAAATATGAAATCAAAAATATTACAATAATTAACAACAGAAAAATCGATAACATGCACAGGAGATAGATGATTGGAGATAACATGAGATTTAACATTCTTGTTTCGCCTCCAAAACGAAATCTATTATAAGAGAAAAGCATACCATGCATAGATTTATCGGAATTTCGCCTATCTTGATTGATGTAGAAACTTGACACCAAATACAACAAACTACCGAAACAAAGCACAAAACTTGGCAAAAATAATGAATGTTGAAGAGCAATAAAATGTGCAAGAGTAGATCGTTCATGCCCTGCAAATTAACGACAACTAACTGAGGAAGGAAATTTAATTCAAAATTAAACAGCGGGTAGAAAGAATAACTCTAAAAGCATGATTAAAAATATATATACGATTAGCAGATAAACCTGATACCGTTTAAATATACTGCCAACTTTGTCAAGGTAGATAACTGAACTCATATGTATCAATACAATGGTAATAGTACTAAAAAAATAGCTAATAATAACACTAAACAAAAATCCAACAATAGTGAGATAAAGTTTGCAAGCTCACCACGTAATGCATCCGATACTGCTCCAATCAGATATGAGAGAAAGCATCTCCAAAAGATGTGAAATCAAAGTTTGAATTGCTGTTGCTATTGACCGTCGACGTAAACTTATAACAGACTGAAACAAAATTTTAATCAATTTTCATCAAATTTCTGGAAACGAATTTTAACGTCTGAATTATTTTAAATCTTAAACTTAAATAGAAGTCAAGGCTCCAAAATTATCTAATAAATATCATTACCTGAATGTAATAACATCATTACATTCAAGCTTTAACCCACGCAAATGGAATGAGATAAAAATGAATGTCAGTAATCGCATCATATATAATGCATTGAACCTTAAAAAATCTTGATATTCTTGAATAATAGACTTTTCACTCACCATTAAAATATCCACGTTGATAGCCGAATTAACGCAACAACCGGTAATAGCAAAAATATAAAAATCTGAAAAAGCGAAGGACATCTAGAACATTGCAAGGTGTTTAATTTTTAAACTACCGAACTTTCAAAATAATTTTAAATCCTATAAAACGAGTTAAAAATATTACCCAACATAAAATCGTGTACTGTGTTGATAAGACAAGAGCAAAATATAGAAATGGCACTGCTAAGAGCGAACCCAAAGCGCAAACATGTAAATCAGCATGAGTATTCGCCAGTACATTGCCAAATCCTGACCGCCAAATCTACGAACAAAAAATTTCGGACTAATTATGGATCTAATTTTAGCATAAATTTCCAATAAAAAGAAAAAAACCGAATTATTCTCACTTCTTTCAAAGAAAAATACCAAGATTAATTTTGGCAAAAGAAACTCTTCTTAAGACAATAACTTTTATAGATTAGATTCGAAACGTAAACAATATTTTATAAAGTAATCGATAACAGAAAAGAAAAAAATCTGGTAATCTTACTTGGGATAATACTGAACCAGAGAAAACACCTAAAAATCCAGCAAGACATGTAATGATTCCAAATATTAATCCCACTCTAAAAAAAAGGAAATGAAGAAACAATTCAAGAAAAACAATCATGCCGAAAAAATTATCAATACCATGTGATTCGTCCACATTTTCTAATGATTTCAAAACTAAGAGCTATTTACTTTAATTCTTAAATCTTACAACAGAATAAAAACAATAAAAATAACGAACTCAGCCTTGACTTCATTACTAATATAACTGGTACCATGATGTACGGCCCACGCATATTGCAATAGCGTCGGTGTCCACCATGCTAGGCAACCAGTCACAAATATTACTGATGTCAATCCAAGAGTTGTGATAATATAAGTCGGTCTTTAAAAAGTAAGAATGTCCATTCTACATTTCTATATTATGATCTTAACAACAGTAGAATATAATTTTTACTATTGCAATTAAAGTATGCTTTCAATTTCTGCATTTTTAAACATTTTTCAGTAAATTTTATCAATTAACATTTAGACTAATAGAGAATAATTATACAGAAGATAAGATAAGTTGCATCCTAACTGAATTAGATATACCTACTATTATTTAAGAAAAACTGTAATACAGTAAGAAGAAATTCACTCAAAAAAACGAACACAGTAAACAGATATTTGATGTCTGCAAGAAAAGAGGATGGCATAGGATTAACGTGCTCCACTTCACCACGTACTGGTTCTTCAATAACAAAAAGTAGCAGCAAAAGCATATGATACCAAAGATGGGTGTTAAACGGACACCCCATTGCCAGGTTTTTGTCCATAGCGAAAAAACTGAACCAGTTGCGTATCCTAGTCCACTGAAATTATAAATAAGTCCTCAAAAATTATCGAACCAGCTGTGAAATTTTGATAAAATACACAATATGTAATTCTTAATCAATTAATGAGATTAAAATCGTGAGTCCTGCTTCGTGACAGAATATCATATCTAGATAAAGAAATAACTAAAATTTATTTCATATTTCGATATTACTGTAGCTATATTTTCATATCTCAGGAAAATTTTTACTTTTTTATACAGGGAAGGAAATATGATTGAAAAAGCGAACCTTCCAACTGGTATTGCAAAGTAGAAAACCATCAAAGCAGAACTTCGTCGATTTCCTCTATACATATCGGCAATTATTGTTGGTGCAACGGTTACGTAGCATGCTTCGCCGATACCCACAATACCCCGACATAATAAAAACAGATAAAAATGCTAAAAGAAAATCCAGAGAGAGAAAATACAAAAAAAATATTGATAAAAATTTCTTTTAAATGTAAAAAATATACTTTAGTGGAAAAAAGATCAGTAAATATCGTGTTAATGAATTAAGACGAAAGCAAACTAAATACAAATACCAACTGTGGGCCCACAAAGTGTTGATAATAAAACTGCTATCATCCAAATAATCAATCCGATCTCTATAATGAATTTTCGATTATATCGATCACCATAATAACCACAAACTGGAGCAAACACCATATAAAATACGATGAATGCTGTCTGCAAATCGATATAAATAGTTTGCTTTTTTCGTTTGTAATTTAGAATCCTACTAATTAATAACCTAAAAGCCCCTAGCTATAAACACGAGATAACAAAATACCTAAGAATTACAGGCTACTTAGCCATACTGCAATTAATATATGAACAAACTTCAGATTTGGAATTGTATCCGCGCAAGAGAAATATTAACAGTATTCATTTAATAAATTAAAAAAAATTTGATTAGTTCACATCATAAAAGATAAAAGCTAGGATTAAAGATTAAATTTAGGTCGAAAAATTGTCCCACTAAATTTCATTTTAAAAATATCAAAAAACTTTACACCCAATTTTTCAATTATATCATAATTTGTTGTAACAAATATATACCTGCAAAAGTCCAGCACTTGAATCATCGATATTAAAATATTTTTGTATTTGGGTAAGTACTCCAGCAATTGTAAATCTTAAATATTATCGGTCACTGAATATTATCAAAATTATTATTAAATTTTAGAAAAATTGGAAACTTGAAATATCTTAAAAGATCAATACAATTTTAATATTGCACGACACCACTAATTAAAATGCTAGCTCTATTCAAACTTTGTCAATAGCTCTACACGTTTTTTGCATGTTTAGCATATCGACGTCTTGTTAATAACTTAATGGAAAGAAATAAATAATTAATTAAATATCGGTCGTGAGATTCTTTTGAAATAATGATTCTGTACAGCTCATGTCTCATCATCTGTAGTTGTATTACGTTATATTACGAAAACAAAATAAAACTCACTGAATATTCTGAGAATCTCTGATACCACCATGATGATGTTCAAGTGAACAGTATAAATCCCATGCTAAAATTTCAAAATAACATACCTATCCATATAATTGAGTAAATTGATAAGAAGAAGTACAACAATCGATGCACATTTCTTTTCTATTGACCAAATAGATGTCACCAACGACTGGCTGCTATCTTCGGCATTCATCATCATTTATACAAATTGATCAAAACTGTAAAACTGTAGAATTATTCAATCTGTTTGTAAATATAAAAATATCCGAATATCATCGAGAAAAGAGCAATATTATTTATATCTCCATATTTATCTATCAGAAAAATAAGCCAAAAATGCGAAGCCTAATCAACTTGTCTATCCAAAAGAAACATAAATAAGATTATACTGTGTAAGATTTTACTCATAGAATTTCTTAAAATAAATCATTTAACGGCAATCATTATTGTTCAATTATTGTTAAATGTTCAAGTTATGCTACAATGATTCTTAGATTCAAAAACTAACTTTACTTAATTAAAAATGAGAAGACAACCAGCAAAATTTACTTACAAACTTATGTATAAATGTAAACTATTAAATTAAGAAATTCTATGAATAAAATATTTTAAAGAAAATATTAAATTATGAAAATCCTAATAAAAAGAGGATTTCGTAAGGATTACTTAGACAATAAAACTCATTCAACTGAAGTAAAAATAAAGAAAATATTAGAACTAAAGTGAATGCAAAATTTTTACTACCAAAAATTGCTTAACTTCTGCAAAATTACTACCATCAAAATATTCGTCATTATAATAATGCCCGAATAATTCACGTCTTTTTCTTCCTTGTGATTAAAATATTTCAAATAAGGAAAAAGTAATGAAACAAAAACTGCAATATAAGAAAACTGACATTTCGTAGATCATTACAAAAATCGAATCCGATACATGTGTTGACAATTCCCATACAAATATCAAACTATGCGTATAATCTTTACCATCATTCCAAATCCATTAAAGGTCGAATCAAAAGACACATTATCGATTTTAATCGGCAAAAAAAGATGTCCGTGACATTATATTAAAAGAGACGTCCACCGTGTTGTTAACGTCAAAAGAAGCGTTCGCGATATTAACGTCAAAAGAGACGCTCGTAATATTAATCAGCTGATCATAAATTCCTTACTAAAATCATTCATTCAATTAATTATGGATTTTCTCCTCACTTTACCTTCACTCACTGCTACTATCATTAAAATTATACTATTTATATAATCTTTTAAATCTCCACCACCATTATTCTCATTCTAACTAATCTATTCTCTTTCGTTACGAGAATATAATTACACTATTTATGACTTATTCTTTTCTCTACTTGTCATTATCTATTATCTTGCAACTCATCAAATTTTATTACTTCCCTTATAGGTATATTATTATTTCGTTACCCTCAATCTTTGACTCATGCATTCTCTTTAGTTTCTGGTCTTCTTTATCCTTCGCATCAATCTTTGCCTTCTCTTTATATAACATGCTATCTAACTTAAATATATAGAAACCATTAGCTGACTTTATTTACTAGAGATATTATGAAAATCTTGATCCCTCTACTTCTCTTCATCAACGAGAATAAAACTACCTGGAATAGTTATCTTTTCAGTTGCATTTCGAACATACCAGGAAGGAGCATCAGTGTCCTGAAACAATTGTGATGTCACCACGGATTTCTTATCAAAATCGAAATAAAATTTCTACGAAATTCAAATGAATTTCTTCTAAAAATGCAATTCAAAATTTCTGGAATATTTTTTGATAATTAATTGTCGTTTCCTCCTAACATTGTATTTTTTTTTCAACTTTTGTCATTTATTTAATTTTCATTCTGTGATTTTGTCTAACAAAAATTTTAGACATTATTGCTATTTGATACATAGAAAGCAAAGATCGTACGAAAATTTTCAAATTATAATTTAGCAATATTTTTACAATAATACGACACACATAAATTAAAGATTAGATAAAGTTTTTAAATAATTTATAATTTTTTATTTTCAGAAAAAATCGAATGAAAGTTTAAATAATTCCAAATTTCAATATACATATATGTATATATAACTTTATAATAAAGAAATATATAAAAATTCATTTTTAACTCTTACAAATAATTAAAATGTTAAAAAAAAGATATCAACAGAATGAATGATCATAATAAATGATTGATATAAATCGAGTAATAATTGATAATAAATTCTCGAATATTTTTTTAACAAACAATCTTTTTTTTAAATAATTAATTTTTGAAAAAAAAGTAAACACTGATGAATGTAATCATTTATCAATTTGCGACGATTAAAAATAAAGTTTTGCTTTTTTTCTTTCTTAAAATATTTTAATGTAAGAAAATTTAATTTTAAAAGAAACGATATGATATCTATCACTTCTCTCAATTCAATTTTCAATCATTATTATCTATATCAACTAGTTAAATTTTTTTGGCCAATCTAACACTTTCTGGCCAGCTATCCGATAATTTTTGGCCAATTATGTGAAAATTTCTTCATTTTTTTATAACATTTCTTTTCATCATATTAGGCTTTTGTTTTCACACCATTTATGGCTTCCATTTATAAGTTGGACAAATTTTTTTAAACTTTTGTTAGCTCAACAAATTTAATCTCGAAATTGCAAACATATAGATAGATATATGAATGATATGATATTTTGTTATATGATTACTCATTTGTCAATTAATTATGATATAAATATGATCACATAAAATTTATGATTAGATAGAAATAAATTATTTCTAATTCCATTCCCGCGATATATCAGTTTATATCATCGAATAATATAAATAATATTTAATAATATATATGCTATACGAGAAAAGATTATTTTAAAAAATTTTAGAATAATAATTATTGTTTTATATATATATATATATCCATTGTTGGGATAAAATTATGAAATTGCCAATTTCTATTAATCGTTCAATTTCTATTAAAACAATTATTTTATTTCTATTCGATAAAATAAATATTTTTATTCTATTAATATTTATCATATTTTAGTAGTATAAAATAAGCTTATCATGGTAGAAAATAAGCTTATCAATTATTTATTCATATCAATATCTGTTGCCTTTTTTTCCAAACATATTTTATAATAAAATTTTCATAATTTTCGTTTATTATTTAATCAAATTTGCACAATTTTTGATTAAGGGATTATAAGAATAACATTATTGATATAGTATAAGATAGTAATAATGATAATATTAAAAGTACCAAATTGTGATTATTACTGGATGATAAGAGAAGATTATAATTTTAATAATTGCAATAACCAGTAATAGAAATAATAACAATAATGATAACAAAAATCCGTAATTATTTTAATTGATAACAATTGATAGCATTCAATTGTATGATAAAAGAAAAGATCAAAAAAAAATGGATTTTTGAGATAATTTTCAAATTTACAATTTGTGCAGTCGATAGAATTGACTGAAAATTCTCTAACTTTTGCTGATTTAAAAAAAAAAAAGGCGAACGATCGTCTATTACACATGCACACACACACACACACACACACACACACACACACACAACACACACACACACACACACACACACACACACACACACACACACACATATATACATACACAATACAATACATGCACACATACATACAGACATATACACATACATTGTTAATGGTAAAAACAAGTTTTCGTTATAAAAACAAATTCCCATCCCAATTTGCAATACAATCCTTGTCGTATATACCTATCGAATATTTCGGCGATATTACATTTTTCCTCCCATCCAATATTCATACATACATATATATATGTATGTATGTATCGATATCGATTTTCATTTAAATATTTATTTTCATATACAAAAGAAATTGTTTATTTTCGGAATAAAATAAATATTTATTATTAATTAATGAAAATTGAGAAAGGGAAATATTAATTAATTAATTAATTAATAACATTTCATTTATTGGGAAGGTATAATTTTAAAATAATTTATAATTTATTTTTAAAAATTATATTCTTTTGCTTTTCGTTTGATAAACTTAAAATTTTATAGAAAAATTACTTCAAACTTAAACTTGAAACTTTTCTTGAGATCGTGTTTATTTGTTTAAAAAAAAAAATGATTAGAATTAGTTAGGAAATTATCTCTAAATTATTATCTTAATATTTTTTTTTGCATTATTTCGATTTCATTACCAATTTTAATTCTATCAATTATTGATCATTCACTAACAGCTTAATTAATCGATATCAATTATTAGTTATAATTTTTTTAATATTCTAATTGTATTATTTAAATCATTTTAACAGTGAACAATAATTGAATAATTGTATTTAAGATATTAAATTAATTTTTAAAATACTAAAATAAATAATTATTCTTTTTATTATTGCTTATTTATCAAAAGAACTTCAATAAAATTAAATAAATTATTATTTCATTAGAAAACAAAACAATGCAATAATATATTTATAAATATTAAATTAAATTTTAAATTAAAACAATAAAAAATAAAAATAATTTTTATTCTCTGAATGAAATATAATAATTCTTTTTTTCAAAATTTCAGATTCCAACATTATATTTTACATTTCGTTTTTTCTTGAAGTCAATTTTTATGTGCTACAAAATGAAAAAATTCCTATTTTTTATCAATTCATTTCATATTAGGATTATTTCAATTACCTATTAATAATAATGCATTTTATAATTTTTATTATTCAATTTCTGATTGATAACAAAATGATAATCACTATTTACATGACTTTTAAATTTTCAAGAATTTTAAAGATGGAAAAAAGTACAAAGAAGTGGCAAGAAATAAAAGAGAAAAAAAAGGTCGTTTAACTGATTAACATTTTTCATATAATGGTGATAAAAAAATTTCGTGATTGATAATTGATCGCTGTGTGATAAGACGAAATTGTATGGGATGGGTGAATAGGTATTATCGATGACCGCATGACTGATCAGGATTTTTACATACTCATGAAATAAAGAGAGAAGTGATAAATGAACAGGTAATTTAGGTTATGTAAAATATGTCGTCGTCGATATGTGATGAAATGATAGGATGAGAAAGAGAGGATGATAGATAATGAAATATTGAAATATAGAAATAATCAAGAATTAATCGATTTTCTTTTATATTCAAACATTGACGGTCAAATTCTTTTTTATCATTTGCAGTATATATATATTTTTTTCATTATTTCATTATTTCAATTAAAATATTTTAAATAATAAATTCAATTTAATTCAATTAAAATATATTAATATGCAAATGATGAAAATGAGATGATAAAATAAGATGAAAGAAAAAAGTAAAAAAATACGATAAGATGAATGAAATTTGATAAAAATATCATTTTCTTAAAATTCTCTTCCTTTTGCATTTTTCAATTGTTTTGTTTATCACTCGTTAATTATCATCCGAAATGAGCGATTAATTTTTCCCATTTGAGTTTGACGCATAAAAATAATATTTACTTCTTATTCGATAATTTGCATATTATTATTACTAATTAATCTCATCTTTGATATTATTATTTATTTATTTATTTATTATTATTATTATTATTATTATTATTATTATTATTATTATTATTATTATTATTATTATTATTGCTATTACTGCTGTTGTGTTATTTTTATAATCGTCCATTATTATTCTTTTATTATTATCATTTCATATGACTAATAATGAATGATATATTTAACAGAAAAGACTTTACCATCATTTTTTTCTTATGTTATATTGAAATATTAAAATCGACTTTTTTTCTTTTAGTTTTTCCTTTAAACCTTTGAACGTCAGAATTGATCCAACAAATGCTATTTTTCCTAATTTCTTTCTATTACTTCGAAAATTTCAACGTATTTTATAAAAAAATCGTTACCATTATCATTATCATTATCATTATCACTATTATTGTCATTCTTGTCATAATTGTCATCTTCTTTAGCATTATTTTCCTCTTTTTTTTCTATTAAAGTGCATTAAAAGAAATTTTCTTGCAATATTTCAATACAAAATAGAATCTAACCAAACATACCAATAGATAATATCATTATCATTTTTCATGATCGTCATCATTATCACTATTATTGCTATTCTTCTTCTTATTATTATTCCTCGCATTATTCTATCATTTTTCCATTCTTTTTCTTGTTGAAGTACAATAAAAGGATTTTTATTATACATTTAAATATATTCATAAAAATCAATTAAATAAATCTCAATCAGACATACCAAATGATAATATCATTATTATTTTGCATGACCGTTATCACTTATCATCATCACTATTATTTCTATTTTTATTATTTTATCTTTCTCATCATTTCATCATTTCCTTCTTTTTCTTATTGATGTATGTCAAAAGAATTCTTTAACATTTAAACATATTTATGAAAATTCATACCCTAAATGGATTATACTCAAACAAATCGATTATTTCATTTTAAATTAATATTATAAAAATAAAATGAAAATTCCATTTTCCTGATCAACATTTTGCGATAAAGCTTCATATCATTATCATTGAAAATTAGATTCAGAAATTCGATGAAATTAATGTGTAATCATGTCATCATCAATGATTTAATCAATCAATTTAGTCTAATCAATTGATTTATTAAAATTGTAATTAGTAAATATTTTTATGCAAATTTGTTTATTTTGTATAAAAAAATATAAATATAAAATTATATTTAAAAAATTTGTATATTTTTCAACTATTCCTTTCTTTTTCTTTTTATTTTTTTAATGAAATATTTCTTTTTTAATCGATTAAATTAATTTGATACGATTTTTCGTTTATGCATACTATTTATAGAATAATTTGAATAAGATGGCGAGAAATTTTTATCGCTTTGATATGGTCGAAATTTGATGCGAAAAGTGATTTTGATATTATCGCGACTAGTCGCAATTTGTCGCAAACAATCATTTTCATCTAATCCTAGTTTAAAATTTACTATTGGTATTTTAATTGGCATATTAATTGGATTTTGTGCAACAGTTAATTATAACGATGAAATTTCAACAAGCATTACGCAATCATTTTTAATCAATCAAAGGAAACAACAATTAATTTCAATTAATTTCAATACATCAATTCTATCCGATATTCAATTACAATGTATTATATTTATTCATCCAAAACAATTATTTAAATGGAAATATGTAGAAGCTATACGTGATACATATACTAAACAATGTAATCATACCATTTATATAACAAATTCAAATGATATTCGTCGTAAATTTTCAGGTAATTTATTATTAATTCGTATTTTGGGCAAATTTTAATCATTTGCTCATTTCAGATAACTTATGAATAATTTAATTATTTTAATAGAAATGTATTTTTATATAGCATTTAACTATTTCCTTATATCAGATAACTTATTTTATTATATGAATAACTTATTACTATTTTATATTTACATATCTTGGGTAATTTATTTTATCATTTAGATAACTTATTATTGTTTTATATAATATTTTAATATTAAATTTAACGATTATCAATGATTATTGCCAACATTATTATTATTATCACTGCAATTACTATTATTATTATTTGTTAACAATATTGCTGTTTTAATATAATATTATTGAATATAATATAAAATAATAAATTTCATCTGGTTAAAGCTTATATCTTAATACATTTATTTTTATAAAATTTTTTTATTAACAATTAAACATTTATTATTAATTTTTTATTAATTAGAATTTTTATTTAAAATATTAAAAGATAAAATTTATTATTGAATTGCTTTTTACAGAGTTATAAAAAAAAGTTTTGATTATAAAATTAATGTAACTGATATGAGAATTTTTGTTATCATAATAGAATTTTATAGCAATATTGTTTTATTTTTATCACTTTTCCATTGTCTCATATCAGTTACAATTAATTTCATAATCGAAACTTTTTCGATTACCCAATGGTTATCAGTTTTTGCTTATCAATGCAAAAATTTTTCAATCAAAAATCTTATCAATTTTTACTTATCAATCGCATATTTTTATCAATTTTTTTAACTTATTATATAATTATAATCATTTAAGAAAATCTTAATATTGCATTTGTAAATACGAATAAAACACAATATCATTGGGATTTATATCGTCAAATTATCATTTATTCCGCTAAATATAATAAAACACAATATCCATATTGGACAATTATCGGTGATGAGCAAACATTTATTGTTATGACAAATTTACGAAAATTATTATCAACTATCAATAATCCCAAACAATCTCTTATATTAGGAAGGATAATCACTCGAAGGTTAATTTTAAATTTTATTTTTTAAATTTGATAAATTCAAAGATAGAAATTAATCTTCAATAATACAACAATAATTTCTTATAAATTTAATAAATTTGTTGATAATTATCAAAAAGCTTAGTTTTAATTTTTATCTTTAAATTTTTGATAAATTCAAATTTCATTAATCTTCAATAATTTAACAACACATTTCTTATATCAAAGGGAAAAATTGATAAATTTGATGATAATTTAATGAATTTGAAAAAGTTTAGTTTTATCACAAAATTTTCAATGAATTTAAAATACTAAATAAAAAAGGCAGAAATTTATAAATTATCCTTTACAAATTCTACGTTTTGTAATATATCAAAAAGCACTAAAAATTATGTTCATCTAAATATATAAATCTTTTCCGGCAAATTACCAAGGGAAGAAAACTCTTCTTTTCTCGAGAATTCCAAAATAAAATGAAATATTGTCTTTTTTGTCTCTAAGCTCTCGAAAGAATAACTGTTATTTTCTCGAGGATTTCCAAAACAAAGGAATGATAATGATAAAAAAATGATAATAATGTCATTTTTATTCATGCTCTCAGAAAAAATGTTATCAGAATTCGTCAATAATTATTTCTAATATATTTTAAGAATAAATGATTTATAATCTGCCATTTGTTACTAAATGATGCAATCAATCATATTTATCATTAATATATTATTATTATTATCTATCATGTATAGCTGTCATTATCAGCTAATATCAATCATGTAAATGATCAATGATCATTTCTAATATCATTTGAAGAATTAAAATTAAAATTAATCCTCCATTTTTTTTATTTTTCAGAAATATACTTTCATATTTATTTCCATGGAATGTTTATACAACAATTCTACCTCATGCTGGTATCGTTTTTTCTCGATCAGCTCTCAAATATCTGGCTAATGATAAATGTTTTGGATGGTTATCACCACGTGCTACAGAACGAGCATTAATACAATGTATTAATTTAATGAATATTCAACTTATCGATCCAATTGATAAGGTTATCATCCGCATTAATATATTTAACTATTAACAGTTAATCATATTAGTGTTCAAAAAGGAACTAATGAAGTATAATTCATTAATCGAATTGGTAAGCTCATTGCATATATTAGAACATTAAATTATTATCAGTTAATATAAATTTTAATGCAATTTATAATTTATCGATACAACTGATAAGAGTTATCATATATATTAATACATTTAACTATTATCAGTTAATCGTATCAGTGTTTAAAAAAACAGCCTAATAAAGGAATAAATATATTTATTGACCAATATTAGTACATTAGATTATTATCGGCTTATCATATTATATCAATACTTTGGGAAATAACATATATTATAGGAAGGGAAGCATTTATTTGATCCAGGTGGTTTAAAAAATTATTTGAAAGGAATGGATCAAAAAAATCCAAAAAGATTACGGTATTCATTGCTTGTTTCTTTTTTTTAAATTATTATCATTGGTTGTAAATTAATTATTTGATAATTGGGTTATTTGTTTAATTAAACAAAGAAATTTGTATTTCTTATTTCGATTTTGTTTAACAAAAATTTTTGATTATCGATTATTTCCACTTTTTTTTCAATATTAAATAAATAAAAATAAATTAACCAATCAATCAGTAACTGTTTAAATTAGGTTGGCAGCTTGAAAAACTTTTCATACCGAATTTTGATCCTTTTTTTTAATTTATTTTCTTATCTTCTTTTGCATATTATTTATCATTAATTTATTATCATTCCATAATTTGTTATCAATTTCTTTTTATTTTTAGAATGAATCTCTTCATTGCTGTAGTGATGAAGCTGTATCATTCGGTGATTTGAATTATCATAATCATCGAATTTTGCATTTTATAACTAACAAAATCAAAGTATTTGGCTATTAAATATAATACGGTATATTTTTAATTAAATTTATGCAATTATCTTCATGTCTAATTTAATGTGCTAGTTGTTAATTAAATTTTTATCAATTCATATCATTTTATCAGCAATAAATATATGTATGCAAATTGATAACTAATTCTACGATGTATTTTTGTTGAACGATTTAAAAAAAAATTTAATGTTTTAAATAATAATAAAAGAATTGGAAAAAGAGAAAAATTGAAAAATAATAACAAATTGAAATTAAAATTTTTTTTTGACTTGTAAATATAAATTATATAAAAATTTTGAATTTAATAATTTTCTTGCATTATTTGTTTTATTTAATTAGTGCTTTGATTCATTTTATTATAATTTTTTTGTTTGTTATTTCAATTAATTCATCATTTTTGGCCCTTCTTCATGATCCTCGGAAGAATTTTACCAATTTTGTTATTAAAAATAAGATGATAATGATGACACTGATAATATTGATGGTAATGATGATGACGATGATGATGGTGATAATGATGATATTTCCATTTCATTCTTTTACTGTTTCTTTTTTATAATCTTTATCACAGTCATAAATTTATCGTCGAATTCCTTATTGAAATAAAATGGTAATTATGATGATGACGATTGGTGATAATGATGATGTCATTTCTATTACATCTTTTTAACTTATTTAATTCATCGTAACTGTCAAATTCATTATTGTGATTGAGGTGATAATAATAAGAATAACGATAGTGGTGGCGATCATAATGATAATAATAATCATGATGACAATGATGATCATGTTGCGATAGCAATGATTTAATATTTCAATTTTGCTATTATATTTTAATATATTTCAATAAAAAACAAAATTAAAAAAAATTAATTTTTAAAATTTAATCATTCCGTCAACAAAGATTTTTCATTCTTTTTTCTAATCTTCGAAATATTCAACAAAACTAATAATTAACAAATAAATTATACAAAATTTTATTCAAATCATTGAAAAAATATTTATTTAACAAATCATTATTATTAATTTATTTATAATAATTATTATATGCCAAAAGAAATTAATAATTTTTATAAAAAAGGCCAAATATTAATTTGTCAATTAATTATATCATAAATTAAAAATTTCTCGATAACATTTTCTTATCAAATTTCCATTTATTTTTCAATATTCACTTCCTTCCTCATCATCATCATCAAGTGCTGCCGAATCTTTGCTTACCTGTAAAATGAAATTTTAATTTTGCTAAATAAAAATTTTATGCAAATTTTAGTTGCGAATATCTAAATTAAATTGAAAAATTCAATTTCTACTAAAATTTTAAATGAATAAAATGAAGTAATTTTGAAAATTTTAATCATAAATCTTTCTGAAAAAATATCAAATGTTGTTATCAGGTACTAGTGTTATCAGTACTAACGTTATCAGTATAATATATCAAATTAATCAATTCCATCTGTTAATTTAAACATTAATTAATTATATATTTAACTTTCATTTTTTCTTCGCTTTTCAAACTTTTATTTTGCAATTTTTTTGTTAAAAAAATTTACAAATCATGAAATAATTATATCTAAATTAAGAGATATTTTAAAATAATTTTACCTGATCATCGTCATGTTCTGATGCCGCTAAATCTTCACGTGCTACCGCAAAAAATCTTACCTCATCATAGTCTCGTTCTAATGCTGCTAAATCTTCACATGTTCCGCAAAATCTTACCTCATCATAGTCTCGTTCTAATGCCGCTAAATCTTCACGTGCTTCCGCAAAATCTTACCTCATCATAGTCTCGTTCTAATGCTGCTAAATCTTCACGTGTTCCGCAAAATCTTACCTCATCATAGTCTCGTTCTAATGCCGCTAAATCTTCACTTCCGCAAAATCTTACCTCATCAGTCTCGTTCTAATGCTGCTAAATCTTCACGTGCTTCCGCAAATTCACCTTCTTCCATACCTTCACCAACATACCAATGTACAAATGCTCGTTTTGCATACATCAAGTCAAATTTATGATCCAAACGTGCCCATGCTTCAGCAATTGCGGTCGTATTCGATAGCATACAAACAGCTCGATGTACCTTACAGGTGAAAAAACGTGAAAATGTTCTTAATTTAAATTCATATTTAAACGAAAATAATGATAATATTAAATATATTTAAGTATCTTATATAGGAATACATTGTTGTCTTTAAAAGTACTAAATTTTAGATTGTAAAAAAAAAAGATTAAATTCTAAATTAAGTTTCTTTTAAACTATAACATTTGCAAATGTAATTTATTAACCTTTGCTAGATCACCACCTTGAACAACAGTAGGTGGTTGATAATTAATGCCAACTTTAAATCCTGTCGGACACCTGTAATAATTATTGATTAATATAAAATTAATATAATTAAAAAAATTTTTAATTATCTCAAATAAAAATTTACATAAATAAAGATGGAAAAAAAGAAGACGAAAATACCAATCAACAAATTGAATTCCACGTTTTGTTTTAACTGTTGAAATTGCAGCATTTACATCCTTCGGTACAACATCACCACGATACAGTAAGCATACTGCCTATAAATTTATATTTATTTTTAATTAACTTTTATATTTTAATTAAAAGAAAATTATTTGAAAAATTTTCTAACCTTTTGTCAAGCATATTTAAATCAACAGAAGGAAAAATGATCTTTGATTATTTAAAATAATCTCTAATTTAATAAATTAGTACAAATAAAAAGTTTCACAAATGGTATCTTTTAAAATTAACGATATATCACAAATAAAAAATTACTGATTGATTCATCTATCAAAATATCAGCTAATATAGGCAATATAAGAAAAGAATTTAAAAAATTTTTCTTATCAATAATTATTTAGGTAATGAAATAGCTAATTTTAAATACATATTATATACCATATATTTTCCACGTCTTGGATCACATTTTACCATTTGATTATGTGGTTCAAAGCATGTTGTTGTAATATCAGCTACACTAAGTTGCTCATGATAAGCTTTCTCGGATGATATAACAGGTGCATATGTTGCCAAGGAAAATGTATCCTTGGATATGGTACCAAATTTGTCTAGAAAAAATGCAAAATTCAAATTTGAAATTTTAAAAATTTAATTAAGAAAATTTAGAATCAATCATTACAATATTTTTAAAAATTCAAACTTAAAATTTTGAAAATTTAATTAAAAATCATTTCATAATCAATTATTATGCTAACATTTTTAAAACAAATAATTAGCTATTCGAAATATTTTATTAAATAATTTATATAAAATATATATTACTGAAAGATTCAAATGTTTATAATTTCATTAATTGAAATAATATATTCATATCTGAAAAATAGCAAATTTAAGAAGAAATAAATAATTTAAATGCTATTATTAAATATACGTTATGCGCAGCTAGTAATTACCATTTCAATGACAATTATCATTTTAATAAATGAATACACAAATAATTAAATAATTAAAAACTTTTTTCCGCCATTTTTATTTTATTTCATTTAGACATAATTCAAAACTTAGTAAAAAAAGGTCAACAAAATATTCCTTCCGAATTATTTATTTGATAAATAACAATTAAATCTTACTCTTCCCAAAAAAAAAAACAAAATTATATAAAAAGATAAGCAAACCTGAAATTCAGTCAAATCAACATTTAGCGCACCATCAAAACGTAACGACGCGGTAATGGATGAAACAATTTGCGCAATAAGTCGATTTAAATTGACATATGATGGCCTCTAAAATTTTTATTATTGATAAATCATTTTTCTAATAAAATACCTCAGTTGATAATTTTAATAATTTATGAAAAATACGCTAAAACCAGCTTTTTTCCTATTTTTAATTTTATCAATGTTTTCATGAAGTTTTAAATATTTTTTCAAATTTTTTTCTCTAACAGAATTTTTTAAACAATTGATTAAATGGATAAGAATAATGGAGTTATCATCATTTTGCTTGAAATTAATTTTTGTTTACTTTTTCTTTTTTTTAAAAATTTTCTTTTCAAATTAATTTATTTCATAATTATTATATGTCATATTATTGATAAATAATCATTAATAAAATGATACAATTTATCATATTAACTTGTTATCTTATTAGCAATTAAATATTAAGTAATATCAAACTTCAATATCAAGATTTCGACGACAAATATCATAAATAGCTTCGTTATCAACCATAAATGAACAATCCGAATGTTCCAGTGTTGTATGAGTAGTTAAAATTGAATTATATGGCTCAACAACAGCTGTAGATACCTGAGGTGCTGGATAGATACTGGAAAATATGAAATAAGATATTGATGATATTGTATGAATAGTTTCGACTATTAATTTATTTAATTACTTCATTAATTAATAAATTGAATAACATAAAATCGATTAAAGTTATGGAAATAAATAAGTGTTTATATTATAATTTTTAATGCATATACATATATATGTAATTAAAATCAATTAAATTAATTAATTTTTAATCGATCAATTATTATATGTAAGTACTAAATAGTCAATTTAAGTAATTCGAATAGAAAAAATTGGACTCAATAATAACACATATATGGTCAAAGTATTTAATTAGTTATTGATTTGTTTAAGTGATATTTATATCAAAATTTAATAATAACTGAAAAATGATACAAATCCGACTTATCCTTTATTTATCGTTATATAAAATATTAATGATAAATAAGAGAAATTACCTAAATTCAAGTTTTGATTTTTTACCATATTCAACGGATAATCGTTCCATTAGCAACGATGAAAATCCGGATCCGGTACCACCACCAAAACTATGGAATACCAAAAACCTTGCAATCCCATACATTGTTCGGTCTTAAAATAATTTATGACAAAGTAAAAATTATCAAAATTGAATATTTTTGAAGTATGATAAATATGCAATCATGAACCTGTTTTCGGATTTTTTCGAGTACCACATCAATATGCTCTTTACCGATTGTATAATGGCCACGTGCATAGTTATTGGCCGCATCTTCTTTGCCACTAATTAATTGTTCTGGATGAAAAAGTTGCTTAAATGGACCACACCGGATTTCATCTGAATATATATATATAATTGTTATGAACATGATTAAAATGAAATGAATGAAATCAAATAAATCAAACAAAACTGATATACAAAGATCGATTTCGTTAAGTAGCCTAATCAATAAGTAGATTTAAAATAATTAATTTAAATTAAAATAAAAACAAAAATATTATAAACATCTATTGAAAAACTGATGTTCCATTTTCTAGTCATACTGATGACATCTTGGCTTCGAAAATTTTACCAAAAAGTATGAAATTTTTTTAATCTTCATATGAAAGAAGCATCATAACAGATTGAATATGTGTGATTGTATAGCTGAACTGAAATTTCGGTTTAAGCCAAAAATTTGCTTCGTCGTTTTAATTTTATGATTAAACATTGATAAAATATAAAAAAATAACGAAGACGATAAAACTCAGAGAGGAAATGGATGCAAGATGACGGTTACTGTAATCTCATTACAGTAAGTAACATTACCATCATCATGTTACAGTAATATTTTTAGATGTTACTGTGCAGTAATATTTTGTATTATTGTCATATTGCAGAATCTTCATTATTATTATCACAATATTACGGTAGCATTTTGCATTCAACATTTAGAATTAGTTTTTTCATTTTGTCTTAAATTTAGTCAAAATCTAAAATTAAATTAAGAAAATTTATCACTTAAGATTTGATAAGAAAAGAAAACAATTTCTTTTACTCTTTACATATGATGGAATAACTTAAGAGATAATCGTTCATACATTATTGCATGCTAAGTATTTTTGTGAAAGAATAAAATATTGACTTTAATAGAAATTAAAAAGGATGAAATATTGAAAAGAAAAAATAACAATAAAATGAAATATTTTACCTAGTACAGTAGGTTCTAAATCAATATAAATAGCTCGAGGAACATATTTTCCACCGGATGATTCCGAGAAGAATGTTGTAATAGACTGAAAATGTATTATTTCCTTCTTCCCTTTTTTTATTCAAAAATTTAAAACATTTAGCATCAATTAGTTGTTATCATAAAAGTATGCTAATATTTTTAATATAAAAATTAAATTTTGTAGTTAAAATTGAAGGGATATAAGAAAAAACAAAGGGAATATAAAAGATATAAAAATTTACTGAAAGAGAAATCATTGATAAATTGAGCAATTTATCAGTGATCAAAATAAGCAAACAGAAAGGATAAAACAATAAATGTCGCCAATCTGATAATTATGCGAAATATGTTTAAACTGAAATTTGAAGTTTCTCGAAAAGGAAAAGTAAGTATTATACTTAGAATTTGAAGATTTAATAAAAATTATCAAATTCGATAGTTACCAAGTTTAATAGTTACCTGATTTTCAGTTTTTTGTCTTTCTTCATTTGCAACTTTTCCATCTTTCCCGATATTGTGTTCTAAACAATATAACTCCCAACATGCATTTCCGATTTGAGCTCCAGCTTGTCCGATATGTATGGAAATGCATTCACGCTAGAAATAGTTTTGTTCTGAATTAATTAGCAAAATTATTTAATCAATTAAGTTGGCTAATATTTAAAAAAATCAATTTAGTAATTCTATTATGATAGTTCATTAGTTTTCACTTGATACAGTATGTTATAGATCAATTGTTTTTAATTAGGCAAAATGTTCGAGTGTTTTTTGGTTTGAGATAATTCCAGAATTCTGAAAATATTTTCCTATTTTATTTCAGTTATAATCATATTTTGTTACTATAATTGAAATGGCTATGGACAAAAATTCGAATTTTTAAGGAAATTTTTACTTCGTAAAACCAAATCTTTTATCAATTATGATAATTTTGAAATTATGAATTTGATAATTTTTAAAAAATTTTTAAATTTTAAAATTTTATGACAAAACAAAAAGAAATATAAAATTACCCCTTCACAAGGCATTTTTTGTTACTTCCAGTATATTTAATATAGCGTAACGTAACGTGACGTGACGTCGTTAAATTTCAATATTTCACCACAATATACAATTGAAACTATAAAAATAGAAGTAAAAAATTATTGACACATTTTAGAATGCAAATTATTATTTAACAGATTAAACCTAACTTATATTTCGAAATTATCTAACAACTTATTTTCCTCTATTTTATTATCAACTTGTTTACAAGTGCAGAACAGAAATGAATGGATCAGAAATTTTATGCAACTCCGTACTCCATTTTCCTTATCATCATTTACTATCATCATATTTTCTATCAATTTCATCTCATCAAAATGCTCAAAATTTCGTTCAAGGCCTTTTGTGTAACTCTTAAGTGAACAAAATTCCATTTCTACGAATATCTCAAATACGACGAAGTAGTAGGGGAATAACGATGGAGTTAAAGAGAAAAATAGTAAAGGGCAAATGAGGTCAATAACAAAATCGACGAAATTTTTTTTTTTCAAAACTTTTACATATTTTTCTCTTTCAATAAAAATTCATCCATTAATCATATAATATTCTCATTTCATTTTATATTCTTTTTTTTTTTTGCAAAAATTGTGTAACAGAATTATTCATCGAGAAATTATATATTATTTCGTAATGAATGTGAAAAAGAAATTTGTTGAAATAATTTTTGCAACGAGAAGAGAAGAATTGATGTGAGAAAAATTTTTTAAAATAAATTATATATAAAATTATTGTCAATCGTAATCTAATCGTTCATCTTATGAATCTCTTTTTCATTTTCCATCAGTTTTGTCCTTCAATTTCATCTTTAAAATATCAAATGTTCGATATCAATTTCTTCCTCCTCTTTTTCCGTTTTTTTTCTTTTAGAAAACAAAAAACAAATTATGCTATGATGTTTACATATAATGAAGAAATATTATAAAATGATTATTTGATATAATATAGTGAAATTAGAATAAAATTGCAAAATTTTTAGATTAATTCGATATTCAATTAAATTTAATTTATTCGAAATATTTAATTCAACTTAATATAAACATATGTAAAAAGCGAAAAAAGAAAGAAAAGTGAAACTAATACATTTTACTATTTATTTACGATAGAGCGAAAGTTTTTTTCTCTTTTTTTTTTATAAATTATTTATTCAAATTTATTCGTTCAACTCGATAATAATCCATTGTAATAAAGGAAGAACAGAACTATGATAATATATTCATAGGAAACGATATATCATTGTCAAATGAAATACTATAATCTTTTGCAGACAAAGAAATACTGTGAGCGATGAAGTACGATAATATACCAGAAGCAATTAAATACCATAGAAGAAGGAATACGATAATCTACCATGAACAAAGAAATGCTTTTATAATAAAAAAGTACGGTAATCAATTATATCAAAAGGAAATCTCAAAAAGAAAGTCGACATGATTGGATTCACGGAAAAAATAATTCAAATCCAAATTAATAGCATAAAATTATAGATTAAACTTTTGGAATTAAATTGGAATTCAAATTCAAACTAATAATAATATAAAAAAATAAAATTGGAAATCAAATTCAAATTAATTATATAAAATTGTAAATTTAAAGGAATGAACTTTTAATCTACTATAATTAAAATCTTGTGCTTCGATTAAAGCATCAAAAAGCAAAAGATATAATAAACAATTAATTCATCGTAATTTTAATAATAATAATAATAAATAATTTTTAAAAATTAGTAAATTTAGGATAAAATTATTTTTTAAAAAAGTTAAAGGAAAGTAAATTTTTAAATACAAAATTGAAAAAATTTTATTTTGAAGTAATCAATTTTAAAACTCAATTTATTAAATTAACTGTGTTACTAAATTATTGATTATGAGGATTAGATTATCATAAGCAATCATAATATTATAACGAAACGACAATATTATATACAATAATCATAATGGAAAATATAATAATTACAGTAAATATATGTTTTTAATAGTAAATAAAAATAATTTATATCGGTAGCTAAAAAAGATTTTTTTATATTCACTATCATTTGGCAAAATTTATATATCGAAAATAGTTACGGTATTGCAGTGCGCGATACGGTATTTTTACGGCATTGTAAAATTAGATAACATAGCTTCAGTAAAAACATGTTTTCATTCAATGTTACAGTTATCGAAAAATGTTGACAAACAACAAGAAAAAGAACTGTATATCTCCATAAATGTCATCTTATATCTGATTAATAAAATCATCAATTATTTTTTTCTTTTGAAGTACTGTAAGACTATACTGATTAGGATAATTTATCATTTTTTGATGCTAATTGTTGCAAATACCAAAATGAGATATGAAATATAATCGCAACAATATAATTTCACTTTTTTCTTAACATTAAAATTTTCTTGCAAAATTATATTTTTTTGAGAATACGTTAATTACGTCAATTAAATATTCGTAAACGTTATAAAAACTATATGCTTTACAAAAATTACAATTGTTAGAAATCATATATTCGTAAGTTTAATTAATATAAGTTAGTGATAAAAATTTAGATTCCTAACTGATAATATAATTAATTCTAAATTGATCATTCCGATAATTCAATGAGGAGTTTATAATATTTTTCAAATTGATTTCATTAATATTTAACATAAAACTAAATTAATGGGAAATTTTAGTACCTATCTTAGCTTAGATTGATAAACAATTATCATTTATCCAAGAAAATGAATATATAAAAAGTGACTGATTATTGATATAAATTGAATAGATTTAATTTTAAAATAAAAATTTTTAAAAACGATTAATTTAAAATTTAAACAAAAATTTTATTTGGACCAACAAGAAGTATGAAGTGAAATGTTGTTTAGATAAGGACAGTTAAAGATGTTTCATAAGTAAACATTTCTAGAGATAATTAAGCTTAATTGATAAGTAAAATTTGGCAGAATATTCGTTTCATAAATTATACAAAGCTTAATTTGATTGATAAAAAACAATATGTAAGGCTATTTTAAATCTCAAGTTAAATCTATTAAAAATGAAATAAAAATATTTTCAAATTGAAATATCAATACATTATGAAAAAAGGAAGTAATAAACTTAAAAATCCCTCAATTTTTTAGAACTTAAAGCTAATTACTTCAACGAAATTATAATTTTATATAGTAAAACTTTGTGATAACAATTATACGATTATTATCATTACTGATAACAATGCATGAGAAAAAATATTTTATTAACACTATAATTCTTCCTTTGACTAGATAATTCTTTTCACATATGAAGTTAATCAAAATCAATGATTCGTTTTTTGACTATGGGTGAAAATTTTATTTTTATTATGATACGTTTATCATTGCTAAACATAACATTTGATGTAAAATCAGTTAATAACACAAACTGACCTTTACTTTTTAAGTAAATAGGAGGCCATTTAAGTTCTATCATATTAGTTAAATTTGATTAGCAAATTCTATCAAAAATTTAACTTAGAATTACTAATTTTGAGATAATATTTTAAACTCAAAAGTAACTTCGTTAAGCTTTCATTTGAAATATAATCTGCAAGATACTTATTACAATATATTTTATGCAGAAGTATTTTGCATATTATCATGATAATTTGAAATGCTATATAGCATATTTGAATTTCAAATTACGATTAAAGCATTTGAAAAATTTTATCAAATATTTTTTATTTTCATCTATTTCCTTATTTTGGCTCAATTTTTAATATAAGCATTTTTGGCAAAGAAAGAATTGCTAATTTTTGAATAATATTTTTGTTTAAAAATAAATTTCGAAGTTAGCAATTTTTTTAATTTTTATTATTCTTTTTCATTTTTATTTTATTTATAATATTTGTTAAAATATATTAATATATAACAAATAAAAAAGAATTTTAAAAAATAGAAAAATAATTATTATAAACTTTTATAATTTTATTTTCTATCTTAAATAAGTATCGAATTTTAGTAATGAATTTTTGATATTATTTTTATTGCTTATTAATAGTTCTTTATTCGTAATTTATTTCTAAAATTACTTTTCAGATCATTTCTTTATTTCAATTATTTTCAGCCTATTTTTCTATTTCAGTTATCTTCGGGCTATTTTCCATTTCAATTATCTTCGGGCTATTTTCCATTCCAATTATCTTCAAGCTGTATTTTCTAATCCAGTTATTTTCGTGTCATTTTTTATTTCATATTATCTTCATGCCATACATCTTAGTATTTTATGTTGTTCTATTGAGGATTATTTTAAACATTTTATCAGAAATCGAATTTGAATTTATTGAGTTTTTTAAGACTATTTATTGAATTTATCAATCTCTCTTATCAATATGCGAAATAAGCTCATGTTGTCATTTCAAATTTTTGTATTCAATACTTTTCTTTCAGAAATAATTTGAATATTTTATCAGAAATAGCACTTAAATCTATTAATCTTTTTGAAAGCAATTTGTTGGCTTTATCAATTCTTTTTATCAAATATATCGATAAATGCATATTATCATTTCAAATTATTAATTCTTCGCTATTTACAATAACAATACATTTACTTCAACAGCAAAAATATTTGCTATGCAAAATAGAGTGATATTTTAATTGTATGGAAATTTTTTCAAACTTATTTTTACAACTTATAATTTATTCAAATATATATGACATTAACGATTTATGATTAATTTATTCCTCGATATACATACAAAAATATAAGGTAACCTTTGGCTTTTTATGAATAATTTTTATTCGAAAAATATGTTCATATATGCATAAAAATGACCTTCGGCCATTTATAGCCAATTTTATTAAAAGTATTTATACATGTGTACAAAATAAAAATGACCTTTGACGATTTATGATCAATTCATTCATAAACATACATATATAGACCTTTAGCTATTTATCAATTAATTTATCTGAAAAAAAAATATTCATATATATGCATAAAAATGACCTTTCGTCATTTATGGCGGATTTAATCGAGAGTATTTATAAATGTATACAGAAATACGAAATAACCTTTGACTGTTTATAGTCAATTTATTTAAGAACATATATATGAAACTTTAACAATTTATGAATTAATTTATTTGAAAAAATATTTATATATATACAAAAATGACCTTTGGTCCTTTGTGGTCAATTTAATCGAGAATATAATGTCAATCAAATTATTCGTTGAATGAATGATTCTTTTAGCATCGATCCAAGAAACTATATACCTTTAAGCGGAAACAAAGGTAATTTGACCTTACAGTTAAAAAGTTTCATCCGTTACAATTTATCTGCTTAATGATCTGTTGCAATTTACCTGCTCAATGATCTATTACCACTTACCTGATGTGCAATATTTACCAAAAAACTTTTATTCTCATACTATCATATTCAGCTTCGATTTCGCTTTTTGTTACTTCCGCATTTCTGTTATTTTGAAATTTCGTTTTCTTTTAGTTTTATTTTATAAAATTAATTATCGAAAATAATTAAATAACAAATTTAAATTAAGTAAATAAGTAAATGAATAAAAGCATATTTATTTATTATTGCAAAAATTAATAAAAAATGTAATAAATAAAATTTTTATTCATTCAATAATTACAAAATTTCATTTTATTTAATTTATAATTTATTCATTATTTTATTATATATTAATAATAAATAAGAGATAATAGTGATAATATTATATTAAATATCTAGTTGAATGATATTATTACAGATATATAGCGATTAATTAAAACTTTAATAATTGAATTAATACTTATGAAACTTTGATAAAAAAAATGATTGAAATATTTTTATATGAGGAATAATATAAAGAAAAATAGAAGAAGATATCGTTCCTTATAGATACATAATGTTTAATTAGAATATCAGTGATAAAAATACTTCTAAAAATTGTGTTAAGAATTGATTAAAATGTTTGATATGACTATTCATAATAAGAGAAGTATAATAAAATATTATTACAAAATAAAAATTGAATAATTTTCAAGAATTTTATGAAATAAATTTATACTATTTGAATATTAAATGGATCGATAAATAGAAACATAAGGAATGAATTAATTGAAAATCAATTATAAAATATTTATCGAAAAATTCTATAAAATATTGTTAAATTATGAATAACAATGATAAAATTTAAAGTGATACAATGAAATGAATGAAATTATTAGAATGAAAATAATTGGAAATGAATATTTTGAATAAATATAAATTGATGAGAATATAAATTGAAATACTTAGTATATATTATGAAAAAAATAATTAATTAAAAAGTGCAAATTAATTAGTATGAAAAAATTAGTTTAAATTGATTGAAAGGAAAAAATGAATGTGCAAGAAATTATTTCATTAAAATTAATTTTCTACAAAATATATTTATGAAGTTTGAAGAAAAAAAGTTTGAAATTTCAAATTAATTTTCTGTTTGTTTATTTCTAATAATTATTGAACGAATGTGAAGAAAATGTTTCAGAAGTTTAAAATTCCAAATTAATTTCGCATTCATTCATTTTATAATTATTGATGAATGAATTATAAAATTTAAACATTTGCAGTTATTATTAAAAAAGTGATAAAATTATACCAGTAATAATGATAGTATTATTAATATTAATAATATTATTATTATTGTTATCATTCTTATTGTTATTATTATCTATAATATAATATAATCTAAGTTTATGCGAATAGTTTTAGTAATAGTAACAATGATCATAATAATTATTAATAGTAGTAATAACAATTGATAATAATAATAACAACGATAATAATAATATTTCAAACTTTTGAAATCATTCTTATTTATTTATATTGTGGTATAATATAAATAAATAAATTATGAATAACAAAATTATAAATTGGCATCATTTCGTTATTCTAATAATCAATTATCAATTATAATTGATTATTAGAACAATTAAATTAATTTCAATCATATTCTTCAAAATATTTGCAACTAATTTTTTCGGATATATTTGAAGATAATTAATTTTAAAAAATACGAATAAAGTTTTAGACATTTTCCGAAGCTTTAATATAACGTTTTATGGAAAAAAGAGGAAGGAAAAAATCAATAATATGCATAATTCAATATATTTGCATATTCTTATCAAAAATTATCATTATCAAGTAATATTAGAGCTCTGCATCATTTCAATCATATTCTTCAAATATTTGTAACTAATTTTTTTCTGATATATTTGAAGATAATTTTAATGATGATGCTATTTGCTATTTGCATATATGATCATTGATTGAATTATTTCTTATTACTTCCTATCCATCAATCATTTTTAAATTTTTGAATTGTTTTGTCATAATTTTGCTATGAAATTACTTCATACATTTTGCAATAAAGTATAGCATATTGATTAATATTTGTTAAAATTGAATTATTGATAAATTGATATATTTATTGATTGATATAATAGATAATAAGTTCAATTATTGATTGATTAACAATTACTCTTTTATTTTTTACTAATTAATGTAATATGTAAATTTAATCACTAATCGATTACCAGTTTTTCACTTCTTGTTTCATTAACTAATATATAATTATTTTTTTATTTTTTCTAACTAATTGATATAATCTTTATGATAATTTAATATTTATCAAATATGATGAAATATTATTATTTTTTAATTCAGTAATTGATATTCCCATATTTTTTCATCTTTTATTTTGATTTCCAATATATATAAATATAAATATATAAAATTACAGAATTTAATTGCTATATATTAATGGAAAGAGAAAGTGAGAGAGAAAGAGAGTGGAAGAGAGAAAGGGAGAGGGAGAGAGAGAGGGAGAGGGAAAATTTCGATAATTAATTATATGTCGTAACTTTTTCGAATTATTTATTTGCCATACTTTACACATAAAATTATCCAATTTCCATTAATTAATCGCTTATTATTAATATTAATTCGTTGCAGAAAAAGCATTGCAAAGCTTTTTTCTGTAAAATTTAAGTTGGGAAAAATACTATATAAAGAACTCAAAGACTTAAAAATTAATTTACTTGAAATCAACAAGAGGAATTAATATTAATTACAAATATTAAAATCCAAAACATTGCACGTCCTGAAGGTTGATGCCGTGGTTCAATACGATGTTGCTCTATATAGCGCCCAATGAACAATAAGTTCAATCATACTGGTTGATCTGCAATGATTATTGATATTTCATTATGCTTTGAGTTTAATTAAAATGATAATGCAATTTATTGTATTCGTACTGTCTGAGCAGATCAATGTGAATTTATTGAGCTATTCTGTGATATGCTAGGATTCAGTAGTTGATCAGTTAGGAATCTCGAAATAAGAATTTAATAATTGATTAATCAGTTACCAGTCTCGTGTTTAATAAAAGCGAAATAAGGGTTATCCTAGTATTATGCAGAGAACTTTTTTTTTAATATACACAGTAAAAACATTTCCTCTCAAGTAAATGAGGTCAAAGGTAAAATTTCATTCTACCTGAAACTATTAAAAAGCAATTTTCCTCAAATAATAAAAAATTGTAAGGGTAAATATAGATTATCCTAGTTTTACCCGAGGGTTATTAAAAAGATAATTTTTGCCAAGTGAAGTGTTTAAAAAATCATACAGATTTTTTTTTAAAAAAATTGAACTAACATTTGACCTAATATAGGTACCTTAATTTTACCTGAAATCATTTTCATGTATTTTTCTCCTATCAAATAACAATTTCTCTCAAATGAATCAGGTCAAATGTAAATTTAATTTTATCTAAGAAGTATTAAGAAAATTGTCTGGATCGAATGTAGGCAGATTTTCTTCGTCTTATTTGTAAGGATAAAAAAAATTCTCTCGACAAAGTGAAGTCATTAAAAATAATTTAAGGTCAAATATAGGTTATCTTAGTTTTATTCGAGAAATATCAAAGAACAATCTTTTCATATAGATCAGATGCAAATAGGTAGATTGCCGTCATTTTATTTGAAAAAATCAAGAAATAATTTCATCCCAAAAATAAGCAAACAAACAAATAAATTATTTTAAAATAAGATAATTTAGAAATTAAATTATTTAGTTTGACCTTATTTGACCTCAAGGAAGAAATGATATGAATTTAAGCTTAATAAAATGAAAATTTAATTTTAAAACAAAAAATGGAATGAAATAATTAAAACAAATTTAAATTTAAATATAAACAAATACTTAATTATTCTCTTTTTTAAAAAAATTAATTAATATTTTTAATTTGTTTATTTTTATAAAAATGATAAAAATCATTTTATCATTTATTTGATAATTATCATTTGAAAAATATATTTGAATCAATTTTAATTATTATATGTTTTGTTATTGTACAAAATATAATAGCATAATAATAATAATATTGCAATAATTGGCATGCACTTGCATTTTGCATGCATCATTTGCACTTTGCATGCTAATTAGCATAATATAGTAGATGATTGCAGATTACAGTTATAATTCATTCTCAATTTGAATAGCAAGCGAATAGCAACAAAAGAAAGAGAGACAAAGAGAGGGAAAAGAACGAAAGGAAAGGTCAAACAGATTATATAACAAAGAGGTAAAGCAAGAAAGAAGGAGAGAGAAGGAAAGAAATTTAGATTAGTGTAGCAAATAGTGAATAAAGAGAGAGTCAGAAACGGAGAGAGTTGTACAGGAAGTAAGCAAAGACAAGAGAAAGGGAAAAAGAGGAGAAGGAGAGAGAAAGGAGAGGTTAAATATATCTATAAATATTCACTTTTATTTAATAACAAATAAATAAAAGGAAGAGAGAAAGAGAGAGTTAGAAAAGAGAAAAGTTCCATGGAGAGTAAGCAAAAGCGAGGCGGAGAAAAAGAGAGAGAGAAATGATCAAGAGAAGGTGTACAATAAATAAATAAACGAGAAGGAAAGAGATGGAGAGAGAGAGAGAAAGAGAGGGAGGAGATCTGTATTTAAGAAGTAAGCGAAAGTGAAAAAGAAGACGAGAGAGAGGGTATGAGAAAGAAAGAAGAGGTTGAATAGGTAATTAAGAGTCGGTTGTTGGATAACTGGCTGAATTCTTCGGAGATATGAGAGAATAATAAAATGCGTTCATTAAAGATCGCAGGCTGAATTAAAACGGATATATATTTGACGACAGTAATTAATGTATGCGACAATTTAGTCATCAATCTCGTCGCTGTCATATGCGACCAATTGCAGCACATTGTCATCCGAAGTCATTTCAACATTTTCCATAATTTCTCATTTTCATTTCATCTGCCACTCATTTTCGATGCATTTTTCATTTTATCAATTTACTAATCATTTTTCTTTTATTGATCCTAAGCTTTAGCTTTTCCTAGGCTCTATCTTTATGTTAGATATGATGATTATGGGTTATAATCTTTGCATAATTTATAATAACAAAATATTTATTATTTACTAATTTATCAATACATTCTTTTTAATGGCCTAAACCTTTGGCTAATTATGGTTATGAATTGTGTTTTTGAAATCTTTTCGATAGGTAAGAATATTTAAAATCATTTTTTTCTCGATTATTCTTTTTTTTGTTTAATCTTTTCTTTAATATTTTAAATATAAAATATTTCGTTCAATTTATTTTATTTAATTCTGTTTTATTTGTCATCTTTTAAATAATATAATTTATCAATATGAATGAATATTTTTGTATTTCTTTACGACTAAAATATTACTACAAGACATCGAAGTATTGCGAAATATTAGGATATTTCAGAAGTTTTGAGATATTACGAAATCATAAGATATTAAGAAACTTTGGGATATTTCAGAAGTTTTGAGATATTGCGAAATTATGAGATATTATGAAACTTTGAGATATTGCGAAATTTGAGTATTCGAAGTTTTGAGATATTGAATCATAAGATATTTAACTTTGAGATATTGAGATTTTGAGATATTGATTTGAATATTGAATATGAGATATTATGAAACTTTGAGATATTACGAGAAATTTTGAGATATTTCAGAAGTTCAAGAATATTTATTGAATAGAATTTTTGCTTAAACATTTAAATTTATAATAAGAAAATACCAATAAAAGAGAAAATATTTTCAAATATTATATGTTATGCTTTATTTATTCCATTAATATGTAATTGAATAACAAAGCCAATAGCCTAAAATTTTCGATTTAAAATTTGAAATGAAATTAAATAATAAATTAATAATTCATTTCCTAAATTTCACAATAATTAAAATCAATTTGATATTTTCATTTGTCATTTAATACTTCTTGCCAAAATCTTTTATTATTTTAAAATAGCAAGTTAAGATCTATTACAACTAAATAAATTATTATAAAACAAAGTTTAAAATATTAAAAGTTAAAGGTCAAAAAAGAGCAAACCATTTTAATCATTTAATAACTATAGCGTATATTTAATTACACTCTATACTTTTATCAATCGAAAAGCAGATCATTAAAATTTAATTTCGAATAATTATAAAAATTTTTAATTATAATTTTCAATTATTCTTCCATATACACATTGCTATAAACCTCACTGTTTTCAGTCAAAAAAGAATTTCTAAAATTTCATATTTGAAATCGAAAATTTGAATTATTTCTGCAAAAATTTAATAACAAGAAAAATCAAATTATCACCAAATATGTATATATATATATGCATGCTCTTATCAATTAAAAGAAAACGCAAAAAAAATTAATTTATCAAAATGCAATTTGCTGTGCGCATTTTGATAAAAATTAAAAGTTTCGATAAATTGTAATATTTGAGATTGAAAATTTATTCATTTGAATCATATCAAATGAAATAGATTTGATTCGTTAGAATTTGATTCGCATAATTCCATTGGGATAATTTATGATTGACAACATATCATCATCGTTAAACGATTTGACGTAAATAAAACTATTGATGAATGATTGACCAATAATCGATGTAAGCTTATCACTTTTTACCTCGAAGATTATCGGGATAATATCCCGTATAACGGGAAAAATGATATGTATTATTTTAACTTTTCGGCTAACAAATTTCAATCACCCGCAGTGAGTTTATTTTTGTTTTAGTCAATTAATCTAATATGTAAATATATTTTCCTTTTTTTTTCCTTTATTTTTTAGCATATTTTTATTTTTAATTTGAATTTTTTAAATTATAATTATTAATTGGAAATTTTATTTAATTTAAATTCTTTAAATATAGTTAGTTATTAACTATATTTTAAAATAACATTTTCGATTGTTATTCGTTTTTGTTTTGATCAAACAATTTAAAATATTTATTTTCTTTCTCAAATTTTAATTTCAATTTTTTAAATTATAATTATTAATTAATAATTATAATTTAAAATATCATTTTCTATTCCTTCATCATCAACATCTTCTCTTTTTCTATTTTATTTAGTAAAATTTTGCTTAAAAATTTCCGATAATTTCATCATTTCATTAATCATAAAATTTTGAATTGCAAAAAAATAATTAAAGAAAAAAATTACTTAAAAATATTTTTGGCAGTGAAAAAAGCATTCAAATAATAAAATATAATATATAAAATAAAAAATTATAATATTAATTGGAAATATTTCAATTATAAATAAGTCCTTTTGATAAATATATAATCAAAAAACAAAATAATTAATTACTTCTTTTATTGAATAAATTAATTTTTATTTGTTTTTCCTACTTTTTTTTATACTAATTTATTTTGATAAATAAGTTGATCAAAAAAAAAAAAGAAAACGATTACATCTGCTAAATTATAAATAATATATAAAAGAGAGAGAGAGAAAGAGAGAGAGGAGGGAGAGAAAAAAAAGAAATTATAAAATTAAATTATGACCTTGGCAAATTCAAATCAATCATTAGTTTTGCTTAATTTATAATAAATAAAAGGGATGAATGAACTTTATTTTTTTTTCTTTTGTCATATCATTATTGCTACTCAAATGTTGGATGACATCAATTTATGAATTTATTAAAATTAAATTTAAAAAAAAAAAACTTCTATATGAATGAACTTTCTATTCCTTTTTCCGTCTTCTTCTTTTTTTTTATTTTTATCAACCATGATATCAATAATTTATTATCATTTATTACGCTTTTTGTGATAATTTTGTTAAAATTCAATTTATTTCATTTGTTTTTTACAGCAAAAGAATACAAATTTAACCAAATATATGTTGTTCATATTAATTTATTAAAATTATTTACATTTTTGGATTAAATTTCTTTTAAAATTAAAATTATATCATTTATTAGAAAATGTATAATTATTATCATCAAATGATAAATGATAATTATAAATGATAATTTGATGATAATAAGTAATTTTAACAAAATAAATTTTTCTATAAAAAATGCTACGAAGTTACTGTGATGTGATAGTTATTAGCTTTTTAATTATTTTATTTGAAGACATTTATTTCAAATAATTATTTAACTATTAATTAATCGTTTTTTTGTCGAAAGAAAAATAATTTTAATTTAAAAAAAAAAAAGAAAAAGAAAAGTTTGTTATAAATATAATATATTAATTAATGAAAAAAACATAAACATAAATATGTGACATTTTGTTAATTTGTCATTTGTGGTTTTAAAAAATTAATCAAAAATTTAGGTTAAATAAATATGAATGACCTTGAATTATTGTCAATAGTCGTCGTTTATTAGTTACCTATTTCAACTTTACACTCATTTTTTTAAACCTTTTTCCTTCTTTCTCTCCTTTTCTCTCCTCTCTCTCTCTCCCTCTCTTTCCTCTCTCTCTCCTCTCTCTCTCTCTCTCTCTCTCTCTCTCTCTCCCTCTACCTCTCTCTCTCTCTCTGTCTCCTTCTGTTTACCATTTTGATCGTTTTTTCCGTTTTTCATATATTATTAAAGAGAAAAAAAGGTTTTCAACAAAAATTTTATTCTTTTTTTAAACAGATTTTTCATTCTCTTTTTTTATTTTTATTTTATTTAATTACAAAATAATTTTTTTTTGATACGAACCGCCATTTTTGTTTTTGTTTATTTCTCGAAATTATTATTTGTGTTTATTACAATGAAATACTAAATAGTAAATAATATTTGTTCATTCCTTTGTTTGTTTTTCTTATTGTTAATTGTTATTTATTATACTGAAATGATAAATAATAATAATAAACGATGTTCATTTGTTTATTTCCTTCATTTACTTTTAATAACTATTAATATAAGTAATAAATAATAATAATATTTATTTATTTGCTTGTTTTATTTACCTTTTTTTATTTTTAACTGTCATATATCGCAATTAAATGATAAATAATAACATGCATAATTATAAATTAATATTACATTTCCTCATTGTTGATTTATAATTTGTTTAATTTAACTCTAAAATATTTTATTTTGGGATAAAAATATTTCACAGATAATAAATATTTTCATTTTATTTTGAATTTTATTTCTTATTTGAATAAAAATCTTTACATAGATATTCCCTTAAGAATAAAAATATTTAAATTTTATGCTACAATCTTTTCCCTTACTGATAAAATATATTATATTCTTTTTGATAATTTCATTCATTTAAAAATATTTTCTGCAATATTTTAAATTTTGGAATATTTAATTATCATTTGCTATCATTAAATAATAAAAAATTATTTATACTATCATACAGTAATAGCTTGGTAAATATAATACAGTAATATTTTAGCAATAATATTTTGATTATTTCAATCTAATAATGCATTTAATAATTCAATAATTATTTTAATATTTATGGTTTTTTCCTTATTTTAAGCTTTCAATAAACATATTTTATTCGACCAAAAATAAATTACTCGAAATTAGTTTGTTATTTGAAATTAATAAGAATTGGAATTCATTTCATTGCAATATAAATTTACATTTCCATATATATATATATATATATATATCATTGTAAATTCAAATTTTAAATTTTATCATTTGCACCTGGCTATCGTTTAATTTTGATATAATTATTATGTAGATTATCAATTCCATGTATAATTTTGTATTTAATTATTCCCATACATAAATTTATTTTTAATAATGATAATAATAATAATAATAATAAGAGCTTAAATTTTAGAAATCATCATTTTTTTGCTTAATTTCAAATTGATTTAATCGATTATGGAAATAAATAACTAAAATACTTAAAAGTAGGAAATGATATAAAAGAGAAAATTAAAAGAACTTTTGATAATCTTTGATTTTCTGTGAATAATGTTTATTGTTTATTGTTATTGTTTACGATTATTCAAATAGATCAATCGTATTCGTTGCATCATAAATGTGCACATCTGTTCATTGCAGGGATTCATAATGACAGACTAATAGGTTGATGAATTGATCGAGAAAAAGAACTTTAAGTTTTATTATTATTATCATTATCATTATTCGCAATCGGTATATTTTAGTCATAGATACATTATGCCGCAATAAATAAACTATTCTTTGATTATAATAATAATTAATATCAATAATAGTTATAGGAAAAGTAATATAATGTCAGTTGAAATGATGATATTAATATCTGATCAAAATTTGATAAGTAATAAAACCATTTCTGATTATAGTACATTAGTTAGGACAAATCATCAAAGATATGAATTAACATTTGATAATTTTAATTCATTGATAATAATTGTGAGTTATTGAAGAGGATTGGTGAAATTTTGTTGAAATAATCTTTGAACTAAAGTTGAAAACAGTTTAAAAATAGAATAATAAAACTTCGCCACTTGCATATTACTCAATGAATCATTCATGATTGTGAGTGATAGATGAATGATAGCAATGTCAACAATAATTTTTAAATTCGTTAAGAAGAGAAAAAGTAATATTTATTTATTTTCATTTCAAGAAAATTTTTGCATTATTACCATAAGAATCTATTTATGCTTTCTCCAAGAAAGCTTCATATTAATTTATCGTAAGAATCTATTTATGCTCATTTCAAGGAATCATCATATTAATTTATCGTAAGAATCTATTTATGTTCATTTCAAGGAATCATCATATTAATTTATCGTAAGAATCTATTTATGTTCATTTCAAGGAATCATCATATTAATTTATCGTAAGAATCTATTTATGTTCATTTCAAGGAATCATCATATTAATTTATCGTAAGAATCTATTTATGTTCATTTCAAGGAATCATCATATTAATTTATCGTAAGAATCTATTTATGTTCATTTCAAGGAATCATCATATTAATTTATCGTAAGAATCTATTTATGTTCATTTCAAGGAATCATCATATTAATTTATCGTAAGAATCTATTTATGTTCATTTCAAGGAATCATCATATTAATTTATCGTAAGAATCTATTTATGTTCATTTCAAGGAATCATCATATTAATTTATCGTAAGAATCTATTTATGTTCATTTCAAGGAATCATCATATTAATTTATCGTAAGAATCTATTTATGTTCATTTCAAGGAATCATCTTATTTTGTTGTATCTGAAAAAGTTTACTGCTCGTCTTATCTTATGGTAATGAATCCATTTATTTCCACTTCTTCAAACAATCTTCACATTTTATTTAATTTACTTTATTTATTGTTTATTCAAAATAAAAAGGCAATATTTCGGCAGCCCAATAAAATTAATTATTCGATTTGCAATAATAGCAACAATCACAATGGTAATAACAAAAAATATTTTTAAAATAAAATTGATGAAAAAGTTTTTCAAATTGATAAAAGTTTTTTTTCGATAGAATAAGTGATAAGAAAGAAAATGGAAAAGAATGATAAAAAAATAAGAAAAAGAAAGATTTAATTAATAATTTAAATAAAATTTTGATATAGAAATTGATAATAGATAAGACTTTTCCCTTTGATAAAAAATATTTAAATTTTAACTTTACGCTATTTATTAATTATCAAAATCGATTAGATTAAAATATTTAAGTGTATATATGAAATATATACGTGTGTGGCTGTATAAGATGCGTGGGTGTACGTAGATGTGTGTAGGTGTATAAATATTAATATTCTTAATTATTACTTACATTCTAACTTCTATAATATTATTTATTTATTATCTATTAATAAAATTCAAACATCATGTATATGTATGGGTCCGTATTATTCATGTATATATGTATTATATTCATCAATTTATTGGCATTGATATTATCAATGGATGATGTGTTTTCCTAGGAGATGAATACACAATATTTTATATCCATATATATACATACATATTATGTATACTCATGAGGCCAAGGATGGCTTTGTTTAGCCTGATTTTAATTTAGGAAAGAAATAAAAGAAGCTGGAAGCCTTAATTAAAAAAGTTGAAATTGCTTTTAATGAAAATAAGCATATCCTACTGCTATTATCATCCAAATTTATTTCATTATTTATGCACAAATAAAAATGAAAATGAAAAAAAAGCAGCAGAAAAATGATTATATATTTTAAAATTAAATTTAAATTGAAATTCAATAATCAATAACTATATATTAGAAAATTAAATTCAAATTCAGATTATATAAACGAAAATGACGATTGCATTTCAGATTAATTCAGTATTCGTATTATAATAAAATTTTTAGATGAATCATCTTACATTCATCTTATTCAATGATTATAAAATTTCATAGTAATCTAATATCTCAATCACGATGCAATCATTTCATGGTAATTTAATATTTTATTTATATTGAAACTTTATGCTATCATTCCTACTCATATCAACACTGTTATCATAATCGTTATTATCATTATTACTACCATCATTATTTCTATTGTTGTTGCTAAAAATCATTATATAACAATCCATAATTATTATTACAGTTATTATTGGTGGTAATAATAATCACTACTATTTCTGTCTTTACTATCACAACATTATTAGCATTTGCTGTTACAATCATTATCACTATTATTATTATTCACTGTTACTATTGTCAGTAATTATTACTATCACTATCATTATCTCTATTATTTCTGCCATTACTAATCACATACCATTATCATTTGTTGTTACAATCATATTATCAGCATTAATGTTATCATCGGTGGCTATTGCTGCTGCTATCTTTAATTGTTATCCTCCACCATTAGCAATAATTATCGCCATTATCATTTGTTATCAACAATCACTATTATAATGATAAATAATCCTTTTTCATAACAATTAATTAATTATATAGCTAATTTATCTCATTACCATTATTTTTCCATTAATCCTATTCTTAATCAACATTTGATCCATCTGTCATTGTTATAACAATTACTGTTATCATTATCAATATTATAATCATCATTATCATTATTATTAACAGCAATCATTGTTTCCATCATTAATTGTTATTAACAATCATTATTATGAATAATGGTTATTTATCATAATTAATTACTTAAATAATGATTTTATCCCATTACAATCATTCATTCAGTAATTCTCCTCTGGCAACATCACATCACATCATATCCATGTAGCCAGCCATTCATCTATCTATCCATCCATTCATCCAGCTAGCCATCTATCCATCTAACTTACCATCTATCCAGCCATCTAGCTAACCATCCATCCATCCATCCATCCATCCATCCATCCATCCATCCATCCATCCATTCTCCATCCATCCATCTATCCCATCTAGCTACCCATTTTGGCATTTAATTTGCTTTTAATCGAAATTGGCAAATTCCATAGCATTTGTTGATAGATAGACAGCTCCAAATATATGGTTCTTTCCTTTATAATAATACTATTTATACCAATATTCATTCAGCTAATTCTCATCGTTTTTCCTTATCTTTCTCTTTTTCCTCTCATCTCTTCCAGCCTTCTTAAATGCAAAAATTATTTTTCTTTCAGTTAATGAAATGCATTTCATATAACCTTTTCTTATTTTCCTTTCTTCCTCCTTCATTCCTTCACTCCTTCATTCCTTCCTCTTCATTCCTTCACCCCTTCATTTCCTGATTTTTCGTTCTTCACTTTTCCTTCTTTTCTTCACTCCTTCATTCCTTCACTACTTTACTTCTTACTCCTTCGCTCCTTCTCTCCTTCACTCCTTCATTCTTTTTCTTTTTCAATCGAATTCATTCTATCTTTCGTCTTTTGCATTTATAGTATAGCCTATTTGTCTCTCCGATTTAACTTAATACTTATTTACTCAATTTTATTTTATTTTTATTTCACTTCATTTTATTTCATTTCCAATTTTTATTCTAATTATTTTATAATAAATTATATATCTTATAACGGTAGTTATTAGTTGGTTATTAGTATCGCCAACATTTGTTGCTAAAAGATGTCAGTAATGATGATAGTGATGATGATGATGATGATGATGATGATGATGATGATGATAATGATGAAGAAGCTGAGAATTCATCAATTTGCTTTATTATCCACTGATAATGATCACTACTATTATCATTATCATTATTACTATTATCAATCATTTCGTCTGGCAAAATTTGGCTAAATTACATTTTAATTATAAATTAAAATATACTTAAGAAAGGTAAGTTAACGATTATTATTCAATTCTTTTCATTAATTATTAGTATAAATTAAATTTATTATACAAAATAAATAAACAAAATGATATGCAAATAAATAGATCAAAAACAATATTTATGTATAAATAAACGAAAAAATAAAATATTTAAAATATAAATATGAATATACCCTGATATTGATTAGATCAAATATTGTATATACATCTTAATTTATTGAATAGATATAAACATATCTAAAAAATGATAATATTATAGCTGTCATGCGGAAAAAGATTCTATCCGGATGGGAGATGGATAAGCGGTGATGTAAGGAACAGAAGTAAGTAAGATATAAGGAATATATGATAACATCCTGATGATATATTATCATAAGAATATTAGGATACTGTAAGAGGCATACGGAAAGTGATTCTATCCGGATGGGTGATGGATAAATAAATGCAACGGTATGCAATAAGTATAATTCGAAGAATAAATGATAAATTTTTGTTTTCAATATTCATCATTTTTTCTCTTCTTTTTTTCCCCTCTTTTCTCGTCAAAATGCTTCTATTTAGCAATATGCTAAATAGAAGCATAACTAATTTTCCTTAGCAACCTTATGCTTATTTTCTCTTAATAACAATGAAATGAAATGATAAAATTGATTATTTCTATTTGAAAACCTTTTTTTTCTCTTCTTTCTCACCTCTCTCTCTCTTTCTCTCTCTCTACTTTCTCCCTTTCTCTCTTTCTCTTTCATCTCTGTTTGACCATATCTATAGATATATATAAATTTACATTTTGAAATAATGAAATTAAATGGGAAAAAGAAATTTGCATTTTCATTTTCCTTTTCGAAATAATGAAATCGAAATGAAAAACTTTTTTTTCAATAAATATTTGAAAAGAACTTTTTCCTTTCCCTCTTTCTCTCTCTGTCTCTCTCTCTCCTCTCTCTTTCTTTCTTGCTCTTTTCTTTTATTGAAATTTATTTATTGCAATAGGGAAATTAAATGTGAAGAAGAGAATTCGAAATGTAAGCTTCGTTTAATAAAATATTTCAAAAAGTTTTTTTTTTGAAAAAAGTTTTTAATTAAAAAATAATTTTTTTATTTAATAAATAAAGAAAGCACATTAATATTGTTTATTTATATTTTAAACGGAGCTTTTATTTTGAATTTTCTTCTTCACATAATAATAATAATTCTTAATTCTTTTTAGTTTTTCATCAATTTTCATAAAATTATTATTATTATTATTATTATTATTATTATTATTATTATTGTTATTATTATTATTATTATTATTATTATTATTATTATTATTATTATTATTATTATTATTATTATTATTATTATTATTATTATTATTATTATTATTATTATTATTATTATTATTATTATTATTATTATTATTATTATTATTATTATTATTATTTATTTGTTTATCATTGATAATTATTGAATGATATAAATAAGTTAAGCATAAATCAGTAAATGATGAATAAGTTGTTTATAAAAATTTTTCCTCTATGTTGTTTACTTATTTTTCATGCTAATTTTTCTCGTCTCTTTTCTATTCTTAATTTTATTTCTCTACTTATTTACTATTATATGTAAATTATTAATTGTAAATTTGATGAATAAAATACGGTATAAATATATTATCTATTTTTTCTTCTCTCTTTGTTTTATCATTTAATTATGCTGATATTCATTTTTCATTAATTTTAATTTCAAAATATTAATTACCCATTTTTCATTAATTCATTTCGTATTAAATTACAATATTTCAAATATAACTTATAGAAATATATACAAATTGAATGATAATTATAAATAATAAAAAAAAGGGAATAAAAATTTTTCTTTTTAATTTAAATTTCTTATTTCAATTTTTTTTTAGTACATTCATTGCTTTACTTATTTTCTGTCTTCTTTTTTCTAAATTATTATTTCACCTGTTTGTTAATTAATTATTCTTATTAAATATTTTCCATTTACCTATTTTGTTATCATTTCTTTTCGGATGAATGAATATTCTCAAAAGTTTGTTTGCCATATCCAATAGCAAAATAGGCAAACAGCAGTAATTAATTGATAAATTATTTAAATCATATAATGGGAAGTTAGAAAAGGAAAAGATAGAATTGAAAATTTAATTTAATTCAAATATAACTTTTAATATTTAATAAAAACAAAAAAATAAGTTAGTACTCTCATAATTTGCATATTTTATCAATTTGTCAAATAATTTTTGAAATAACTTCAACTTAATAATTCAGTTAATCAAATTTATCATTTCAAATTCGATAATTTATAGGAAAATTTATCACATCTATTTTTCTCGCTTACTTTTAAGCGTACTAAAATTATTTCATGTTAGCCATTAACCGAAATAACGATATGATTTCCCGTCAAATCAAATTTTTATGTTACGTAAGAAAATATTCGATATGCAAAATTGCTCTCGTCAAATTTTCATTAAGATAGATTTTAATATAAATTATTAAATCTGAAATGATAAAATTATATGCATATTATGTTTACATAATCGTTATTACGTATATATTCACATACATAATCATTTTTATATGAATTTAATTATTTCAATTCCTATTATTTCAAATATTTTAATTTCTTATGTTTTTTCAATAATTTTATTAAAAATTATTACTTATTCATTATTTTCTTCAATAAGTAATTAATTAATTAATATAATAATTTTGTTAACTGATAATAATTTTTTCAAATGAATTAATTATCACATATTTCAATCAATACGTATCAGTAATTTATTTTTTTCATTCTCGCTTAAACCTTTTCATTTTAACGTTAGAAAAAGAAATGAATGAATAATAGTAATACGAAATTGACGTATAAATTTACGTAAACGTATATATATATACGCATATAACTTCTCACTTTAACGTTAACAAAAGAAAAAAAAAGATAAGCGTATAACGAACACACATATCTAATTGACGTATTAATTTACGTTAACCTATATGCATACAAATTTACATACATATATATTGATACGTGTACATACTTACGTAACAATATTTCACGTCATAATCGAAGATATTATAAATGAAATTTATAAATAGAAATAGGAGTGACCTTGAAATTAGAGCAATGTCAGAATTAGTGTTGAAAATTTGTTGACCCGTTATTGGGATCTGGAACTAAAATAGGCGGCATTGATATTTAACTTTTAACGCTCGTAAAAATGCTATTACTCCCGAAGGGTTTTACGCTTGGCAGCACGGCATTTAAATGAGGTCATCACCGATATCATCATCATAGTATTGTATCTTCTTCTTTACATATATTTATATATAAGTTTATAATTTAGAACAAATATATGTATGTCATCATTATCACCTTTCTTTCAAGTTCATTTTAATTTCATTGTTTCAAATAAATTTATTTCATTTTATATTTTTATTATTTTTCCTTAAATTTTTATTTTCGTTTTCTAAAAATGGAAGGAATTAAGAATGGAATGGTTAGGAATAGAATAGATAGAAATGGAATAGATAAGAATGGAATAGCTGGGAAATGAAGGAATTAAGAGTGGAATGGTTAGGAATAGAATAGATAGAAATGTAGTAGATAAGAATGGAATAGTTGGGAAATGAAGGAATTAAGAATGGAATGGTTAGGAATAGAATAGATAGAAATGGAATAGATAAGAGCGGAATAGTTAGGGATAGAATAATTATAGAATGGTTTTTGAAATTATTTCTTATTTTACTTATAAAATTAAAATTTATCCATTAATTAATTATTTCATAAATTAATCATTTCGTTTTTCTTTGCTTTTCGTCATGAAAAATTCAAATTTCAAATTCTATTCCAATTTGATTGATTTATTTTTTCATTTTTATTCTATCATATATATATTATATATGCCAAATATAGAATATTAAATAGCAAGTGACTGAAATCAATTAAATGAATTATTTTAATTTAAATTAGTAAATTATTAAGATAGAACTACTAGAACCAAAGAGTTGAATTTTTTTTTGAAAATGTATTATTTTTATTTCTTATTTAACTTTTATTTAAGTATCATTTAATAAGTATTATTGTTTTTAATCTTATTAACTCTTATCAAGTATCACTGATAATATTATATTATAATATTTGGATAGATAAGGTAAATGTCGAGTACTGTACGAATATATAATACGAAATTCTAATTTTATCAATTTATTTAATTTACTAATTTAAATATTCTTTTTAATTTTATTTATTATTTGAAATTAAATATTTAACTATTATCCATTTTATTTATACATTCTATTTATCATTTTAATCTATTATTATTATTCATTCTATTGATTGCTGAAGTACTTCAATACCCAATTTCTATTTAAATAGCATACTAATTTATTGATTTGAATTAAATCTATTTATTATTTAAGTATTATTGAGCCTATTTAATAACAATTAAATACTTAAATCATTTGAATTAATAAAAGAATATATATAACGTAGGAAATTTTAATTTATCAAATATTAGTACTTTTTTGTTTTTAAATTTCTATACTTATTTTTGTACTTAAAAATTTCGTTCGCATTTATTTCTCCTTGACATTTTACCAAGAAATGATAAAATTGATAAAATTAAATTTCTTTTAACTATATCATCAAGTATCATCTTTTTTCTCTTTTTAATCTGAATTAAAGAAACAGAAAGAAGAATTTAATTAGTAAATGATTTCATTTCATTTCGGGAAATATCTATCAATTTAATAATATAATAATAAGATGAATTATTATAATTTCACATTTATTATTATTATTATTGTTATCATTATTATTATCATTTATTATCATCCAAATTATCGCTATTATCTGTTGACTGATTAACAGTTTGTCAGAAGTGATTTTTTTCTTTCGTTTTCAACTATTAGAATCAACTGTTAGAAATTTTAAGATTTTAAAAATATAGGAAAAAGCTTTTTTAAAAGTTTGAAGTTTGCAAATTTAAAATTGTCGAAAGTGTCAGTTGTTCATTTTTAGCGAAAACTTTCCAAAAACATTTCAATCCAATTCATTTCTTTTCTAACTTTTTCCTTTGTATCATCGAAAAGTGATATAATATTTTTTTACATTTCATTTTATTATTATTATTATTTACAGGTAAACAAATATGTGAATATAATTTACATTAATTTATTGGATTTTTATTTTAAAGAAAAATTAATAATATATTTTATAGAATTGAATATATTAGTTAGATAAAGATATCAGTATGAATTAGCAATAATTTATTAATTATAAATATTTCAATTTCGATTCTTTTTTTATTTGAAAATTTTTTAAATGTCCTTTCCTAATCGATTCATCGATATAAATCATATATATTAATTTAGCGATGATTACTTTATATTTTTGATAATTTATAATTTTATTCAATTTCTTTCTATAATATCTTTATGTTATGTTTTCTTTAAAAGATTATCAAAAATTTTTATTGGTAAAATATTTTTATTTCAAATTTGAATTTTTATGTTTTTTGAATTTTTTTATACTTTTTTTATTACTTCCGTTCAATTACAATTTCAACGATTCGTTTTTATTTTCTAAATTTTTTACAAATCATTGAAATAAAAAAAATGTTTCCGAAAATTAGCCAATTTAATGATTTTATTTAAATTAATGAATATTTCAATAGATTTTTCAAATAATATTAGCAAAAAGTCAAATTTAAAAATTACAAAAAATAGGAAAAAATTACGAATTAATTAATTTTTTCGCATTTTCATTAATTAATAAAAATGAAAATTATTATCATATCAGTATATTTTATTTGTTTTCTTTTTTGTAAAATTGCAATTTTTTTCAAAAATAAAAATAATTTTTTTATTTTTGAATTTCAAAAAAATGAATTTTTCATTTATCTATTTCGTTATTAACTTCATTTTTAGTATTATTCTTAATTAATTAATTAATATTATAATCTATTATCATTAATATTACCATAATCTCTATTATCATTAATATTATCATCATCTCTATTATCATTAATATTATCATCATCTCTATTATCATTAATATTATCATCATCTATTATCATTAATATTATCATCATCTCTATTATCATTAATATTATCATCATCTCTGTTATCATTAATATTATCATCATCTCTATTATCATTAATATTATCATCATCTCTATTATCATTAATATTATCATCTAATTATTGCTGCCATTGTTGTTGTTGCATTTTCAAATTAATATTTTTTTACAAATAAATTTACGCAAAAAAAAAATTTTCCTTTTGTTTGTGTATTTTTACAAAAAAAAAAAAAAAAAAACTTTTTTTGTTTCGGCTTTTGAAATAAAAATTGAGCAAAGAAAAGAAAAAAGAAAAGAAAAAGAGTTATAAAATTTATATTTGTTGAAAATTTTCATCTTAATGGAAGGAACACAAATGAAGATTAATTGTGTATTTATACCAAAGTGTCATATTATACTATCCATTTTCTTCCTTATTTCAACATTACCCACCCATCTTACCAATCATTATTTCCCTCAATGCCCACCCGATATATCATCATTATCATTACCATTATCATCATCATCACCACCATTATCATCATCATCATTACCATTATCATCATCATCACAACCCATCCCATCCATCCATCCATTCATCCATTCATACCCACTTGACTTACCAAAACCCATCTATCTCATCGGAGCATTTATTTTAATTCATTTTGTTCGTTCATATTCGCCTATCAGCTGTTGTCTCTATCACATCTGTTGCAATTTACATACAATAATAATAATACATTATTCATATAAAAATACCAACACATCTATATTCTACTCATCCACCTACGCATATATATATATATCATCAATATACCTAATTCATCCATCTTCACATATACACCTCCTCAATTTATATTTCATTCTCTTAACCTTCTAAATATAGCTAGCTATATATATATATATATATATATCAATATATCTCCTACTCATATACCAATACATCTATTCATCTACCTACATCATACACCTACCTATTCATGTCTTCAAATACCAATGCTAATAAATACATGCCAATATTACATGTCAAAATACGCCCACTCATTCATTCATATATACTTATATATATATATATATATGTATGTATGTATGTATCTAAACAATGTATTTATCATACCTATTCATATTTTACATACATAGCTATACATACAAACACGCATACATACACACACATACATATACATACACACATACACACGCATACACAGATACATATAGATAGGGATACACCCACTCACATTCATTCATATATCAATGTATACATACATCACCTACGCAGATGGAAGAGCATTTGTTATGATAAACATAAACAAATCATGGCTTGCTTTAGCAAATATTTGGCTTATTTTTTGTCAAATTTTATGATATGATATTTTATTGTTTATTTTTTTATATTAAAAAAAAGAACAAATAATATAAAATGTATTTATCATTTTAAAATTATTTCATATTATTTATTAATAATAATAATAATAATAATGATAATAATAATAATAATAGTAATAATAATAATAATAATAATAATAATAATAATAATAATAATAATAATAATAATAATAATAAATAATTGAGTAATTATTATGATTCATTTATTTATAATAATAATAATTTAATTAAGCAATTAATAAATGTGCAAAATTCATGAGATGGAATAATTATTGCTATTACTAGTTTATAACGATAGTTTAATAAAATAATTAATTGATATGAGGATTCTCGAGATGAAATGATAGCTAACTATTAATTTGCATTAATAAATTAATTAAATAATTAAATGATATAAGGAATTCATCGAATGAAATGATTATTATTAGTTTATAAAAATAAACGCTTGCATTAGTGTTACTTACATTTTGAATAATTATTATCAATATATAAGTATAATTATCATTTATTCTTACACGCAAATAATAATCGTTAATTCAAAATGATAATAAATTTCTTCGGAAATACGTAAATCGTTATACATTTATCTTAGCACTTTGCAATATTTTAAAATAAAATGAAAGTTGCATTTATGCATTTTATGAAAGAAAGAAAAAACTTAAAAAATTAAGTTATCAAATAATTAAGTATAAATTTGCAAAAATAATTTATTAATGTAAAATCAATTATGATATATTCATATTTATAAATATAATTAAAATATTAAGCATAAATTTTGATTAATATAATATTTTAAATTTATTGAAAATTGCTAGACTTAAGCAAATTAATATTTCACACATATATTCTCGTAAAAATAATAATCCATTCCAAAACGAAATTAATTATTTATTTACAAATTTTTAAATTCTAAATTTAATTTCCAAAAGATTGATTGGTATCAATATTCTATCATTATTTTTAAATATTTATATTGAACCGCAACCGCCGCTGCAAACAAACACAACGCTTATTATAATTTTTAAAATCTATGAAGATGATGAAATGGAAAGTGTCAAAAAAGCATAAATGATCATCTGATAATAGTGATTTGTGATAGTAATGATAAAAAAAAAAAAAAATATTTTCAATGCATTGAAGCAAAGTATACCAAATACTTTCTTCTTTTCTCTCTTCTTTCTTCAATCTTTTCTCATACATTTACATATTTATGCAAATTTTCATTTTAAATATAAATGAAAAACAGAAAAGCAAAACTTTTTCTGAGTTGAAAAGTAAATAAAATTTTTTTTTTGAATTGAAAAGATTTTGAAATTTAAAATGAAATTTAAAGTCTTTTCTGTCTTTCGTATTTCTAAATAATATTAAAAGCTTTTCGTTCTAAAATACCATCTGTTGTTGCTTTTGTTTAAAATAAATCAAAAAATCTTTTCGATTCCTTTCCTTTTCATTTCCTTTCCTTTCCTTTCTCTTTCCTTCATCATTCATTCATTCATTCATTCATTCATTCCTCCTTGTCTTTGTCATTTCATTAATTTACGATTAATTAATTATATTACCATTTCATTAATATTCATTCGTCATCTTACTTTTTTCATCCATTCTTTCATCCTCCTCTTCCTCCTCTTCATTTTCCTCCTCCTCCTCCTCCTCCTCCTCCTCCTCCTTCTTTCTCCATCTCTTCTTCCTCCTCTTTTCCTCCTCCTTCTCCTCGTCATCCTTCTCTTTTAACTTGCAATTAATTTTACCTTCATTTAAAAAATCATTCATCTTTCATTTCCCATTTTCATATACTCTTTCTTCCATCTCCTCTTCCTCTCCGTTCTTCGCTTTTTCATTTTCCTTTCTTCCATCATTTATCTCAAACTTTATTTACTACTTATGCTTCCCGGTCTTTTATTTCCCCGCTTTTTTTGCTCTACTCCCCGTTTATTTTAGTTATATCGATAGAAATAAATGAAACAGGTAGATATATATATATATATATTTTGACTTTGAATTCTTCCAATAATTTATTTGTCTTTTTCTTTTTAATTTATAATATTATTAATTAGTAATTAAAAGAGATCTATCAATTTCATTTTAATTAATTAATTTTTCTGTTCATTATTTACCTTTTCTTTTTCGTTGTGAACTATATATATATATATGTTCATTTTATCTCTCCCTCATCTATTTTATCTCTCTCTTATCAAAGATTAATCTTATCATTATGCTATTCTTTTTTTTTTTTATCAATACTCATTTCCTTATCATTTTATTTATTCTAGAATTCTATATTTTACTTCGTTTATCAAATGTTCGTTTTATTCTCAAAACTATTACTTATATTTCATCTTTCTTATAAAAAATTAATATTCTTCCATTTTATCTCTCTCCTATCAAAGATCAATACTTCTTCGCTTTATCTCTCTTATAAATGGTTAATATTTGCCCGTTTCTATCTTTTTTTTTTCTTTATTCCGACGATCGCATGTTTCTTTGTTATATCCGATGTCCACTTTAACTTCTCTTATCAAAAGGTCACTATTTGTCTCATCTACTAATATTTCTTTTATCAAAATTTATCTAGTTTCGTTCCGCTCATCATCATTGCCAAATGATATATCTATCTATCATTTGTTTGCTCCAATTTCTTTTTATTCATTCCGCCAAATTTTTTTTTGTCATCCCATTCATCTGATCATTTATCCGGTCACTCATCCGGTCATTTCTTTTTGTTTAAATAGAAATTAATTATTTCATTTTTTCGTCGCAACAAATTTTCACAAATTGTTGCAATGAATGTAATTCATTTCTTTTTATTTTATGGAATTTTTCTTTCTTTTTTTTATAATTATTTGAATTTTTTTTCTATCAAAAACATTTCATATAATAGTATTATTTAATAACAATAATATTATGTTATTAATTAAAATTAATCATTTTAAATGAATAAAAATTAGATTGGAAAAAAATGATAATTTATTTCTATGTATATATATATATATATGTAATTATTAATCAGACAATAAACAATTATCTTTGAAGATTACGTAATTAAATTTATAAAAATATTATAAATAATACAGTATCATAAATGATGAAGAACACTGTAACAATTACAGTATTCGTTTGTCTTCCGATGATTTACCGATTATATCATATCTGTAAGATAAGATAGTGGTTTTGATAAATTTCTTGAAATAATTTATAATTATTGTTAAATTTTTTCTACAATTATTTCTTAATTCCTTTTATATAAATTAATACAAATATATATGAATGGTTTCGAATTAAAAAAGAAATTCATTCCATAGTATGCTATTTTTAATTGTTATACTATACATTGTCATTTTCATACTGTGTATTTACAGTATCGTTATAAAGTATTTAATGTTTCGTAGTTAGTTAATCTTGTCCAATATCAACGATTTTTGATTCATTTTTATTTTTTTGACTCTTTTTTTTGTTTGATCGATAAGTTGTACTGGAATTTTCCTGTCGATTTGTCATTCGTCTTATCCGTAAAGTTTGTAAAGATCGTTTTTTTCTTTCGAGAATTACTCCGACGAGAAAAACAGAAATATATCAATATTACTCTTTTTAAATGTATATTTTTTGATTGTTCGCCACAATTCTGACTGTATCAAAATTTATTTCATATGATAAAATGAACTTTAAAAGTTTATATCTTATCATTTGTTAAATAAAATTTAGAATGGATTTATTAATTAATTTATCATGGAAAATAAAATTTCAAAAGGATTGATTAATTAACTTATTAAGTAAAATTTATCATATAGTAATGGATGTGATTAATTAATTAATTTTATATAATAAAATAAACTTTGATTCATTTTTAAAGAATTTCTGTTTTATCATTTATCAAATAAAAATTTCAAATAAATTTATCAATTAATTATCAGAAAAAAATTTATTTGATTTGAAAAGATATGTATTATATTTCAGATTCATAATTAATAAATATTATTATTATTATGGTAATAATTTAGGCAAAAATATAATATTTCAAATTGATAATTAATTTATATTATTATTTCAATTATTATTTTTGGAACAAAACGAAACAAACTATTGATGAAATATTAAAATTTTTTAAATTTTATTTCATTTTTGCTTTTATTATTTTCTTTTTCATCTCTTTATTTATTTATCATTTCTGTTATCATTTTATGAAATATATTTTCTTATCACATTAATTCATTTACATTCATTTATCATTTTTATTTAAATTAAATTTCAAATGGAATTATTAATTTTCAAAAATGAAAAAATTAATATTTTATATTTAATTACAATTTCTTTTTTAGTTTCAAAAAGTGGAATATTCGCATATTATTTGAATTAATTTCATTTTAATATTTTCATTTACATAATTTCATTATTTTTTATCAATCAAATATTTTTCCTTTATCATATTCATCATGTGAATTATTGATAAGAGGAATTGATAAGTGAAAATTTTGAATTTCTTTTCATTTTACAACAATAATTGAATTTAGTTAACTAAAAATTTAGAATTTAGCTAACTAGTGATCAATATTATCATATATGTCATATTTATCATCGCATGTTAATATCATCAATAAAGAAAGTGACAAGCGAAAAATTCGATTTATCTTTCATTTTACAACAATATTTGAATTATATTTTACAATTAGCCGATGATGATAATAATTATTATATGCATCATATTTATCATCGCGTATTGTCGTTATTGATAACGAAATTGATGGGTGAAAATTTTGAATTATATTTCACTTTATAGGAATAGTAGAATTCAACAACTGCCAATAATGATAATAAATACTGACAATGACGTCATTCATGACGTTAACAGCTATTATCATTCCTATTATTATCATTATCAGTGTTGAATGAAATCAAAGGTGATAATTATTTGTATCTCTGGCGGAAATTCCTAACATTCTGATTCACTTTTTATAACAAGTTCTTTGACTGTTTTTATACGTAGCACGCATACGTAACATTCAATACGCTGCATGCACGTATTCAATAATGCCACGTGATCAACATGGACGATTTAATGCTAACGCAAATGCGTATATTTCGGAGCAAATTCGTAATGAAATTCAACGCTTCGAAAGTGTTCATCCATGCATTTATACAGTTTATGATTTGATCGAACTGATTCCCGATCAATTGCTGCAAAATCAGTTACGTGATCAAGTCGTTTGTATTGAAGGTTAGCTAATATTTTCAATCATTTTATCATTTAATTTGATTTTCATACTTTTGAAATTAATAACATTTAATCGAATTAATTAATAATATCGAAAAATAATTTGAAATTTTTTTCTTTTATCCAAAATAAAAAATAGGAAATGATAAGAAATGAATTTTTTTGAGTAATGCAATACCAATATGATGTCGCAAAGTTTTAATTTTATTTTTAATTTTTCATACTTTTAATTTTATAATTAAATGTTAATGGGAAAAAAGGAGAAAAAATGCTTCTTTTTGTATAAAATTTCGCAAAAATTTGTTTTATTAAAGGTTAAAGGTTATTCGGCATAAAATATAAACTTTTTTTATTAGAAATGAATTTTTACTTTTCAACTTCTTCATATCCGAAATTTTTAGCTTACAATTCAGTTCCTAATTAGTTAATTTTTAAATTTCATAAAATAAAAAATATATAATGCGAAATTAAAATACAATAATGAATAAACTAAATTCATATTTTAATATAAATTTTAATTAAATTAAATTATAATTTTTATTTATTTATGTAAATTTTTACAATAACATAAATTAATTTCTTTTTCATTTTTTCTATAAGAATTAATCAATTGCTACATGAAATGATTGATTAATTATTATTTATATATAATTTAGAAATGATTAAAGAAATTATTTATCTTTCCATTGATGTTTATAATTCTTTTTTTTTTCACTTTACTCAAATCTTTATCAGTTATCAAATTTTAAAATTGTTTTAATAAGCAAGAAATCTTCGGATAATCAATATGCTTAGCAAGACTTATGTAAATACCGTATCCGGAAAAATCATTCTTACGACAATGATTAAGTTATTAGATTTAATAAAAACTAGAAAAAGTTAGTTCTTTTCATTGTAAATATCATATCCGGAAAAGATTACTTCTCACTGACAATGATTAAATCATTAGTTTTATAGGCTTTACTGTAAATACCGTATTTGGAAAAATCATTTATTATCAGCAGCAGTCAAAATCATTTAGTTCCTACCGACAGTGATTAGGGCATTAAATTTAATATGCTTCACTGTAAATACCGTATTTGGAAAAATCATTTACTATCACCGATTTTGGAACAAGAAAGAAAAAGGCAACCTATCATCTTCCAATTGTTATATTATAATAATAACTTCTTAAGTTACTGAATGAATTTTAATAATCAAAAAATTTTGGGCATAATTCTTTTTCTTTCTACAATTCGTCAAAGTGTTTTAAAAAGATATATCAATTATTTATTTAACTAAATTATTTCTATTTATTGCTTAAAATATAGCCTAGAAAGCCAAGTAATATGAAACACTATTCTGAAGACTTATCATTATTTGGCTATCATTTTTTTGGTTCTTTTCATTTCGTGCCATCCTTGTCTTTTCATAATATGATGCAGCTAAGAATAAAGTAAAATATAACCAATGCATTCGTAAAAGAATGTGAAGCCAATAGAAGCCATAAAAGTATATGAGGCTAATGGTGCTGGCCATGAAATGAAAAAAAAATTAACATATTCGTTCCTCTCATTCATTCAATTTTTATACTGCCATATAGGCTTATTTTTTTATCATAGTTATTGATTTCGTCTTTTTTTTTCGTATATTTTATAGAATGTTTTTATTCTCTGTTTTTATATATCTATATATTGTATTTTATAATTAATATATTTTATATTATAATTTAAAAATGATATACTGTATATTATTTATTAATTAATATATTTTATATTATAATTTAAAAATGATATACTGTATATTATTTATTAATTAATATATTTTATATTATAATTTAAAAATGATATACTGTATATTATTTATTAATTAATATATTTTATATTATAATTTAAAAATGATATACTGTATATTATTTATTAATTAATATATTTTATATTATAATTTAAAAATGATATACTGTATATTATTTATTAATTAATATATTTTATATTATAATTTAAAAATGATATACTGTATATTATTTATTAATTAATATATTTTATATTATAATTTAAAAATGATATACTGTATATTATTTATTAATTAATATATTTTATATTATAATTTAAAAATGATATACTGTATATTATTTATTAATTAATATATTTTATATTATAATTTAAAAATGATATACTGTATATTATTTATTAATTAATATATTTTATATTATAATTTAAAAATGATATACTGTATATTATTTATTAATTAATATATTTTATATTATAATTTAAAAATGATATACTGTATATTATTTATTAATTAATATATTTTATATTATAATTTAAAAATGATATACTGTATATTATTTATTAATTAATATATTTTATATTATAATTTAAAAATGATATACTGTATATTATTTATTAATTAATATATTTTATATTATAATTTAAAAATGATATACTGTATATTATTTATTAATTAATATATTTTATATTATAATTTAAAATGATATACTGTATATTATTTATTAATTAATATATTTTATATTATAATTTAAAAATGATATACTGTATATTATTTATTAATTAATATATTTTATATTATAATTTAAAAATGATATACTGTATATTATTTATTAATTAATATATTTTATATTATAATTTAAAAATGATATACTGTATATTATTTATTAATTAATATATTTTATATTATAATTTAAAAATGATATACTGTATATTATTTATTAATTAATATATTTTATATTATAATTTAAAAATGATATACTGTATATTATTTATTAATTAATATATTTTATATTATAATTTAAAAATGATATACTGTATATTATTTATTAATTAATATATTTTATATTATAATTTAAAAATGATATACTGTATATTATTTATTAATTAATATATTTTATATTATAATTTAAAAATGATATACTGTATATTATTTATTAATTAATATATTTTATATTATAATTTAAAAATGATATACTGTATATTATTTATTAATTAATATATTTTATATTGTAATTTAAAATGATATAGTGTATATTATTTATTAATTAATATATTTTATATTATAATTTAAAAATGAAATACTGTATAAGTATATCTATACTTGCATTTATTACAGTAATTATATTTCATTTATATTTAATCAATTTATGTTTATTATATATTTTATAATAATTTCTGAATATTTTTTTTTGCATAATTTATTTTATTAGTTATTGTTATCATTTGAGATTATTTCTAATTCTGCACTTCTTTTCTCTTCTCTCTCTCTCTTTTTCTCTCTCTCTTTGAAAAATATTTTCTCTTCAAAATGATACTTTTTGATGCCTTATAACAACTTATATAAATTGAGAGCCTTAAGACTACTAGGCCTGTAACTTGCTACTATTATATTTTTTTGATGGATGATAGAGAGGCAAACATGTAAGTGGATTCATAGGCATGTATACTGCATCTATGTAATGTTCAATTTTCAATAAATTTTATGAGCCTATTCATTTTCATAAGCTTTTTTGTCCTTGTCCCTCATCAACTATTATATATATATATATATGTACAGGAGAGATAATCTATACTACTTTTTTCTTTTATCTATTCTATCGATCTTCAATTTATTCTGTTCCTTTTCAATTTATTCTATTTTTTCTTGCAATCGTTTAACCACCACTATTAATCTATTCCATTTTTTTTTTTAATCTATTCTATGCTGCTTCAATCTATTCCATTTTTCTTCAGTTATATTCTCTCTTTTTCCTTCTAATCTTTTAACCAACAACATTTATCATCTCTTCCATTTTTCTTTAATCGATTCCATTATTTTTTTATTTCTGTTTTTCTTTTCACCTGATCGAGAAATACTATTTCATTTTTTTCTTCTGTTTAACTTTTCTGTATTACTAAGATGTTCTTGCCGAAAAATGTTAAATATAAAAGATAGCGAAAGTAACATTATTATTATTATTGTGATCATTATTGTTATCGTTATTGATATCGTTATCGTTATTGTTATTGTTACTGTTACTGTTATGACTGTGGTTGAAAATTATGATGGATAAATTTTTAGAATTTTTCATCTTACCTTTCCCTTTCTCACCTTTCTTCTCTTCCACTCTCGATTCCCTCGTTTACCCGTCCCTTTCGTTCCCCTTACATTTTTGATATATTTAGTAAAGGTTCAAGATCTTCTACATTTTGCCAGGTATTTTCCAGAAAATTCCAAAACTTATCATGTGTATTAATTCAAATTGAAATATGTCTCATGTATTTCATTATTAATAATTCTTCTGTAACTTCTATTTATGCTATATTTTATATTTAATTTAATTACATTTTAATGATTTAATTAATTATTAATTTATTTTCGAATTTAGTTTCTAAATATTTTTCTGTTTTCATTTTATCATATCAATTTTAGAAGAATTATTTTCCATTTTTCTTTTTATTTATATATATTTATACAAATTTCATTTGAAAATTCTTTCATCTTTTTTCTTTTATCAAATTTTATCATTAGCAGTTATCACTGTTATTATTATTATTGCTATTATTATTGTTATTGTTTTCATGCAAGTGAATTAAGCGGATGATTTTCATTTTTAATAATATAATCATAATATGTATTTCTTTATTTTTCGTGAAAGATTAGGAATGTATTGGGAAAAGGTTAAAGGTTGATTTTAGCATAAACCTGCAAATTTTTGAAATTATAGCATTATCATTTAACATGTTGTTTGAATTATTGCTGAAGTAAGTTACATATATTATGAAAGGTTAAAGATTTTTATACATAAAATCCTACAGAAAATATAAATATCAAAGATTATGTTAAATCATTTCAGTTAAATTATGACATATCATATTTCTAGCATATCATTTAGTTTACCACTTAAATTATCATATTATCGAATTATATTAAGGTAAATTGCATATATTGAGAAAGGTTAAAAGGTTATATATGAAATTCTATAGAAAATGTAAATTTTGAAAAAAATTATATCATTTATATTAAATTGCAAAAGAAAAAAATTATTCCACTAATTAAATTAGATAATAAATTAATTTATTATTCTTTTAAAATCATAATTGCAAATAGTCTTATAGACATATGTATAGTACGATATATTGTTAGATGATGATAATGATAATTTGTTTACCTAAATTAAACTAAGTATTTCAATTTATCCGATAAATAAACATTGTTTTACCTAATTTCATTGCTTATTTAAAATCTTTTCGCAGTTTGATCATTTACTCAATTACAATTCAAATTTCATTCATTTCATTTTTGTTTTAGTTTTAATTCAATTCTTTGATATCATTTAATTCCTTTTGTTACTATCATTGATTTGTTGTTTAATTAATTATTTAATGATTATTTATCAATTATTTACCTAGTTATTTATTTTACTGTCATTATCGATTATTTATTTAATTGCTCTCGTCAATTTTTACTTCTTTTTGATCAAAATTATCATTGTAAAATTATGATTTCTTTCCAAATTATTGTCATAACATTAATGTCTTTGTATGAACATTTTCATTAATTTGTGCCTGTTTTTCCATTTCGGAATAATGATATCATCGTAAAATCAATATTATTTATCATTGTAGAATTATTATGATTATTTCTGTTCTTTTTTTGTATAAAACGAAACAATATTGAAAGAAGATGAAGAAAAGAGAGGAGAAAAAACCGATAATAAAAATGATTTTCAATCATATCTGTCGAGAAAAATTCTCGAATAGACAAATAGGTCAAAAAAGCTTTTGCGATATTTATATATTAGTTATTAGTTTGAAAAATAAATTCGAAAATTTCCTTTGAAATTTCATAATATTTATTAATAAGAATTATTTTTCCTTTTAAACATATTTTGATGAAAATGCTATAAAATGACTTTTAAGAAAAGTTTTTGTTTTTTCTTTAAAGGAAAAAAGAAAAGAATAGCAAATGAATGATTTCTTTTTCCTTTTTTCTTTTGATTTTTCTTTTGAAATTATTTTTTCTTTTCTTTTATTTTCTTTTATTTTATTTTATTTTTAAATATTTCTTTTCCAAAAATTAAATTTATTATTTTTTGAATAATTTTTATCGAAAAAAAACAAAAACAAAAGAAAAGAAAAGAAAAGCAAAATATGCCAACTTTTGTTTATTTGTTATGTATTGTTTAATCTTTTAAATCTTTTTTGTTTTTATGCATATTTTTTAATCTTTGATTTATTTCATTCTTTTAAACGATATAAGCTATAATGTAAAAATAAAATATTACATGTGGAAATATTTAGAAAATTCTTTTTAAAAAAAAAGATTCACTTCATTTCTTTTTGTGTGCAAATTTCTTGCATTTGTATTTTTAAAAAAAAAGTTGAAAGTCTTTTTCTTTTCCTTTTTTTCTTCAATATCTCATTTCGAGAAATTATTTCTTTAGTTAACAATATCTTTTCCCATTGAAATACAATAAATTTTTTCCATTAAAATATAAAATAATTTCATTTCGAAAATTTCTTTCAAATAGATTAAAACAAAATAAAAAACTTTCCTCTAACTAAAATTCGAGAATTTTAGCTGGTAGAAATATTTTGTAAATGTTTCATTCATGGAAATAATTTCCTATAATAAAAATATGTTTTCTTACTGAAATTCAGATGCCAGCAAAAATATTTCACTTTTTCCGATGATGAAATATTTTATCGAAAAAATTTCCTTTTCGTAGGAAAGTTTGAAAATTTTTTGAACGAAATATTTTTGCTGATATCCCATTTTTCAAGAAATTTTCTCGACATATTATCTTTCTTCACTAGAATTTGAGAATTTCTTTTTGTGATAAAATATTTTATAAATATTATTTGATATTGCAGTAACAATAATTTGAATGGACAGTGAAAAAGTTTTATCTCTCGAGATTGATCGCAGTCAAAAAATTTTGATGTTTTATTAAAGAAATGATAATAAATTTAATGGTTTATTTTTCCTCTCTTTTCTTTGATTTTTTCTTTCATTCTTATCTTTATTGATTATAATGATTATTCAGTTCCATCCTATGCTTCATTCTATTCAATCATTTATTTCATTTTCTTTGTAAAATATTCAATAATTGAAAAGTAAGAAAGAGAAAATATGTGTATATATATCAATAGAACTGATATTAGAATTAATAATAAAATTGAATATATCGATAATGAATATTAGTAATTGCTAATGTTGTTGTTAATTTTTTTCATTACTAATTTTAATAATATCAGTTACATTGATAAGAGTTTTCATATTCTGATATTCGAATCTTTCCCAAACTAAATTATAAGTTGTGATAAATATTATTTGTTCTAATATTATCAGTTCCACTGAATAAATAATCCAATTTTCATATATATATATTATTATTACTAATTCTGATATTATCAATTTCATTGATAAAAGTTTTGATACATTTAATGTTCAAATTTTTTCTTTCTTATTTTTGATTTGTCAAATCAAACTATTATTAATTGTCGAGAATTAATCAAATTTTTGACCAATTGAAAAGGAAAAGGAAATTATTTGAAAAACGATCGAATGACATTTTCTTGTCATTTTTTTTTCAAATATTTTCTATTTGTTCAACTGTTTACATTTCCATTCTTTTGCTTTAATTTTTCTCAATTTTATTTTTAAACATTACATTCATTAATGGATTATTCAAAACTATAATTATTATATTAATTTAGATTATTATTACTTATTAATATTATCATATATTATTACCATATATTATTATCATTATTATTATCATTATTATTATTATCATTAATTATTATTATTATTGTTACTATTAATATTGTTTGATTTTATTAGATAGGATAGGCTAAAAATTGAAAAACTTTTTATTTCACTTTCTTTTATTTCTTGGATTCCTTTCTATTTATTCTATTCTTGTCTATTTGAAAATAGAATAGTAATCCAAATTTATTTTATTCAATTTTTTTTATTTCTTTGCTTATTCTATCATATTCTGTCTAATCTCATTTGATTTTGATTTAATTCAATTATTCGATTATTCATATTCTATATTATATCAATTGCAACTTAAATTAATATAAATTTTTGAATTTATTTATTGATATATATTAGTCTTGATGACATTATGCCTTTATTGGGGCTTGCATTATTACGTCGTTCGTGGCGTACACGTAATTCTACGAAGGAAGCAAATCGACGAAGTTATATTATTACAAATGGTAATAATAAATTATTACCACAACTTCAACTTCATCATTCACCATCATTTGGTGAGGAATTTTTTTTTTTTGAAATTATTTTTAAAAATTTTTAATCAAAAATTTCGAAATACAAAGAGTAATTTGTAGAAGAATTTTTTTGTTTTATTTAAATTTCTTATTTTATATTAAATTTATTTTTGTAATATTTCAATTTTATTTATAATAATAAATTTGAATTTCGTAAAGAAAAAATTTATTTCAATTTTTTTTTTTTGTAATAATAATTTTAATAAATATTTTAAGAAAAAAATTATCAAATTTGTATATTTCAATTTCTTAAATTAATATATTTAAATTCAAAAGAAAAAAGGAATTAGTAATTATAAAAAAGAAAGGAATTTTTCCATCAAATAATTTCGATTATTTATTAATTTAGTTTGTAAACAAATTTAATTTTTTTCTTCATTCTAAAAATATTTAGTTTAAATCTAATTTTAATAAAACGAAATAAAAATTTTAATTAATAAATGAAAAATATAAAACGAAAATTAAAGTTTGAATTTCTAAAATTTCCAAATGTCCGGGAAAAATCAGTTTTGTTTTCTTTTTTTTCTTTTTTTTTATTACATATCGAGAAATTAAGTTAATGTTTGATCGGATAATTGCTCTAATTTTACTAATTTCATTCCTACAAATTTAATTCATTAAGTGCCATTTTGATTAGTGATATTAAAAGGATATGAAATATGGCAAAATATTTTATCAATTTATTTTAATTATTTTATTTAAATATCAAAATGAAAGGAATGAAATATTTTTGCAATTTTTGAAAATAGATTTTAAAAAATGTCATTAATTTCGAATTTAATTAATATTTATATGATTATCAAATTTTATCATTAGTTTTGAATTTAATTAATATTTATATGATTATCAAATTTTATCTCAACTTTTTCTTCCTTTTTTTATTTTAATTTTTACGAATGAATAGTTGAAAATTTGCGTTCTTTTTTGTGAAGTTAACAAAATCAGCTATTATAGTTGACCTTTTTATCAAATTTTAAAATTGTTAACTTAATAATTGATCGAATTAGATAGAGAGAAAAAAGGAGATATATATATATATACAAGGTGATATGTTTAAATTTAATTAATTATTTCAACATTTTAATTTCCTTATTAGAAATAATATATTTTATTGTTTTTTTCAATATAAATATTGTTATTTTTATGATTACTTTCTAATAAATACATCCTTTAAAATATATTAATTAATATACAATATTATAGCTAATGAATTCCTTAAAATATATTAATATATGATATTATAAATGATAGAATTCATAATCATATACTAATTAGATATATGATATCATAAATAATTTTTAAACATATATTAATTAATATAAGATGTTACTACAGTTAATGAAATTCCTTAAAATATATCAACCAATATATGATATTATAAAAAAATAAATTAATAAACATTTACAAATTTAAAAATCATAAATAAATATTTTTTTAAAAAATTAAAATAATAATTTAATAAATTTATTACTCAAAAATAATTATTATTTAAATTATAACTCAAATATTTGCATAATATCTTCTCATTTGTTTTTATTAAAACTTTGTTGAAATATTAAAAAAAAAAAAAAATTTATATATTTTCTCATTTCTTTTAAAATTTTATAAATTTTTTTATTTTTATTCAGAATAAAAAATTTATTTTTTGTTCGTTTTTATTATCAATCATTGATTGGTATGATAATAAATAGGTATTATTAAATATGCATCGTCATTTTATGAGCAATTTTAATTTGACCCAGATTAGATGGATTAAAATTTAGTTTAATAAATTCTATTTCATATAATTATATCAAATAAGATTGATTTTATTTTTTGTTAATAATTTATCATTAAATTTAATAATTTAATTTTGATTTTTGTTGTTTTTTTTTGTTTCTAAAAATTTCTTCATTATTTATTTTGTTTTTAATTGCGCAAAATTAATTCTAAGCTTAATTGATAATATAAATATAGTAACTGAAAAAACTAGTTCAGTTTTTTTAATATTTTAGAAATATTAAAATCATAATTTTAATCAGCTAATTTGTATTGTCATCGTTTTACCGTGATTTTGTACGCTAAATGATTTTATGCGCCAATCATTCATAGATTAATTATGCTTTCAAGAGTTAATCATGTGTGAGACGATTTTAATTTATGGCATAATTATGATTTCGTGGAAATGATCATTTCGTACACAAATCCTAATTCCGTAATCATGATTTGTGGGCTAATCAACTTTACCATACTAATCTTATAAAAATATATACATTTATATTATCCCAATATAAGTTCAAGAAAGTCATCAAAATAAACTCTTCGAGAATTGCTAGAAATAATCGAGTAATTTATTGGCTTTATACCGATCTTTAAGCTCTTAGTTGATCTTGGATTAAAATGAATAATAGTTTTGCACGGAACCTTAAACCAATATCACCATTCTATCCTAGACTTAAGCAGGAAGTAATTTATATCGACCTTAAACTATATTACTGATCATCTACTGAAATAAGCCGGTATTATATGAAAGATCAATTATTCTTCTTAATTATAGAAGGAAGATATCAGATCAAATTTGAAAATATATTTTCTATTAATAAATTTATGTGATTTAAATTCTGAAGGTTATCAATGATAGTGATAATATTATCATTTTCAACTCAATTATCATTTAATAAAATTTTATTCATTGCAATCAAATTAGATGTAAAAAAAAACATATTTTTCGTATTTCGTATATCATTCTTTTTGTTATATATTTCAGTATTTCCAACAACAAGGAGATGAATTAATTAGTGAAATATTAATAGAATAAGATATTAAGTAATGGATATATCGAAAAGTTCTTTTATTTAAATATTATTTTTTTTTTACAAAAATTTATCTAAGATTGAAATAAATTATCATAAGTAAGTAATTCCCTTTTTTTTTTAAATTAATTTATCATAATCATTACCTTTTATTATTTTGTTACATTGATATTACCAATTTATCATAATCATTTCATACCACTGATAACATCAATTTATCATAATCATTAGTTTTTTTTTCTATATTGTTGCATTAATGATGCTAATTTATCATAATCATTATTTTATTTTATACCATTGATAATATCAATTTATCATAATCACAACTTTTGCATTTTGTTACATTAATATTAATTTTTAATAAATTTTAAATAATGAATGAATTCAGAGAATATTTTTCTCATCAAAACACAATTTTTCTTTTTTTTTTACAAAAAGTTTATTTAGGATAGAATGAAATTGGCATGAGAAATTGATTTTATTGTAATCGTTCTTATTTTATTTTATTATATCGATAACATCAATTGATCATAATCATTTTTTTTTTAATCAAATTGATCACAATTATTTTTTTATTTTATGACGTCGACAATATTAATTTATCATAATTATTTCCTTTTTTTACTTTTATTACAACAATTAACAATAATTATTCTATGATAATAAAATAAATTATTCTATTCCAAAATAAATCATTCTATTCTATTCTTCTTTTTTTCATTTTTCATTTTAAAAAGTATAAAATATTTGCAATGCAATTTTCTTTTTCTTTTTTCTTAATTTTTATTAATTTTTTTGTTCTTTTTATATTCTCAATCAAAATTATTTTTAAAAAGAAAAAATGATTTGATCAAAACTGATTGTTTTTATCAATTTTATCATTAGTGGTGATAAAAAGATCATCGTCGTTTGTTGAGTGTCCTTTTTTTTTGCTTTTCTTCTTTTCTCAATAATTGTCATAAAATTTAATTCTATTAATTTATCTTGTGTATTTTTATAGATTTCGTTTTCTTTTCTTCTTTTATTCAATTTAAATTATTTATATTTTTAGTTTGTCTTTTTTCTTTTTTATTCATTTCAAAAAACTTCATACTATCTTAAATGTATCGTTTTTTCTTCTTTTATTTAATTTAAAATATTTTTTAGTGTACTTTAACATATTGAAATTTGCACAGAATTAATATAAAATTTTATAAACTTTTTCATTACTTTAATTGGAATTTACCCGAATCTATTTTATTACCTGAATATATAGTAAAATTTACCCAAATTTTATTATATTATATTAATATGAAATTTATTCAATTTTATTATTATCTTAATGTAAATTATCTTTGACCGAATTTATAATATACATATATATTTGGCGAAGAAAGAGGAAAAAAGATGAAAAAGGTTGGAGGAAATTGAGTAATGAATTACTATTCAAATTATTACGAATTATTTCCATTCAATTCCATTTCATTTCCAATATATTTCAATTTATATTATTGTATATTTAAAAATATTTAATATTTTTATTATTATTTTGCTTGAATTTCTTTTCTTTTTTTTTTGTTTTTAAATATGAAATAAATATATTATTTGAAAATTTTATTCTTAATGCAATTCCTTTCATATAAATCTCTCTTTCCTTGGCCCATTTTTGTGCCATATTTATTATATAATCGATAGTCATTATAATAGGATTAATTGTATGATGATTTTAAAATAGTCTTTGTATTCTTTCTTTTTTTTCATATATATATATATATATATATATACATATACCTATGCAAATTCATATACCACAATCCACAAATATTGACATTAACCCAAAAAAATACACCCATATTCATATAATGACCATATATTCATGTATCATTCACTTATTATATTATATATTAACTAGATGGATTCGATTAGTTTATCGATTGATTAATTGATTGATTGATTGATTGATTGATTGATTGATTGATTGATTGATTGATTGATTGATTGATTGATTGATTGATATGATTTTAAAATGGACAGTCTTTATACTCTCTCTTCATTTATATACATATATATGTATATATATGTATATATATATGCATATATCCTACACAAATTCATGTGCAACCACCTACAAACATTAATATTTGCCCACTCACACCCACATATATTCATTCATAGAATGAACATACGGAGGCAGATTGATATCATTGTATCAGATATATTGATGATAAATGGATAAGATAGATTAGATTAGATTAAATTTGTTTGGTTGATTATAATCGCTTGGCTTGAAATGGCATCGTTAGTTCATTGATTTATGTTGCATTTCAACAAATTGTTGTTGGATGCAAGCTATAATTGCAATTAAGAATTGGGTTGCATGCATTAATGCAATTTGCAATTTGCAAGCATATCATTTGCTTGGCCCATTCATTTATTGTCATTCTTGGCTTACTTTCGTTAAAGGCTTTTTTCCTCTCAAAAATTTAATTAAATAATTAAATTTTTATTTTATTTTTATTCAATTATTATTTATTTATTTACTTTTTCTTTTCAATTCAAAAATTTATTTAAATAAATTCGTTTTATTTCATTTCAAATTTTAGCATTTCTTTTTTCTTTGAAATTTTTCAATCATATTTATTGCTTCAGTCATTATTAATTGTAATTACGTGAAACGCGCGAACTATACGTAATCTACAACGTAATTTTGCTTTTGCTACACATACATAGACGAACATACGCATATTTCACGTACAGACACACACACACACACACACACACACACACACACATACAACACACACATGCATACATATGTACATACACATACATACATACACACATACACAAATATACATATACAATATATATATGCATGAAATCTTTTGTGAAGGTCGAACTACTAACCGCTAATTAATCATTTATCCATCTTTCTTCTATTTCACTAATCTTTGATCCTATCCATTGCTTAAATTTGCATATGTAAATTATTGCAATTAGATTTTATCGTTTTTATTTTGCTAAGAAACTTTTTAAATTTTCTTCAGTAAACAAAAGCTTTTTTTTCCTCTAAGTAAGTTCCAAACTTAAATTTAAGCCTTTTCTTTTTCATTATCGAGAATATCACATCGAGATTGAATGATTAGGTGATAAAAATTAAAAACTCCCAATTATATAATAATTTATGTTATCATTTACAAAAATAATATTAAAATCAATTTCCTTCCCATTCCTATTTTATCTTTCTCTTCACCTATTCCCATATTTATTATTTGAAAAGAAATTTGTATATGAAATTAATTCTCCCAAAAAATTGCACTTTAAATATAATATCTAATATCTAATATTACTAATTGATATCCAATTAAAATTAACATAATTTTTTAATTCTCATTTTTCTCAAAGGAATTATTGAATTGTCACATTTGTTGTTTTTGACACATTTTTCGAATATTTTCTAACAAAAAAAAAGAAGAAAAAACTGAAAAATGAAAAGAAAAAAAGAAAGAAGAAAAAGAGTTCACAATTTTTAGTTCAAATTTATCATTTTTACATTTTCTTATGCCATTTATTTTGCCTTTTTTGTCAATAAATTTTTGAAACAAAAAAAAATGAAAAATTTTGTTAAAAGAAAAGAAAGACAAAAAAGAAAAAAGATATAATAGAAAAAAGGAATCATTTGGGATTTATATATTTCTTTTCAAATATTTTTTTAATCGAAAAAGAAAGTTCAAAAATCAGTAAAAAGAAAAAGTTTTCAACAATAATTGATATTTTTGATAAATTGTTAAAATTTGATTAATTCTAAAAATATTTACTTTCTATTTATTATTTTGTAAATAATTTTGAAATTTAATTTCAATTTTATATAATATAAAAATTTTTTTACTTTTTTTGAAAATATTTTAAAAAAGTTTCTTTTATAAAATTTTGTACTTTAAAAAAGAACCAAAATTATATCTTTTTCTTATAATTTTTTTTTGAAAAATTTCCTAAATATGCAAATGATAAATGAAAAACAAAATATAAGAAACTTGAAAATATTCCATCCGAACTTCATCGAGATTTATTTGGAAACTTTTTTTCTTTAATCAAATGTTAATTTATTCGAGAATATAATGGCTTGGATAATCGATGGAATTAGATTACCAATCAATAATTGCATTCCTGAAAACTTGGCAAATGATCATCTTGTGCTATTCAATTCAACTTGCTAAGCGATCTTGTCTGTTACATATATTAACTAAATTTGATCTAGATTTTATGTTGTTTTTGATCTAAACTATTTATTGCTTTTTATTGATTTCGACTATTCACCATTCTAATTGATCTAGACTGTTTGTTTTTCAGATTGATTTAAACTGTTTATCGTTCTTATTAATCTTGTCTATCTGTCGTTCTAATTAATCTGGATTATTTATGGTTCTAATTAGTTTGAACTATTCATCTTCTGATTGATTTAGATAATTCTTTCGTTCTGACTGATCTAGATCATTCTTCTTTCTTATTCATTTTATTCGTTATTTTGATTGATCTAAACTATTCATCGTTTTGATTGATTTATATTATTCAACATTCTGATTGATCTAAGCTATTTATCATTTTGATTAATTCCATCTATCATTTTGAATTTTTCTAAAATCCTTGAAATATTTATGTAACAATTCTGGATACATGATTGATTTTCCCATATTATCATTATCTTTAAATATTGATAAATTTGCAAGTGTGAAATAGTCAGAAATGCGTAAGTCTGAAGCATTGATTTAAGATCGATCTTATGTTGATTATTAATAGATCAATTAAATGATTAATCAGAAATGAGATAATTATTTTAATATACTTCTCAATTACATATATCTCTTGTTATTGAGATATTTTTGTAAATATGAAAGCTCGAAATACTGATAAAAAATGTGAAGCTAGAATTCTAATAAATTTTATCCTTTATTGATATATAAATGTTTGCATATTTTACAAACAAATAAAAAAATTTTATTAATAGAAAGAATAATTTTTAAATTTTAATTTCAACTTAAATTTTAATTGTAAAAATTTGATTGGAATTATTAGAAATTGAGGAAAATTATATAATAGGTATTTTGCGATATGAAATATAATTAATTATTAAATTTTCGTTTAAATATTTAATTTGATTTGTATGAAATTAAATTTTGCTAATAATTTTTAAAATACTTTTACATTCAGTAATTTTTTTCCGAATGTATTTTCCGAAAAATTATTTCTAACAAAATAAAATTCCGAAAAAAAATAGATCGATCAAATAATTATTTTTTAAAATGTAATACTGATTTTTAACGATCATTAATTATTATTTAAATTTTTTCACCTTATCTATCCTATAAGAAAATCATCCCTTTTATCATCATCATTATTATTATTATAATTATAATTATAATTATATAGAATATATAGAGTTCAAGGTTCAATTTAATTTTGCTAATGCATCAATAATTCTATTTTTAATAATGTTTTATTACCTTTGCAAATGAAAGTATTTCAATATCATAATTATAATGATATTATTCTAATTACATATGTATCTATCTATCTTTATATATCATTGTCATTGTCAATTAATATTGCTATTTAAATTATTCGACCTTTTTCCCATCCATTTGACCTTTTTTCACCTTTTAACTTTCTATTCACTTTATATTTGAACTATTTAATTACTTCCATTTTCTTTCATTTCCAATTTTTTTTAGATTATAAATATTGGTAAAAATTATTATTGTTATATGAAAGATAGAATATAAATATTACACAGTCTATCTATTCTTATATTTATAAAATGATATATAATACTATATTATCATTTTATCAACAGGTTTTATTGACATAGCTCTTCTTTTCAACTTGTTTTTATCATCTATATTTGTTTATTATTTCTATCTATTTATCTTTATCTTTTTGTTTATACGTGACATACCATGTCATACCTAGGTATGTAAGTTTGCTTATATATGAGTGTATGAAGAGTATGGATATGTGAGAATGCGTGATATATTATGTCGTAGTATACGTGAGTACGTAGATAGGTGTGAATATACGAAAATATATGAATGTGTGTGTATGTGTGTGTGAGTGTGTGGGTATGTGTGTAAGGTGTGCGCATATGATACATGAGAATATGTGGGTGTATATACACATATGTATGAGTATGTGAGATATATGAATTAGTATATGAAAGTGTATGGATATACAATGGATATCCGCGAGTGTAATTGATATGTGAATGTTTAGTACGTGAAGATAGATATACAAGTATATGAATATATGACAATATATGTGTGGGTGATGTACGTGCACGTGCGTGGGAGTATAAACATGCGTATACGAATATGTTTATGTGTATGTGGGTGTGCGTAGTGGGTTTTCTGTAAATGTATGGATATATGAATGAAAATCGATGTATGTATTAGGTAGGTATGTTGTGTACATATTCATATATGCGTGCATGTATATTTGTATATATATTATGTGTGTATGTGTGTGTGTGTGTGTGTGTGTGTGTGTGTGTGTGTGTGTGTGTGTGTGTGTGTGTGTGTGTGTGTGTGTATGTGGATGTATTTATATTGAAAATAAAAATTAGTAAAAAAAGAAATCAATGATTTATGTAATTTATTGATTAAAAGAAATTTTTTTTACTTTTCATTTTTTCACTCATATCGTTTAGTAAGCCAATTTAAAACGATTTACCTTTTTTTTCATTTTGAAAAAAATTTTTTTTGATAAAAGAAAAGAGAAATATTATGCGTTTGAAAGAGATTTAAAACAAATTTTTTTCCTTTTACATGTACCGCAAAAAAATGATTTTGGCCGCAATTTCCCTTTTTTCTTTTTTTTATTTCTTCCTTTGTGTCATTTTTCATTCGTTTTTTTTGAATGGTCAAAATTTGCATTTAAATTTTTGAAATAATTTCCTATTTTTTCTCTTTCTCTTTCTGATCCTTTGATATAACCGATTAATTTAATCAAATTGATAAAATTGAATGTGATAAAATTAATCAGTTAGAAATGGAATAATGGAATTGTTTAATTAGGATAATTTAGTAATAGATTATTTCAAATATTTTTTAAATTTATCAATTCAATTTTATGTAAATAAAAAATGGATAGAAAGAGAAAGAAAAATTTTCTTCTATTGTATTTCTTATTAATCTTTTTTTTTGCCTTATCATCCTTATCATTCATTATCACTCTTTTCTTTATCCTTTATTTTCAATTCTATTAAATCATCATAATAGTATATACTTGCATTAGTAGTTATACCTTCATCCGAATACATATATATACTTTGAATATTACTTCAATATTGGATAATTAAGAAGTTAATTGGAAAAAAGAACTTGTAAAAATATCGAAAATCATTTACTGGTATTGAAACATAAATAATTAGATTGAAATTTAAATATGCATTGTTAGATTTACATATCAATAATTTATTATTCTTTCTCTTTATCTTTTTCTTCATCCCTTATCTCTTTTTTCAGGTCTTTATTATTATTATTATTATTATTATTATTACATATGTTTTTATAAACTTTGTGATAAAAGGTAAAAATATATTCATATTTAAATGTGATTATCACAATTCAATACTGATAAATGATCTTCAATATTTTATTACTCCTTTCAATCGATTAAATTAATTGTTTTTATACGCATTATGGCTATTTTATTATGAACGATTAAATAATACATATATTTTATGCTTACATAGTAAAATTTCTTAGGTATAATTCAAATTTAATTTCAATTATATATATATAATTCAGTACGGTACAAATGATTTCTCGATAATATTTATCAAATCAACTGTTTAACTAGCCATACTGTACATGTATTATGAATAAAAGTTCCTGGGTATAATTCAAATTTAAATGATTTCTTAATAATATTCATTAGATTCCTGTTAAATCGATTATTTAATTAACCAATTTAATAGTATTATATCAAACAAATCAATCAATCAATTAATCAATCCATCTTCTTTGCTTATCGTATCTATTATAAAACATGGATAGCAAATAATATCGACAAATATAATCCGTTAAAATAGTCACAGCAACAACAATGATAATGGCAGATGTTTCGTCGATCATAAAAGCTTACATATACAATATATATATATATATATGTATATGTATATATTGATATATTCATTTATCGTCCCTTTTCATATATTTATTTTTATCAAAAAAAGACTTTTCTTTTTCCTACTTTATCATTTTATTCCTTTTTTTTTTTTCTTAAATTATATATTCATTTACCCAATTTGCATTTTTGCAGGAATTTGTATATTCTCGAATTTGTATATTTCATATATTCTCGAATTATTTTTTTTTCCTTCTTTAAATTCTTCATTTAATAAAAATTTTTGGCCGGGATTTATATATTCTCGAATTTATTCCATTTATTTATTGCATATCTTTCGAAGCAATTCTCTAATTCGTATTTCCCAAATTTAGTATCTTAAGTTACAATAAGTATATAGCATAAGTTACAAATAAGTATTTTAAGTTATAATAAGTATAAGTAGATCAGTTCTTTATTCATCTTTTATTATTTTAATTTATAATTAAGACATACATTTAAAATCGATAAGTTATAAATAATGGCATATTCGTCCGTTTGAATTTTTCAACTTTTGGACAGACAAATATTTAATGTCAATAAGGACAATGTACGTATTGTTTACTGAACCATATTTTAAAATGATATTATCTATTTCAATCTTTGATTGCCGAAATATTGTCACATTTGTTGAAAATCAGAAAAAAATCTTTTAATGAAAGAAACTATTTTTTGTTTCAATTTGTTTTAGTGAATTTATTGTATTTGAAATTAATTTCAAATAATTTTTAATTAATATTTTTGTAAAGATTTTAAATCAAATTTTTAATTAAATTCTTTAAATTAAATTTTAAATTATAAAAAGTTTTTGATTAAATTATTGCTCTTCATATTTGATAATTCGAATATTTTGCAATTTATATTTCTTTCGGATGGAAATTTCATTCGAATAAATATTAACATAAATTTTTGATGAATATTTATTCTTTGATCTTATTGATTGTTCTCGAAATTTAATTATGTTTTAAATGGATTTTAATAAAATAATATCGAAACTTCTTATTTTAGAAGATTTTTCAAAAAAAAAGAGATCTTATGGGAAATTAATTTATAAAAAAGACAAAATGTTTAAATTTTTCGGATTAAATTTAAATTTTATTCGAAACATTCAAATTTCCCTTTTTTTTCTTTTATTATGTCCAATTTTTCCATTTTTATTTGTTTAATTTTATAATAAAATATATTATTTATATATGTGCTATGCTAAGCTAACAAATGATATTTCGATTATAGGTTAAAGGTCAAAGCTTTTTTTCCTTCCTTGCTACATCTATTACATATGTTAATGTAGTAAATGACATTTCATTTTTATTTTATTATATCTAATCATATAAATCGGGATGAAAAAAATGTGTAAACTATGATATTTCATTATGAGTCAAAGTTCACTTATATCTTTTTTAATTCTTTTTATATTTGTATAAATAATAAGTATTTAAATTATATTATAATTTTTGTGTATATTTCTCTCCCTTTTCCTTCTCATTTATGTATATAATTATAATATGATTTAAATATACAAAATACTTATTATTTATACGAATATAAAAATTAATTTAAATACTTATTGTTTTTATATTATCAATATATATTCTTAATAATTGAATATTAAATAATAATCATCGAAAAAGACGGGAAATGAATGGAATAATCAGAATAGATTATTTAAAATTTTTGAACTATAACCTGTGAACTCTCGAAGAATGGAAATATAATTAATTGATAGTAAGGACTTATAGTAATAACTAACATTTCAAAAATATTTTTATTCTCTTCTCTTCTGATAATTTAAAATTTTTGCTTTAATTTCGAATTTATGATTAATTGAATTTAATTCATTTTTAATTTATTGTCCAATAAATGTGTAGCAAAAAAAAATAGGAATAATAATTTCTGATATATTAAAATAATCTAATTAATACATTCATTTAATATTTACAATTCCATAAAAAACGAATAAGCTATGATGTAATTTAATAAATTTTGAAAGTAATAATTATAGTATACTTTGAGAATGATGTGTTACAGTATACTTTTTGGCATTTACAGTATGACGGAGAATGTAGTGTTTGGTAATTCTACATGAAGCGAATCATTTCATGGCATAATTAATATTTAAATTTTTCTTTTTCGGCATATATAGAAATATCGATAATTTGCGATTAATTTCAAAATTATTTTAGATAAAATTTAAAAAAAATAGAAAAAGAAATAGATTCAATTTAACAAGCAAATACGAAATATGCCGCGACGTCGCGGCGGATATACACTTACTAAATCGACATCATTTGCTATTTTTCCCGCTACTAATTCCTCTGATAAGGCATATTATTTGGCTAAGAATGATGTTGATGGCCAAGGAACATATAAGGCTAAAATATGCCTAAATGTCACTATTACACCAGATGATTATATTAATCCTATTAATGATACTACATGTGATGATGATGACGATGACGACAATTCAACATCCATTAATCAATCATTTAAACAACAACAACAACAACAGCAACAATCAATACAACAAAAAGAAGCAATCATAAATCACTATCGTCGAGAATTATTCCAATTTTTTCCCGAGATTTCTCAAGAAATAATCGTCGACGTTGTTGTCGTACAACAAGCTACGATTCATCATTTCGAAATATTTTAAAATATTCATTTGAAAAGATTAAATTACAAACTACAAATGATAAATATGCTAAACAGGAATTTATATCAACCGGACAAGATACGATGATGACAATGCAACGAAATGGCTTATCCGGAAAAGATTGTTCTTCTGGAAAAAGTTCATGGCGAAAATCGCAAAAAGTACATAGGAGTAAAAGTGGTGCGCATAAGAGAAAAAAATTTATCAATAAATTAAATATAATTTTTATAATTGATATATTCAGACAAATAATTGAAATTGTCTGTTCAGTTAAGATGAAAAATCATTTTTGATTATTTCAATTATTCAGTTTTTAATTATTTAATTACTTTAACCATTGTAAATCGAGTATATGAAAAGTAATTGTTTTGATCAATTTGTGGCAAAAAAAATTTTTTCTTTTCCAAGCATTAAATATTATTTGCGATGATACTTTTTAAAAATCAATTATTCTAATTTTAAATTTTAATTTAAATTATAACTACAGAAATGAAGACTTAATTGAAATTTTGCGACATTAAATTAGCTATTTTCATTAAAATCATTATTTTCATACAATAAAACTTTATTTTTATTATACAAAATATTGTTTTTTTGAATTTGAAATTTCAAAGCCTATCATTTTTATAATTTTAAAATTTGATAATAAATTTTTTTATTTTTCCAATTTCAGATGCATTTGTCAATAGCCAAGAATGGACATTATGTCGTGGTGTTGCTGAACTTAAGTTGGTTAGTTTATTTATTTATTTCTTTTTTCATTTAAATTTTTTTAATAATATTCTTTCATTTTCTATTTCCTTTTATTTATTATTTTCTTCGATGTTTTCGTTCTCTTTTTTTTCCTTATTTCTACTTTTGTTGTAAAATAAATTGGATTAATTTTCCTCTTTTTATTTTAATTTGAAAATTGTGTTTCTCTTTTCATTTCAAATTTATATTATTTCATTCCTAAAAAAGAAAGAAATTGACGAAAAATTGAAAAAAGTTCATTAAATGAGATATTAAATTTTTTTTTTTGGATTTTACATAATTCGATGATTACTTTTTAAAATAAATTTTGAAAAGAAAAAAAGGAAATATTCTTAAAAAAACTTATCTTTTTAATCTTTTTCCTTTCGCCGAATTTTGTTTAATAAATAATTTATTTTATATTATATTTTATAATTGTTCATTCCATTTTCAATTATAAATTTAAAAAATAAGGGACGAAAAGTGATGTAAGTATAACTTATTTCAATTTTTTCCAAATTTTTATCAATAAATCTGAAATTTTCCAGGCGAAATACTTAAAGATGGATAAATTAATGATAGGATGATAAATTAATGATAAGATGAAAGCTTATGGGCAATAATTTTCCTTATTCGTTTGTTTATACTGATCGTTATGATATTATTAATTCTGGAAAATCACAGATGATGATAATGAATAAAACAGCTATGTTTATTATCACCATATCATCATTTTATCGTCAATTTATCATTTAATTTTTTTATTATTATTTCATTATTAATATATTGATTGTTTCGTTATCAATTTATCATTAATCCTGAAGAAAAGAAATAATTTGATTGCTCATCGATCATGCTTGTATTTATCGATCGGATCATTATCAATTATGTCTATATTAATAAATCGGGTCATTAATTTTGTCAATCTTTATAAGTTAGAAATAATGATAAAAATGAGATAGAAATTAATTATTATTAATTCGAAATTACTATTTTTAATTCCTATTTCAATGAGAAAATAGAAATAAATGATATTTTGATTTTCTTTTTATATTTTTATCCATTACATAATAAATAATTTCATATTTACTGTACTAATTTGAATTATAATTGTATTAAAATTTTATTTCTTATTGTATTTATTCTATTACTTAATTTGTATTAAGTTATATTCTGTTCTATTCTTTTTATTATTTAAATTTTAGTAACATAAAATATTCTATATTTATCATATCATTCATTCCATTTTTTTATTCTAATATTAAGCATGTTATCATAGTTATTGTCATCTATATTGATCATAGTTATAATTATCAATATTGATTAATTAATTAATGTAATACTTGAATTCATTAATATCAAGTTATATGTCACTAATGATTTGAGAAAATTTGGCGGGTAAGATGATGTGCATGATGGATGAGAGGTCAGGTCATTGAAATGACACGAAAACATCTGCTATCACAATACTTTATTTCTTCTTCATTCGCCTTTGTTGTATTCTTGTAACTATGTCTCGAAAAAAGTTGGAATTCGAATAACTAATTTATATGGTTTTAAAATTAATTCTATAAGTCATTCATTTCCTGTATTTAATTACAGATGTTTTTTAGAATAAAAAAATTTCATAAATTGTTACTGTTATTGTAATTGATTAAACATTTATTGTTTTATTGTTATCAGTCAATAAAATTATTGTCTTTGTTGTTTTATTTTTATTGTTAATCAACAAAAAAAAATTGTTCTTTTTTACTATTACTAATCAAATATGTTGTTGTTTTGTGTTTATCTTTTCGTCTTATTTGTTAGTGATGTATGGTATTGATTTATTTTATTGTTACTGTTATCATTTCTAATCAACTAAAATATTTCTATGATTAATCAATTAAAAAATTTTTATTTTCTTATTTAATAAACAAATAAAACATATCTTATTTGATTAGTAAATTAAAAAAAAATTTTCTTTTACTTATTCAAATTATTATCAAAATAGCTCTAAATTCAACATCTTTTTGTTGGAATTAAAATTATGCATCGAAACAAGTGATATTGTTAATAAATTGATATCAGTATTATTATTGATAAATTTATCATATTAATACTACTAATATTAGATTTGTCTTTATTAATATCATTGCTGTGTTAGATTTATCTTTTTGACATTATTATTTATCACCATATTTACCCATATCAATATCATCACTGTCAAGTTTGTCCATATCACTATCACCATTTTTCAGATTATTCTTTATCACTATCATTACTATTAGATTTGTCTATGTTAATATTGCTATCACTATATTTATCCATTCCAATGTTAATTTTTTTCAATAAAAATTTTGATGAAAAATTATTAATTAATTAACTAAAAAAAAGTAAAAATTTTATCACACAACCAATTGCATGTATTATTAAATTAAATTATTTAATTATAATTAGAAATTAAAAAACTTTTTAGTTATTAAATTAATTTATGTTGAGAAATTGAACTCATTCATAATATTCTTCAATAAAACTAATCATTCCATAAACATTTTAATTTAATAATATATAAACTTTATCATTATGCAGATATATGCATATATTAAATCAAATTGTAATTAGATGAGAATATTAATTTTAAAATTTTAAATTCAATTACAAAGTTAGATAGAAAATTTTTGTTATTATCAAATAAAATTAATAATATGATGCCAATATATATAAATTTATTATCATCCCTTTCAACGATTTTCTTTAACTGAATGAATGAATGATTGTTTTGAAAATTGAAATGTCATCAATTTTATCGAATTACTTGCGGTTACTTGCGATTGCTTGCGATATTTTCAACCATTTCCTACTTTATTTCCTTTCATTTCCCTTTTCTTAATAGCTCTTATTATTTATTGATTTATTTAATATAATTTCAATCATTTAGAAGCATTTGCTTTATTCCGATTAAAAGCCTTATTTTATTGGCTTATGCTTGGCCAATTATAAAGTAAGAGAGGAAATGGAAAAGCCTAGTAATAAATTGATAGAATAATTTCAAATTTGCAGTAATATTGATTTCGTCTAATAATTTGTTTATAACTAAATAGGTTTGTTTAATTATTCAAAATCTAAGCAAACATAAATTTAATAAATTATTTAGTACGAATTGATTTATTTCATTAATTAATAAGCGAATTCACAGAATCATATGCATGTAATTAAGATAATAATTAATAGAGCATATTTATTATAAACATATTATTTGTTTATTTATTTAAATTATTTATTTACTTCCTAACCTTCATAATTATTCGCCCTTAATTAATTAATTAGCTCATAGAATATTGGAAATTATATTTACACGTTAATATTATATTTAATACTAATCTATATATAAGCATAAATATATATTAATTTATATATATATATATGTATGTATGTATATATAAGATTTAATGTATTTAATATGTTATTTGTTCGTTTTGGTTACTGTTTATTTACTTAAATATGTTTACGTCGAACTGTTTATTTCCTAATTTTCTTTTAATTAATTAATTAGTTTGTATAATATTAGAAATTATATTTATATATTAATATTATATTTAATATTATCTTGCAAAAGAAAATTTCAAATTCTTATCAAAAAAATAAGAAAATTCTGTCATTTTTTATTTAAAAAAATCAATGATTTTATATTAATATCAATTCCGATTGATATTAATTTATTGTAATTGGCCTTATCAATTATTGTTTATAATTAGGATTTAGATACATACCAAATAAACAAATAGGTAAAAGGATTTGATTCCAATAGAATTAATTGAAAATTTTTTAAATCTTTTTTACCTGTATTCATAATCTTTTGATTATTTATTTGTTATCAAAAAAGCGAAAAGATTGATAACAAAATAGTAAACATTTTTATTATAATTAAAAATTATTTCATTCAATTGAAAAAATTTGAAATTATTTAGCGTTTCAATTAAATTATTGATAATACTTATCATTTGATGAAATATTTTATTCTTTTTCTAAAAGAAATTAATTTTGAAAAATTTTTTTATTTTTATAAGACTAATTTATTGTATGAAATTAATTAGTATTAAATAAAACAAAATTATATCAAAAGGATTGATCATTATTTGCTATTATTATCAATCGCATACATATATATCAGTATATCAGTAATTGTTGATATGATTGATGAATGATAGTGTTGGTATCATTAAGAAATGTTGTTCTATTGATTAAATGGGAAATAATTTCTTTTAATTAAAGCAAAATTTGCATAGGAATCATTTCTTGCTAATTCATTTGATAAGAAGTTTGTTGTGAAGAGTGTAATGATAAAATCCGGAATTACGACGACAAGGATACGAGAGTATCAGTTCGGAATTATGTTAATGCGGATGTGAGGATATAAATCCGGAATTATGATGAGAAATCTATGAGAGCATTAATCCGGAATTAGATGGCAAGGCTGCGAGAGTGCTAGCCGAGAGTTTTGGTGACAGTATTGCGACTATCAGTCGAGAATTATAGCAAAAGGTGTACGAGCATCGAACCGGAATTATGACAAAAGAGCCATAACAGTACCAATCCGGAATTGTGACGAGGGCATTAATCCAGCAAAAATGTTGCATGCCAGTTTAAAAATTATGTTGATCCTGGTATAGCAATTTGAAATTATATTTATTCAAGTAATAGCACAAAATAAAAAAAAGCAAATCAACTAGAGAAAGGAGAGAGGAAAAAGAAAGAAGAAAGGGATTACTGTCCAGAGGTCAAATGTCAAGGAGAGGAAAGAGAAAGAAGAATGAGATTACTATCCAGAGGTCAAATGTCAATTGGACGAAGATGACAAAGCTATTCCTCAGTCATCTATCATTCCCCTTATCGTAGTATTATTTTGCTTATAAAAAGTATATTTTTTATGAAATGAATTATTAAAAACTTTTTTTTATTTGTTGGTTCCTTTTCATTTTATAAATTTTATTTATTTAATTCTGTACATTTAAATTCAAATAATAATTAAATTTTTTTCTTTTTTCTTTCAAATTTATTTTTTTTTATTTTAATATTTTTATATTTATACAATTTACATTTTTTTTGCATAACGAAAATAACAATAGCAATAGAAATAGAAATAGTAATAGTAATAGAATCAATATTAACAATTATTTGTAAACAAATAAACAAACAAATTTATAAATTTGTTTCTTTTTCTCTTTTTTCTTTCTTTCTTCCTCTCTCTTTCTTTTTCTCTGTCTCTTCAAATATATTATTGTTAAAGAATAATTAAGTTTACAATAATATTGTTTATTTTTGCTTATCTATTATTATTATTATTTATTGTTTATCAAGTATTTTATAAATAAAAACGATCAAAATATTTCGTCGAAAGAAAGTTTTATATTTATGTTTACGGTAAAAGTAGGATGAAGTGGAAAGGAACGATGAAAAACAAATAAATAAAATAATATATCAAAGCATTACGATGGCAACGATCAAACAGCTTTTTCGTCATATTTTAATTGATTGACATTTGACCTTAGAATTTTATCCTCATTGTCTTCTTTTTCTCTAGTTTATTTATCATTGTTTTATCGTGTTATTGAAGCGAATACATTTTGATGTTGATATTATATTTGTAGGAGAATTTGGAAACATTTTATAAATTTTTAAAATATATAATCATATGTTGATTTTTATAACTTATCATAATTATCATAATCATTCACCAAGCATTATTTTATAGTTATGAAAGATTTGAATTTATTTCAGCGATAATATATAAATTATTTATTATTCTCAATAAATGCTATTTAAAAATTATCATAAACTATTATTATTCCTAATACATAATTTTTAAGCTTACTAAAATTTCGAAAAGTTTCATCCATAAATTTTTGAATATTTAATTTCCAATATATATATATATATATATTTATCATTTTGAATCACGTCGATTAATTATTATTCCCATCATATATTTTCTAAATTGATTATCAGAATTTTTATCCACAAGTTTTTAGTTTTTTAATTACAAATGTCTGCATTTAAATCAGCATTAATTAATCATTATTATCAGTAATATATTTTTCGAATTTAGGATTTCGAGAATTTTTCATTTACAAAATTTTTAATATCTCTTTTGTAAATATTTTTAAATAAGTTATGATTTGTAAAATGAAAAATTTTAATTTTAACACCTTGTTTCAAATCAAATTAATTTGAAATTTCTTTTCCCTCCATTTATTATGAGGTCAAACTTCTGTCTTTTCTTTTTTTATCAATGTCAATAATAAATTCGAGTAGAAACGATTATCTCAACTGAATGATATTGATAATAAAATTTTTGAAAAAAATTTACACTTAAATTTTTCTCTCCTTTTTCTTCTTACTTTTTTTATTGTTTATTTCGTTTCGTATTTTTATCATTTTTCATTACGAAATGAGAATAAAGTAATCAATCAATCAATTAACCAATCAATCAATCAGCAGTTGTAAGTTGTAATAATCTTCTTCCCAGATCAATCAATTATTGCCTAATTAACAATTTTATGTCCAAATTTGAATAAATTGATTGATAGCTCATTTCATAAAATTGTCAATCTTTTCTTCTTCTGAGCTATATTTCCTATTATATCATTGTTATTCTTTCCTATTTTAATTCTTTCCTATTCTTTTTCTTCCCTATTCTTCTTCTTTCCTATTCCTATTCATTCCTATTCCTATTCTTCCTTGTTCTTATTCTTTCCTGTCTTATTCTTTCCTGTTCTTATTCTTTCCTATTTTTGTACCCTTTTTTGAAATTTCAAAATAAGAGGAATGGAATTAATTTTTGAACTTTTTGCTTATTTGGCTTTTCTTATCTTTTTATGTTTGTATATATTATCAATGAAAATTTTATCACTTTTTTTTTGAAAAATATTTTTGTGTATAATTTTTCTTTTTTCATAATTTTGATAACATTTATAATTAATATTTAATTTTTATTTATTTCATTTTTTATTTACCTCCTTTCTTCTTCTTCTATTTCTTTCGTTAAATTAGTGAATATTTTATCTTAAAAAGAAAAAAGTTTAAATTAAATTTATTTACAGGGACTTGTTGGATCATTACATAGTGGAAAGACATCACTTGTACATCGTTATTTAACCGGTGCATATACAAACGAAGAATCACCTGAAGGTTTTATTTTTTAATTTAGCTCATTTCTTTTTGTTAAGAAGGAAAAGTTTTAATTTAATTTAAAACTTATAATAAAGCCAATTGAACTTTTGAACTTTTGTTTTTTTACAACTTTTTCTTTTTAATACAAAAAGTTTAATTTAATGTGAAGTCTTTAATGTTTTAAATTAAATTTAATTAAACTTTAAGCTTTTTCTTTTTCTTTCAGATATTATTTCTACCTTTTTTCTTATTATAATTCAAATTATAGGCGGTCGTTTCAAGAAAGAAGTAGTACTTGACGGTCAAAGTTATTTATTACTTATACGTGACGAAGGAAGTGCCCCACCGGATTATCAGGTTTGTTGAAAATTTGATTAATATTAGATTAATACAATCAAGAAAAGGATAGAATTTAAAAACTTAATAATTTATTTCAAATTTTCAAATTTTAAAATCAATTAAAATGGCATATGAATAATTGATATTTATTTTATATTATTTAATTTATTCTAACTTAAATTAAATAATTTGCCTCTCGTAGCTTTTTCAATTTCAATTATTTTCAAATTTAGAATTTAAATTTTTTTTTAATTAACGAAATAAAAATATAATACAACGAATAAGCTTGATTAAATTTTCTGAAAAAAAAAACATATGAAATTTTCATGTTTTAATAATATTTTTTTCACAAAAGAAAATTCCAATGAAATATTCTAATATTTTGATTCCTACGTTTAGGCAGCATTCCTTGTAGCAATTTAATATTTGGTTTCTAGGTTTAAGACAATTTAAACTGCTTTAAGCATAAATTAATTATTCATTGATTGTTTTAATCATTCGATCACAAATCATGCATTTGAATTTGTTTATTCGTTGTTAAAAGTTTTTGTAATAATTCTCTCTTCATCTCTAATTTCTCTTTTTCCCATCTTATTTTAGTTTTAATTGTACCCGCCAAATATAACTGAGAAGAAAGGATCAAATATCTATTTGATTTGTAAAAATTTTTCAATATGATATCATTTCATACAAACTCCCATTTTTCCCTTTTCACTCTTCTTTTCCTCTCTCTTTCTTTTTCCCTCTGTATATCTCTCTCTCGTTTTTATTCTCTCTATCAGCTTATTTTTTAAATATTTAATATGAACTCATTCAACTCCTATCCCAATCCACCTGTCGTCTCAGATTTTATTTCGCCAGGTGTATTACAAATGTTACGACAAATTTCATTCATTTATTTTAATATTTAAAAATTCGTTTTACTATTTCATATTTTAAAAATTAAAAATAATTTAAAAACCATTTCATTTTAATTAATATTTTTTTATCAATAAATTTCTTAATTAATACTTTTCTTTTTTCTTTAAATATTTTCCGAAAAAAATTTTTTTGGGAACTTCGAATTATTTAATTTAATATTTGAAAATTTAATTTTGCTATTTCCATAATTCAAAAATTATGAATGATTTGAGAATTGGGAAGGAAAAATAATTGAAATAATTTTTGATTATTCTAATTTATAAGTCATATTTTTCATTATTTTGTTATTATTTTATATTTGATATTTCATTGCTAAACTTTTTTTTGATTAATAAACTTCCTTCTTTCAAATTATTAATTTTTGATTATTTTAGCTTATAAATTATATTTTTATTTATAATCAAATATTTTAATTTATTATTTCTTTTTACTTAAATTCTTCATTATATTCGAAGAATAGGTAAATTGACAGTTATTATTATTATTGTTATTATTATTATTACTATTATTATTATTATTGTTATTATTATTATTATTATTAATATTATTACTATTGTTAACAATACATTTTTATTTTAAATATATAATTTATTGATTTTATTAATTTTTCAATTATTGCAAATATTTCTTACAAATATTTGAAATTTTTCTAAATTAAATTGTCCAAAAGAAAATTGGAATTCTTTTTCTTTAATTAATTAATTTTATTTTACATTTACATATATTTATTTTTTTCTTTTTCTTCAGTTCGCACAGTGGGTTGATGCTATAATTTTGTCTTTTCATTGGAAAGTCAAGAAAGTATCGAGACTGCATTACATTATTACGAACAGATGGCGAAATATCGAAATGTTAATGAAATACCGGTAATGATGGTAGCAACACAGGTAATTATATATGATATGTAATTAATATTTAATCCATCGTATTGAAAATAATATCCTTTTAATAATCGGGAATTTAGGATTGCTAAATTATTATCAAGAATCAATACAATTGATAACAACGATAATGATGATTAAGAAATTTTGTAATATTCGTTTTTATTAAAAAAAATATCCTCTAATAATTGGGAGAATCTAGGATTATTAAATATTTGGGATCAAAAATATCGAAAATATATCCCCTAATTATTAACAAGCATTAATACATATGATAATAATGACGATACTGTTAATTATAATGATTAAACGATTTTTCAACATTTTTTCCAATCCTAAATATTTAAATTAATAATTTTTCTTACTTAATGTTATGATTAAAAATCTAAGATAAGCTATGTTTAAAAGTTGTATAAAAATTACGTATGTATGTCATAACTTAAGTTTTGTAATAAATTTCAATTTTCAATTTAAATTTTAAATAGAAATCAATTTTAAAATCGGAGATATAAAAATTAAACATACACATAAATGATTAGTTGAATTTTCTAGTGAATTTCTATCCCAAATTTAAATATCAAATGAAAATTAGTATTTGAAATACATGATTTAATTGATATTTATGGTAATGTTTGGAAGTTTGTATTAGGAAAAATTGCTGAATAAAACTAAGTTGAATTTTTAAATTTCATTTTTCCAGGATTCAGTAACCGAATCAAATCCACGTGTAATAAGTGAACATGAAGGACGTCAAATGGCGAAAAATTTACCAAAATGTTCAGCATACTATGAAACGTGCTCAACGTATGGCTTAAACGTGGATCGTGTATTTAAGGATGGTTAGTTTTCAAATTAAAAAAAAAAGAGATTTATTTATTAGTGATAAATTTTAGAAAATAATTTAATTATTAAAATTTAATTAGTTTCGATATTTTTTGATAAAAAAATTTTATCAAATATTTTGTTCATTTTTTTTTTTGTTAGATTTATCAATTATAAATTATATTGATTGATAAAGAAAATTTTTTAGAAAAAGAAATTGTTTTTTATTTCAATTTAATTTAAATTTTATTATGACATTTTCCTAAATGTAAATTCAAAATATGGGAATGGAATTGATAATAAAAATAATTATCATTTTATTATAAATTCAATAAATTAAAAGAGAAAAAAAAGAGAAAAGGAGAGAGAAAAAGAGAAAAAATTGCTTTTTGTATAATGGGAATATTCCTTTATCGTATCGGTTATTGATTATTATTTTCCGGGAGATAAAGAAAGATAAGGATGAAAAAAAAGTTTGACAATAGTATTAATATCGTATGCCAGATGTTTTAGCTTACAGTATCTGTCAATCAATCCTATTTTATTCCCAGAATTATCATTATCATTGACATCATCATCATCATCATCATCATCATCATCATCATCATCATCATCATTATCATCATCATCGTCATCGTCATATTCTAATTCTATGCATCAGTTTTCCAGAATTTCTCTTTATTTTATCCAATTTTATTTTTTTTTAAAGTTTTCTCATTTGCTTCGTTTTCGAATTTTATTTGGTACAAAAGAAAGAGAGTGGAGAGAGAGTGAAAAAAAGAAAAAAGAAAAACGAAATCTTTTAATTAAACATATTTGTTACTTTTCATGCTTATTTTATTTATTTATTTTTTTTTTTGTTTTTCAACTTATTTGAGCTGGAACGAAGTTTTGTTATTTAAGAAAAGTTTTTTTAATTATTTGATTTTTTTTTTTGCTATCAGAAATATCGGTAATGAATCATAATATTTTTACATTAATCTCTCTTTTTTCATTATCTTTTCTTTATTTATATTTTTTGGCCAGATATTTCCTTTTTTTCTTCCTTCCTGGTTATTGATTATCTATTGTTATGGATAAAATTTTGCAAATTTGGTAGTGATAAAATAATAATATGAAAGAAGCAAATTGAAAATTATAAACTATATATTTGATAAAAAAAAATAAGGCAAAAAGGTGTCAATAAATTCACATTATTTTCCTTCTTATCACAAATAATAAATATAACACAATCAAAATATTATATCAATGATAATATAATATTGTGATTGTGTGCTATTATACATGATTATCCTCATTATCATCAATATAACAATGACATTATATGGAGTAGTAATAGTACATTCATTATTATCATCTCCACAATAATAATAACGATATTATATGAATAATAAACAGTAACATTATCATCATTATCATCGACATAACAATGATATTATGTGAATAATAATAGATTATATGCAAGTTTAACGAAGATGCATACTGCAGTTTGTTGTTATCAAATTTTAAATAAAAAATTAATTGATATTTTTCCAATTAAAGTATTCTTATTCTCAAAGCTATTTTATATTCAAATATACACATTCATATCATATCATATCATATCTTTATTTTCCTATTTCTCTTCCATGTCAATTTTCATCCACTTCTTATATGTCAATTTTATGATACTTACCTATTTATACATCATGTTTAAAATTATCAATTGATAGGATACAAATTTGATTTAATTATTTACTGCAAGCAAATACTATCTTCACTATATAGATTTTTTTAATAGATGTATTAAATGAAATATACTATTTGAATTGTTTCGGTTTGACAAATTCTCTCCAAAGTATTCCCGATTTATATTGGTAATAATTTTATATATTATTGCTACTAAAAAAAAAGATTATAATTTATAGAAATTTATTGAAAAAAAGGGTCGCAAAACAAGTTTTTTTTTATTTGCGATTTCAGTAAATGAATCAAATAGTTTGAATTTAAACAGAATGATCTGTAAATTGAGCATTATGTGTAATTTTGTCGAGAAAGAAAAAAGAAATATTTATAATTCGATAAGATTTCTAAATATATAGAATTTGAGTAAATCAAATAAATTAGTTAATATTTTAAGTAAAAAAAAATAAGAGAAGAAATTCAAACAATTTCTACAACTATTTTATTCTATTATCTATGCTTATCGTATCATTTAGAATTATTGAAAATTTCTCGAAATTTAATAATTTTAAATTTATGTATACTTCATTTGAACTAACAATTTCTTCCTTTTATCTTACTTTTCTCAGATATAAAACATTGAAAAATGTAATAGGAAAAGTAATATTTGAAAAGAATAAGTTTAAAATTTTCGACAAATAAACTAATTTTTCTTCCTTTTTTCTTAAAATTTAATTCATTTGAATTTAGTCTTTCAACAAGATATTTTTCCTTTTTGTTTGTATATAAATGCTAATAAAATGTATTTGAAAAGGAATGAAATTAAATTTTGAAAAAAACCTAAAATTAAAATTATTTTCCTTTTATTTTTAAATTCACATCATTTGAATTTATTAATTAATTCTGATGAAAAAAATTGAGATTGAAAATGTATAATTGTGCTAGAAATTAAAATAAAAAAATTGATGAAAATTTGTTATGGCAAAAAAAGGAGAAGCGAAAATTTCAATTCTTTTAAATTTTTATAAAATATTTTAGAAGCGAGAGAGACAGAGGAGAGAGAGAGAGAGAGAGAGAATAAATTCATAGAAATGGCAAAGAAATGAGTAAATAAATTTATTTTAAATTTCTAAATTTATCAAAATATTTCATTAATGGATGCTGCATAAAGAAATGAAAAAGAAAGGCAAAAGATATTATTAAAAAAATTGTAATAGAAATAATTTAAAAATAAAATATTTTAAGAAAGAAATTCTAAAATGTAGAAAAAAAAGGAATAGAATTTATTGAATATTATGATTTAAAAGAAAAAAAAGCTTATATATTCCGCCTTTCATCTTTTCGTTTATTTGTTTACAATAATTTTCCTATACATAAAGTGATTGGATAGCAATAAAAATTCATTTAAAAAGCTTTCTCTAAACTACATATATTATATATACGCAAACATATGTATTCCAATATTCATTCCATTCGTCTATTAAATCATCATAATATTAGTGATATTATTCGTCTATTATCGTAATGTTATTCATTTATCATTGTGGTATTATTCGTTTATCATCGTAATGTTATTCGTTTATCATCGTGATGTTATTCGTCTATCATCGTAGTGTTATTCGTTTAACATTGTGATATTGTTTGTTTATCATCGTAATGTTATTCGTTTATCATCATGATGTTATTCGTTTATCATCGTGATGTTATTCGTTTATCATCGTGATGTTATTCGTTTATCATCGTGAGGTGATTCGCTTATTATCGTTGATTTCTTATTAGTATTTTTTATTTCTATTATTATTTTTATTGTTTTTTTGAACTTTTTATTTATTTCAGTAAAATGTCTGATATTTATAATTTACAAATATTACAAGTTTAAAGTTTAGTTAGAAGTGAATTATATTTTATTTTTATGTGAGTAAATCATATAATTTATTTTTGGTTTTAATCTTTTTTCCATTTTATCATTTTCAAAGTTTTATATTACTGCCACAGTAACATAGATTATATCTAAAATCAATTCGTAATGCATCAATTTTGATCGATTTTTTGAGATACTAAGAATATAAATTCAAATGAAATATTCAAAATTATTTAATAAAAATTTTAAACTGTAAAATTTTCCCAATTTAAAATATCATATTTGATTGATATAAGCGATATTCATTTTTACGTTAGTAATTCTTTCCGATCGATTCTTCCGTTTTCCAAAATATTATTCAGTTTTTATCAGATATCTATCAATCAGTTACGAGCAATACGTTTGATCAGAATAATACATTTTAGAATTTATGTAATTATGAGCAAATATAATGACTATCACTTGATCATTCGTCATTTCTACATTTTTTTCAATTGATTTTACGCATAGATATACTTCTATATTTGTTGTATTGGATAAAAATCAACGAATTGATTTATAATAATTACATTTTTGTTAAAATTGTTTTTAAACAATTAAAAAGTTTCTTTCCTTTTTCTTTTTGTTATTCATAAAATATTGAAATTTCAATCTTTATATTTATTATATCAATATTTAAATATACTCTTGGAATCTAAATTTATTATATATTTGTCATTTTCAATAATAAAAATTATATTATTATCAAAAATATAAGATAAATTAGAGATAATTTAAATGAATTTATAAGCAAAGTAACATTTAAATAATAATTTCTTTGAAAAATAAAGATAATTTATTGTATTTTTATAATATCATCCGTATTTATTGTGATATTTCTTCTTTTTCTAACTTTTTTTTCATTTTTTTGTAAATTAACAATTAGTTAAACTTTTTCATATTTGAATTAATTAATTCATTTAATTAATTTCTTTTGATTGAGTTTAAAAAAGAGTAAAATATTCATAATATTCGAAATTGATAATATTTTACGAAAAACAAAATATGTCTAAGTATTAGAAAATAGTCAACCGTAAGATAATTATTCGAATAAAATAAAATTAAAAAAAATGACGATTGAAAAGATTTTCTTCGTGCATCGTTACTGATATAACCGAAACTTAGAATTTACATTTTCAACTTTCTATCCACTTTGCCAATCTTCATCTCATTCTTTGCTTTTTTTCAATAATTAAATATATAATACAATTGGATTCAATTTTATTTCATAATCATCCATCGATTCAGCTATTTTTCTTCCTTTTCATTTCTTTCTTTCTTTTTTTTTTCAAAAAAGAAAGAAATTGAATGAAATGAGCCAAATGAGTGACAAGATTAGATCATTTGATGGCCTTGAAATTTTGTTCCAATCATTCAACTACAACATACCTTACATATACTCCTAACATATAACAAAAGAATAGACCCATCAACTTACAACTATTACAAATTACAATATATTCTACTGCCAGCAACTATTGCCATTATTATATTATTGCTACTAATATAATTATTGCGGTTACGGTATTCGACAGTATTACTGTCCACCGTAATTGCTACTATTATTACTATTTTTGCTACTGTAACTTACAGTAATTGTAGTTGCAAACTATTCGCTTTTTATCATTTGGATTCCGTGCAATTTAAAGAAATGTAATCGAAATTTGCTGGAAGAATTATGAAGTAATTGAGATTGAATTAATTAATAGAATATTTTGTAAAATATTTTGCCACGTCGATTATTTTTATAGTTTCCGTTATTAGTGGTTTACTTTTTTTTTTGAAATTGATTGAAAATTACATCGAAATTTTGAAATTATTTTATAATCTTGAAATTTTTTATTCACTTTTTTCGCAAACAATTTATTTGGTATATTTTGGAAATTCTTGAATAGAAAATCTTTTTCTATTAGTATAATTTTATAATCCATATGCAAATTTTAAAGCTTCAAATTTTGATTGAAAAATTAAAAAGGGTACTTTTAATTCGTATAATAGATGAATGTATATTTTCAACATAGGACTACAACGGCAATAACAATTTGGACACCAGCATTTGTTGGTGATAATGATAATGTTATAACAAATCATTATGATACTGCTGGTATTCGTAATCTCTCATCATCATCATCATCATCATCATCATCATTACCATCATCATCATCGTCGTCATCGTTATCGTCATTTTCGTCGACATCAACGTTGTCAACAGCAAAAACAATAACATCGTCATTAAGATCTACAGTATCATCATTTAAAATACCTGCACTGTTAAGAAAAAATCATGAAGCCAAAAACCATCATCACAATTATCATCGCAGTCATCATCATCATCATCATCATCATCGCCATCATCATCGTCATCATCACTATCATCATCAGCAGCGGCAACAGCAGGAGCGACAATATCAACATCATTATCATCATCAGCGTCATCTCGCAATTCTTTCGGAGTCCAGAAAAAAGAATGTTTAGCAAATGATCATCACCATCATCATCATCATGAACAAAAACAACAGCAACAACAACGACAACAACAACAACAACAACAACAACAACAACAACAGCAACAAGAGGTGCAAGGTCGTTTGCATTCGCGCAAGCATCAGCTTATGATCATTGGATTGGGTTTGATTATTTTTTATTCATCTTTCAACGGTGTTGTTAGCAATAGTGGCAATAATTGCAATAATAATAATAATAATAATAATAATAATAGTAATAGTAGTAATAATGATATCGGTAGTGATAACAAATAATATCATGCTAATATTTTACCGATTAGTTATTTATGAAAACATAGGCAAAAACTATCGATTCTATAGGTTTCCCATTTAGTCTTTTCTGAATTTTTCTAAAAATGTTTTAATTTTATAGTTTTTAAAACTTTCACTCATACTTAAATCGTATAATATTATTGATCTTTTTTTTTTTTCGAATCTATAATCATTTTTATGAAATAATTTATCACGTTCTTTTCAAATGCAGGAAAATCAATTGTATGATGTTGTATAAGTTGCAAATAATTTGGAAATAATGTTTTAAAAAATATCTGGGAAATTTTTAACCAAACCAAAAATTTCATATATTACTATCTTCCGAAACGCATAAATAAAACGGTAATGGCATATATTATTGGAAAATATTGAAAATGAAATCAATAAATGAAAATTAAATTTAAAATAATATAATGTAATCTTGAATATTTATTTTTAAAAAGATGAAATACAATTTTTATTTTACAAATGAATCATAATAAAATCATCTAATATCAATTCATTCTTATACTAGAATTTGTAATTTATTGTAGTTGTTACATTTTGTTTTGCAATTTTAATTAAAAATTAATTTTTCATTTCTTTTCATTTGCTTATTTTAATTTTTCTTGGCAAATTTTTTGATAAATTATTTTCAATTTTATACAACACTATTTCTTTTTCTTTGCATTCTTGTTTTTTCAACTTAAATTTATATTCTATTTATTAATTTGTATTTTAAATTAAAATTTTATATCTCAAATTAAAATTTGCAGTTAAATTTGTTAATTTGCAATTCAATATTTATTGTTTTCTTTTCATACATAATTTTATGCTTTTATAGCAAAACATTCTACCCAAGTTTTATTTGCCACTAACTATTTTACGATGCTTGCCATAACATATATACCTTACTTGTTACACGCTTAATTTTTAATCATAATAAGTTAATTATAATCATAATAAATTAGTTCAACTAATTTTAAACCTTCCTTGCTAAAAATCTTTACAGATTCTGCTATATTATCAAATTTTTTGTTCGGATAGATTTACTTAAAAGCATAAAAATTCTAAAAATAAAAGCTTTGAAGATTTTAAAAAGAAATAAAAAATTTTTTTTTTGAAATATTAGAATTTAATTTTTCTTTTTCATTTTAAAATTGTTTTTTCCTTTTCGTATATTTATACATTTATTAATTTTGTTTTCTTTACATTTTTCTGAATTGATACAATCTTAGTTGATGAGAGAATGATATCTAAGATAAGAAGTTCTGTGATCTTTTTTTTAAAAAAATTTAAAATGAAAACAAATTTAAGACATATAAGAAGATATGGGAGAAAATTGTTTCCTTAAATAATTAATGAATAAGCTATTGTATATTTGTGTTGATATCGATTTGATAATATATTTGTTATCATAAATTTCTAAATTTTTTTCTTTAATATTTGAATGAAGAATGAGTGTTATTATCAAATTAATCAAAGTGCTAATCATTAATTAATATCCATGTAAATTTTTTTTGCCATCTATTTACTATTTTTATTGTGATTAAATATCATTGTTAATTGTGAAATATCCTTCTTTTAGCTAAAAATAAAATTTATTAAATTTAATATAATCGAATAAACAATTACAAATTAATAATTTTTATATGCAAAAAAATTAAAAATAAAAAATTAATTCTTTGAATTTATGTCAACGATTTTTTTCCTTTCCCACTTTATTACACTTTTTTAATGCATTTTTTTCTTTCAAGTTTTTTTTCGGGAACCGTAAAATTATTTAATTACTTGATCAATTATAGCAAAAAGAAAAAAAAGAACCGGTTATCAAGTTTTCGTCTATTATAATTAGAAATAAATTTGCAAAATATTTAATGTACTTTAACAACAAATTTTATGCAAAATTTATTTAGGATTTTTACTCATCGAAATTTATTAATTAAAAATTAATAATTATTCATTTATTTATAGTGTTCTTTTTGATCCATGTATATGAAATCAGGAAATAAATTGGTAAATATTTCAATTTTTTGTTTTTTAGCTTGTCAAAAATTCTTCAACAACGATTACGTTTATTGAGTGGTTTTTCAAATAGTGCAAGAACAGTAGTATCAACAACAACAACAACAACAACAACAACAGTAACAACAACAACAACAACAGCAGCAGCAACAACATCTTTATCAACCTTTCATAGTAACAATTTGAATGATCATCGGAATAGCAATTATAATTATCAGGTTGGTAAATGTAATATTTTGAATTTAAAATATAAATCATATTATTTTTGTCAAATAAAATTTTATAAAATATAAAAATTTGAAATTAAAAAACAAAAATTATATTTTTTAATAAATGAAATGAAATAATTTTTTTTAAAGGATTTGACATTTTCAAACGGATATAATTCGAAAGCAGTATCATCATCATCATATCATCATCAGCGATCGGTATCAGCAGTACCATTGCAAGAACATTTACAACAACAACAGCAACAACAACAACAATATCAAAGTGGTAGTAGTAGTACGGGATATCATGGAAATAATTTTCATTATTCATCCAATAATGCTTCACAATTACCAAGCAATTATGCTTATCATAAGCGAGAAAATTCTGCATTGAATGCTGGTATGTTTATTGATCATATTAATATTAATAGAATTATTATAATATTATATTAGTATAATTTTTAATTTATTACCATTATCATTGAATTAGAACTAATGGAATATTATAGCAAACTTGATTTTATCAATCATTTGATCATTTATTGTAATTGATCAATAATTAAACTATAATTATATTACAAGGTATTTTAATTAATTGAAGAATAAATAAATAAACAAATAATGTTATGCAGTATTTGAAACTATGAAACATTTTCAACAATATTTTTTCTCTTTTTTTGAAATATATATTTATAAATGATTGATAACCAAATCAAACTTTTAATATTCCTTTCTTTAGTCATTGTATATTATTCTTTGTTTATTATTGGTTATTATTATTATTATTATTATTATTATGTTATTATTGTAGGTCATTGTTATGACTATTATTATTATTGTCACTAATTGTTGTTGTCACCCTTTTTCATCAGCTTATCATTTCTTCTTTGTTGACATCATTTTTTAGCAATTAGTTATTCAATGTAATATTGTCATTTGCAAATTCTTTTCCATCTATCTTTTCATCTATTTTTATTTTCGTTGAAAACATCATAAAAGGTCATTTTCTTTCTTTTTTTTTCTTTCATTTATTTATGGTCATGATATATTTGTCCAATGTACGAGAGAGACATGGAATCTTCTAATACATACTCGTATGGAATGTTATAGCACATACACGAATACGGAATCTTTTGCTGAATATGGAACAGGAAATCTTGCAATACATAAGGAACAGGGAATCTTATAATGTACACGGAACACGGAAATATTTAATTCATAATATTGAAATATACATTTATATGGTCTTTTCAAATTAAGATTTCATATCAATCTAAAATTGTAATTTTTATATATTTTTAAAAATTTAAGCGGACAAAAAAAAACAACCATATTTTCGAGAATGAATTTTATATCGAAGATAATTATTGTATGATATAATTAATTGTTATAGTAATTTAAATAATATGAATTATTTACATAGAATCAAATATTGCTAATAAATATTTTTGAATTTATACATAAAATAACAAATATCGATACATTTATTTAATTGATAAGCAAAATTGTTGTTCTTATTGTTATTTGTTATGATAATTATTAAAAAAGCACAACCAATAATATTGTATGTTAGCATTTTTTCTTTGTATTTGTGTAACAAATAAGATTTTAAGGTAAGGCTAATAATTATTGAAATCTTTCAAAGAAGAAAATAATTTTAAATTATATTTTGTTTTATTTTTTTATTCATACATTACAATAGTACATATCAGATAAGGCATATTATTAATTGATAAGTTATTTTATAATTTATCATAATGTTATTTATTATGTAAATATATTATATACATATAGACTAAGCTTAATGAATATTATTTCTTAAATGATTAAATAATGCGTATCTAATAAGCAAAGAGATTAGAAAATATCAAGTATTAGTGTAATATTACTTATTTATTTGTCGAGCAACTAAGGAATATATTTTTGCTATGCAGTTAGTGAAAGAACGAAGGGAAAATTAGCTAATTTACTAGTTCATTAACATTAACAAAAGCTTTATTTACCGAGTAGATTACACTTCAAAAGGGCGCCTTATTCGTTCAGATTTATTATCGATTACTTGGTCAATTGGCAACTTTGAAAGAAATAAGTGAGACAGTATGGGTAATGAGAAAGATAGGAGAAGATGAAAGAAAAAAGAAAGAGGAGAATAAGTGGAGGACTGGTAAATAGGTAGGGAAATTGTAGGAAGAAGAAAAAAGAAATAAAAGAAGGAGAAGTGAGGGAGAGAAAGGGAGAAGGAGAGAAGTTATTTAGAAATGATGTCAATTAGGATCTGATTTATGATGATGGGATGTTCGCTTTTAGGGATTGGCTGTTCCCAAAATCGATGTATTATTATTATGGATGAGTGAGGGAATAGCATCTTATAGCAATTTGCACGTTCATTTACTCGGTAAATAAGCTAATCAAAATTTTACATAAATTTACTAAGCTAATAAACAATAATTTTTATATGTATATAATTTCTTGTAATTGCTTTTGTTCACTGTTGCAATTTTTTATTTGAATAAATTATTCGCTATTATTTGTACAATTAATTTTAATGTTCGTTTAATTTTATTTGCTTATATAATTTCTTATTTGCATAATTATTTATTGTTATTTATTTGTATGCTTTTAATTTTAACATTCATTTAATTATTTCTCTTGTTAATTTTATTTATAATTATTATCTAATTAATTATTTATTCATTAAAAAAACTTTTTTTCTTTCATTTAATTATATCTCTTAATTTATAGAATTGATTAAAATTTATTAAATTTTTAGAATTTTTTTTTTTTTAAATGAGAAATTCATAATATTAATTTTAGGAATTCGCGGTAATGGTACAGAACGATCAATGTCTGCTTTTGTAATGCCATCAATGTCAACATCTACACATCTCTCGAAAATACAATTGCAACGTAATACGCAATATAATTACAATAATAGTAATAGTAGTAGTAATAATACGGCAGGATATTCGATATTACCATCAATGCAGACGATTTCAAATAATTGTTCATCTGATGGTAATGATTAATTAATTAATCATTTTATTATTTTTATTTTTTTATGACATTAATTCTTATCGTTTGTTATTCTTTTTTCCATTTCAAGTCATACTGATAAAATTCCTATTGATAAATTAAAATTTAAGCAGATTATTTACTCATATATATTACTTATTACTTCTTATCATTCATTTTATTAATATCCTATTTCATAATTAGGTTTTGATTGATTTTAGAATAATTTTCTATCATAATTAACAATTGATAAGCTAATTTAGTACATTTAATGCCTAGCTAATTTATTTTTATGGCAATTTTATCTTAAGAGCAGTTAGAAATAGAAATATGAAAAGATATACTAATCGAATCAACATAACTTACCCTTTTTTTTTTTTTGATTAATAAATTCTACATTTTAAATCTCTTAAGAAATAGAAAAAATGATTTAAAGGAGAGAAATGGATTAATTCATTTCAATTAATTTATTATTATTTACTGGTATTAGCTTAGAATTTTTTTTTTATTTTAATATTTGTTTTATCGAGTTTTTCTTAATTTTTTGAGACGAATAAAATAATTTTGATGAATACCATCAGAAATTGAATATAAATTTTTTCCTTAAAAAAATATTAGAATATGATTGAGATATATGGAAATATTTTTCGTTTATTTTATTTGTTTCAACGATAAATATAACCTGAACGAACTGTGGAATTATGTTATATAATTTATGAATTATATAATCTTATTTCGATTATTCTATTAGTAAAATGATATATTTTAAATTTTTATAATGATGTTGTATTTATAATTAGTAATTCAAATAAAATATAAAATATCAATAGTTTCAATGAATAAGTTATAGAATAATATAGGCGAATATTTTTGTGATAATTTATCAATTTATATGATAAATTGTAATTTTCATCCTCACTTTATTTATTCCTTTATGATTTTATCGTAAGTTATTATAAAAATGTGAAATTTAGATTTTTGAATGGTTTTTTTTTGAAAATTGTTCTAAATTTTATATAAAATTATCGACATTTCAAAATAATATTATATTATATTTTCGTCGAATTAGCTTTGGTAAAAAAATCGTACTATGTATTCTACCATATCAATCATATATTCTAATTATTTATTGTCATATATATGTAACGAATTAATTATTCAGGTGTGCCACATTTTCAATCATCGCCACGAGCATCAATCATGAATTCTGGTGAAACTGATCAGGCATTATTTGTTAAAGATGAATTATTTGATAATCAGATATCGTTGCAACCATCTTCACTAGCAACAACTTCATCGACCCATCTGCTAACACCATCATCTACCCCAACAACGCAACGAAGAAATCGTCGTATTTCCAATTTGTTTGTGCGTAAATTCTTTAAAACTTTTGCTATTTGATATTACATTTAAAAGAGTTAAGTAATTAGTTAAAATTCGTGACCAGTAAAGATTATGCAATCATTAGAAATTAAAATTTATAACGTAAATATAAATAATATTTATTACATTAGAAGTTGAAGTTAATTTTATTCAGTTTATCACTGTGCGATGGCTCGTGAGTCTTGACATAATTATTTTTAAAATATTTTTAAATATGCTGAATTTTTTCTCATATTTTTCTATATAATTTGTTACTGATATATTCTCTGTAAGGCTTTTGTTTAGTAATAAAAAATTTTGTCTCAAAACATTTTGTTTTCATTGCGAAAAATACCTAATAAATTTTATTGAAAATATTTTAATTCAAATGATTTAGCAGCGGCCCAAAGATCATGGACACGATGATAAATCACATCGATCAGCAGCTGAAATTAATATGGGTATGGGTCGTGCTATACCGGTGAAACAAGGTCATTTATATAAGAGGAGTAGTAAAACATTGAATAAGGAATGGAAAAAGAAATATGTTTGCCTTCATTCCAATGGTCGTCTTTCTTATCATCAAACTTTGAAGGTATTTTTTAAGTTGACTCCATTTAATGCTTTTTTTGTTCAGTAAATTATTACATATCAAGAAAAGAAATTATTATCAAATGACCATTTTTTTCCTCAGGATTATATGGAAAAAGATGCAAGTGGAAAGGAAGTATTTTTGGGTTTAGCGACGGTGCGTATTGCTGGACGTCAAAGGCCACGAAATACACAACGTATTCAAACGCAAGTAATTCCTGGATGCAATCGAGATTGTCAAACTGTTAGAGATGCGGGATGTAAAAAGAATTAACTGACTCAAACATAGTTGGACATACAATTGGTACTGCAAGTACAAGTGATACTAATGTTTCTACGGGTCAAGATAATAAAGCTTTCACTGATGAACAGTGTACGAATGGTGAAGGTAGGACTAAAGTTTGGAAAAAATTAAAATTCTAATTTCTTTTTCAATGAAATTTCCCAATAAAAAATTCTTTAGTTCAATGGATTATTTTGATTTTGTAGTATTGTAAATTTTAGAAACATGTGATGGTAGTGATTAGTATGATTCTTGAATTTTAGGAACATCTGGTGGTAGTGATGATCAGCAACAAAATGTACAACATTTGGCTGTAAACACAAGCAGTTTTATTGTAACTACCCCGGTTGCTAGTACGCCTAGCGTTAGTAAGAAAAGAAAAGCCATCGTCGTCTTGGATCAGCAGCCAAAAATGATGAAGGTGAGTGAATTGCATATGCCTCGAATATTTTTTTTTCATGAAATGAATTCTTAGTTTGAAATGTTAATATTGATATACATAAATTTAAAAAAGTTGTTTGATTATTCAACAAATGTTAAAATAATGTTCAAGCAATGAAATGTTATTGTTGAAAAATTAATAATATTTGAATTGTATTTTTAGATGATGATTGTGAATTCGAAATTATTACATGTGATCAAAAACGTTGGGAATTTTCGGCTACATCAGTTGAGGAACGTGATGAATGGGTTGCTGCTATTGAAGAGCTTATTGAAAAATCACTGCAAGCTCAAATGAGTCAAAAACAACAAGATAGTAGCCGTGCACATGGAAATAAAGCTGAAGTAAGTTAATCTTTGTATGCACCGATAATAAGTATTGCATTACTCATGTCACATTGCGTATATTGCGCATACAATTATATAAAATAAAATTATATAAAATAATTTTAATTATAGGCATTGATTTAAATTTGAAATAGTAAATTTTATAATAGTTTAATATTGTTATGAATAATGAGCCAACAGGTTCTACTGCGAAATATATCTCGTTGTTTTGTGATTGATGCAAGTGATATATTTTTACAAGCATCACAGCTATTGCTGTGCAATCTTTAATTATGATGATAATAGCAGATTGTTTTCTGGTCTTTAATTACAACAATAATTTTAGGCGATATTTCTTCGTAATGAGCTTTCAGTAATATATTTAAGTATAGAATAATTCGTAGAAAAAATGATATTAACAGGTGCAGGCTTTACGGCAGATATTGGGTAATGATAGTTGTGCTGATTGTGGTGCTCCAAAACCGGATTGGGCTTCGCTTAATTTGGGAACATTAATCTGTATTGAATGCTCAGGGATTCATCGAAATCTTGGCTCACATATATCAAAAGTCCGTTCGCTCGATCTGGATGATTGGCCGTAAGTTCTATCCTTCTGCAATCTCTTTTTCTACAGGACTTTTAATAAAATATTTCTGTAATCTTTGTTTATGGATCCTCAAAAACTTATTGGCTCTTTTGTCTTTTTTTTGAATACATTGTTTCATTTGATTTCCTGTAGTTTCATGAGAGGTTCATGTTTTATAAATAATACTTTTTGACTGAGTTTGAACTTGTTTAGAATAGAATATTTGAGTGTCATGGAAGCGATTGGTAATAAAAAGCAAACGCTGTTTGGGAACATAGCGCTCCATCAGGACGAAAACCACAAGCAGGATCATCACGGTCAATTTAAAAATCATTTTTGGCTAATGAATTCATTAATTAAGTTTACTAGTTAGGTTTTCTTACATATTAAATTTTTTTGCAAATTCAATGGAAATTTAAGTCTTAATTTTAAATAATTCTTGCTAATTCTATTTAGGGAAGAAAAAGAGAAATGGATTAAAGTGAAATATGAAGGAAAACGTTTCCTCCCACCCATTGCAACTGATGAACCGCTCGGCCGACAACTTCTTAATGCTGTTTTCAATAATGATCTCGATACTCTTTTACCTATTTTACCACTTTGTAGTACTTCTGATCTTCGTACAACAGTTAATACAACTGATAGACGTACTGCATTGCATATCGCATGTTCGAACGCATCTGCAGCTTGCACTCAGCTTCTTGTTTGGGTAAATTTTTTTTATTTGAAATCTAATGAGATTGCTGCAGATTCAGATGGTGCTATTAATATATAACTGTTTGAAAGATTGTAAAATACCTAGAACATCATCGCCTTGTGTTCTAGTTATCTGATTCACAAAGTATAAAGTTGTTCTATTGGCTTATCAATAAAACATCCCATCGTGGAATAATCGTCAACATAAGGATTCTCGGATGTTAGAGAAGGATTGTAAAATAAGAGTCTACATGTCACTTTTTCAATCAGCTGTATTTTATTGATTTTGAAACATCGCTTCACATATTTTGCTTCAAACTGTTAAATTTGAAACTTTTCAATAATTTGTATTAAGAAAACTGCTAATCAACTTTAATAATTAATCCACTGGGTTATGAACTTTGTTCCTGATCAAAATCATATGATAATAAAAATAAATTTCTGTGGAACTCATACTTAATCAGTTTGAAATTTCCGGATATTGTTGCGTTGTTCAAAATCTCTGTAAGTGGTCTTGACTTTAAACTTCATTAAACACTTGATTTTGCAGTATAACGCGGATCTTCGTGTATTAGATGAAATGGGTCGTTCGGCATTATGGCATGCACAAACATCCGGTGCATTAGATTGTGCGGCAATATTGCTGAAAGCAGGTTTGGACCCGAAACATGGCATTCCGGATGGACCAGAAATGATTACCGGTTCCTTATCATCACGTGAATTCTGTTACACGAATGATAAACTGCTAACGAATGATGCCAAACTGCAGCGACAATCAGATGTTGTGGTACGACGAATAGTACCGGGACAGCAGCTAACTGGAACACCATCAAGTATCAATGGTTTTCATCGACGGAATTCAGATGCTTTCGAACGTTTACCTGCTAGTGTTATTTAAAACAAGATATTCCTTGCCTGCAAAAATCATTTTGTATATTTTAGTGATTTGTTCTTCCGTTATATTTGAAGCGAATCAGGGTTTCTCATTCAATCTTGTGTTTCATATTATTTCATTTCAATGACATACCGAAATTTAACCCTGGCTATGCGCATTTTTATGTTAGTCTAAATAAATAGCGAACTTATTACTTTTTCCATTTAATTTTGCTACTGATAATTTCATGCAAAAATCATTTTACTTTTATGTATGGTTTGTTTTATGAAACTCTTTTTCTTTTATTTTTTTCATTTCATATTTGTTTCATTGTGCGTGTGTCGTGTGTGTGTGTGTGTGTGTGTGTGTGTGTGTGTGTGTGTATGTACGTGTGTATGTATGTATATGTATGTGTTTTGTGTATAATTTTTTTACTTGCAAATGATGAAAAAATTTATTTCCATGAATGAAACTTACGCTTAAAATTATTCAGCTTTATATCAATCCACTTTTTTTCTCAGTGCTACTTCGTCCGTTAATTATAAACCACCATGGATGAGGAAAAAGCCTAAAGAAACTAAAAAAAAAACTATCGGTTATTTTATGTAAGAAAAAGTTTCCGGCACTGATCAATTTGCCCCTTATTATGACCAACGGAACCGAAGATTTTCCTACTGTCTCGAAATATACACTAAAGCAGAAAGAAAAATTGAGTCAGGAATTACGGATGATATGCAAGTATTAGATTCCCAAGAATCATACTGAAAAAGAAACATTTAAGATAAGCACTATTTCCATTTATTGTTTCTATTGATAAGTTGAATGACAGTCAGCGTACCTAATGGTTTATAATTAACGTATAAGTGAAGGAACTTATATGTCAACCTGCCGATGTTTGGAAAACATCGCAGTAAATTTCTGAAAAAATCAGGAACAGTAGCAAGTATTACCAGAATAATTTGTAGTATTCTGGTAATACTACTCAAATTTCGGCATTTGCTAACTCTATTATTTATTCCAGTGATTAATGGTGCAAAAAAAGAGCAGATCATCATAAATCGGATTTCTGCCGAATGACTTGTTTTTGCTTTAAGCAGAAGCTTTCACATCAAATGGTCTCACAGTACATTTTCTCTTTCAAAAATACCGAACTTTCTTCTAATTGCGGTATTGCGTGAAATGCGTTCCAAGTGATGAGTATGCAACCAATGTTCCTGCCGCAAGTCCTGTAGTAAATGCAGCCTTTGCTCCAAGTAAAGTCCAAGATCGAAGATCCAAATATACAACAGCAGCTCTGAATTACAAAATATTCATTACATTTTTCCAAACTTAAATTTAAGAGCATAAAAACTTATGATATGATCAAAACATTACTTCAATATTAATGAATAACAAAATATATTCAGTCGTTTTAATTGAAAATTTGAATTCAACTAGATACGCTAGTAGGCTCTTTTCTCCCTTTCCAAATCTGTACCAATGCTGCCATGGCTTCAAAGAAATCTGTACGACAAACGAAGCATTTATTTTTAAATTGCCGATGAACTTACTGTTCAACAAATTCACGAAAAACACAGAGCGCAATTAATAAAGCAACTATTCGTCTCATTCCTAATCGCAGATCATTACGAGTGAATAGCCATACCAATGCTGCCATGGCTTCAAAGAAAAAAGATTAAAACAGACAAACTTTCTGATGATTTTTACTAAACAATATGTTTTCTCTCCTTAATTCTTATGCCATTTCTCTTTAAAAAGCTTGGGTAAGATGTAAGTTACTGAACAAAGCAGTTTTTCAGTAACTGTACAAAAGCGAAAAAATAAAATGAATTATTCATTAGGGAAGTACGATATTTCAATCTTCAAAAAATAAAGGAGCTAAAATAACAGAAGAGAAAACTATACCAACGTAAAAAATTAGATCAATATTGGAATTTAGAGCCATCTGAATATATTTCCAATGAAATGCCATCGCTCGAGCGCCAGCCCAAAACCGACTAGACGACTGGCTACACTGAAATAAACTTTCTAGAGCAATATCATTTGGATTAACATGCAAAATTTATTCAAGCAATTGACTTGATAATATTTTTTCAACAAATGAATATTGCTAGGATTTACATCCTCCTAAGTCAAATCTGAACTCTGAAATTAACCGAAAAAAAATAAATAAACGGAATTTATCCTTGTTCTCTCAAAAGTTCTTTTCATCATAGCTAAGACAAGAAGAGATAGCATGTAAAAAAATTAGAAAGCCATATTACTAATACTAACCAAATCTCTGAGGATTAAATGATAAACGCATTATTTAGTCAACAACTAACTTTCAATTTGCAAATGCAAAAATATACTGTTAAGAAATAAATGTAGAACAAATAACAATATCTGAAAATTACCTATGAGCAAAAGCCCAGCCCAAACCAACAGCCAAGAACCGAACCTCACTTTTACCCGCCATAAGATAAACGATCACAGCATGCAAACCCATTACGTCGAAGATATCAGCACTTGCTTTCATCAATTCCTAAATACAAATTTTGAAAATTCAGACCACACACACCTGAAGATCTAATTATATCCGTTAAATTTAACAAAGCCTACCAGAAAATAAATCACATTTTACCGTATTTTCCAACAAACCAGTTATCTTTTAACCAGTAAAGATGCAAAATATAAATCAAAACTAAAATATATAATTTAAGCTTAAACATTCAGTCCAAAAGAAATCAAAATGCAAATATAAAGTCAAAATTCGATTCAAAATTTGGACTGAAAATAAAAGTTCTATAAAAAAGTTAAAATCCATAAATGTACCGGAACCAAATCAAATCCATTAGCATCGCTGGCTGGAAAGAACGTTGCAAGGACAAGCATTTTGCAGAGTTGTGTCAAAAATATGCCAATGCAGCGTGAGCACATTTCCATATGGAACAATACTCTGATAAGCCGGAATACCTGTACGCGATAAAATATGGTGCGTATGATAGTGTTACGCAATTCACAAAGTGAAGAAACGTCATCTGAACGTGAAAATGAGAAAATATTTATGAGACGAAAATAATCACGCGCGCAATTGGATTTTCTTCTGGAAAATATCATTTTATACTATTATACTATTTGATTTTATACTATTTGAAGTGATGGAAATCTTCCGCATATTTAAATGCTTGTTCATAAAATGTAACTAACTAAATTCACAATATGTGATTATTTATTTAGATTTATATCCACATTCATACCATATAGAAATGCTAAGTGTAAAGGCTTGTGCATTATTCTCACCGTAGATAACATATTGCGATCACTTTCATCAATTCATTCAACTCATTTACATACGTAACGACAAGTGAAATATGTTAGCAGTCTTTACATAATTTTTGAAATCTTTATATAGTTCCAGAATAAAAATTTAAACCCACTTTTTATTTTCAAGTCATATCTGATTTCAAATTATCAACTCGATATGCAACTACCTCCTACGGTTTTTACATTTTTTTAACGAAATAAATTTTTATCTATTAATTCCATCTAGGGCGATGAAATCTCGACTGATTTAAAGAGTCATTTTAGATTTAGCTTGGTTCATGTAATTCAAGATATACAAATTTAAAGAGAATTTAAATTCAGTCGAGATTTCATTCTCTAGATAGAGAATTTAAAAGAAAGAGAATTTAAAAGACTTAGGAACAACTCTGAATAAAAACTTATTTCGTTTAAAAAAAAAAGAAAAAAAACGAATTTTTGTTTGGCTATGATTTCATACTATCTTTTTTCAGCTTGTCGCTTTTGATTAAACATTTGTATTAAATTGTCATTTATTTGCCCAATTCTAAACTATTTAATCTGATTGAAGTTTGACTATTGCCTAATGTTGTAGGAAAGAAAATTAAAAGTTTCATTAGCTATAATTATACCAAAAATAGTTTAAAGAACTGCAAACACTTACAGTATGCCTACACAACTTATAGAAAGAAATTTTTATTACTAAAATAAAACAGCCCGTTAAAATCTCTACTAATGCTGTAATAATTTTAACGGACCGTAATTGGGGTAAGAAGGAGAGGAGGTAAAATGGCGGAGTGGTTTGGAAAACTTTGTTTGTAAGTTTGAAGTAAGGGAGTGGTATCATTAATAGAAGTGTAACAGTGTTTACTAAGGATTTCTAGATAGTATATTGTAAGGGACTGTTGAAGTTTAAAAACACAACGGTGATAGCCTTCGAGAATAAAAAGTAATATCAGTTAGATGCGAAGAGACAGATTGATAAAATTGAGGGTTATGTTAGTGAATTATTGTTATTATTTGTGATAATCATTGAGAGAAAGGAAACGCTATTGCACAGAGTATAAAATAAGAAGGAAACTTATCATTTGATGATATGCATTTCGAAGAAAAGATAAATTAAATAGATAGCAATTTTTAAAATTTTTTTAAATACTAGCCTGTTTAGAGTTTTGCATTCTTGAATATCTTGTTCCGGTTAAAATAAATTCGTTCTGTTATATTTCAAGAACGAATAGAAAAGAAATGTTGTTTTGTATTTCGAGAACGGATAAAAAGAGGAAAAAAGCAAGTAAGATTTATTGGAACTCTGTCATAATTCTTCCAAAAAAGTAATGAACAGATAGATTAAGTAAATGAATAAACAAATAAATAAGCATGGGATTTATTATATTATTTTTAGATCTAATTAATTTGTCCAAAAAGAAAAAACGAAGCATGTCTCCTCGAATTCGATCCTCATCAGTCTTTTCGGATAATTATGATATTATGAAGAAAACACCAACGAAAAATTATTGTACCATGGCAACGATAACATTTCCGTTTCTTCTGAAATAACCTTGGAAAAACAAGGAAATCGCCGAGGTTTTTATTTTTCTTTTGTTTTGTTAAAAATTGAACTAAAAATTTCTGTTTAATTAATAAAATTTTTTATCCAATAAAAGGAAAATTTATGTCATTTGTCTAACATTATGTCTTGTTAATTAATCATTTAAAATTGGAATTTATTGGGTTTTCAAGTTGTTTTACAAATTTGGAATTTCGTAAGCTTTCAAAAAGTAATTTTGAAATAAGTGAGATGAATCAGTAATTTTGTTTTGCACGTTTTAAATTTACATGTAAATATTTTAATTTATTATGCATAATAAAATAAGCAAAGTAAAATGTCGATATCGTTTTACATAATAAATTAATGAAATCTAAATTAATGAAGCTTATGGATAGACAAAATAATGAAATGGGAAATTGCTGTATTTCTAGACATATTGCTTTATGAAAATCTGTCATTTTATTATTTCAGATTATCTGCAATAAAATGCAAATCTCAATTACGCCCGAAGCGCGCATCACATCCAAGAAATTGTTTGAAAAATTCAAAATACCGGTAATAGAGCAGCAGAATACAGGTATTCATAAAGAAATCGTAGATTGTTTTCTTTTCTTTCTGTGAAATTATGTAAATGTTCTTTATATGATAATTTGAAATTTTTGGCATATTATATTTGCTTTTCTTCATTCTATCTTTTTCGGAATTTTTCGAATCCAATAGTTTTCAGATTTAGCTTCATTCAGTTCGAGAGAAAACGAAGTGGACAGACAAGCAATTAATTCTTCGTCATCGACTCAAATTCAAGTTGACATGCAAGTAAATTTATTTCTCATTTCCTTCTTGTTTTTTTTCTTTTTTAGTAGAGGAAGAAAATTTAACAAGAAAATAAGTGCTTAAAGTAGAGACCAGAGAAATATAATTTGACCTGTCTTAATTTCATTGCGAAACCATCTCTTATTAAAAGGATAATAGCTTAAAAAAATTTTTTTCATGTTTTGATCAATTAACAGAGTTTTCAGGACGGTAATTCTGATTCTCTTTGCATTCTTTCGGCTAGCACATCTCGACGAGATCCGTACGAAGAGATGAAAAATATTTGCGAGATTTACAAAAGCTTACGAAAGATTTCAACATTTTACGGTGTGTAATTTGTGTTATTTTCTGTCCCTTATAGATGTGTAATTCATTCCCTTTCTTTGCCTCTAGCAGTTTCCCGTATTATCGAACTATTCTAGGAATGTTTTTCCATGGAACTAAAGTAATAATAAGTACAGTTGAGCAAATACTGCAGTGACAACTTAGAATTTTCTTTTAATCATTTCTAATTTGCGAGGTATAGGAATCCTTAATCTTTTATCTTTCCTTTTAATTTAAGAATGTTATTTCTATTATTTCTAGAATGGCAGAAGCAATGCTTAAATGATAAAAATTTAATAAATGGTACAAACATGATTGTATCGATGGCAACCGGTGCAGGGAAAACTCTTATTGCAGAGGTTCATTCTTTTTCAATATAATATTTCTGTTGTTGAAATATGAAGCTACTAATACGTAAATATCTAGAGATCTTTCAGAGTTTTCGACTTTGCAGAGATTTTAGAAAAGGCACTCGACTGTTAGTATGGAATGATTTCGTTAGTTGATTGATTCTTATTGGTCAACTGATAATAAATATAGGATGCCGAAAATGCCATAATTGCGAACTTTCAGATTATGATGTTACGAGAAGTGATTGTCCGGCGAAGGAATTGCATCCTTATCGTACCATATATTGCAATCGCTCAAGAAAAGTAAGTTCTTACGCAGATTAGAAAATATTGCAATAAAAGTGAGAGATATGGAATTTATAAATTCTCAAGATAATCTTGTTGCTCAAACTTTGTATATTTTACTGCATTGAATTTTTAATTTATGATACTCATTTGAAATTTGTGTTCAGCTCACTGTCATTCAGATTCGAAAGATTTTAATTAATTACATGAATTTAGGTTTATTCACTATTACATGAATTTAGGTTTATTCACTATCATTTTTGGAGAATAAGCTCAATGTTTGCGTGGAAGAATATGCTGCAAGCAGAGGTTCGCGTTTTAGTTATCACTATTTGCTTGTCATTTTTAAACTTGAAATTATGAATTGAATGCTGTTTTCATAAATCAATAACATTTTATTTTCGAAAGCTCTAAAAACTCCAAAAGACACCGCAGATTAGAAATCTGAAGAAAATCCAAATTCTGAATAATTGATTTTGCATTTTTTTTTTTTAGCAAAAACTAGTTTTCTGCTAGAGGGTAATGACGATGAAACATTTTTCGTAGACTTTAATTAAATTAGTAAAGAGCCATTGAAGCTTACGAACGTACTCGAATTTTAACTGCTTTGCAATACTAAGTCGAGTGATCATATTACAACAAATGATTAGTAGGATTCTATACTGAAATCATTATGGAAGGTAAAAAAGAAAAAAAAGAAAAAAACAAAAACATGTTCATTGCATCTTCGTCATTATTGAATGACGGAACAAAATGATTATTTAGTTTATTGAAGCTTCAGGAAATCTGTTCGGAATCGGTATATATTTCAGGTCGTTTACCTCCAATTAAACGTCGCAGAAGAAGATCTATATATGTTGCAACTATTGAGAAAGCAAATATGTTAATTAATAGTTTGATAGAAATGGATCGCATTGATGAAATTGGAGTTGTTGTGGTAGATGAAGTAAATAATATGCGATTAATCAGTCTTTCATAATTCTTAATTCTCGATTTTAGTAATTTTTATTGTGAAAAGGCCCGAAAAATGTATTTTAATTTTATGATTGCATATAACGTGCGGTTTTTTTGTTGTCTATTTTTGCTGTAGACGCAAAAGATCTTATGGCTCGAGAAATGTATGTGAAAGTTTTGAAATATAGAGTCGGGTTTAGGTTTTCAAATTTTATCAAGGTTCGTCAGTTGATAATCCTTATCTTAAAAAATTTTCAGTTGCATATGATAGGAGAAAATAATCGAGGAGCAGTTATTGAACAAGAGCTAACTAAATTTATGCGAAAAGGTTGTGAGTTTTTTCTAGTATGATTTTATATTATAAATAGGAGAAAAGATGTTTTGGGGAAAAGTACGAAATGCATTTTTATGCAAAAATTAAACATTTTCTAATTAAACAAATTTATGGGAAAAAATAAATGTATTTCATCATATTAGCTGATATTCAACTATTGAGATTTTTAAGAATTTCATTTGATATGATATAATGTTCAGGAAATGGTCAAATAATTGGTATGTCAGCAACTCTTGCAAATGTTGAACAGCTTTCAAGATTTCTGAATGCATCGGTATTTTCAACGAAATTTCGCCCCGTAAGTATGCAGCATTTTTATCAATTAAGCAAAACAAGCGATTTATTGAAACTTTTTCTGACGAGATAAGAAGCAAATTATGAAAAATATTTGGTCATCCAATACATATGACTCAATTATTTCATTTTCAGAACATTTGTAATTCAAATTCTTTCTAGGTTAAACTGATAGAGAAAGTGAAGATTGAGAACTCGTTATATACAGTACAACCAGAGGGAAATTGGAATTCGAAGTGAATTTAGGTGAAAATGTGAGTGTTATTATATTCTAAAGTTTGATATTATGATCCTTTTATTTTACTGGCTTATTTGATTGATGCGCTTTATCGAGCTGTTAATTTCAGTATTGATGCGTTTCTTTTTTGATACACCATATTGATAATTTTTCAGAAATTAAAAATCGTGATCCAGATGGACTGGTACCTTTGTTACGTGATATCGTACCAAAACGATCAGTTCTGATTTTTGTCCAACCAAACAGAATTGTGAAAATGTTTGTAAAATGTTGTCACATCTGATGCCAAAGTTTGTTCTTTTATCTTAGCTATTTGAAATCTATAGTGTAATTCTCTAGAAGTGCTTTGATATTAAAAATTGGTTCAGTTTTCACTAGCATAAAATAAAGTCGCAAATTATCAATTTTTTCCAAGTTGGCATCAGGTTTCAAGTTTAAAATGTTTTCATAAATTTTAATTTATTAATTCAGGAGTGTTCGAGAACATAGAAAACCCGAAAAATAACTGCATTAAGGGCCTTAAAAAGTGAGGAAGATGGAAGGCTTTCTTCTTTGTTAGAATTAAGCATCATGCGTGGTGTTGCATATCATCATAGTGGTTTAACAGCCGACGAAAGAAACATTATTGAAGGCGCTTTTCAGGTGACTATGGCAAATTGAAGTTTTTTTGTCCGAATTTTGTAATGATTGAAAAGTGAGATATGAAACTCAATTCAGTGGAACTCCAGTTTTATTTGGCCATAATTTAGATTAGGCTTTAAAATTATAAATGATTCAGTTTAAAAAACAAAACTATGCTTCCAAATAAATCACAATTTTAATATTTATAGGATGGAATCATCAATGTTATCTGCTGTACCTCAACTCTAGCAGCGGGAGTTAATCTTCCGGCACGGCGAGTAATAATCAAAGCTCCATTCGTTGGCAAAGAATCGCTTCGTAAAGCTCAATATCTGCAAATGATCGGTCGTGCTGGCCGAGCTGGTTATGATGACATAGGCGAAGCAGTTACAATTGTACATTCTGGTTATGAAAAAGCAAGGTAATACTTCCAGTTGGTATATTTTAAACAAGTCTATCAATAATATTATGAATTTTCCTATAGGTTCGTAAAGAATTGTTTTTTGTAGAAGGAAAACATAAGAGAATATATAATTTTTAAAATCCTAAGGTGATCATTGTATCCCATTTAGGTAAATTGGTAATCATGGCAATCTCCAAGTATTGATTCTGGCTGTCCTTTTTTTTAAATTATTATACGAAGAACTTTTCTGAATATTTACTCAACCGATTTTTTTCAACAATTTTTGGTTTGGATTTTGATGTTTTATTTTAGTTTTTAGATATGATTAATGGACCTTTACCAGAATGTAATAGCTTATTAAATGAACCATCAATATTTTCGTCATTTCTTCTCGACTTGATCTCATTGAAGGTTAGTGATTTTATGGTTTCTTTTCTTTTCCGGTAGCATTGATTTAAAAACTTTTTTTTCGGTATCAAAGAAAAATATTACATAAAATTTCTCTTCAGATAGCGCAACGGTTGGAAGAACTGGAGTTTATAGTGCAGCAAACGCTATTTGGAATACAAAATAGTAATAGTGGAGAGTTTTTAAGAGAAATGTTGGAGTATCTAACAAAGCATGATTTAGTGAATATTGATAAAGTAAGATTGGTTCGTTAATAATATTTAAACATTGAAATGAATAATTAATTCTAAAATCCTTTTCAGGCTTATGTAGTATACGCTAAATGAATGTTGTATTTCTTTTAGGATAGAAAATATTCAGCTTCGACTTTTGGTATAGCAACCTTTTCGGCTTCCTTATCACCAGTAATAGCACGGCAGATGTGTACTCTATTATCAGACAATTTAAGCGAAGTAATCTCTTTCAATTTTTTATTTAATTCGATCTTTTGCGATTTCAATTGTAGTATTAAGAATTGACATAATTGTACGTTTCGGAAACTTTTTGAAAGTCACAAAACGTTTTGATCCGAAATTTTTCAGATCCGATTTCTTAGAATTTTTCTGATTTAGAATTCAAAAATTTAGTTGGATACTTTGAGTGATAGAATGCTGAATTAAACCTTAAACATTAACATGTTTGATATGATATTTGTCATTATGAACATTTAAAAATCCCACTGACAAAGTTACCGTCTCATTTGGATAACTTTCATGAACGATATTATTCTGATATTAGTTTTTCATTATTTGAATTAATATTTAATTGATTTTGATTCTCTAAACATTTAGATAGCTCTGGGTATATTGAATTTTCCAATAACGCAGTGATTGTACATCAGATTCACGTAGATAAACTTTCTAAATGATCAACTCAAGTAGTAGTTATAAAGCTATTTTGATCATTCTGTTAGTTATTCGCATTTTATAAAAATACGATTTTTAACATTTATTGAACTCCTTTTTCATTCACATAACAATTATATTTTTCAGGGTATTGTACTGTCTTCATATTTCCATTTATTATTTATGATGGTACCATTCGATATAAATGTTGATATCGATTGGAATATATTCTATGATGAGGTTGTATCTCAGTATATACAATACTTTTAAATTCTGAATAATTCAAGTAATTTTTTTAATTTTTTGAGAAATGAAAGGAAAACTTTTAGTGAGGTCTTAATGCTGATTGATTTTAAACTTTTCCAATTCTCTTTCGAACTGATCTCACTCATAGTCTTCCAACTTTCCTGTTATGAGTGTTAATTTGCAAATCTTATTATTATTCTCTTTCTTACATATCATTTCCGATACATATTTCTCGATAATCATGCGTTATGCATTAATTTTTCTATAGTTTTATTCATTGCAGTATAAAGCATTATCAAAATCTGAGCAAATTTTGCTTGCACGATTGGGATTAAATGATAAACAACTCGTTCGATGCTTCATCGAACAACCAAAATTGGTAAATTTTGGTGTTCTTTATTAGTTTAGATTTCTATATATTTTCATTTGCAATTGAATTACTATTAATATTATTTGGTTACTTAGTTCGAACTATCATATATCTTTGAACGCTGCAAAATTCGATCTGAGAACATTAATTTCTTCTATCTCACATCAAAAATATATATCCATTAGATATCTGATCAACATATCACACTACGCTCTTATATTTTTTTCTACGATATTTTGTTGATTATGCTATTTGCAAAGTACTGGAATCAACAGGTTCAGCTAAATGCATAAATTTATTTTAAGTGTAATCTTATGCTTTTTTTCGATCGTAATACAAATTGTAGATCGAAGGTGAATCAGCATTACGTCTTTATATTTCGTTCATGTTACATCGATTGTGGAAACAAGAAACGTTTTTCGATATTGCGGAACGTTTCCACGTATCTCGTGGTTGGCTGCAAAATGTCTTGCAAGCAACATGTTCGCAGGCATCTTCGATAGCACGTTTTGCAGAGGCAATGATTGACTTTTTTTGAAATTATTCAGTGACTCGAACCAAATTTTTAAATATTCCATTAAATATGATCCATAATTGATAGCGTTGCAGAAAATACCATCTTTCTGGCCGTTGAAAAATTTGTTACCAGATTTAGTGCAACACTTGCGAGATTGTTCACAGCAGGAGTTAGTTCCATTACTTGCACTCGATGGTGTTAGAAGAGGACGAGCACAACAACTTTATAATGCAGGTATTAAAAAAATTTATTAAGACAGTAATCATGGTTCAGAGATCATTGGTATAAATTTATTTGAACTGAGATGCTCAGCTTGATTGAAACTTCTTAACTATTTTCGATGCAATTATGAGCAAGTATGAAACATGCGATGCCTAACAGGATTTTTTCATTAATTTGCGAATTTTAAGGTTTCAAAACAATTGGTTTGATTGCTTCAGCAGATCCATCGGCGCTTTTATCTACCATTGATCATCTGAATAGACGACAGGCTAACGCAATCGTCAGAAGTGCAAAGGTAAATTTTTAATAATTTTTGTTTAGTTTTTTTTTATTATATCTGAAATATTTACATTAAGTGGGGATTATGCAAGAAAATATAGTAATATTGAAAGTTTTGATTATTATTTAATCAAAGTAGAAAAGTAGGCTTGCACTGAACGACTTACATCATTCGTTTTCATTTCTCGACTATATGTTCAAACATTGCATTGAAATGCCAAACAAATATATACACTGAGAAGAAAATATTTAAAAATATGTAATTAAATTTTTTCTGTGTAATTAAATTAGTCCATTCAGATATGCACTTTTCTTACATTATTTTTTTGTTGTATAAAATAGGCAACATTTATTCTGAAAGAGTGAAAATGTTCGTAAATTGAATTTTCGTAGGAATCTGCGGTTTGGATAGAGAGGCATAGAAATTTAGTTGAATAGAAATGATGTTTGATGAAAAGAAATGGCTAGTATGAAATTATGTAGTTTAGGTTTTGCTTCGTGATCAGTTAGCGGAAAAAGTTGAGGAATTGGAAGAACAAATTGGGATTAAAGGAAACGAAATTTTGGCAAAGTTTTTCTCATACTGCTGAAAAATTGCTTCGAACTTAACATGCTGATGAAAATGATAATTTCTTTAGAATGCTAATATTGCCTGTCGTGATTTAAATCTATGCTAACAAAATATAGATTGTAAGTTAATTTATGTTTGACTTTTGTTTTTGTCGTATTTTTTTCTGGTTCTGTTTTATCATATTTGTTTTGTAAAAATTTATATGTAAAAAGCTTTTTCTTCCTTCTTTTATAGCTTATTTATATTTTTAGAGAATATAATATCGAATGATAAAAGTATTCAATTACATGAATCATTTGGATTTTAATATTTTTGATTTTCATATATATCCAAAAGCCTATTATTGCAAAAATCATATTACAAAATTAAGTTACTAAAAATTACAGTCATGGTTTTGTAAGTGTTCTATTATACAGAATTTGTCTTTAAAAAAATTTCTTTTTCATTATCAATTATATTCATTATCAATTATATTTCCAAATTTTATTGGTGCTAGTATGGTTACCATACTTTTTATCTTTATATTTTGTTTATGTTTGTTTAGAAATGGTAAATGATAGGTAATTCTTTATAATCTCCTTCGATGTGCAATATAAACCATCAACACAATAAATGTTAATAAAAAATAATCAATAATGAAATAGCAACACTCAATATAATCCTTTTATATCGAATAAGGAAATTCGGCTGTGCAGGATACTTTTCGTTATCATATTCAAAAATTACTTTTACTTTTTCCGGTGATGCATCATCCGGTGGACTTAAAAAAGTAGAACTTTAATTTGATATAACGGTGTTTGGGTATCATGTATCCGAGAAATAATGATTTATTTCAAAATAAGATTTTGAGCAAAAATTAGTTTAGAATTATTTTAGGTTACTTCATAACTTTTGTTTGAGTTTAATTAAAAGCAACGAATCAATAGTATTTTAACTTATATGTTTGTTATTGTGAAATTTAACTGTAACCTGAAGTAATTCAGAGGTAAATAATTACCTGAGGACAATAGTTGGAGGTGGTTGTCGAGTTGATTTTTGCGATGATCCTAAATGCTTCTGATGATGATGATGATGACCGTGAAGTAATGGTTGTTTTACCGGTGTACATGATTCTGTTGGATGAGATCTGCTAAAAGTTTTAAAAAATTATCAATTTTTTTTTAATGGTTAAAATCATGAAAATAATCAATTGCTTTCGCAAACACATTAATTGATTGCTTAAATTTTAAAAAATGAAAGAGGACGAAATATATTTCTGAAATTGTTTAATTCTTATAAAAATAAAAATTTTTAAGATTTATTTTTCGAAAGATATAAACTATTTGAGAGCGAATAATTTAAAGTATAATATTATTGTATTGTATAATTAATCAATTTTTGCAATTATTATAATAAAATTCTTACTATTTATTGTAACGAATATTTTTTCGATAAAATAAAAATTATAGAATTTTATTTTTATTTATATTTGTTATTAGATATTTAATAATTTATTTATTTATTTTAAATTTAATTTCCTTTTTGTTCTTTTTATTTCTAAATTATTATTTTATTTTTATTTATATATTATAACGACGATATATTGTAATTTTTCGATGATGACGATGATATATTGTAGTTTTTCGATGATGACGATGATAAATTGTAAAATTTTATTTCATTTCATTTTTTCAATTTAAAGATTTCTTCATTTTTTTCTCTTTTTTTGTTACTCAATCGATAGCCCAATAATTTTATGAAATTTTGCTATTTCATATTGGAAAGGGAAAATTATTGAATAACAATAAATGTTCGTTTTTTTTTTAATTTAAACTTTTTCCTTTTTTCTATCTCTATATATATATATATTTATAACGGAAAAATTGTTATTTGAAAAAGTCAATTTTTCTTTTTTTTATTTTTATAAGCATATTAAACAAAATAAGCATAAATTTTTCATTTAAAAAAAATAATAAAATATTCGCTAAGTTTTCTCTTTTTGAATAACAATTTTAATTTTAAAATGTTAAGAAAAAAGATTTTTTGTGAAAAAGAAAAGTATTTTTAAATTTAAATAAATTTTCAAAATTTTTATTTAAAAGAGAAAAAGAATGAAAAAATATTATTTTGATTGTATAGCATAAATCGATCAATGAATTGACGATCAATGAATTGAAATACTCTCAAATATTATTTATTATTGGGAATTATTTTATGTTATTTTATTTTATCATTTAACTTTTGAATTATATTCAGTACATCCATTATGCTATTAAAATAGGCAAATATTCTTACAGTAATTCATTTATTTGATAAAATTTTGATATTTTAATTTTAAATTAAATATTCAATAACCGGAATTAAATTGAATATTTGACAAATTAAACGAAGAGAATAATAACGATAATAACCTTTCTAAAATATTACTATTAATGGTATCTTTGGGTATATCATAATTACGAATACCCGAATAACATTTATCACTTGATTGATTACTATTGTTTACACAATTGTTTGTTGTTGTTGTTGTTGTTGTTCCCTGCGTTGATCCAATAATTTCCATTGGAAAATCATTCAACATTTTTTGCGGCTTATCATATTGTTGCTTATTGCTATCAGTAGTTGTTACTATCACTTTACCAGATGGCAAATTATAATTATGATATCCTTTTCCACTGCAAGAATTAAATTTGTTGCCATTACTTGTTGATATGGGAATTTCTGTATCACATGTTATCCGTGATTCTTTCATCTGTAAAATATCTTTCTTAAATAATTAGTGATTAATCACCTTAATTATTGATTAGCAATTTATCATCATTCATTATAACAATATACCTATGTCAAAAATTAAACTACAACATCATCCTTCTTTTTCACCTGAAGAATTTCTTCTTTTAATGATTAATTAAATTTAATTAGTAATTGCTCATAATTAGCAACATTTTTTATTCATTTATAAAATTTCTTTTTAACAATTATTGAATTACTGATTAGCAATTATTCGTTATCATTATTCACTATAATAATATAAACATATCACGATTAAACTATAATACCATTTTCTCATCTATCAAATTTTTTCCTTGAATAAATAACGATTAACTATTTAATATGAATTTATCACTTGTGATTATAACAGTATCATTATATCGAAATTAAATTATCATTTTTTTTTCTATCATTATCAAACAATATGAATAACATGGAAAAAAGTATAATAATACATAAAATGATAATATTTAAAATCTAAAAGACTATTTAACGAATAAGAATTTATTTTATCATTAACTTATATCTTTTTAAACATTCATAAAACAATAATTCAAAGAAGAAAAAAGGGAAAAAAGAGAGGCAAACATTTAACAAATCTTTCATTATTATTATTGTTATTTAAAGAAAAAAGAAAAAAGTAAAGAAAAGAAAAAATAAAAAACAAAGAATGAAATTAAATGTCAATCAAAAAAAAAAACAAAGTTGATACATTAATTATAACTATTTGTTAGAAAATATAAGATCAATTTTTTCTCACTTTTTTACACATATTTCAATTTTACTTCCTCACAAATTTTTCCTTATTCGAAAAATACTTCCGCATTCATATTGAACTTTGATGTTTTCAACGATTACAAATTTTATATATTTATTATTGATTATTTTTATTCTTTTAAGATAAAATTGATAAGAAAAAATAAACAAAACAGTATAATAAATAGCATGGATGAAAATATTTCTAACAAATTTAATTTTTTAATTAATTAGTTAAATAATTCTATCATATTATATTAATTTGCTATTATCTAATAGTTTAAATTATAACTAAGTAAGTTATTTCAAAAAATTTTTTTCTATTATTTATTTTTTAATTAACTAAAAATTTGTAATTTTATTTAGTAAAAGATAAATTGATAAGAAAAAAAAGAGTAATTAATAATAATGAAAAATATACTTGCCAGCAATATATTATAATTTTGGTCAAATATTTTCTTTTCTTTCGATATAAATGATGATATAATATATACATATATATATATATAGTTCATGTAAATTGATAAGAAAAGAATGATAAGAAAAGAATAAATAATGAGGAAGAAATATTTTTGATTTTAATAAATTATTTTTTAATATTTAGATAAATTGATAAATAAAAATTATCATCAACATGAATATGAAAGTATTTTTTAGCAATTTCAAGTTCAATTTTAGGCAAATTTAAACAAAGGAAAAAGCAGCAACAGATATGGAAGAAATCATTTCCAACAATTTCAATTTTAATTAATTATTTTCTGAGTAAATGAAGCAACGAAAAGGAATGGATAAGAAAAGATGGAAATAAATAAATAAGTTGAATTATTGTTTTCATTATCCATCAGGTCATAAGATAACTTAATAAATAGAATTAATAGGAAAACAAAAAAAGTGTTTGTCAATTTTTAAATTATTTTAATGCCAAAAGAACAAGAAAAGATCAAAAATAAATGGAAAACAAATTGTTATGAAAGAAGCAAAAATTTATAAATGTTAAAATATGTATTTATTGCAATGATAATTATGAATTCAGCCCATACACAATGCGTTATTTCATTTTTACTACTATTTTTATGAATTTAAAATTTAGATGTAAATTTAAAATTTAAATGTGAGAAATATTGTATCATCAAAATCAATGAAGTAGTTAAAATATAAATAAATTTTAAAACGAATAAATTAATCAAATAATTAGAATAATCTATCAAATAATTCTCTCAATTTCTCCTCTCATGCAGTTTATCATTTTTGATAAACGTTTTGATAAAGTAATTAAGTATCAAATAAATCGAATCAACACTTCGATTTTCTAAATCCGTTTTCGATTTTTACTTTAAGATAATATATACAAAAAACATAATATAAGTACTACTGTAAGTAAACTATCGTAGGAAATCTCAACATATACAAAAAATAATACAAACAATACTGTAAGCAAATTATTATAAGAAATTTTTTTTAGAACTAAATAAAATCAAAGCGCAAAAATAAAAAAATTGAAAAGAAAAATTATAAATTTTGTTTTATTTTTTTCTAAAAAGAAATTTTAAATATATTCCATAATTCATTATCGATTACAATCATTACGATAAATAAATAATAGATCATAGAATAATTTTATATAATGGTTGTTTAATATTTTCAAAATATTCAAAATATTTCATCTCTTCAAATTCCATTCTTTATCTTTTCGCATTCCATCCTTTTACTTTCATGGATCAATATATCATTCATTGTACTGTATTATTATCATTATTATTCTGATATTTTCAAGATTAATATATTTCGATATTAATAAAAATGTATATTTTCGCAAATGTTATTCATTAAAAATATCAAAATTATCAATTAATAAATCCATTAGATAATATACGAATAACTAATTAATGAATTTGTGGAAAATAAGTTTTATTATTATTTTTCCATCATTATTTTCAATATACACATATTTTGTAAGTATAGAATTAAGTAATGAATAATAAAAAATCAGACGATTCCGAGAGAGTTATATTTAATTAATTCTAGAATTTATAATAAAGAATCGAAAATTATAAAACAAAAACTATTTCGAAGGAATTACATATTATTAGAAGTAAATAAAGAATATAATATTATTAGAATTAAATAATGAATATAATATTATTAAAATTAAATAATGGATACAATATTATTAGAATTGAATAATGGATACAATATTATCTCAGAATTAAATAATGAATATAATATTATTAGAATTAAATAATGAATATAATATTATTAGAATTAAATGATGAATATAATATTATTAGAATTGAATAATGAATATAATATTATTAGAATTAAATAATAAATAATAAAAAGCAAAAGTAATGCGGAAGGATTATTTCAACAAATTTATATGCAAATTTAAAGGGAAGAATAAAAAAAAAGAAATATAAATTAAACAAATATTCGTTATAATTTGTTATGTAACAATTTAGCACAATCTGTTTAATAAATTCTATGATACGATAAAATGAAGCAAGTAATAGACCTAATGGGAATAGAAGAAAAATGCTAACTTTAACTTTAGTGAATGTATGGAAATTGCAGGAATTGTTTCCGTTTTATATAATCGAACAAAAAAAATTAAAAGAAAAAAAAAAGAAGGAAGGATTATTTATTGCATTTGGATTAAAAATAATTTTTATAATATAAAATTTCTAATTCCATTTTAAATTTACAATATTTTATTAAATATTCTCAATTTATCATTTAACAAAAATAAATAAATTATTTAGCATTTATTATTGATAGTTGATATATTATACGGAAATACGAGAGTGCTTCGAGAATTATATAAAACAAATGTAATGTAATTTTAAAATCAAAAAAAGAGAAAATGATAAATTTTATACAAACAAAAATAATAGAAATTTGAAATCAAAAAAGATCAAATATTTGAAACATTTAACAACTATCTATTTAATAAGTTAAAATTATAAAATTATAATAATTAATTGAAATGGACTAAATTCCATTATTGTTGAAATAAATTTATGAAAAAAAAGTTTTGAATATATATTGAATACATATATGATCTTATCTTTAATGTATTAATTAAATCTATAAAAATTCTTGAGATTAAATTTTATTTCAGATATTTAAATTGCCTTTCTTTTGAAACAATAAAAAATATGTTGAAAATAAAAGATCAAAGTTATCATTTTTATCAAACAAATACGAATAGAAGGAAGGAATTATGAGGGAAAATAGTAATAATAATAAAAAGAAAATTTTAAATTGTTTTTACATAATCAAATAAAGAATAAATTAATATTGAAATTAATTAATTCAATTTTATAGTCTAATAGATAAAATTAGTTGTATTTATTTTTTATTCATCGCTTAAATTTAACCAATTTTTCAACAATTCATTACAAAATTACTTTTTTAATTAACTTTCAAGTAATAGAAAGTTGGAAACATAATCTTCAAGTTTTAACAGATATTATTTGTTTCTATCAAATGGAAAATTCAAAATTCTACAACTTTTTTAAAACTTTTTTTGCAAAATATTTATTTTGCAAAATAAAATTCTTTTATTTAATTATAACTTAAGCATTTGATCATTAAGCTTTCTTGAAAAAGTACATCAAACTAAAAATACTTATGTAATGTATTTTTTCTCATGTAAGATTTTCAAAATGAAATTTAAAAAAAATCAATCTCTTGAGAGAGGAAAAAAATAGTTATATGACAACGAGAGTATATTTAGCTTGTATAATCATTATGTATGTATCATTTTTCAACAGGCAAATATATACATATATATTTGGCAAATTGATATATAATCAAAAACAAAAATAAAATATAATTTTAAATTAAATTCAATTAATTATTTAAATTAAAATATTTTATTATAAAAATTAAGGAAGAAAAGATGAATTTTTTTCGTAAAATATCATTTTCTACGAATAAAATGATTTAAAAAAAAGGAATGAAATGATTAAATAAGCTTTTGTAATTTGAATTTATTTCTCAATTAATATATATTATCATTTTTTAATTTCATATTTTTCATTACTAAATGTTAAATTCGAATTTTTTTAAAATATTCAAGCTTATTGTTTAAAAATTAAATTATATCTTTAGGATATTATTGAAGTAAATACATTTCATTATTGATTTTTCATTTATCTGATAAAAATCACTGTGTCACCGTTTCATTCATATTCATCTTTTTTTTTCTTCGAAAAATTAATTTTGATGATATTTTGATCAAATTTTTAATTTCATTTTTTTTTCATTTTATACCTACCAATTCGTTACAAGATTTTATCATTCATTTAGTTACTATTTATAAACTTGTATATGTATATATATTAATCTTAATATTCATTATTCTATGCAAATACAAACATATGTATCACAGAAATAACATGAAGATAATGTTCGATAAATGATAATTAGAATTAACAGATAAATTCTTTTTCATTTATTTTTTTCTTTTAGCAATTTAGCAATTATCAAATTGTTTAGCTATTTTTTCTTTTAGAAATTTATCAGATTGTTTAGCTATTTTCAAGAGTATTGCAGTTTATCATACAGGCTTCCTTTTTTTTTTTTCAAAAACTTTTTCATATGTATAAGAGAGGAAAAGTGATATGCTATAAGTGAATGTTGTAAAAATGTGATGAAAATAACACTTTTTTCGATTTTGATAATTAAATATAATTTTTCTTTTTTAAATGTTCTAACAATTTGAGGAGAATTATAATTAAGTTAATGATTTCTAATATTAGTATTTTATTAATATATTTCTATCATTATCATTCTTGTAATACTGTTCTATATTATGATATTGATTATATATAATTAATAATAATATTTCTAATTTCTAACACTATTATCGTTGAAATATATTGTATATCATAATGTTCATTATATATAATGTTGATTATATATAGTGATAATGATAATAATATTTCCAATATTAATACTTTGTTAAAACATTTTCAACATTATTATCATTGGAATATTGTTATGTATTATGATATTGATTGTATATATTATAGTGATAACAATAATATTTTCAATATTGGAAATATATATTGTTATTAAAACACTTCTAGCACTATTATCGGCATTCTTTCTATGAAATACGTCGTATATCATGATATTGATAATATATTACAATGATAATGGCAATAATAATAACGGTATTAATGATAATAATAGTAATAATAAATGACATTTCTAACACTAACAAACATAATTATTACTATTAGCAATCATCAATAACAAGAATGTTTATAATAGAGGTGTTAATAATGGTGGTAAGAGAGGAATAGAAAATATAATAAGAAATAAAAGGCGATCGTCGTTCTAAGTGATATTAATGATGATGATTCATTTGCGCATTCCAAACCGATGCACCATTACACCAATCAATCTTTGCGATCTGCCGATAGACCTATTTTTAATTCGCATTCGATTCGCAAATAAATCAAAGAAATAGAAGAAATAGGAGAAGAATTTTCCTTTAAGCATTTTCTAAATTTAATTTTAAAAAACTTCAATAATTGCATGAAGCGAAAGAAAAAATGCCACTGTTGAAAAATAACAACGAAAAGACATTTTCCTTTTACTTTTCCATACTTAACAAATAACTTTTGCAAATTGTAACCAAAATTAACACTTATCAGTGATTTATCATAAAATAAAAAATGTCGAAATAATTTTTATTATAAAATGAAAAGAAAATTATCTTTTACTTTTGCTTGTTTTAATAATAATACAAAAACAAATAATAATTAATAATAATAAATATTGTTAGCAGTAACAATAAATAATAATAAACAATATAATAATAATAAATCTTGGTAGCAGTAATAATTAATAATAATAAACAACAATAATAATAATAATAATAATAATAATAATAATAATAATAATAATAAATATTGTTAGCAGTAATAATTAATAATAATAAACAATAATAATAATAATAATAAATAGTAATAATAAAGCACTGATAGAAGTGCTTATAATATTAAAGGAAAATATTATTTATTATATAAAAAAATAAAATAATTTCGAAAGATAGTTTAAGTAAAATGTACTAAAATTTCAAAATACCACATATATTCACTTCAAAATTTGTTTAATAATAACAATAATAATAGCAATAGTAGTAATAATAATAATAACGATGATAACAAACATGATATAAATTATTTCAATAACTAACTAACAATTATAGATAGCTATGCAATAAAAAGAATCTTAATTTTAATTATTATAATTTTTTCATAAAGAATCGAAACATCAATTCGACGTTGATAAGTGATTAGAAATAATCTTTATGAAAAGATAATATCGTATTATTTAGTTGATAAATTAGGCATAAATATTATGTAGAAAAAGATTAGCCTAAGTTGATAACTAATTTGAAATGAATATGCAAATAATTAATCAATAATTTTACAAATAATCCGAATACCAATTAATATCGGATGAGCAAATAATTCGAAATAATATTTGTTAATAGATAAGAATATCAGATAATGTTATTATCTTTATTTAACTAATAAATTTATGCGTAAATTGTTATGCATAGATAAATAATAATTAGCGTCTAAAATGATAGTTCATTTGTAATGAATATGTAATTAAGTAAAAATAATTCGAATCGAAAGACTCATATTTATTCATGATACATAACATCATTCATCAATCAACGAGAAAAAAAAGATGATTATCATGATGAATTCTTATATGAAATATTAAAATTACGTTTTGCCATTTTTTTTCTGCTAAACATTTTTTGAAACATCAATTATTATTCGTTCTCATTTTTATTTCTCACACTAAAAATTTCCTTTCTTTTCCTGTTTAAAAATACCGTATAAAAATTTTTCTTTCATCTGAATACCAGAACATACTGTATGAAAGGAAGAGGGAAAAAAGTTTATAAATAAAAATATATTTATTATAAAAAAAAAAAAGAATTGAAATACATCTGTTCGATATACATTTATATCACATAGCATATGTATACATATGCTATGTGATATAATGATTATCAGCTATGATTATATATTTATTTAAAAGGCATTTATTAACGAATACTTATAAATGAAAAAATATTTAAAAGAAAAGCATATCAGAAAGTTTCAGATATCAAAATTTTCGTCATATTTTCTTTTCTTTTTTTTGCAGAAGAGACATTGTCATTATTGAACTAGAAAATATTGCATAGACAAAATTGTTCATTGAAAGACAAATAACACTAGTTTTATTGAACCAGAAAACATCATACTGTAAATATAAAGTTATGGATTAAAGAACAAATAAAAATGAAGCATTGTTTATTGTTTAAATAAATTTTCTGCTACAATAACAGAATGCGATAAAATTTGATTATTTGTATTGGAAAATTTTGGCAAAAGCCAAAATTTAGTTTTATTTTTGAATTTTATTTGAAATAAAAAGAATTTTTATGAGAAATAAATTCATTGATAATTATTCGGTGCAATAATGAAAATAATTTCTTCTTATTTTGCATATTTCAACTTACAATTAAAGAAAAAAGAAGGAATAAATGATTGTTGTAAAGTTTGATTACAATCAAAGAAAAATTTTCGTAAAGTTTAATTATAGCATAAAGAAGTTCATGAAATTTAATTATTCTAAAGAAATTCTTGAAGCTCAATTATAGCTAAGAAAATTCCTGAAGTTCATTTATAGCCCAAAAAAAAATCCTTGAAATTTAGTTATAGCTGAAAAAAAAATTTTTCAAAATTTGATCTTTGATAATTAAAAATGAATGAATAATAGTGATGAATGATAATTTAACACCAAACTGATAAATGATATGTATAGATATATAAATGATTCTTAACGATTGAAAAATTTATAAAAATTTGTTTATATTTTAGATTATCAAAACTATAAAATATGATTTCTTTCAATTTTATTATCAATACAATAATGAAAGATCAAAATGACAAAGTAAACAATTTTATACAAATATTTTTATTAATTATTAAAATTTTTGATAAAAAGGAAAAGATAACGAAAAAGGATGAATGATAATTTATAACATTGATTATCATAATCAAAATTTTAATAATATATAAATTGAATCGATACTTGAAATAAAATATTTTAAAGCTAATAAAGTTATTAATTGTATAAATTAAATTAAAAATTAAAAATATTACTTAGCACTTGCGTATTTGTAATATTACTTTTTATTAATTCTGTTCATAAATAATTCCAATTAAAATTTCAATTAAAAATTTTAGCTAATCTTTAAGAAATGAAGTGAATTTTTCATAAAAAAATATTAGCTTATAATAATTTGCAATAATTTACGAACTGAATATATCGAAAAATTGAATTTGAACAATAGCGTCGAAAAAAATTTGCACGTACGTCATATATTTATTAATCTTACATGCACGTAACTCGTATATTTTTACGTCATAAATAAAATTTGATTATTTTCTAAAAACTAAGATATATGTTCGTAAAATAAAATATTTCCTATTTTTTGATAAATTTTTATATCAATAAAAAAAAATTTTTCATATACTTAGTATTTATTTATTTTTTTATAATGTAATAATTCTCGAGAATGCTTTTTTGTTTCAACCATATAATTGTGTATTTATGCCGGGAATAAAATACAATTTTTTCTTTGCCTTTCTTATCATATAATTCAAAATTTGATATCAAATTTAAATTATTTGAATAAAGTGACGATATCAAGTTATTCATTTCGATTTATTTTATTGGAAAAAAATCTGCCAAGAAAAAGAGCATAATTTTTGCTTATTCTTTATTTAATTTTAGAGCTAATTTATAATAATTGATAAAATCGTTCATTAATAAAATAAATAAAAGTTTATCAATGATAAGAAACAAAAGATAGGAAAATAAGCACTTAATAATGATAAGACTATTTGCGATCTATAATATACCTTTTCATTTTTGAAAATAGAATCTACAACTTATGAATGATTTACGTACGTAATTAGTTATATATGCAACCCTATAATATGATACGATGCTTATTACGTAAAATTTAAGTAATGCTGCAGAAAATATATACAAATTATTAAAAGTAAATAATTGATATAAGTTTTAGAAATATAAATTTAATTTTAACAATTAAATTATTTAGAAATTTTATTATTCTAGTAAAATACACGTTATCACTTTAGTAATATTAAATAAATTGTTAATAAAAATTTCAACTTCTAAATTTGAAATTGAAAACTAAATTAATCCATTTCTTCTATTACTTTCATAATATTTCAGTATAATATATTAAATATTACTCTGTCATAAGCAAATATTGATTGAAATTTTAATCAATATTTCCTCAAAAATAATATTTCCTCTTTTTCAAGCTTTTGAAAAAATGTCTTTTTTCAAGTATCAAAAGTTCAAAAGTGCGTCAAAGGGCAAAAGTTCAAAATAACATCTAATAATTGGTAAACAAATTGTATGAATAGTTATCGTTTTAGATAGTGATAAATTAACAGATAGTATCAGAATGAAATAAAATAATATTAATGAATCAATTCCAATAATCAATGAATGATTTATTGATTGAATAGAAGAAATGTATTAATTGTATAGACCCGAAATATCAAATTTTAATTAATAGATAGTATCAGAATGGAATACAATCGTTAATGAATCAATTCCAACAATCGATGAATGATTTATTGATTGAAAAGATGGGTTGTATCAATGGTATAGATTTGAAATAAAAAAATTTTAATTAATAGATAGTATCAGAATGGAATAGAATAGTATTAATAGTAATTAAAATAGAAATGACTTTTTAATTATATCGTAAAACTACAAAACATTTAATTGGATTAAATTAGAAATAATCAAATCATTTTCCGCTCTAATTCATTTTTCATTTTTATTTAAAAGAGAAAATGAAAAAAGACAAAAACAATTGTCATATAATTTTCCATTCTTTTATACATTTGTGATAAACTTTTTCTTCCCCAAAAAGGAAAACAAAAAAAGGAAATGAAAAAAATTTATCACAAAAGATTTATGAATAACAACAATATCAAATTAATCTTCTATCTTTTATCTATGCTTTTGTACAATTTTCAAGAATTAAATAAATGATATAGAGGGTAGCTAATTAATTATGCAAAAATATGAATTTGATGAAATAGTATTTGAGGAAAAAAATGCATGAAAAAGTAAAAAGTTTTAACGATTATAATTAAAATGGAAAAAACTTTTTTTTTAATACAACTAATATTGCTATGCTTCATCCTTTTTAGCAAATTTTATTTCTTTTTTTTGAGAAAACGAAATTGAAATGTTAATAAAAATTTGTAAAATAAAAAAAAATTAATTTCAAAATTAATTTACATTTTTTATTATATATTTCTTGTTTGTTTAATTGATTTTACTTCCAAGCCTTTTTTCTTTAAAACATTTTGGCAAATAAAAGAAAATCTGATTTTGAAATTAATTTACATTTGTTTATTTCGTTTAATTGAATTATTTTATTATTACAATAATTAAAATACTATTGACAAAACTATTTTTATGCCTAAAAAATAAATATCAAAAATGTGAATTTGAATGAAATATTTTCAGCCTTTGTTGATCTTTTAAATAATAATAGTAAATAATATGGCGAAAAAAAAAAATTGGAAGAATGTATGGAAGAAAAAAGAAATTTATTGAAGAATAAATGGAAAATAAAAATTTTTTTCGTTTCTCATTTCAATATTTTTATTACTTATCGAAGTTTTTCCTTAAAAAAAAGAAAACGAAAGAGAAGAAGCAAACGATGAAAGTAAGTAAATAAAAATAGAATTTATTTTTAAATCCATTCTAAGTTCCATTTTTTTCTCTTCTTGTTCTCTTCCTTTTTTTCGCTTTTTATTTTAATTTTCATAAATATAATAAATATCAATAATAACAGCAATAATAATAGTAATAAGTAAATAAATCATATCATAGTAATAGTAATAATATTAATTGCTGCTATTGTTATTATTGATGATTAGTGATAATGTTGTTGCTGCTGTTGTTATTAATGATAATAAAAATAGAAGTGATAAAATAATAATTGTTGCAATTCTCGATAAATAATCACTGTTGCTTAAGAAATATCAGTGAATCACTGCTATTATTATTAACAAATAGTAATAGCTATCATTGCAAAATGACTTGATGATTTAAAATTGTTAACAGATGGTGATAACGATAAAATTGCTATAATGAATAGTTTGGAGGAAGAAAGTTTTTATATCAACAGCTTAAAGACAACATGATATTACATTTTAAATTAAACTAACCAATTGTTCATTGACATCTTTAAAATATTAGTACTGATGAATGACGTGAATTTCTTATTTTATAAATTGATAATATGATAATGCTGACGTTTATATAATTTCATTTTAATTAAGGAAATTAGATAAATTTAAATCAATCAATTGGTATAATAGAAACCAATAAAAATCAATATAGTCTAAATCAATCGATTAATAAAATAAAAATCGATTAAAAGTTTACTAAATTCAGCAAAAAAAATTTCAACATTTTTTCAAAATAATTGTTGAATAATAACAATAATAATAATAATAGTGGTAATAATAATAACAATGGTAATAATAATAACAATAATAGTAATAATGGTAATAATAATAACAATAATAATAATAATAGTAGTAATAATATATTGTATAAAATAAAATTATTAAAAGGTTTAAGACTTATAAATTAGAATGAAAATAATGAAAATACGTTAAAAAATTTCATTTTTTAATAATAATTTTACTATTTAAATAATATTTTATTTTATTTTTTGCTATTGCAAATTTTTATTTTTAGCATTTTCGCATCAAAATATTTTTATCATTCAAAAAATAAACTAATTACTTCCGCTCTTTCCTTTTATTTATTAATTTTTTAAATTTCATTTTTTAAAAATATGAAAAAAATGCTTGAAGTCATGCAGTAATGAATTAATATATTTATATAAATATTCTTCTTGTTATACATATTGCATTAATTTATACTTATTCCATTTATTAATTTCAATTTTTTAATTCAAAAATTTTTTATCAATTTAGGAAAAGATGAACTTTTTCTTTTAAATAAAATGAGAAATGATAATTTGTATGTTTAATATAATATTAGCAAATATAATCAATTTAATAATTATAAATTAATTTAAAAATTAAATTCAATAAAAATCGATAAATTGAAAATTTTTTTAAAAATATAACTTATATTATAATATTTGATGAAAGGAATGACATGAGAATATTTTTTTAATAGAAAAATTGAACAATTATAAAATTTGGAGAAGAAATGATAATTGCAAAAAATTTTTAATTATTTAATTTCATATATTTAATCGTAATAATTCCCTTTTTACTTTTTTTAATCTATAAAATTTAAGTAAACAATTAATAAATTATATTATAGATTTTATGAATAAATCCTCGTTTTTAATCAAATATTTGCATTTTTGATTCGTAATTTAGTTAAAATGATTAATTAATTAATTAGGAAATAAACGATTATAAAATAAATGATTTGATAACAATTGATTAGAAAATAGGATCATAAAATACTAAATTTAATTTACGAATATGTACAACTATTATTTAATAAAACGATTATTGATTATGAAGCATATACGTATTGCTAATTTATAATTTATAAAATGCATTTATATATTTAATTTAAATATCTATATCTGTAGTTTAATGAAATATTGATTGATTATCAAAATAAGTGATTAGAAGATAATTGATTAATAAGATATAATTGGAAAATAAAATATATTTAATCATAGATATAAGAAATAATTTCAATAATATTTTATATTACAAAAACAATATGAAATAAAAACTAAAAAATTCTAAAATTTTATACAAATATGAAATTGAAAAAATTTTCTTAAAATTAAAAAACAAAACAAAACATTAAAATATTATGCGAGAAATGTAAAATAAAATTTTATGTGAGACATTAAATACAAATTTTGCGACAATATTAATTTTATCTAATCTCACTCTTGGGAATACCATAAAATTTACACTAACTTTTGCCAAAACGATTAATCAACAAGCAAAGTTTATCACTTATCAGAATAATACGAAATATTGTAAGTTTTTGAGAGAAATCTTTCGAGAATTATGAAGTAAACATTTCAAATTTTCTTCCTACCCTTTCCTTCCTCTTCTCTCTTTTCCCTTCCTCCCTTCCTTGTCTCACTCGTTCTTCTTCTCTCTCTCTCTCTCTCATTGTCTTTCTATTCACTAAAAACTTTTGCCTTTGCATTTTATTTTTATAAAAAATATATTTGAAAAAATGGAAATAAAAATAAAAATTTATTTTCCAAAATATAATTTAAAAGAATTATGACAAATATAAATTTATAAATAAATAAGCTATTTTAGAATTTCGAAATATCAATTTAAAATGACATTTTATTTAAAAAAAAAAATAAAATTCTTATATAATCAATCAATCAAAAATTAAAGCCAATATAAATAGCATAGACTATTAATATCAACATAAATAATGATAAAATGATAGAATTTGATAAAAATTTCGATTTGATTACAACAAAAAAAAGATAATAATATTGTGATAGAAAAAAAATTTTTTTAGCTTAAGGATTAAATATCATTTCTGTTTTAATTTATTTATTTATTTTTAGAGGGATTATTTAAATCTCATAATATCAAACAACAACCAATATTTTTCTCGATGATTTCATGAATCATGTGATAAATATGCATCCATATTTTAATCTTCCATCACATAACAATGATTAAAACGGATATGACAGGAGAGAGAAAGAAAAATGCTTTATTTAAAAGCATATCACATGCTATGTGAGAATTAAACAAAAGTAAAATTTTTGAGAATAAAATTAAAATTTTGCATCCATTTGCTTTTCTTTTTTTTTTTTTTGAAATTTCTACAAATCGATGCATATTTTATTAGCATAAACTATGATTTTTCCAATAAATAAATTTTTTATTTTTATATTTTAGTTTTTAAAATTGGCAAAAAATTCTTTTCAAAAGGAAAATAATAAAATTTTTTCTTTCAATTATTTAATTCTTTCACAGAAAAAATGCCAAAGAAAAATGTTAATATTAATGTTAAATATTAAAATTTTACTATTATTATTATAAATAAAAATTTTTGATAGTAACATACCTAATCCTAAATATATGATGAAATGATAAAAAAAAGAGAAATTAAAATTTAAAACTATTCAAATATCTCATTAATATTATAATTTTAAATTTTAATTCATTCATCTTTATTCAAATGAATATTTTATCGTAATTCATTCACCGCTATCTAATGATTAACAATTTTAAAATTTCATCAAAATATATGGTAATAATAATTGAAAAATCATACGTAGTATTGAAAGATATTCAAAGCAATATTCTGCATACTTTTACTAATACCCAGGCATGTATCATTTAAAATATTTGGATATCAATGCTTTATTGTTCATCGAACTGATGCTATATGATTATCAATGAAAATTTATATTTTGCTATCATGTATATGATATTGATAGATAGCTTTGACAATTGCATTAAAAATGAAATGGAGCTTAAATACCTCAAATAAATGATTTCAGGAATCGATTATTTTTCATTCAAAGATTGCAGTAATCCAAACATTCTGATATATAATGTGCTTCAAGAAAATTATCATTAATTATTGAGGTTATCAAACACAAAAAAATATATGATAAAGATATGGGAAAAAAGTTTAAAAGAGCAAAATAAAAATAATAAATGATAGGATAAAAGAATAATTAATTCGTCTAATAATATCCATTAATTTAGTTAATTTAGAATAAATATAATGATTTAATCATTAGCAGATAGTGATAGTTAGGTATAAACATTATCATAAATTAATGATAATAATAGTTTGCGCATAAATCAATATTAATACTATAAATGATAGCAAAATGAATTTGTTATTTTTGTGATGAAATCGAACAGAAAAATATGAATTAATATTTTGTTATTGTCAGTGTTATTGTTATTATTATTGTTATTGCTTTCTTAATACTATAAATAATAGTTTTTATCGTAAATAAACGAAAAATTGAATGATTTGTTATTTAGCGAGAAATTAGCAACAACCGGCTTAATTGGAAAATGAAATAAGCAAAAATGAAGTAAACAAAGTATTTAACTTATTAATTAAAAATTCAGCAATAATTCTATTTTGAAGTTAATGAATGATGGAATAGCTCGCTCTATTTCAAGATTTAACTACTTGGCAATAGTAATATTTGAGAATCAATCAACTGAGAAATAATTCTATTTCGAATTAAAATTATTTTGAAATCAACAACCCTTAAATGATTGCATTTCAAAATCAGTGATTCTGAATCATTTTATTTTAGAATTACCAATTTGAGAACGGCAATATTGTTAAACAATTTAAAAATCGTTTTATTTCGAAATCAACAATTTAAAAATAATCAAATTTTGAAATTAATACCTCTGAATCATTCTATTTGAAAATTAATGATATACCACTTCCAAAATCAAAATCAGTGATTCAGGAATTGATGACATTTCGAAATTAAATAAAACATTTTTCAAATCAGATTTAATAATTCATATTACGAAATCAAAAGCTCTGAAATTGTTCCATTTCAAAAATTAATAAATCAAGAATGATTGTATCACTAAATGAGTAATTCAAATATTAATAGTATATCAAAATCATAAAGACAGAAATGATTCCTTTTTAAAGTCAACAATTTAGAAATGTCCATATTCTAGATAATATAATAGAAAAATAAGCATTTCTTCCTTATAAGACAAAACTTTTCTTCTTTAATATTAGACAAGACAATCTCACTAATTCTAGGCCTTAGGCTAATTTTTTTCTTTCATTCAATATTATGAACTTTTGCACAACATTTCTTTTAATCTATTGAATGATTATTTTTTCCATCATTTTGTGAGAAAAAAATTATCACCACTGATTATCAATGAAAATTGAAGCTTTCATTGTAGAAAAGTTTTTCAAATTTTAAAAGCAATTAAAATAAATCAATAAACAACAAAAATTGTAATTATAAAAATGCATGAAAGTAAATATTAGCGCTTCCATTTGAATATATTTGTTAGCATATAATAACTGATAAGTTTGCTTTAATTTGAATCAAATATGTGCAATTTTCAATGGTTTAAGAGAATTGAAGTAAATAGGTTAGCCTAAAAAAGTTTGAAGCAAACAAAATTCCTATTCTAACATATTTGTCACTAACATGTAGTAACTGATAACTGATGTTTTACATAAACTGAAAGTGAAATAAAAATAAGCCTTTAAAATTAAATCAAGCAGAAGATAGATCTGAAATTGTGATAAATGTGATATATGTAACTTCTTTATGTTATCATTTCCGAAATATTATTTTAAATTATTTAAATACTGATATCTTTCACTATCAAATGATATATTTTTATATATAAAACTTATGGCATTAATAGCAGCTAAAATATATAAAATTAAATACTTTTGTTGCAATAAAAGGAATTTTAAAAATTGATAAATGAAAATTTAAAATACATCAAAAAAATAATATATTATTAAAATGTTAAATAATAAGAAATTGAAATAGGAATTAATTATTGAATAATTTATGACAAAATAGAAAAGCTAATTACTAAATAATTTCGAATAGAGAAGAAAAATAAATAAAAAAATTATCGTCATTATTATTATTACTATCATTATTGTTATTATTATTATTATTTATTATTATTATTATTATTTATAATTTTAATTTTCATTCATTTCATTTTATTTTATAATTATTTGATATATTTTTTCTATTCTTAAATTATATTACAAAAATTTTCGATTTATAATTTTAGAATATAAAATTAATTTAATTTTAATTTATTCAATAATTTGTTTATTCGCCCAAAAGAAGCAAAATTTATTCATAAAATGATTTTGTTTATGAAATGAAATAATATTTTAAAATTATTTTTTCCAATTAATTTTAATTTTTTCTCTTTTATTGTAATATATATAATCATTCTAACAAAATCAATTTTATTATCAAAACTTATTTATATAATTTATCAGCTAGTTGTAATTAAAATTATAAAATTTTAGGCTCTTTAAAGGTTTTTAAGAAAAGTTTATCTCATAAATTCTTAAATTTATATTTTTACTGATCATTTCTTTTCTTTCATTTCAATTCATGAAATAACTTCTTTCATTTAATCATTTCTTACCTTAATCATTTCTTATCAATTTATGAGATATTCTTTTCGTCTCATCTTTTCCTATTGTTAACCTTATCTTTTCTTTTTATTTTATAATTGTAATACTAACAATAATAATGACAAATGACAATAATTAATAATAGTAATAATAGTAATAGTAAGCAGAAGAACTATTGTTAATCTTTTCTTTTTTATTCGATTGTAGTAATGATAAAAGTTGCAATAATCATGACAATAATGATAATAACAAATGATAATAATAATAATAATAACAATAATAATAATAATAATAATAATAAACAAAAGATGAAAACAATGAAGAACTGACTAATAAAAATACATGATTCTGAAATATAAATGTAATTTAGATGCAATATTTGCACGAAAAATTGCAAGAAATAAAGTAAACAAAAGAAAAAAATCAAAAAAACCAGAAAACAAAAATACTATTTTAGTAATAGATAGATAAACAAATAAATAAATAAATAAACAAATAAATAAATAAAAGACAAATTCTTATCAAATTTTTTTCCAAATTTATTAAAAAGCAATAAAATATTTATTTTAATAAAAAAAAAGAATTATACATAATAAAATTATAGGATGCATTCTTATATTTCTCTCTTCTCCTATTATAAATAATAATATTTGGATGGCAATTTGAATTTATTTACATTAAGATATTATAGATTGATAGTATTAAAATATCGCTTAGAAAATTCAAAAAAGAAAAAGAAATGAGAGAAAAAGTATATTAAACGATAAAAATTTGAAATGATAATTTTCACTGATATCCAAATAATAAATATTTTGAATTTCTTGGAATGGCTTGTAAAGTAAACATATTTTTTCTTATGAAAAAATAAAACATATAAAATTTATAATTCATTCATTAGAATGAATTATTCCCAATCGTAAAACTTGCCAACAACTTATTTTTACAAATACATCGACGATGTATGAATCATACAATAACAAATAAACATTGTTATAATAATATGGCTATTAATTGACGTAAATCCAAATTGTTTGTGTCATAATTTTTGATTAAGAAATTATGAGTTTATTTCTAGGCTTATTTATTCAAATCTATTTGCATAATTTCTAATAGTTTGATTACTAATTCTGATAAGTTTTTAATTAAGCATTATGACAATAGCTGAATTAATTGACGTAAATCTAAATTGTTTGCGTCATAATTTTTTTGATTAAGAAATTATAAACTTATTTATTAAAACCTATTTGAATAAATTCTAATAGTTTGATTATTAATTTTTAAAAGTTTTTAATTAAAATTTAATGATTTTTATCACACATACAATTATATATATAAAATGTTGTTAATTGGCGAAATATGCAAATTATTTATGGCATAATTTGTTAATCAGAAAATTATAGCCTTATTTCTAAGCTTACTTTTTCGACATATCATAAGTTATTGTAAAAATATGCAAAAATCATGATTGATTGGGACGAAGTGTTCATTCAAATCTCATGATTCTTTCATATATTTAATCATTTAAGATATTATTTAATCAACCAATTGCAAATTTATAATAAATTTAAAATAATAAGATTAAAACTTATCAAAATTATAATTATTTATTAAAATTCAAAGATATATTATTGCATTTTTAATAATATTATTTAATTAATATCAAAATTAAAATGTCAAATATAAATTAAAAAATAAAGTCCAAATTATAAAAGATTATGTATATTTGAATTACTCACAAATTTAATGATAATTTATAGTAATAAATTTTAAATTTATCACACAATTTCTTGCATAGTATTCTTATATCAGTTAGTAATTCCTATTATTTATATTATTATTGATAAGGAACTTAGGGTTTATTGAATTTTTTTTAAAAAATTTTTCATAAACAACTTGAATTATTTAATTGATTTCATATTTATAGAAAAAGAACTTTTTTTAAACTTTTTATGATATTTAAATATGATAATAAGTTATATATTATCATCGAAATTATGATCATTCATATTAATAATCTATCGCTAAACAAAACATGCTTGAATATAATTTAAAAAATGAATAGATAAGCTATAAGATAAAATTGTTAACATGATATTTTATTATCTATATTAAATATGCTTTTAATTTTTTGTTCGTCAATATTATTATTTGAATATAAGAATTTTCAACATTTATTAATTGATTCTACTTATCGATCGCGATTGATCATTTATTTCAAATTTTGATTATTTGATAATTTATAAGTATCAGGAACAAATAAATATGCATGATTTTCGCTTCACCATATTAATCAATTTACAGTTACGTGGATATAATGACGTTTACGTGAAAGAAACCATGCGATAGTAACAAAAAAGTGATAACTTTTTTAAATTTTATCAGTAATCATTTGCCATACACTGATATAATGACTAGTATTACCAATATTGTGATTATGATTATTATTATTTTCAATATTATTATTATTTTATCATTATATCAGTGTACCGCAAATGATTATTGATAAAAAGTTTGAAATTGGAAATGGTTAATCAATTCTGCTTAATATTTTTCGCGCATAACTTTTCGATGAATATTTGCATATTTTACGCTTGGATATTAAATACAGTTTTTGATAATTTTACTCTCAATCGGTCTAAATTTCAATTTAAACTAATATTGATAAATGAATATTAATTATATCATTATACTGATAATTTTAGTTATATTGTTAAATATGAATAAGAGATAAAATGCATGATTTCAATAATTTTCAATTATTAAAAATTACCTATCTTCTTATAAAATTTAAAAAATTGATAGAATTGAAATAAATACTATTATATTGAAAATATTTATTTCAATTATTTTTTTAAATATAATTATTTTATCAATAATTATATTTAAAAAAATTGTTATGCAATGTATGAAAGTTTATAATAATAATAATAATAATAAAGAAATAGAAATGAAATCATCGATATTATCAAAAATTTCATAAAATATATTTTATTTTTATAGACAAATATATTTATAGGTAATACTGATGATAATTTGGTAATACTGATGATAATTTTATCTATAGGTAATACTGATGATAATTTTTTTTTAATGTATAAATTCATTTCATGAAATAGTGGATTAATTCGAAATTATTTATTTTGGGAAATTTTTTTTTAAAGTTTGTTTAAGAAAAAAAATTTTTTTAAATTTGAAAGTTATTTTCTTCAAAAATTTGATCAATCAAAATTTTTATCTTTTATTTTAGAAAAATCAAATTAACAATTTCTAATTGTTAATTTGATGTAAATATTATAAATTAATTTCATCTTATAATATTTGTATCATTTAATTTCCTATTATAGCAAATTTAAATGTATTATTGTTTAGTGAAATTAAAATAAAAATTGAAATACTAATTAATCGTTTACATCAAATATGTAGTCAAAATGAATAAAACATATTTAGGAATTTATGTAATCATTGGAAAAAACAATATGAATTACATACTTAAGCATGAAATAATTAAAATTAATTCAAAATAAAATAATACTAAAATAGTCATCAATTATAATATTACTATTTTAATCATTGAGCATTATTTTATAAATCCAAAATAAAAAACTTATTGATATAAAAATTTTTAACTTATTAGTATTAGTATTAACATATTAAGTATTTCATTCTTTCGATTTCAAATTCAAGCAATAATTACGCCTAGAAAAGGCGGAAAAAGTAAAGTTAATTTGAAGAGAAGTGAAAAATCTCAAAATTTTAAAGTTTTATTAAAGAATGGCATCTATATTTAATAAATTTAAATTCATAATAATATTTCATTATTAAAATATCATATTGTCAAATTATCATTTTAAATAATTCCAATAATTTTAAGTTTAGCCAATAAAATTAATAAATACAAAAATATTCATTTACAAAGTTCTGGGAAATACTAAATAATCAATTACTAAAATATAAGAACACATACATACATATATATATATATATATATATATATATATAATTATATCTATGATTATATTTCAGATAAACATTAAAAATAATATATGCAAAAGTTGATAAATTAAATTGTTATTAAAATGGATAAATCATATTGTATTAATAAGAAAAAAAAACAAATAGTATGAATTATAAAAGAAATGCCATAGTTAAAATTAATTTAAAATAAAACTAATACTAAATTAATCACCGATTATCATAATATTATTATTAAGCATTATTTTATGGATAATTATTGATATGAATAATTAGCAAAAGTTTATGATTAATTTAAAAAGTAATACAATAAATCTTGAAAAAATTTATTAAATAACTTATCAAATTAAATATTTATTTATTTAATACAATACACTGATATTGTAGGGTGATAAAGTGTTAATTAATCAAAGTATTAAAATGCTAGAAATTTTGAGTCATATTAAAAATAATTTGCATATTTTGCTTAAATTTATATTAAAATCATTCAAGGATATATTTCAAAAATTAATTAAAAACTTTAATTTTGACAGAAACCAATCAATAAATATAATCATTTATTTTTAACTATGAATTAATCTAATGATATGGATAGTACTATGATATTATAATAAAGTATTGATTAGTTTGTATAATATTGATTGATTTATTTTATCGAAATAATTAAAATGTTATGAATTTTTGAATTATATGATAATATTTAATTATTTTTTATATTTTGCTTAGAATAATATTAAAAGCATTTAAGACCATATAAATAGAAATTGATTAAAAAATCTTTAATTTTAATCGAGAGACAAATAATAAATAATTCTAATTCATTTATTATTAGCATTATGCTATGATATTATTCAATGAAATAATAAATTATTTAGATTTTTATAGTTATATTTTTAAATATTATGATTAATATTAATATCAATATATGACAAGGTAAGAATTTGATAAATTGATTTTGATTAAAAAAATAAACAATAAGAATATTTATTATCTTTTTTATTATAAAATAATCAAAATCAAAATTGATAAATAATTCAAATATGAAGTATAATGAGAAGTATTAAAGAATATGAATAATTTTAAGCATAATTAATTAATTTACTAATATTTTAAGGATGAAAAATATTTTAAATATGCCAATTAAAATGGAAATAATTTCAAATAATATGCTAATTTTCGGAGATATGATAAGTAATTAACATAAAATAATTATCTTTTGAAAATAAAAATAATTAAATTAATAAATTTGCCAAACTTTTGCTTATACAACTCATATTCATGTCTTTTATCATTCTTAAATGTTAATTAAACTAATCATATTTCAAATTATTGAAAGAAAAAAGTTAATTTTCTTTAAATTATAAATAAATAAAATATTCAGTGAAAAGTTATAATAAATTTTATCAGTATGCATTGAAAAGAAATGTTTAGCCTATTTTAATTATTTTTAATTCATAAATTAATAAATTTTATCTTCCATAAATTTCATTTGCAATTTTAGAATGATTAATTTTTCGAATAATTTATTTAAAAATATTTTGAATAAAAAAAAAGAAACTTACTTTTTTCTCTCACATATTTCTTCCTTTTATCATTTTCCAAATGGATCGAGGCGCTTTTTTAGGAGTAAAAAAAAGTACAATAATTCATTTTTGAGTTAGCATAAACTTTATGTTCGATTGTTGACAAAAAATAAAATAAAAAAAAGTCAAATTGTTTGCAATCGATATGATAATATATTAAAGTTGTATGAATTGATGGAAAATTTTGAATTTATTCCTAAAAAGAAATATATTTCAGAAAGCAACGTAGCATTTGTTTGTCCTAAAATAATAATTACAATAGTTACTCAAAGAAAAAAAGAAATATACAAACATAAATGATAACGGTAATAATAATGATAATGATGATGATGATAATGCATTTGAAAACTGAATATTGCGCCTGGTTGTATATTTTCACATATCCGAAATAAAAGCTTTTAGAAAAAAGACAAAAAAAAAAAGAGTTAATTTGTACAATATATATTTTATACGTATACGTATGAAATGATCTGAAATTTCACATATAAAATAATATTATGATTTTTTGTTTTTTTTAAAAAATAATTAAGAAAATTGCTATTATAAATATATGTACATTTATAAAAGAAATAGTAATAATATTTATATTGTATGTACAATTATTTGACTTTTCCTTTTGAAATTTCATAATATAAATGATAAATTTAATAATTTCAATAATAGCATTTTATTCGTTTATCAAAAATATTTATGCAAATATTTCACAATAATCCTATTGATTAATAGATTGTTTATTTATTTATAGGGTTATTTACATCAGTGGAAGAAAACTTTGAAGCGATATAAGTGGTAAGCAGTCATGATTTATAAGATTTCACATATTTAATTGTTTACATTTAAGGTGTTTTGTTTACAAATTGTTCAGTTTTTTTCCTTTTTTTTTTCATATATCGGAATGAAATCGCAAAAGTTACAACGCCATTTAACAATAGCAATTAAAAGAAATTCATATATTATTTAAAAAAAAATTGAATTTGAAAAATGAAAAGTTGAAGATGTTATTTTACAAAAAAGAAAGAAGAAAAAGATAAAAGGATTTTAAATTTGAAAGAAAAAAAAGTTTAAATTAAAGATCAATGACATATAATCTTTGAAATAAAATGAAAGAATAAAATTAAGTACATGAATAAGCTGCACATATAAAAATAATGATAATTTTATAAAAATAGCGATCATAATAGCAAAATAGTAATAACCAAGAGCAATAATATTGCAGCGATTTATATCACAATACATAGAATATAACACTATGCAATGATTTTGTCCCATTTTATATAAATTCTTGCCTAGCAAAATGTCTTGCAACATCTTATTTTATATATTTTAGCTAATTTTGATCATAATACATAAAAATATGAATCAATTGATAAGAATTATTCGACGCCTATCCATGAATTACGAATTCCTTTTCGTAACACTGTTTACATATTTAATGATAAATAATACGAACATTGATTATTTATATTTGTCAAACTACCTATAATTGACAAGATGACATTTGTTTGCCAAATTTACATTAATCAAAAATAATACCAAAGAAGAACATGCATATTTTGAATAAACATATTTGTATAGAAGCATGGGATGCCGTAATAAAAAAAGTTGAGAGATCAATTGATTTGAACTTTTAAACACAAAGGAAAAAATTTTGCATCTTTTGGATAAAATTCAATCATGCAATTATATGAAAAGAGTAAAAATTTTGAAAAATTTATTCAAAGAAAATTATCAAATTTAATTTTTCAAAATTAATTTTATTTTTAATTTTTAATTTATTTTCGGTCAAAAAGATTGGAAAGAACGAATGACGGAATTTTTACAAGTCAAAAAAAAAAATTTCAAAAAAATCAATACTATTTTATTTTGATATTTTCATTTTGTATATAATATAATCGATGAAATCAAATCATATTTGTTCATTTTTTTAATATCCTAAATTAAAATATTATCGTATAGAAGATTTCATATTAATTCATTTTTCTATTTGAATAAATTTAATTCCAGGCAAAACCATAATTTCACTTATTTTTTCTTTCGTTTTTCTTCGGAAAGTACCAAAAATTTATGAAAATTTATTGGCTTAGATGAAAGTTTGCTAATCGTTGATAATCATTTTCAGTAATGTTTTATAATTATATAAGCAACTGTTAAAGCTATTTTCACTTAAGCATTAAACTCCCTTTCTGTCACTCTCGATTATGCTTTCAATTAATCATCATGTTACAAATATTTCTAATATATTGATAAAAGCTTTTACTTTAATCAAAAAATAGGCATAATTTCGTTAAAAAATAGATTTTTGAACGTAAAATTGAGGTAAATTTGGAAATTTTATGCATCATTAAAGAATTGGTTCAAAATTCGAGATTTAAAAAGGAAAAAATTAAATCAAAGAAATTTGGCTGAATTGAATTTTTAATAAAGAAAAAAAAATTAAATCATGATGTTACCTGGAAAATTAATCTATTTGAATTTTTAATGGAATGTAATAAAACTAAAATCATGTAGAGATTATTTGGTAATTCGTTTTCTTTTTTTTTATTATTCAAATAAAATTTATATAACAAATAAAAAATTAATTCCTATATAAAAAAAAAATAAGCGATTGAGATACCTAAATTACTTTTTTTCTCTCCCTCTTATATATGTGCGATATATAGATGAGAAGAAGAGATGAATAGTAAATTTTAGTGAATTGATAAAATTTCTCGAAGAAGAGATATTCAAAGAAAGGAAAAGAAAGAGAAAGAAAAAAGAAAATAAATATGATGAAATTTTATGAAAATTGATATGAAAAAATATAAACAACAGATAAAAAAATTTTAGCTTAATTTTACACAAAAATTTCCATCCATTTTCTTTCAATCGTTTTCCTTTTTTTTTTTTTTAAGATGTAAATTTAGCGATTATTGTTGGTATTCCTTTTGAAATCACGCTTATCCCAACCATTATCTTTTACCATATGTGCCAATTCGATGATAAATTTACCTTCTTTATATTTTTGACTAACTTCAAATGCATGTTCCTAAAAAAAGAAAATTATAATTCCAATAAATAAATATTAATTAAAATTAACTAATTATCAAATCATATCATTTCATATATACATATGATAAGGAATAAATGTTGAAAAAAAAAAGAAATTTACATATTTCCAGCCAAGTGTTGTTTTACAACATTCACAGTATATATCGGCTACTGCATGAAGGCCAGTTAATAGAACACGTTCTTCGGCTGGTCCACATCCTATATTTACCCTAAAAATATAAATTTAATTTATGTTTCTTTTTTTCGTTCAATTTGCCATAACAATAATAATTAATTAATAATTCTCTTCAAAAATTTATAATAATAAGTAATTAATTAACTTTTTCAATTTAATAATAATATTTTTCTATTTATCGTAATAATACAACAATTTACTTCTTTCTTAATTTATAATAATAATTTCTTTATTGCTGAAAAAGTTTTTAATTGTTTTTTTTAAATTTTATCTGCTAATTATTCGAAGTTAAAAGAAAAAATGATTAAATTGATTAGTTTAGCTAATTATGATAAGTATATGATTATTTTAACAGTGATTTATAACAACATATAATATAATTTCATTGACTGATACATTAAAGAGAATAAAAATTTTTCGAAAGCAAATCTCGAAAAGAAAAATCGAAATTTATTGTATAGCAGAATATTTTTAATAGCAATTCAAGAAAGAGATATATGATAAATATATTGTTTTAAATTTATATTAAAACATTTTACTTAATAATAAAAAATATTTATACAAATTATCAAATAAATAAATTTGTAAATAATTTCAGAATAAACGAAAAATTATTAAGGAATAAAATGAAATTATACAAAATGTTCAAAAAAATTTTTTTCTTTTAATTGTTTGAAAATATCTTATCAAATTTATACCATTTCTGTTCCACATGTTTTATCTCTTATTTAATTATTTATTTTTAAAATAATTAATAGAAATAATTTATTAAATAAAATTATCTACAAAATAAATAAAAGAAGAAAACTTACACGGAATTGAACAAATAGGCTTTACCTTGACTACCTTGGAAAGACTGCAAAAACAAGAAATGAAATAAAATATTTTTTTATAATCCAATAAAAAAACTACAATAATCTGCGGAAAGAAGAAAAGATCAAATAAAATTTGAAAGAAACCGAAAACGAAAAAAAAACTTTGAGTATGATGAAATTGTTAAATTCAACAGTAAAATAATTTTGGAAATGAACTTTTAGAGATGGAAGTTTTATTAACTTTTTTTTCGAAAATGACGAAATTTCAAAATTTGATAAAAAAGAAGAAATAAAAAAATAAAATTTACCTTTGAAATGAGCTCATTATGATTGGCCAAATTTGCACGACAATGTACACAACTATAGGTACAGAGCTCCATCCGGTAAATAAGCCTTAAATAATTAAAATTTTAAATTAAAATTGAAACACAGCTTTTTATTTTACTATTTTAATATTGTTCATAAAATATATCATAAATTAAATAGAATAAATGTAATATTCAACTTATCATTATTATCATTATCAGTTTCATTAATGTATTTCATTTCAAATTTCATTCATTTATTTAATCAATTGTTATGTTTAATTATTAATCATTTAAAATAAACTATTCTATTCTACTAAAATATATAAATAAAACTTTGCACTGAAATTTTATAATTTTTAATTCTACTACTAATTACTATATTTTACTTCACCTATTTAATTAGTTATTTCGTTTTTAATATTAAATTAACAACAGTTCATTTAGAATGAACTATTCTATTTTACTAAAATATATAAACAAAATTTTACATAAAAATTTTGCAAATTAAAATTTTATAATTTCCAATTGCGATATATAATAAATGATATTTGATAGCTAACGTCAAATATAAGTAATATGAAAAATTGATGAATCATACTATTAGATATTAACGATAATTAACAAATTTATATTTACCTGAAAAGTTTTTGATTTTTCTTTTTAATTGGTTCGACAATTTTAACAGCTGGTATTGCAGCCATTAGAAGTCTTCGAAATAGTTGGTAGAAACCACGACAACACGACAGAATCCGCTCAATGATTGATTGTGAAAGATTTCGAATTAATCAGAAAATCAATAAATGCTTTTCGTAGCCAGTTAATATACCACGTTTAACTTACGTAGTATAATTTTCCCGGAGGTTTAATTCCGTGAAATTTTCCAAATACTTAAATTCTTTATTTCAATAAATCAAAATCGAGCATACAATTAATTTCACTCTCGAAATCTCGAAGAATTAAATACTATTATTACTTATTTTATAAGTGCTTCGCAATCATTATAATAGGAATAAAAAATAAAGAAAAGTAATTTTAAATTCTTAGTCCTTTTCAAATAAGTCAGAATGAGGAAAGGAACGAATCTCACTCTCGAAATCTTGAAGAATCAAGTACACGTTACTGCTATTTATTTCTGATCATAATCATTATCATACGAAAAAAAAAAGATAAGAAGTAATCAGTAAGGGCATTTTGTTCAACAAAACATAAATTTTGCACTTAACCAAAATGATAAGGAAGTAAAAGAGAAAAAGGAAGTTAAAAAAAGGAAGAATAAAATGTATTAATCGATATGTGAAGGGAAAAAAAATTATTTATTCTTATAAAATTCATATTGACATATTGCTATGATTTTTTATGATCATTATTGATCAAATAATAATTAAATTTAATCTTTTAAATGGAAATGTAATTGTTTAATAATTGATTAACAATGATAACAATAACAATAATATTATTATTATTACCATCATCATCATCATCATCATCATCAGTAATAATAGTCTTGATAAGATATGAATAAAAGCCTAGGTTAAATGATAAACGAAAGATATCCAATTTAACATATTATCATCATCATCACCATTATCAACATTATCACCACTATCATCATTACTGCAATCAACATTATTATCCATTGATGATTGTTTTTAATAAAATAAACAATAAGATTTAGAAAGAAAAAGGCTAATTTAAGTTAGTTTAATTTAAATATTAATTAAAATATATTCAATTTAGTATGAAGAAAGAAAAATAAAGAAAATGAAGAGATTTATAGATATGAAAATTAAATGAAATAATAAAAATATTCTAATAAAAGAAAAAAGAAAAAAAGAAATGAAATTAATAGAAAAAAGGAGAAAGAAAAAGAAGTAATAATGAAATGAGCAAAAAATATAAAACGAATAAAAATAAAATAAATTAAATTTTCATTAAAATTTATTTCATCTACAAATATATATATATGATATATGCTATGTATTAACAATTACTTTAATGTTGCAATTTTTAATTTAAGTATTTAATTATAAGATAATAAAAAATGATAAAAAGAATCAATGATATTATGCATTATAGAATATGCGTACAAGTAAAATATTTAATATTGCTAATGCAAGCAAAATATAGAATACGTAATACTATGCTAAATTATCGTTTAATTAATCATAATTAAGATTGTTATTTATTATTACTTATCATAATAATTATTATTATTAGTTATTACCATTATTAATTATTATTATTTACCATTACCAATTATTATCATTATCGTAGTTATTATTATTATTCTGGCTATTATTATCATTATTTAAATAGCACAAATCTTATCAAATAATTAGTAAATGTATGTAGCTATTCTATTCAAAAAGGTGATTTGAAATGATTAATTAATTAATTAATCAGCTGACAATTTAAAGATATGATAATAATATAATGTATAATATTGTTGTGAATAATGTAAAAGTATTTGATTATTTTCCCTTTTTTATTTCATATCCAAATTTTACACTCAAAAAATAAAGATTTTTTAATTAAAATTTCTAAGCTAAAATTTAATACTTCATTCTATTTTTGAATTCAAAATTATTGATCTAAAATTTTGAAAAATATAAAACAATTATTTATCAGCTATTGATATAAGAGATTAAATAACATTTATGTTAGCCTAGAAAAGATAAAATTGAGATTAGATCGATTGAATGAAGCAAAATATATCATTAATTGAGAGAACAAAAATTAGTTTAATAAAAATTAGTCATTAACGTAATTAGAATTTATTTGTAATGAAATTTTCACCTTCCGCTAAATTATTATGATATTTTATATATAGGTATCGATTCAAATAAAAGTTTTGATTTATTTCGTTCGTTAATTCATCAATAATTTGAGTTTATTTCTTTAATCAATGAAACATTTATTTTATTAATTTTTGTAATTAAAATAATAATTTAAAAATAATAATCTAAAGCTAATTTATTTAGCTTTTTCCTAAAACTTTAGATCAATCCAATCTAATATTCCAAATTTTATAAACAATTAATTTTATAAACAAATTCTTTTATTTTTAGAGACGAGTAAAATAATACATTTTATCTTAATATAATATATCATCCTCAATAAACTAATAATTATTGATTAATAATAATAATTAATCAACAATAATAACAATGACAAAATAAGCAAATTACAATAACAATAATAACAGAATAACAACGGTAATAATAAATTAATAATAACAATAACAATCATTAGTGATAACGATTAATAATGATAATTAATAATGATAATAATATCAATAATGATAATAAGTTATTGAATACAGTAATAATAGCAATGTAATATTTTCATATTTTTAAACTTTTTCTTTTTATTATTGTTACTGTTATTGGTTAATTTGAAGAAAATAATAAACAAATTTCCTAATATTTTAAACTTAATTCGTTAAAATCTTTTACATATAAAAATTTTAAAAAAGATAAAAAGAATAATAAAATTTTATTAAAATGATTGAAAAAAATGAGATGAGAAAGAAATTATCATTTTAGAATAAATAATAAACAAAAAATAATGTAAATGATAAGAAATAATGAAGAGGAAAAGGAGAAGAAGTAATAAAATAAAATGAAATGAAATAAAATGAAATGAAATGAAATAAAATAAATTAAAATGAAATGTTTTATTTTACGACAACATCATTTATCTTACACAAAATTGAACAATTCGAAAAAGCATAATGTTACAACATAGGTGGATATTCGAGAAATTTTTATTTATTACATTTTTGTAGAAAATGTAATAATATTAGAAATAAATTTAATACTTTTTATTTATTAATATTCTTCCATTCAATCTAATTAATATTTCATTTCTTTACTTCGTTATACTAATAACTATGCACATAATTTTATTAGTAATAAAATTTTTACGATTTTCAGTACAACATATATATCTATCTATTTTGAAGTAATGAAATTGATATATATATATATACTGAATTAAAATGAATTGAATAGGAACTTGAAAGAAAGTGATAAAATAATTTTGTTAACAGATAAACTAAAACATTATTTTTTTGCTAATTTACATAACTAAAAAAGAAAAATCGATCAAAAGCCAATTTAAATATTCATAATCGTTAAAATATTCAATTTTGAAAAAAACAGTTACATACCAAATTATAATGCTAAAATGTAAACTTTGAGAATAATTAATTACGCGAAGAATTTATTAATATCACTTAATATTAATTAATAATTTATATGAAATAATATATAAAATTAAATTTAATCGTAATCATTTATTTCATTATAAAAAGGTTAAATGCAAAAATATTTATTAATTAAATGCTTGCACAATCAATCAATCAATTGATTAATTAATTAACTAATAGCAACTGTAATGAAATTAATTAATAATTATAAAATATTAAAATAAAATGTAATGAATTTTTTTAAATTGATTAAAAGAGAAAGACGAAAAAAAAGAAAGTTATAAGAATAAGAAATATTAGAAATTAGTTATAAAAACAGAAAAAAGAATGAAAAAAATTGAAAAAGATAGATTGAAATAATGAATAAAATAGTGGAAGAAATATTTTCCATATGAGAATTAAAATCAATTTCCCTTTAAAATTTATTTGTTTCAAATTTTATGAGAAAAAAAAGTAAAAGAAAAGTAAAAAAATAAAAGAAAGAAAAGATAAGAAAATAAAAAAGAAAAAGAAAAAAACAAACAAAATAATTATTTATCATTTATATACTAATTATCTTCTCCTATATATCTTTTTTGTTTGTTTGTTTGTTTGTTTTTGAAACAAATTAATAAAAGTAAGAGAATAGGAAATATAACAATTGTATATATTACCTCTTTCATTGATAAATGGGATTGATTTTGAAGGAAATAGAGCGAGAGGTCGAGAAAATAAAAAGATGAAAGGTCAATAAATAGAAATAGGTATACATCTCAAAGTTTTTGTCATAATTTTTCAACTCTTTTTCTCTTTTGTTTTTCATATTTGACTACTTAAAATGACAGAAAAAGAAATTAATTTTTTAAATAATTTAAAAATTTATAAAATTTCAAAACAATAATAAATGATAAAATAAATGAATAACTGCAATTTAGCATATGACATATTCCTATAATTATAATAATTAATAAATAGTATTAGTTAATTAAAATATATGTAAAAATATACAAAAGCAAAGAGAAATTTAAATTAAAAATTAAAATCTTGAAAACTTAAATTACTTGATTATTAGTTGCAATTTCAGGTATTAATAAAAAATAATTATTATAACCAGTAAATAGTAGTTGGATAATAATTAATAATAATGATGATAATTTAACAGCAATGATAATAATAATAATCAAACTAGAATTTCTTCCTTTTTTTTAATACGACGTAAATGTAATTTTAAATTTCCTGATTACATTCATATTCATCGGCATAAAAATTCATTAATTTAACATTAAGAAATTTTCAAATAATTTTATATAAACCTAACTTCCTCAATTCTGATAAAATCGATTAATCAATATTTTTCGAATTTTCAAATCGAAGCTAAGAGGAAAAGGAAAAAAAGTAAAATTTTATTCAAATAAATAAGAAACATTATATTTGAAATATAATATAAATCTTCCCTCTCTTTGCTTTCTTTTAGTTTTTTAATATTTATAAAAATAAATTTGTTTCTTTATTTTGTTGCTTCAGTTAATTCGAAAAGAAAAAAATAAATCAATTAATCAAATATAAAAGAGAGAATATATGATTAACAATTTGATAAATGATTTTATTTTTCTTTGCAATGATAATAAAAAGTAAATAAATTTAAATTAGAGATAATAAACAGTTAGATTTGGAAGTAATTTTTTCAATTTGCTTTTTTTCCCAAAACACATGATAAATGATTATATGCATAATTTTAAATTAATAAATTTGAATTAAAATACTTATACATATTTTAATTTTGAATTATTAATTTCAAATTAAAATAAATAAAATTATTCAATAATGAGCATATGCATATATATTAAAATACTAAATAAAAGATAAAATTTAGAATATATAAAACTTTCAAAAATAAGAAATTATTAATTTTGAAACAAATAAAAAGGAAAAAAATTATTTACAGTCAACAAAACGAAAAGAAAGTCTAAAAAAAGAAACAAATAAATAAATAAAAGAATTTAAATTAATTTGAATATAATGAAAAGAAAAAATAAGTAAATCTTGATATTTGATAAAAATTTTATGATTAAAAATATTTAATCAATAAAATTGAATGAGTTAAAATGAAGGAAAAGTAAAGATAAAAAAGCAAAATGATGAAACTTCATTCTTCTTACGTTTTCTTAACAATCATCAATCATTTGTTTTAACTTTCCTTCATCAATGATACGCAAATAATAAGCAAAATAACATTAACAATATTATTGATGATAATAATAATAGCAATAGTATTATTATTATTATTATATTAAAACATTAGCAATAATAGTAATAACAACGAAAACAATAATAATAATAATAATAATAATAATAATAATAATAATAATAATAATAATAATAATAATAATAATAATAATAATAATAATAATAGCAACAACAATAACAACAGCAACAATAATAATAATAATAATCACCTATAATTATATTCCATCATTTTATTCATCTTAAATCTTCCTCTCTAAATAGGTTGAAAATAGGATAAACAAAAAAAAATTTATAATTCAAATTTCCTTCCTTTCTTTTCCTATATCACTTTACAGAATTCTTAACTTATCTACCTTAAATGATAATCAATTACTATTATTTAAACTCTGCAAAATTAATTAATTTGAAAGGATGATGAAAAAAGCAATGACATTATTTCTTCAATAGTCTCATAATATGCAAATTTGATTTCAATGCAAAGCAATAATTTTTAATATTCAAATTTCATATTAAAAAGAAAAACAAAAAAGGGTATGAATTTCTTGAGAAAGTAAAAAGAAATCTTCGATATTTAAATTTTTCCATATTTTCTAATTTTTTAATATTTTTGCAAAAACAAAAATAATAGAAAGAAAAGCATAGATTGCTTTAAAAACAACGAAAAATTCTAATATTTAAATTTTAATGGAAAAAAAACAAAAGAAAGAAATAAATATTTACTTTTTAAAAAAAGCAAATATTTTAAAAAGAAAATTACAACAATTTTTTCTATAATTTATCATTTTTATAAATGATAATTTTGGATAACTTTACTTTACCTGATAAAAGTTTCATTTATTAAAAATAAACTTAAAAATTGAATCATCCTTTCTTTTCTTTTCTCATTTTCAAATTTTAAATTCTCAAATTTCAACAATGCATAATATTATCAACATTTCTCTTCATTTTAATAAATTCTAAAAAATTTTTTTTCCATTTTGTTGTTGTTGTTGTTGTTTTTTTTTTGAGCCAATCAATCATTCGATGTTTACATAAATATTTGTTTCATTTTTTTTCTTTTGGTTTTAAAAATTACATTATTTTTGATATTGTTAAAGCTAAAAATGCAAAAATCAATAAATGATAAAAATGATTATATAAAAATGGATGATAATAAATGATAAGCAATTATATAAATTATCAAAAATTTATAATTTATAAAATAAATGAAAAAAACTATAAATGGGATATTGTCTTTCCTGTTCTTTTTTATTCTTTTTTTTATGGAATAGAATAATTGAAATGTTTAAAAGAAAAAAGAAATGGAAAATATTTCTAAAAAGGAAGGATTAAATGAATAAATGAATGTATGAATAAATGAATGAATAGGTAGATGGATTGATGGATGGATGGATAGATGAAATATGAATGAAAGAATAAGAGATGAAACAAGATGGGTTATGATATTTAATAATTAATAATAATAATAATAATAATAATAATAATAATAATAATAATAATAATAATAATAATAATAATAATAATAATAATAATAATAATAATAATAATAATAATAATAATAATAATAATAATAATAAATAATAATAATAATAATAATAATAATAATAATAATAATAATAATAATAATAATAATAATAATAATAATAATAATAATAATAATAAATAATAATAATAATAATAATAATAATAATAATAAATAATAATAATAATAATAATAATAATAATAATAATAATAATAATAATAATAATAATAATAATAATAATAATAATAATAATAATAATAATAATAATAATAATAATAATAATAATAATAATAATAATAATAATAATAATAATAATAATAATAATAATAATAATAATAATAATAATAATAATAATAATAATAATAATAATAATAATAATAATAATAATAATAAATAATAATAATAATAATAATAATAATAATAATAATAATAATAATAATAATAATAATAATAATAGCGATGATGATGATGACGTTATTAATGCCAAAACTAAACTATTATGGTTTACATATAACGATAATGTATATATAGATATATGTAGTATAGACAACATCTCTTTTATGTTATTTAATGAGTGAGAGATTAAAAAAGTGTAAGTTTAAAGGAGAAAGAGAGGGTGAAGGATCCCTCGGATAGACAAAGAGATGGAGAGAGGGAGAGAGGAAGAAAGAAGGAGAGAGAGAGGAAGGAGGGAAAGAAAATAAAGTCGAATAGTGATGATGACGATCATTGGCGGCAATGTTGTTGTATATTTTACATGGATATATGATTTCGTCAAAATGAGGATGAATGATTGGAAATGGGGTCAAACTTGAAAAGGTAAGAAGGATTGATTAATTAAGGGAAAGAGGTCAAGAAGTCGAGAGTTGGGAATTTTTGCTAACAAAATTCCATATTTCTTGATTTATAATCGAATATGAAAGATTTATTCCGGAATTCTATAATAAAATATCATAAACAAATGTAAGTGTTAGTATCATATATTCCTGAAGTAATGAAAAGTTTATTCGGAATTTGCAATAAGATAAGTTAAACAAATATGATAGAGTAATATTATATATTCCGGAAATATGAGAGATTTATTCCGGAATTGTGCAATATATAATTTAGAATGATGAAAATTGAATACCGGAAATGGATGTAATCAAATAAAATTATATTCATTCTTTTGGTCAAGACAATATAGGAAAATTTTTGTATTTATTATTAAAATGAATTATTAATATTATTATAATTACTTTATATCTACTTTACTCGTCTGAAATCATCTGTCTCTCCGAATTTCCGGATGTTTTTTCCGGATGTATTATATTCTAAATATAAGCATATGCTATATTTTTGGGTGATGATGATGATGATGATGATGATGATGATGCTGATGATGGTGATGATGATGATGATGATTATTATTATTATTATTACCATTATATATATGTTTGAAAAGACGCCATGACCAACAACAAATTTATCCCATCAAGAATTCATTGATTGAATTCAATTATAGTTTGTTTATGATAGACGAATATGTTGATAACCAGATTGGATATGTTTGTTTGTTTGCCACATAAATGTTACCTTATACACCACCATTTTGCGAATAGATTTATTTTGACGCTTAACCTTTGACCTACTACATTCTTATTTTCCATTCAAAAAATAACAGAATTTATATAATAAATTTATAAATAATTTAAAAATAGCAAACAATAGAATATATTACTGTTTATATCATATATGATACTTCGTAAAGATAGCAAAAATTTTAAATTTATTTGGAAATTGAAAATTATAATTCTTAATTTTAGAAAATAAAATATTAAATTTAAGACAATAAAATTATGTATTCTTCTTAGAACTAAAACCTTTCATTAAAATTGGATTAAAATATTTATTTTTCAAATTAATGAATTTGAAAAACAAAAATTATATATATACACACATATGTATTATATACATTTCCTTCGCAAATAACAAATATATTAATATCCTACAAAAATCATTCGAACGATTACTAATAATTGGAATATAAATCAAAATTGACATTAATGTTTTGCAGGCACACAATTTAACTAAAATCCCCAAATGGATTATATAATTTAAATCGATATTTATTGATTCGTTTATGAATTTGTATCGATTAATCAATTTAAATTATAATAAATATAATAGATAGAAAAGAATCACATTGATAACTTGTTATATCGATTAATTAATTTAAATTATAATAAATATAATAGATAGAAAAGGATTGCATAGGAAAATTTCTAATTCGAAAAAGAATGAAATAATCAAAAATAGATTGAAAGGAAGAGAAAAAAGATTGTTGAAATGATAATATGAAATTTTAAAAATTTCAAAGTTGAATGAACTATTATTGATTTCTGTTATTGATATATGTTTTGTTGTCATATAACGATCTTTCTTCCTTTTTTTTTCCTTTTCACTCAGTTTGAATTTGAAATATTACTAATATATATATATATTTGTATTCAAACAAATATGAAAAGAAAAAAAAAAACAAAGTACATAAACGAATCGATAAATATATCAATTTATATTATGTAATTCATTTAGGACTCTTTTTTTCCTCAACAAAATTGAATAGACAAATTTGTTGATTTGTTAGAAATGTTATTTTGTTACAATCAATATATTAACAAATATTATTATAAAATGAATAGCAAAATATTATGGCAAAATGAAGAGATAAGATAACGAAAGAAGTAGGAAAATGAAAAGTTTAAAAAGATTTCTTAAAAAGAAAAATTTAAATTATTTAAAATTAAAATTTAGCTGAAATAGTCTTATCTTGATAGGATAAATTTAAGAATAAAAAAAAGAAAGTAATACAAACAACAACTAAATGGATGGATGGATGGATAAAGAAATGAAAATTATGTATTAAGTTCAAAACCATTTCAAAATAAATTGAAATAAACTTTTTAAATTGATATATATTTTAAAAAATATAACTATAACGATCCAGGTAAATTACTCCTTTTTTCTCTTCCATTCCTTTTTCTTTCTTCTACTCTCTCCTCTCTCTCTCTCTCTTTCTCTCTCTTTTCTCTCTATTTCTTATAAAAATACTTATTAATATATATTCAATTTTATAGAAACTTGAAACAAACAGGGAAAAAATGAAAAATTAAAATTAATTTCATTTTTATTTTTAAGTATAACTTAAAAATAAACAAATATTGGTAAGAATATATGCAATCATTGATAAATTAAATAAATGTATGTAATGATCATTGATTAATATTTTTGATAGCTTTTAAAATAAATAATATTGTAGGAAAGAAAAAAGAGCAAATAATATCATTTTAACTTTATCCTATTTTTTTATAATCATTCTCGATCAAAACACTTTTTGATTTAAATTACTAATATTTTTTTAAAAGAGAAAAAGCAAAAAAAATTATTTCAAATTTTTTTAATCATTAATCATTTTCATTCATTTTTAACGTATTTTATAAAAATGCTTATATCACTGAAAAAACTTGGAATCAAAACCAAGCGAAATAATCAATCTTTTAGCCGAAAAAAATTAATAATTTAAATCAAAAAACATTTCGATTGAAAAGAATTATTAAAAATTTGAAATTTATTTGCCAATTTCTTTTTCTCTTTTTCTTTCTAAATATTATTAAATTTTGCTTTTCTTTTTAAATTATTAATTATTATTATTTGATAAGAATACTTTTTCAAAAAAAAAGTTATTAATTTATTATTATTTATTTACTCATTGAAAGTATCTTTTATTATTTTATTTACTCTTCGAAAAATTTATTTCTAAAAATATATATATATATATATATATATATATATATATATATATATATATATATAGGTTAAATTCAATTAAAAAGGATATATAAAAACAAAATCAATTAATCGATTTGAAGAAATCAAGGAGTAAATAAATAATAATGCTTATTTCTTATACTTTAAAATAGTATTAACTCTTAAAGATTTATTGCCGGTTTAAAAATTTCATATGCATATTTGGAGAGGTCAAAGCATATATATATATAAAACATATCTGATTAATTATGCAATTTCTGATGAATAATTTTTTTTCTAATTTGAATCTAAATGATAAATTTGCATAGTTTATGTTATGATAATCATAAAATTTGCTCATTTTTTATTTTCAAAATAAAATGTTAAAAAATTTTATCAAAAGTATTTAGTATTTTTGGGATAGAATAATAGAAAAAAAGGTATATAAAAGATGAAAAAGGTAGATAAGAGATGAAAAAGGTATATAAAAGATGGAAAGGTTATGAGAGACGAAAAAGTATATGAGAGATGAAAAAGATAATGAGGAATGAAAAAGATAAATGTAAGATGAAAAAGTTGAAAAAAGAATTTGGAGGAAAAATGCAAAAGGAAGAAAGCATTTATTTATTTTTTACAGAGAAAAAAAGAAGAGAAAGGAAGATAATTTTGATAGGAACAGGAAAAAAAAGGCCGAGAAATATTTATTGATAAAAGATAAATAAAATTGCCATATTGTCATTTTTTTAAAAATATTTCTATGAAATGTTAAGGAATGTTGCGCGAAAAATTTTGACAGAAATATAAAATTTGAATGAAATTTTCGACAAAATTTGAATAAGAATTTTGAGTAAACAACAAAATTGCTAAAAAAAAATTTAGAACGAAATAATTTTATATTTTAAATTAAAAAATTAAAATTATTCTATCAAAAAATGAAAATATTACTTAAAACGGTTTCAATACAAATTATTAGCGACATTTGCCTAACATTTGCAAATATAAATTTCAATTTTTTATTAGCTAAATTTTAATTCCAAAGATTTAATTTGAAGCTTTTTGAAGAAATAAAATAAGAATAGATAATAAGAATAGATATATAGTTTTAAAAAAAAAAGAATTCTTCCCGATTATTCTATCAATGATGATATTAATTTCTCAATTCATTTTTTTTCTTTTTAATCCTAAAAATAAATTCATAAAATTGGAAAAAAGTTTTTTTTTCAAAATTTTAATTGCAAGGAAAGAAAGAAGTGAGTAATTTGGTAAGAAAAAAATTTTATATTTAATATTTTCAATAAAAAATTTTATAGCACATTATTCATTTTGTTGGCAAATTTTAAGTGAAAATGAAAAAGCAAAATGAAAGAATCAATGGATGGAATAGGTTTGTCGAATCGATTTTACTACTACATGAACAACTAACTGAAGCGCAAGAAAGAGCTCTCGCTCTCGCGTTTCTCGACGATTAGATAGATGCTTGGTTGGTTGGTTGGTTGGTTGGTTGGTTGGTTGGTTGGTTGGTTGATTGGTTGGTTGGTTGTTTGGTTAGTTGATTGGTCGATCGGTTTGTTAGTTAAATGAAAAGATGGATGAATCGATGGATAGATGGATAGATAGATTAAAATCGATGATTCAACTAAGGCCAACCAATATTAATACTATGAATAGCTTTCCCATTTCCAGACTGTTTCCTTCTATCATATGCAAATGTTTCTGCATTATTAACGATTTTCTTATTGTTGTTGTTGTTGTTGTTGTTGTTGTTGTTGTTATCGTCGTGATAATTGTCATTATTATTCTTTTCTATTTTGTTGTTGACGTTGTCGTTATTATCACTGTTGCTATTATCCTTATCATTATTTTTGTTGTTAATGCTACTGTTGCATATTATTTTGTTGTTTTGTTATCGTTGTTGTGATTTTTGTTGCTGACGTTATTATTATTATTATTATTGTTATTGTTATTATCGTTATCGTTTTTGCTGTTTTTTTGTTGATGTTATCATATTACTATTGCTGGTATCAATTTCATTATTTGTTGTTGATGCTATTGTTGTTATCAATGTTATTATTGTTACCGCTATCGTTATTATTATTTTTTGTTATTATCATCGTTTGTTATCATTGTTTTTGATTTTGTTAGAATAATATTTATGCTTAAAAATTCTTAATTTTTAAAGTTTTTCACATGTGTTATTTTCTATATGAATTTTTGATTTACTTAATATTATTGTTGTTTTACTGTTGTTCTTGTTGATTGATTTACTTATTTATTTGTTAAAAATATCCTATACTTGTTCTTTTTTTTTTGAAATATTAATATATACAAAATTCGGTGTTACTAAGGAAATTCTCGTTAGTTTCTTTATCTCTGTTTAGTTATATGCTTAAATTCAGCGGGTAATCACGACTGAGTTGAGGTCAAAAAGAAAAAAATATAACATATTGATTTGTTTCATTTAATTGATATGAATACGAAATTTGATGTAATAATAAAAGATATGAAATATTGATTTTTTCAATAATTTAGCATAATATATTGACTAGTATATTGATATAATATGATGTTAATTGATTTTATTAATTATCTTAACAAAAAAATGCTTAATCATCTCGAGAAAATAATGATTTTCTTTTTTGACAAAAGTATTATTTTTCCTTTCGGAAGAGATGAAATTTTAATTTTTAGCTAGTAAATAAATTACATTGAATAAAATTAAAAAGATGAAAGAAATAAAATACTTACAAATGCAAAATTTATAGATATATTTAAATTTTGTCAAATTTTATATTAATTAAACTCATATAACAATCATATAATTAGTTAATCAAAAAAGAAGACGGTGAAAAAAATTTTTGAATATTTGAATAATTCAAGTAATTGAAAATTTTCATCCCACTTTTTCCTTATATTCCTTTTTATAAAACTTTAAATGAAAAAAGAAAAAAAGGAAATGAAGAACAATTCGACCCATTTAATAAATTTTCTTTCCAAATCAGATTTGATCCCTTGAAAAATAACTTTTGTTAGTAGGAATTAAATGGAACAAAAAAAAGAGATAATTATCAATTTTTATTCTAATCATTAAATCATATTCATTGTAAATATTAGAAATTATAAATAAATTACCAACATTAGTATTATCATCAACAGCATAAAGAAAAAAATTTCCGAAAAACAGAATAAAATGAGAATTAAAAAGATAACGAAAGGTTAAAATTTAATTTTTTTTGAAAAATATTTGATAATATCAAATATTTTATTTTAGAAATTTAAATTCACAATTAATTTGCGATTTAATGAATAGCAAAAAAGACATCTATAAGTCAGAATACCGTTATCTTTTTTTTTTTTTTTTTTAAATCTATCAATTAAAGAGATTTCAAGATGAATTTAAAATGTTATAGGATGGATATTCGAAGAAAAATGATTATGTGGAACAAAAAAAAAAATGATGCTAATAATGTGTTTTAGTCTTTTTTCTTCTCCTTTTAAACATAAAAAAATAATTATAATTCTTTAATATTGCATTCTTAAAAGAAAAATCATATTTTTAAGGGCATCATACATGCAAAATAAGATCAAATCAAATCAATCAATATTGCCATTCTTTAACATTATACTCCCAAAAAAAGTAACATTTTTCAAATTTAACTATGTCTGTTAAGCAGACATTTATATGTATATATATATACACTTTGATATCTAAATATCATTCTCGGATGAAATATTAAAAGCATTTGTTTCTTTTTTTTGTTTTATTTTATTATTTACTTAGATTAATATGACAAGAAATGATGAATGATAATAACAAAGATATAAAAATTTATTTATTTACGAAATAATATATGAATAAACAGAAGAAGAAGAAGAAGAAGAAGAGAGAAAGAGAGAGGGAAAGGGAGGGAGATAGAGAGATATTTTTATTTGTTTCTAATAGCTGACAAGAAAAGTATCAAAATAAATTGAAATATGAAAAGAAATTTTTGATAAAGAGGAGGAGAAGAAGAAAAACCTTGAAGATTTGAGCGAAAAAAAAAGAAAAGAAAAAAAAGGCAACAATGTTTTAGAGGGAAAGAGAAATAGACAAAGTAAAAATAAAAAAGAAAAGAAATATTGGATGTTGAAAAATAAACTATTGAAATGGGAATTGAAATTGAGACAATAGTTTTATGTATCTTCAAAATTTTCTTCTAAAAACTTTACTGATAGAGATATTTTTCTTCTTTCTATTTCTTCCTTCCTCTCTCTCTCTCCATCTCTCTCTCTCTTCCTTTCCATATTATTTGCTAAATTTTTTTCTTTCTTTTTACCAATTGTTTCATTCAATTCTTTCTGTCTTTCTTTCTTTCTTTCAAAAGCTTCATTTATATTTCATTTTAGAAATTGAGAAATATAAGAAAAATTGAATTTTCAAATATATGCAAACCAATAGAACAAAAATATTTTAGTAGAAGGAGAAGAATGGAAAAGATGAAAAATTTGAATGCTATAAAAATGAAAAAAAAGAAAACAAGAGGAGAGGGAAAGAGAAATAGAGAGGGAGAGAGGAGAAAGAAAGAGAGAGAGAGAGAGAGCGAAAAAAGAGGAGCCGCAAGAAATTCGATTTTATGAAAATTATCCATCCCTTCTGTTATACTTGATTTTGTTTTTTTTTTGTCACCATATCACTAATAGTGTCCTTCATATCATTTTTTCTCTTTCTCTCTCTCTCTTTCTGTTTCTCCCTTTCCTTCTCTCTATTATGTCTTGCATTTTCTCATAATTTTTAAATCAAATTTTCGTTCATACAAAAATTGAAAGAATATTTATTAAAAAAAATCTTATATTTACCTGTTTAGTTAATCAAAAATCAGTAATCACAAGGATTATTATTTTTCAAGTTATTCAACAAAGAGAAAATGGAAAAATAAACTTTGTTCTTTTCTTTTTTTTTTATTTTATAAATTTAAATAAGGAATAATACTTGATATTGATATTTATTAATTATTCTTTTACATATAAAAAGAAATTGTTTGTTAGCTTATTTATTTATTTGTTTATTCCAGTAAATCGGCTTAGTTTTTGAAATTTATATATTTCATTTATTTTGATTTGCTCACAAAAATATATAATTTTAAAAGGAAGGAATAATAATAAAATTTATTGGTTTAATCATTTAATCAATTAATATTATTATTTTTAAATTTCAATCAATTATAAAAACAATGAAAAAAATGAAAATTAAAATTAATCATTTAGAAGTAAAATTTATTTAAGTTTGATCAGTAAACAATAAATTCAAATTAATTAATTAGAAGTAAATCTAAATCTATCAATGTATGTTAAATCATTCAAAAGTATCAAAATTAAATTTATTGCTTATTGATGAGCAATAAATTCAAAATTAATTAATAAGAAATATATTTGAATCGATCAATGAAGTAATTAAGTTAAATTGATTATTATCAAAATGATTTAGTCTAACAGACAATTTTAATTATCTCATCCATTTTTTCCTAAGAAAATATGAGATTAAAAATAAATTCATCCATCCTTTAAATCATAAAAATATTATTCTGTATTTTAATTTGGATATTCATTACTATGATTATCAATTATTATCATCAGTTACTATTATAATCACAAAAAAATTATTGTCACTTCATTCCTAGCTAATCAATTGTATGATTAATTGTAATATTTTACAACAAATAATAGTAGCGATACTTTCTTTTTTTTGTTTCATATTAAGTACTAAATTAAAAATGAAAAAATAAAATTTGCAAATGAATAAAAATATTACAATTTATCGCTTAATTGGCATAAGTTTATTCGATATGAAAGAAAATAGAATATTTTTTCTAATTTCTAAAAGTAATATGATACTTTTTCTTTTAAGTGTTTCATTTCAAATTGTTATATCTTTTAAAAAATAATTATTTATTATTATATATGAAACAATATATTTTACGACAATAAGTAAGTCATTTTTGAGAGAGAAAGAAATTAAAAATTTTATTGGGAAATTATTATTTTTTTCAGTTCATTTTAAATGTATAATAAAAATAACAAATAATTTTTTAATGCAATAATCAAATAGAAAATAAAATGAAAAAAAAAACAAAAACCATTTTCTTTAAATTTTTTTGAAAATACATATTAAAATAATGATAAGAGATAAAGTTAAATATTATTAATTTTTAAATTTACGCTTTTCAAATAGTTTATAATAATCAGTTGATGACCTTAACCTCATTTTTAATATCCTTTCTTATTTAATAATATAATCAAAAATGTATTTTTGCGACTGGTACCACCACCAAATGAAATAAATGTCTTTAAATATTATTTTGTATGAAATAAATTTCCATTTCTTCAACTTAGAAAAAGCAATAAATGGAAATGGATGTTTCGGAAAAGACATAAATTTTTTTTTTGTTTTTAAAATAAAATCAATGTACGGAAGAAAAAGAAATTGAAATTACTGAAAAACAAATAATTGAATTTACAAGTCTTATCATTTTTCACGTCTTGATAAGATAAAAATTAAAATTGAAAATATATTAATTTTCTTTTATGAATTATCCTATCCAAACAGTTCATTGTTTTCATCTTATTTTAATATAAAAAAATAAAAAATTTGAAATGAAAGATATAAAAAAATAATAAAAATTGAATAGGAATTATATGGTTTTTGCTAATATATATATTTTTTAACTTATCATCGTAACAAATTATGATAACTACTGTTACTGTTATATGCGTATATTTGATTTAATTAGATTAAAAGAAAAATCTAGTTGTAACAAAGTTCTAACAAAATCAATAAAAATAATCGATTATTATATTTTTTTCAATCTTATCACAGTAATAAATAATGATAAACAACTTATCCTCATAAATAAGCATAAATGATTTAATTATTAGATGTAAATTTCAATACAGTCGAGAAAAAAATACGAAAATTTTCCAAGATAAAATTAATCAATAAATACTATTATAATGATAAGCATATATGATATGATTGTATTGAATTTTAAGATCATTTCATTTTTACAAATAAATTTGTTGATTCCAAAATCCTTTGTTTTTATTTTTATTTATTTTTAATGCGAAATAATAAGTTTTACATGAATGTATATATGTAAAAATAAAAAGAGAACTGATGGAACGAATTGCTTAGAATAAAATGAGAAATAAATAATTAATCGAATTTAGTTTAACTATTAATAATACTTAAATATATATTTAATAATATACACAATTAATATGCAATATTTCTATAATATTATTATCAATTTACTTTACAAATATAAAAATTTTTCCCCACTAATATTTATTTATTGAAAAAAGATTCCATCGAAATGTAAAAAAAAAAAGAAGGGAAAATGAAATTGAAGTGGAACTTTGTTCAGCCAATATTTCATTTATAAAAGATGAGTTGAAAAAGATATATATGATGTATGTATGCATCATATATATACAGATATATTGATAATCACTAAAGATGATTCTCGAATTCTCGAATAAAAGAAGATAAATTGAGGAGGATGAGAAAGATTTTAAAAAGCTTCAACAGTTATTCATAATATCCGTTTTCGCCATTTTCGAAAATATTTTGAGAAGTAAAAATTAAAATGAGAGAAAAAAACAAAAAAATTTCCTCACTTTCATATTTTTTTTTCCCATATTGCTTTTACAAAAAATTTGAAAATGGATCATTGATAAACTACGAAAAGTTGGTATTTCCTATAGCAAATAGAAAAAATCAAAAAGTTTTCTTGCAAATTAATGAACTTTAATCCCTTTTTTTATCGTTCACTAATAAATGATGATAAATCGTAATTTTTAAAATCGATTATTCCTATCTATCTAATCATTTGATTAATTAAATTTGAAGTAATTTTAAAAAGTTTAAATGCTAGCATTTATAATATTATATTAATCATAATATCATCATAATATTTCATAATTAATTTAAAAAGATGGCTAAAAATTTATAAAATTAGAAAAAACTTTTTAAAAATAATAATTTTATAATAATAATAATAATAGTAATAATATCAAATAATTCTGTAATAAAATTATCAATAATAATATTGGAACGAAAGAAAAAAGAGAATTTTTGTAATAATAATGATATTAAATGGGTTTATTTGATGAATTAAATTTGAATTAATTAATTTTAAAAATGCAAATGTTAGCCCTTTACAGCATTTTATTAATAACAATGTTGTAATAATATTCGATAATTGATTTAATAAGCTAATTAGAAATTTATAAAATTAAAAAAGTAATTTTGCGCTAATTTAAATGAATCGGTCTTATATTAAGTTCATTTGTGAAAAAAAACCATTTCAAATCTATTTCGTTTATTTTTGAAAAAGAAAAACGAAAAAGAAAACGATGATAAATTGTTATCTTTTACTAATCAACAACACTTATCAATGTAATCCAATTAAGGTAAACGTAAAATTTTTCAACTTTTTAAAAATCCGTTCGTTTTAATTTAAAGAAAATAAATTTTAAAAAATTGCTATTTGTTAGAAACAGTACGCTTATAAAATTTTCGAATGTTATAAATTATTTGAAAATAAAATGAAAATTGTTCTTTTTAAATTAATACCAAATGAATTTATTCATATAAGTGGGATTTTTCAATTTTTCAAATTTATTCATTCGTGCATTTCAAATGAATAAATCAAATTTGAAAAAATGATGACAAATTATTATCTTCCATGAATAGTTAGCATTTATTATTACTAATTAAGCATATGATATATTAGATATTTGCTACATTTTTAATTTCATTATTATTATTATTATTATTATTATTATTGTGTAATAATAATGATAACTTTTCGAGAGATCTTATACGAGAAGAGACACTAACAATTGATTAATAAGAATTTGCATATATTATTTTAAGAAAAGAAGCTATTTACAAAGCAATACTTCAATAAATAAAATTTTCCGATAATGACATCGTTAGTATTGTATTGTTGCTGCTATTGTTGTTGTTGTTGTTATTTGTTGATTATTAATGATAATGATGAAGATTGATCGATTGATATATTTCCAATAATATTACAAATATATTATGGAAAATAAATTTTCATTTTTTTATAAATAAATATAAAAGAATTCGTTTCGAATTTTTAAATTCGTATGTTTTCTTTTTCAAATTAATTTGAAATCAAATAAATAAGAAATGTAATATTATGATGCAAAAAAAGAAAATTTCAGAATTCATTTCGTTTTAAAAATTAATATTTGTTGCTAATTCACTTCACTTTTTTCTCTCTCTCTCTCTCTCTTCTCTTGCTCATTTTTATTTGATATAAAAAGAGAGGAAATTTGGTTAAATTACAAAGTTATAATTGAAAATTATTGATTGATTTACAAATTAGTTAATACATATTTTAAGTTTTGAAAATTTTATAGTTTACTTAATATGCATTAATAATAGCATAATTTATTTATTTCATAATATTTTCTCATCTTTTGCTTTCTATCTTCTAAGTTTTTATTTTTTTAAAATTACTATTACCGTAAAGTATAAAATATTTAGTAACACCAATGTTAAAAAAAAGAAAATATAGTTTTATTGATATAATCTCTTATTTTTAATCACTCGTAATAATTATTTCTTATAAAAATATCTGATTTGAATTTTTAATTTTGATTTGATTGCAAAATATCGGATATGTATATTTATAATCGAATTAAAATTTAAAATTCAAATGTGATATTTTATAAAAATTATCTTTCTTCTTTCTTTGTTATTATATCAATTATACATATATATATATATATATATATATATATATTTGAAACAGTATATTACTATAATAATATAAACGAATAAAAGTTTGCCAATTTTTTTCAATCAGAATTTTATAAAAAATAATATGAAAATATGATATTATAATATCCATGAAGAATGGATATTATAATATCATACTTCATGGATATTATAATATCATATTTTCAAGACGGAAATAAGAAAAAAAAGAACTAAAATGATTAAACAGGATGATGTCTTATTTTGTTTTGTTATTTAACTTGCAATATTATTGAAATAAAATATATTATTATTGAATAAAATATATGAAATAAAAGCGACAACAAAAATTAGAATAAGTCAAAAGTTTTGAAAAGAGCAAAAAGATTTTCAAAGTAGAAAGTAAAATATCAAAAAGAAAAAATTGATATTTGAAAGTATTTGAAGAAACAAAGACGGAAATAAGAAAAAAAAGAACTAAAATGATTAAACAGGATGATGTCTTATTTTGTTTTGTTATTTAACTTGCAAATAAAATTGAATAAATAAACAACTATATGTATACAAATGATCTTTATTTCAAACGGATTTATTTATAAATAAAGTAAACAAATAAATAAATAAATGAATAAATATATATATATATATATATATGGATATCTATAATTAGTAAATATTAATTAAAATAGTAAATTATTCTTTTTCATAAAACTAAAACGAACAGTTCCTAATTCCCTTTTCATTCTCTTCATAATTTCATCAATTCTGATTTTAATAATTTCTTATCATTTTAAGCATTTAAAAAATTTTCACGCAATCAATGATAGCACAAGTTAAAGATTAATTAAAAAGATGAGGAAAAATTTTCTCTTTTTTAAATCTTTAAAAAATGATATTCCTAAATAATTGAAAAAAAAGAAAATTAGAAAATCAATTCGTGTTTTATCGTTCGGCCATTTAATTACTTTTTCTTTTCTTTTTTTTTTATTTGATTTGATTGAAAGAAAATATTAGCTAAGTGTTAATAGTTAGCATAAAATTTTATAATCTTTTTTCTTTTAATAAAAATAGTCATTTTGATAATTTAATTTTTGCTAAAAATTAAATAAATAGCTAAAGTAATGGTTGTTGCAAAGAAATATTTTTAAAATTTGATATTGAATATTGAAAGAAAAGGCAAAAAAAATGAAATGAAATGAGAAAAAGCTCGAACTTTTAAAATTATAAAATTCTTATTTTTTCTAATTTTCCTTTTTGTTTTCTTTGAACAAAAATATATGAATAAATATATGTGCTGCTATTGCTTTAAATTTATTGTTGTTGTTTATTTCTTTCCTATTTGAAAATAAGAGAAGTCATTTTCTTTTTCATTTTTTTAAATTAATTTTATTTTTCAAATTTCCATTTTACCAAGCTAGCTTAATGGTAAAAAGAAATTTAATTAAGAATCTGATATTTGGAAAAAATTGAACCAAAACGTTCTACATATTCAATAATAAATATATATATATTGCTGATATATATATATTCGAAATTACTATGGTAAAAGCAATGCTTGAAATAAAGCCAAATAAAGGAAAGATGAGAAAGGAGCAGCAGCAAAATAGGGAGAGACGTAAATAAGAAATAATGAGCCAAGGTGTAATGAGCCTACATATAAATATATACATGGATGACTTAGATAAAGGAGATTGTTGGGCACAGGATAATTATAAAGTGATACATCTCGCAAAATATCAATCACTTTATCGGTGATACAAAGAAAGAGAGAGAGATAGAAAAAAAAACAGATTAGCAACTGATGAAGATAAAAATCAGATTAGTATTGATGAAGATGAAAATTGGATTACTACTGATCAATTGTGTCAGATTGATATTGATCAAGAAGATAAAAACCTAATTAGCATTGATGAAGATATTATTCGAAAAATGAAATTTGAAGTGAAAAATATAAAATTATTAAACGAAATCTCATGTGATTCATTATTGTAAAAATATTTATTGATTTTCAATAATAATATAATTAATTGATAATAATTAATTATTATTTCTTGCATTGGAATATAATTGATTGTCCTAAAATTTCATTTTAAAAGGTTTCAAAGAAGGCGGAAAGCCTATTGATTAATTTAAAGAGAAAAAAAGGAAGGATGAGAATCTAAGAAAAAAATATAAGGAAAATTAAAACCATGCCAATGGGACTTGATTTATTTTAAAATTTTCAATGAATAAATAAATTTATTATCTCTTTTATTAAATTTATATTCTACCATTTCAATCGGAATTTTGACGACGAAATCGGAATTTGAAAAGGACTGAAATGAATTCAAATATATGGATATCTAAATAACAAGAAGAAAAAAATATATATATTACCAATTTCCTGAAATACAGGGACGATCTCATTCCACCATTTCTGATTTCAAATAATATTTTATTAATTTTACTTTCCAACTTCTTGAGTTCTACAGCTACTGTATTTTCTTAATCTTTTTTCTCGAGAATCAAATTTTAGAAACAATCATTATTTTATAATCTTATTTTTTCTAACGGGATGAAATTAGGAACTGGATAAAATCCGATGTATTCAAGCATATTTCTATGCTTTGCAAGGAAGAATTCCAGCAGCACAACCCATGCACTACAATTCCAACGTCACAATTCCGTGCTACCTCCGGATATACCGGAAAGATCGGAACGATCTCATCACGAGACGGCTTCCGGTTTCAGCATTCTGTAAAAAAACCACTTCCATGGGCTTATACTCGAATTGCGAAAACGCTTATGTTTTCTTTGTTTTCTATTTCGGCAAGCGCACATTTTTGCGTGCGACTGGAGTGGAGGAAGTGGCTAGTTCTGAGGACGTGGTCTTCCGGGGAACTGCTGGACTTAATTTTTTCAGGGATTTCTCTTCTCTGCAAAAGAATAAAGCGGATTCACCGCATACCGATTTATGGAAGAATTATTCAATTAAAATTCTTGAGATTTAGGAAAATAATGATAGAAAGTTTGATCTGTTTCAAATAATTTATTTTTATTTATTTGTTTTGAAGGATAATATGTTAGTAACGAGATGATGCATCAATCGAAGGTGTCACGGAAACTTCGAAAATGCTTGTTACAATTGCAAAAGTATGATCCGGATGTAGAGGTTTCATCATTACCCAGTAAAGTAAGCGATAATTTTTACAAAAGTTTGACATATATAATTTATCGTTTACCTTACACTCGTTTATATATTTTTAACGCGGCGTAATTTTCTACTTAGTCCGTATATTTTTGAAGGCTATAAATTAGAAAAGAAAGTAATTAATTTTTGCAATTCACGTTTATTATCATCTTTTTTCCTTGTCATCGACAATGAAGTACATGTTACAACTATAACTTATATATTTGTTATGACTATGATTGACGCACATATTAAGCATATTAAAGTAATAATTAACATGGGGATGCTATGGTTTCACGTACTTTATCATTACTTTGATAAAATGTTTTATGTTGTTCTTATATTTTTTTCTTATTTGAAAGTTCGACTTCTTTAATCTTATTTGATATCCTTGCTAGGTAATTTTTCATATTGTAGATAAGAACAAGAAAAAGAAGATCGAGATTTATTGCAGAATTCTCTTTGCCTTTAACATAAATATTGCAATTTATTGCAGAATTAAGCATAACATGTCATGGGAAAAAAGTTTCACATTATTAATTTTTGATTGTATGATTTAATTAGTCTGCCGATTATATCTAAACCATATAATTGCCAGTAAATAATATTAAGGAATATTTTTTTTAGTATATTCAACATATCAACGATATTATCCATTGAATAGTTTACTATTATCTAGTTGTTATCTCTTTCACTCCAAATCTTTTTCAAATTCATATGAATTGGTGCTATTATCGAAATCCATTAATATTTGTTCGTTTTTTATTCAGTCCGTATAAAATTATTCATGGAAGAAATTATATTTTCACTTTCACATTGCAGATATTATTTGTTGCTAACAGTAGTCCATTATGTGGAGTGTCATACAATGAATTGGAAAGGATATTCAATCAGTTTGGTGAAAATTGTGATTTTGTGGTATTTCAGTCACAGCGTTCTTATTCTTTCATCATTTTTCGTACAGTAGCTGCAGCTCAATTAGCTTACCAGAAACTTCACGGACAGATACCGTCCGAATTGAATTCAAATGCTTTACCTTTCTATGTTGCTTTTGTTAAAAATGGTAATTATTATGGTGCATGCTATGAATCCTACATGGATAAATAAGTTGAAATTAATAATTTAAACTGTATTGAGTTTAAACTGTGTAGATATATATCTGTTAGAGTATGAGTGTTTTAATTTTTACATTTAATTAATTCTTTATACATAAGATAGCGATTTTATGTCTTTTTCTTTTTAATATGTTAAACAAAACCAAAACCATAATTATAAACATAATAATTGACATCACAGTGTAAGAATCGAATCGATTTTCATTCATTCTAACTGAACTTCGAATAAGGTGTTATGCATATCTTTATAAAGTACAATCTTGGAATTAATAAGAAGTAAACATGAAGTTATGTCTCATATATATTTAAGAAATGCTTCAGTACCAACCATTAAAAGAACGGAACCGTTACATAAACCGAACAATCTTTGGCTTTTGCCGGATTTCATCACCAAAGATGAAGAAGCAGCATTGATTACTGTTATCCAAGATTATATGCCTAGTGGAAGTAAGATTTTATCATTTTTTTTAAAGAGATTTGTAAAAGTGTTATCCACTAATAGCTTTTTGTGAATATGACCGACCATATTATGTTATATTTATTTTTGGATTTCCGTTTGGTTTAATAAACGATCGTTAAAAAATTATAAAATTATTCATTACAAAAAAATTTAATTTATATCTCACTAAGAACTAAGAATTTAATGTCGTTATTTCTGTAAAGTTTAATTAAATTATGTTTCAGAAACATTAAAAAGCCGTAAAGTGATCCATTTTGGCTTCGAATTTAATTATGATGACAATATGGCATATGAGCAACCATCTCTAAATCCAATACCGTCAGCTTGTCAATCTGTAATCGCTCGAATGCTTGATGCGGGAATATTTTCAGAGAAACCGGATCAGTTGACGGTGAATATTTATGAGCCTGGAAATGGTATACCATCGCATGTCGATACTCATTCTGCATTCAGTGATACCATAGCTTCACTTAGTTTGCTTTCAGGTTTACTTACACTTTTTTTTTTAATAAACTAATGTGAGTGTTTGTTCGTCTTGCATTTGCATTAATCGGAGAAAACTCTTTCATGAATCATAATTATTCATTTTTATTATTTTACTGTGCCATAGCAGCATGGCACAATAGATAAGTATTTATATTTACGCCCCTTCAGATTATTAATTTAGTTTAGAACACAGTTGTGTTGCTTATCAATTTACAATTTGGTTCCAGATCTCGTCATGGAATTTCGTGATTTTGCGAATACTTCGACAATTTATGATATTCTTTTGCCACGTTTTAGTTTGATAGTAATGCGGGGAGAATCGCGATATCGATGGAAACATGGGTAATTATTATTAATATTTTAAAACGGTAAATGGATGATCGTTTAAAGTTACTTTTAATTTTTTTTCTTCATTATATAAATATTTCATAGAATTTTCTTAGCTTTTTTATTGCATAAATGTTTTATAAATTTTTTACAATGAAAAAATTCTGCAGTATAGCGAAGCGAAAATATGATATAAATCCGGAGACAAATAGATTGATATCACGACAGTTGAGGGTTTCTTTCACATTTCGAAAAGTGATACGAGAAAAGTGCCAATGTGCATTCATTGAATATTGTGATTGGGATCGAAACGGTGCAATGAAAATTCCTGACAGTGATGAATATGGTGCAGCCATTGAAAAACAATATGTTTCTGCGGTAAAAAGCACTGATTACTTCCTAACTCTCTAGTGACTCACCTTACGCTTTAAAGAGCTTATTTAGAGAACGCACTGTCGGCAAGTTAGTAGGACAGATATGATTTTACTAACTAAAAGAATTCCGATTTTTATTCCTTTTCGGTTTTGATAAATATTTACAGTACCGTATAGGTTTAAATTAGTTTAAAAAACTGTTGGCAAATGCTAATATTATGTCAAAGCATAGTATGAAAGTATCAAAGAATTGGAACTGGATAGGATTAATATTTATATGATTTCTTGCAACTAGGCTTTCTATTAAGTAAAAATTTCAGCTAATTGATATTTAAGAACAGTATAACATTTCAAGGTATAACTCTAATAAAGAAGAGAATAAAACGATATATAAAGAAGGATAGATAAAAATGCGATTGGAAAATGTTTAGATTTTGTTTTTAGGTTTATGAATCTATAGCAGATCATTTTGATACAACGCGACATGCACAGTGGAATGGTGTTGCTAAATTTTTGGCAAATTTCGAAGCTGGGACAATAGTGTATGATATTGGATGCGGTAATGGGAAGTATCTCAAACTTGACGATGGACTTATTAAAGTACACTTCTTACATTAAAGAAAAGATTCTTAAATTCTTGATATGATGACGAAATAATTTCTGAATTTTGTGATGTGTATAATTATTTGTTGATAAAGTGGATGCGAATAATTAAATTCAAATTGTGAATGAAGTTTAAAGTTCAAATTTTCATCTTAAAATTAGTAAAGACAGCATAATGTTATATTTTTTTTTTATGTTTCAGAAACTAAAGGCTAAAATATTTTTAGTTAAATTTCAGATTGGTTGCGACTTATGCAGTAATTTATGTCGTATAGCTAATCAAAAACACTGTAATGTATTGCGTGCAGACATTTTATCGTTGCCTTTCAAAAATTCGAGTGCAGGTGCAATCCTATGCATTGCTGTTATCCATCATTTAACTACAAAGATGAGAAGGTATTGGTTTATAGAAACATGTTTTTAAACAAAGAAATGCAAAACTAATGCATTGGTTGCACACCGATGTTTACACGTCATGACATTGATTATTGTATCGCATGAAGTTTAACCTTATAGTTTGTCACTTTATTTAAAGACTTCGCGCAATTGAAGAAATTATTCGTGTATTGAAACCAGATGGACAAGCATGCATCACCGCTTGGGCATATGAGCAGAAATTATGTGATGAGCCTTCTGAATATTTGAAAATGCGTCGAAAAAGCGTGATGTGCAGGTTTTGGATAACATTTATACCTCCCTTTCTCATACTTTAATCACTTCCATATAATGTGATTTTACTTCGTTAAATTTTAAACTTTTTTCCTTTATTAACTCTTTATAGTCCTGTAATATCACTGAGAGCGATTGTAAATTAAAAATTTCAGATTTTTATCTTGATGTATGTGCAAAAAGTTAATTTTTTTAGATGAATCGTCGAGATAGCCATGGAAGACTACGAGTGCATGAAGGAAGAGAATTCACCCAACCTGATATGCTTGTTCCATTTCAAAATGCTGATGGAAGTCGATTCCTGAGGTTTGCTCAAAATATTTTTCTCACAGTTTAAAAATTAACTTCATTTTTATATAGTTTCTCATTTAATAACAAAGTTGAATGAATGCATGAAAGGAAGGAATAAAATTAAATCCATATTGAACATATAAATTTTATTAAACTCGCTACGTAATTTTAGAATGTTATTACCTCTATTGTTGACGAGATAGTAGCTTAAGAGCTGATGTATAAGGCGAATTAATTAAATTACTTCAGTTTGGATTACTATCTCAATTTAGGTATTACCATTTATTCCGTGATTTCGAACTCGAGGATTTGATCATCGACGTTGGTGGTTGTGTTATTGAAAAATATTTTTATGAGCAAGGAAACTGGATTGCTTATGTTAGGAAAATATAATAACTTTTATGATGTTTTTAAAATTTTTTTTGTAATTTGAACTTTAGTTTATCCAGGTTGCACTTATGATCAGTTTTCTTTTCTTTCGGTTTATTCATATCAGATTCATTAATTTGAGAGCATACTGCTTAATGTACATGACATTATGCTGGAAAATATATTTATTTGATTTGAGTTTGATTTGTTTGAAGTGATGGGCATCGATTATCAAAGTGATTGTTATATGTGGATGAAATTTTTTCTTCCTTGAACTAATTGAATGAATTTTGTAACCAATTTTATCTAATTCAGATAATCAGAGATAATTAAATTCCCGAAATCTTTATGCAGAACTTGAATAATTTAAATAGGGAGTGTTAAATAAATTGTTCATTGTTAATCATCGTATTTTGAGCGAGAAGTAACCGCAGAAAAAACAGTGGAAACGTTCAATTTCCGATTCAAATTGATAGAAATTATTAAAGTAGTATAAATTCTTAGAAATTCTTGAAGCTGCTGCACTCTTGTTCTGTGGTAATTTTGATAAGATGAACGTGCGGAAAATACTAAAGAATAATAGTAACGTAAGGAATGGAAATTACGTGATTCCCATCGTTCCATATGTTTCACTTCGAGATTATTTAAATTTTAATGAGTTGTTTAATCAAAACAGTAGTCGCATAATGGATAATTTAGTTTGTCTCATCTTCATGAACTCAATGTAGCACTGTTTTCTGAGAGCAGAAAGATCGAATTTTATGGTTTTTACAGTCGGAAAAATAAACGAATCGTTTACAGTTGTGACATCTATATATTATCATGCGCTTGAACAGTTCAAGGAGTTGCTCTGGAAACGATCTGGTTTATGTTATGATGCTACTATATTGATATACCTACAAAATTCATCTCTCGTTAATACAATTTAGGTATCCGAAATAAGTTGGCAGAGGAATTGTTGATTTCTTACTTCTGTCCTCATTAATATCGTTGAATAAAATAAGGCTTTGGTGATAAATTATTAGAAACTGTGCTCACCTGCCGAGCAATAAGGTGATTCTGTGCAACTTTCTGTAGCAGCGGAATGATAGTCGAGCTCTCAAGAGTGGTAGCGGCACTCATATATTCCACTTCAGAATTTTTAGTCGATACTTTGATTCTTGAAAATAATCTGGTGATATTACAATTCTGAATAATGTTTCTCATCACGTAATAATGTTTCTTATCATTAATAATACAACTTGATCAAAATGTATTTCCTAGAAAAAATTGGTAGATTATTAAATACAAAAAGGACTTTTTCCTTTCTTCCATTTTTAAATAAATCAACATGGAGCTATCTGAAATTGATACTATCGATTCAATCATTTCTAATATTAACAATAAAACTTCCAGAGTTTCAGAAACTGCACGTGACATGAATATGTTATGAAATTTTTGTAAAATTAAAACTTATCAGGATTTAGTTGTTTAAGTCGCTATCTAGCAATTCCCTCTCTTCGCACAACAACTTGGGTAAATTTCATATCTTAAATGATTACTGAAGGATGCAGTAATTTGAAGATAGCCGCTCATTGTGTTGATAATAAGTCGCAGTTAGAAAGTAGGTAATTGCGACATTTATCGCTTCTTGAGCAAATATAATACTCCCATTCGATAATCTAATGTATGCTCGAATCATATTTTAGCTTTAACATCTGTTCAACATTAAGTGCAGAAGCAGTCATCATGAAGAGCCTATTGATCTTAAATAATAAAAATGGACAAAACCAGAAATTCGACGAAGAATCTGAGAAGGAGATATGAGGCGAACAGAGAGAAATTATCGAATGAACAAAGTGATAAAATGATCGACAATCCAAGGAATGACGAAAATTTGATGATTTGCTTTATGACTCAATCCTTTTCTTTCTTATCTTCTGTAAAATGTTAATCTATATTGTTTTAGCTTCATTAGGTGTTAAACAAAGCGCGTAGAATGGAAATTGCTGAGTTTTAATCAACATAAAGTTACAGGATATTGTCGATATTTAAAATGAAATACGACAAACTTCAGTATTAATTCTCACCTATTTAAGATCGAAATTAAAAGAAATATTTATCTTTGTAGAAAAGGATAATTTTTAGAAAAATTTAATGAGATCCTCAAAAAAAAATACATTATTTTCATTATACAATTTAGTTTCCATGATCATGACCACAAAAGATTTTAGTTTCAATATATTTAATCAATTTTTATAATACTCTATTTATTACAATGATATTTAGTATTCATTATAATGCCGTAACTATAGATTCCTATTCGAATCTTTAGAAATAAAATGAAGATTTTTATTGACATTTGACATAGCAAACATATGACTTGCACTGCATGCAGCTAACTCGCAGCATAAACTGAAAATATAATTTTACTCAAATTCTTTTATTTCAAATACAACAAAATTCCTTGCTGCAAATTATCACAATAAATCAACGGATCAGAAAGTTATATTGTTATTAATAGGATAATACATTATCAATATTAAATTTTATTAGCCCAAAAATCGTTTTTCAATTATGACGAATAGAATAATGATTAATTTCCTTGATGATTAATTTTTATTTTTTTAATTAAAAAGTAAATTTCGTCAAAAATCGATTAAAATTCATAGCATTGTATTTTGCTATGCTTCCTGATAATTTATTTGTTTTCATTTTTTCATTAGTAATACAACTGTCAAGTTCTTGAATTTATATCACAATTTCGAATCTTATTGAATTGAATTTTTTCCATTAAAGTATAAATATGCATTTGAATCCAGAATCTCTTGCTTTATTGAAAAACTATCAATTATGTAAAATTCTGGAACAATAAAAATGATGCGTACCATTGCTTCTCACGTCACCATTACTATTTTGTATTTTCAGCATGCCGATATTTGTCAGAGAGAAAAATTCAAGTAATTTCTAAAAATCAGCCTCTTTGTAATAACGCTTGTCTATTAATCTGATTCGGGAAAATGAAAATCCGAAATATTTTTTTGCAGTTAGTTTTCATTTAAAATACAAAATTCAATAAACAATTTAAGTAATGTCTTATTTCTTTAGACATGGAAATGAACATGTTAAAATTCAGTGTCTTTATTCACAGCGCTATGAACAAGTTTGATGAGAAGATTTCGATTACCTTCATTGGTCGAGAATTCGTATAAAATTGTAGGTCTACATTTGATTTAACATTATTTTATTTCAATTTTGCATTATAAAATTTTGACATCACTCTAAAAATAAGGGTGAAATTTTGAGAACAAGAATGATTCATAATTATTTAGTGATTGAGAAGTGATTGGAATATCTCTATCGTCGAATAATTCTTACATTTCAAGAATGTATCGTGATTTCACTATGATGATACATAAGGGATCAATTTTTTCTTTTTAAGAAAACGGTGATAATAGTGATCATTTGCGAAAGTATTATCAGAAAAATGAATTTACATCAATAAATAAAAACAGTATGCAATGCATTTTCTAGCGAAATATATGGAATATAGCAAATCATAATGTTTATAATAATATAGCTATGTTGATTTTTCTATGAAAAACAAAACTACGTAAAATTATGAAATTTAATGAATGTAGATTAAATTCCAATGATAATTTCATCTTTAGCATGGAAATTCCAAATGCTCTTAAATTTTTCGTCTTTATCTTGATTATGTTTAACTTCTTTTTGCCGTCAATTTTTTTATTCTATAATATAAGTTGTAATGATTAATCGCAATCATTTTCCAAATATAATCTGCATTCAAGCAGAAGTTGTTCACAAATAGTGTCAAATATTATAATAATTGAATGTTACGCTAAAACTGTTGAAAGCAAAAAATCTAATGTCCACATTGATATCAATATTATAATAATATATTTGCCTATTCCTGATCATCTTTCCGTGGCCATAATTTGAAAGATATTTCGATTATCTGATTAGTCAAAGTAGTTGCAGTACAAGAAACTATCGTTCGAAGCAAGGATAAGACGATGGGAAATAAAAATACAGCTTCCTTTTATCTCTCAAAATACTGATCTTTGCAAAATTTTAATTTTGTAACGCTTAATTCTTAAAATTGAAATTTCCAATACTCGTGTAAAGTTGGTCTCTGAAGAACAATATGTACACTAAAAGATTTTAGATAAGCATCATATGCCGGATAAAAGGCTGCATTTTTGCTTCTGGTCAAACTGTAGTACAGAAAAAAATATATTTTATGTACTAAAAATACAATAGAAGTTTAGTGATTACTAATAATTAATTCCTGACCAGATTCCATTCATCCATTCATAAAAATAAAATCCAGCTTAACGAGATTTTCAATGACTAATGTTACTGATCTAATGTAAGAGCTTAATATAGATATGACTCTATACAATATATTCCTATAACTACGAGAAAAACTATTTTATTACTCAAATGTAAAGTCAGTTTTGAAAACTTCGAACTAAAGTATTACAAAAATAATTGAATTCAATTTGAAACTAAGGAAGTACTTCGTATAGAGCGTAAAAAGCGCAAGTGTGAAGAAGGAAATTTTTTGAAATAAGGCAAGGTACTATAAAGCTGATAAAGAGATTTTGTGTATCAAAATTTACTCGTCATCATCAATCATTTGTAAAGTAAAATTTCAATACTGAATTAAAAGCTCATTTCGGAACTGAAATTTATTTTGATACATCATGTCTAAGATTTATGAAGCATAATTTGCGGTAGATTAATATCAATAGTGAATGTAATAATAATTAATTAAATAATGAGAATAATATAAATAACAGTAAATAATAGCACGAATATTCTGCAAGTATCTTCGCATCTATAATCAAAATTAAAATCAGTGTTAATTGATAATATTGTTAATGAATGTGAACAAATGTAACCAAAATGATCCCTGAATTTGCACATATGCTTGAAAACAAGATATTTGAAACCAGCCAATTTACATTTGCCTGACTTTGTTTTCATGAATTTAATTTTATTTCAATATAATGAGGGCACAGAAATTGAATATATGCAAAATTTCTGATATATTGATTTCATAAGATTTTTGGATTCTCTGAATCATTTCCATTTCTATCTTATTCGCTCATTTCTCTTTTAATGCTTTCAATTTTATATTATTTTTTCGATATCGGACAACAATAGCTTAAATTAGTTAGTTAATTATTTTCGAGCTTCTATTTTAAAAAATTTGTCTCATATAATTTTTTAAAGTTAATTACTTCTTCATTCTTATTTTTCATATATTCAAATGTTTAATAAAAGCTTTCTATCCTTCCGTACTTCAGTTCACATCGAATTTATCAATTAATCATTTAACCGAATAGAATAACGATTAACATAGTGTGAAATATTTATGCTGTTGAACAGAGAATTATTTTTGCGACATTTCCTACTTTTTTTTGCGTTGCTTAAAAACTTGATTAATTATTTTGGAGGCTTAAATGATCTTTCTTTGCTTTCGTTTATTAAAGAGATTTGCAAGGATGTATTGATTGGACATAGTGTGATATATAATTTTAGCAAAATCCATTCAATGAAATAAGAAAAATAATCCTTCTTTTTTATGTAAGATGATACAAGCATTTTAATATTACCATTCTACACAATTCTGAAAGCTATCAGGATTGTCATTATATCGTTACATGACTTCTTCTTTCGTATGATACATTTTGCAAAGATGAATTGATTCAGTAATTGCATTCATTATAAGTATATTAATATTGATTAACTATCATGGCAGCGAAAACAAAAAGTGTTGGAGTAAATGGAATTATTACTTACGATGGGAAACCGATGAATAATGGAGAGGTTGAACCATATAACAATAATACGATTTTTTTCTGATTTTTTTACTATTTTACAAATAAAACTTAGTTAGTTAATAAATGTAATAATATTTAAATATTTGTTTGTAATTAATTTGAAAATATCTGCTACAAACTTAGATCCTCGGATCGGATGAGAATGTGACATATGTTGATTATTCTGCCGTAATGCATTCAAGCGTTGTATTTGAACAGCTTGCACTTGACTTTGCTTCAGTTGTGCTTGCTGTTGTGTGTCGCTTGCATTTTTTGCTGATTCTGCGCTTGAGCTTGTTGATTTTGAAATTCATGTTGTTGTTGCTGCTGCTAAGAAAAATGAAGAAATTCATAAATTTAAGTGCTGCTCGAAAGTTGGTATTTACGAAAATAATATCGCATAATACCGTCGATTCGAGATCATTATAAAATGCACCATGCAATTTAAAATGCCTGAATTGCGTGCAAGTGAACATGGGCATTTTGTGCTGTTTCATACAATTGTTGTTGTTGTTGCTGCTGCTGAGTTAATTGTACTTGACTTTAAGCCTAAAAGAAAAATTTTGAATACCGAACTTCTGAACTTCTGGATAAGTGAACCAAACCAAAAATCACAATCAAACAACTTGATAAATATGTTGAAAAATTGGAATATTTAAGCTTCATTCCTTAACCCGTAGCAGATTTTTCCTGCTTGAGTAAGTTTTTAGAAAAACTTGACATTTCTTGCAATAAACATCTATTCGTCGAAGTTTATCCTGGATTAACATATATTATTTTACAAGGCCAATAAATATGCACAAATTTACTAACATTTGAAAAATTATTCTTTCATTCCGATATTAACAGAAATCTGCATTCCACTGCAATATTCGTTCATATGAATTAAACAATTTATATGAATAACAAATAAATGTTTGAGAATCAAAAATACCAATTTAAAATTACCTATTGGTAAAATTGAGTAAATGCTTGATTTATTGTAATCAACGATCAGACATTGATAAAATTCTTAGAAATGAAACAAGAAAAGAACAAAAAGTTCATTTAGTAATTATAGTTACAAGCAAAAACAATAAGCAAATCGCAAATCCCAATCACCATTCCAACATTGTTTGTATTACGACACACAACGGTAAGTTTAGGTTCATTTCGCGAATGCTAATAATAAACTTTATGTATATATTTGTTTATAAAGTGTTATGATATAGAGTGAAAAAGTTGATTCCCAAAATGCGATGATATTTGCAATGTGGAAAAAGGATATGTTTGATTTGAACTGCTTTTAACTAATAATTCAGCAGTTATTGTAAAAATACTAAATTTTTTTGCATTTTAATTTTCTGTATAATATTGATGTAAGGATTTGAAGTACGAACTATAAGATTTATTAAACCAATTATTTACCGATTTATCAATGATTTAAATCTCTCAACTCTTCTTTTCTAAAGTATTGCTTGTTACCAGAATTAGGTGTCTTTTGATTTGCTTCAAAGATGGAAGATTCTATGCTATTTATCGTTAAAATGAAATTGCTCACATCAGGTTTTTTTCATATTTGTCTGTAACATTTTCAAAACCTTTTTATACAACTAAATAATGAAAGAAAAAATTCATTACATTACACAAACAGACTTCTAGAAAGAATTCTTGGGAAAAGGATAAGAAATATGAAAGAAGTGATCAATCAATATTATACCAAGTGAGCAAAATCATTTTACACAGGTTTAATTACTATTATGAGAGAAATAATCAATCGGAATTTAATCTAAATTATTTTCTATGAAATATTCAATTAATTGCAATGAGCGATATATATATTTGGCGAAAAATTGAGGTATATTTGATTAGATTAGAATTGGTTGAAAAAAATTTATTAAATACAATCTAATTGTTAAAATAATTAGACGTATATAAAATAGATAAAATTAGCATATAATTATATTCAGTGATTACATTGATAGCTATAAAATTAAGAAATGAAATATTTGTATGAAATTTTTCACACAAATATAAAATAAGTTTTCCATGAACTCTCTAATAAGGCAAATTGAGCTCTCAAACTCAGTCTAACTGGCCAACTTTCAAAATTTTTAGAATTCGATTTCTTAAATTCAAAATAATTTATATATTATAAAAATAACTAATTAAATACTCCATATAATTTAACTGCCCACAAATTTAGATTTTAAATTTCGATATTTTATTATCGTTTTATGCTTTCCTTTTTCGATGTTCCATTCAATATCTTCTTAAGTGCAATAAAGTTTGATTGTTTATACGTTTTAAAAACAACAAAAATGTTATTATAAAGCTCCAATCGTTCATTTCGGCATATTTCAATAAATTTCTATTGTCAAGTTCTTAATTATCGCAATTTTGTTATTTATTTATTATATATTATGGCTTACTTTCTAACAAATTCGACTAATAGCTGTAATTATTTTAGAAATAATTTGTTGAGGAAAATTGGAATAGTATTTTTATTAACAACTTGGGAAATTCAATTATTAATCGCTGTTAGGCCAAAATTTCTTGAACCCAATTACTGCAAACATTGAACCATTATTTAAAGAACTCGTTCGTTGTAGAATTGAGATGAACTAAACAGGTTTCTTTAAACCAATGTGTAGGGAACTTTATAGAAAATGGTTCAATATCGAATATCTCTCTGGAAATAAAATTATAAAATTTTAAAAGATGCACTAAAAACACAAAAAAAATTGAACCCTCCAAACCTAAATATCTTTTCATTGGTTGCTAGCATCTTTCTTTCTGCGAAATGAAATGCGACAATATTATGGCTTTCAAGAAAATCTAATCCATGCTGTAAAATAAAAAATTATTGGAAGAAACTGATAGTAAACAACTATAAATTGGAACGAAAATAAAAAAGTTCATAAAGTGACCTAATAACAATTGAAAAATTAATTAATTATAAATATAACAATGACTTTGCTCAACATCAACTTCATTAATAGTTATAATCAATTAGGTCAACGAAATTAAACTGAATAAGTAAATTATATGAATGAAAATAAGTGAAATCTTCCATTCCAAAAGTTTTTCTCTCAGCTCATTTTCATCTTTTGTTCTCACAAGAAACGTCAATGCTTCAACATTGCTACCGTGAAATATTAAAGATGAAATAAACCACTTGTATCTGAAGTTATGATTACGTAGTATTGAAAACTGATATGCATTGGTTATTTATACTGTATTGGTTTAATATTTCTTTTGTAATGTTTTTGCCAAAATCTGATCTCTTTCCGATCACTTTTCTACAAGCTATCATAAAATTTATACACTTTCTAATGCATATAATAATCGACTTACGTAGGCTTATTAGAAGTGTCCCTGTGTGCAACATAATAGATAGGCAGAGGAAGGTTTTTCTGATCGAAAGAATACCAGAGATTATTCACGATCCTATTTCAGACCATAAACAATCTGAGAAAGCAAAAACTAATTTCGCTTCTTGCTAAAAATCGCAATTCATTTTTTATTTTATTATACAAGCAATCTGTCCAGCAGTGAAATATTATCGAAAATAAAAATAATTTCAAATTATAGGACGACTAACAAAAATATTTTGAAAATTAATAAATGCTTAAAGATTTTAGAAAAGATAAATATATTCAGTAATTATTACTATTGCAGTCTCCCATTCGCTCATTAAAACAACCTCCTGATCGCTGAAAATTAATTATAAACATTAATTTTAGACAAATAGTCAGATTATTGCATGAAGTTATATTTTCCCATAGATACTAATCAAATGTAGTTGACAATAATAAGGACAATTATGATGCGTAGCATAATATTACAAAGCGGATGATGAAACTAATTCTGTCAAAACTTTAGATCTTTTCTATCAAAGCATTTTAGTATTATGCAATACTTCTACCACTATGAAGAATATCGAAAGGTTCAAAAATAATTTAATCATCTTCTCACATTCAGAATTTTGATCGCACCAAATGAATAGAGATAAAAAAAAGAGAAAAATTTGCTTTTAATAAAGCATGTAACCAAGCCCGGGCAGATGACATCCCGGAGAATAGCGATATTTGGAATGTATGCCTTTGGAATAAATATATCATCTCCGAAAATACATTTTCTGGATTTGTTAACTGGAAAAAATGATATTTTATTCTATTTAAGTAAATAAAAATTGAGCGATAAACTAATAATTAAGAATTATTTTAATTGAAATACAAAATCATTGAAATTACTTACAAATTATGTATTCAATTTCAGGATTAAGGTCAAAATAGGATGCATATAAATGTGCACTGCGCGCTAGTTCATCTTTTACCCATCTCAGAGCAACGCATTTGTTAAGTAAAAAGTAGATTGACATCTTGCAAAGCTAAGATTTTAATTCAATTTTTTTCTGGTAGTTGATAGTTTTCTGAATACTTTGTTTTGGTATCCAACAACTCAATCTTTAAGTAGTTCCTAAATATGTTGAAATATGTCATAAATGAAATTTAAATAAAATGTAACTTTCACTTGAAATAATAGTGGCATGCATCGATTATAATTTTACCAATTACATTTACATGTGATCGCATGCGACTTATCGGTAAATGTTAATTTAAAAAAAAATTAGTAAATTTATAATATTATATGCATTTACATATAATTCATATTAAATACTTATAAAGCTACATCTCAATGTAGACGTTAATCACTTATCTGACCCATCTTGAAAAACGAACCAAGAAGTCTAGCATATACGTAATTATTGGGTAGTAAACCTGATTAATAAAAAGCATAATGAAAGTAAAAATGAAAATAAAGAATATTTTTAATATAATTGATATGTGATCTATATATATATATATATATATATATATATGATATGATATACATCTTTGAAATTTCGATATTGCGAATAATGTCATTATATACGAAAATTTTTTATTTTGTAAAAACTAGAAAATAAGGGCGATTCAATGAAGTCTTAATGGAATAAAGCAAATATTCTAAAATGATTGACTTTATTAAAGATCAAATTCTATCCATTATCAAGTTTCAGATATAAAAACTAACCACTGAAAAGTCTTTAAAAATATCTCCAGCTGTTTCATATGCAGGAAAGATTTGCCGATCAGTTGGATTGGCTATTTCACCATCTTTAATAATCAATGATTTCATCCGTTTTAGCAATACATCGATTATGATTTTACTGAAGAAATTACAACTCCTTCAATACAATAAACTGGAAGAAAAAGGTGATGTAACAAATGATAGATTGATCTTATCATTTTATTGAAAAGGCGCATAATATAAAAGATCAACAAGCGAATAGGGAGCAAATCAAAGCTGGTGATATTTGCGAAATATTTTTCTAGTGAACTCTGTATCTCAAAATACATTGTCAGATATGCCAAATTTGCCATTAGATTTGATTCACCATTATTCATACCTTCTAAATTATTTAATTTTAAAAAATTAAATTAATCGATAGGAGAAATCTTCGAAATTTAGCTAGTAGCTTTATCCTTTTGCTATCTCTATGGGATCCACTGTTCGAACATTCGCCAGTTTCATCAGATTCTACATCGTTTATTTCGCCTAAATCATTTAATTTTGCATAACTAAATGAAATAGATGAATGAAATCCTCAAATTTACCTCTAGGAGTTGTAGTGATTTGGTTACAACGGAACAAGGAAAAGTAAATAGCAATGTAAAAAGAATTCGAATTTCCAAGAATTTCCAGATGTGAAAAGTCATATTCGAAGAATGTTAAGAGCTAAAAGAATTTGCAATATTGCATATAATAACAATATTTTTATTTCTAATTAAATAATTCAAATTTTTCATACTACACGTCTCATATAATAATATTCATAATAGCAGCAACTTTATAAAATTGCGAATGTTTTCAAACAAAATCAATATTTCCTACAAATTTTAAAAACGGAGTCAAAGTTGTGAATCTTTTGAGCTAACTTGCTTATCAAGAAATGGAATAAGTAATATTGTATAATTATCAGGAGCAGTTTTGGGTTATTCAAAATTGTTATCTCTTATTAATAATTGATGAGGTTAAAACAAGAAATTCGCCAAAGTTTCAAAATTCAATTTATAAAATTTGATAAGAAAGACGAATGATATCATTTTGGCAAATAAACACTAAATTATTTGATACTGAAAGGGATAGTTATATGCTGCAGTAGTTACATGTCACTAATAAAAACTCTGATTTCAACATTTTGATTAATTCAATTAATTAGCATAACAAAATCACTGAATAATGTAGAGGTGATTTAGAATGAATAGAAGCGATTACTGTAGTTTTGTTGACAATTTCATTCTTCTACTAAATAAAAAATTATTTAAATAATAGACTAAACATCAAATTTATCATACTATTATCATTTCATACATTGTGATTTTTGCTATTCACAATTCAGAAATTTTGAAAATTTAAAAAAAAGTTACCAATAAATTATTAATTTTCGAGAATTCAATATGATGAAATTCTTACTGATATTTTGTATTATTATAAAAAACTCTTCAAAATGAATTATTTTTAAAATATAGTGTAAAGCATTAAAGCTCGATATATATGAGTTTTAATTTTCCATTCAAAAATCATTTTTCCTTTAATAAAATATTCAATGAAACATGCATGGAACATCAGAAAAATAAATGTAATCTATTTTTCTTTTATTTTTTTCCATTCCAAACATTTTTTTTTGGCAAACTATTTTTTCCAAAAATTGTTATTGTACGCAACTTCACATTCATTTTTAATCTCAGAATTTTGGCCAATCTCGGCTATATCTTATCTGTAGTTTCTGATATTGCTATCTGTCTTCTATTCATTGGTTTAAGAATGTAATTTTATTAAGTTTTGTAAGTTTCGTTATATGAAGTATAGTTGTTATCCTTTAATATGTATTTTAGGTGTTTTTGGCGTTGATGTTGGTTTAATTTTATTCATATATTTTATCATTTTATTGTCTTTTATATTTATTTTATGTTTCTTTTATTGGATTAAGGATGTATCTCCTAAGGATGCTAGTGGACAGTATTCTTTTTATGACTATCGTATTTTTGGACAAGGTTTTCGTGTTTTTTGTTTAATGAGTTGATTTTATTTTCTTCTATTTTTCTTAACTTTTTGGATTCTGTTTTATATCCTCTGATTTGACTTGGTGGTGTTTTGTCACCATTGGATATTTCGTCACTATTGGATATTTCGTCACTATTGGATATTTCGTCACTATTGGATATTTCGTCACTATTGGATATTTCGTCACTATTGGATATTTCGTCACTATTGGATATTTCGTCACTATTGGATATTTCGTCACTATTTGATATTTCGTCACTATTGGATATTTCGTCACTATTGGATATTTCGTCACTATTGGATATTTCGTCACTATTGGATATTTCGTCACTATTGGATATTTCGTCACCTGATTATTTAGGTTTAAATGGCACTGCTAGGTTCTTTTTGACAATGAATAGTGAATTTTTGAAGTATTCTCATCGTTATTTATGTTTAACTAGTTGTAAATGTGAATTATTTTTGTTATTATGTATTTTTATTGGTTCAAGAGTTTTCAATTTTATGAATATAATAATAATTGTTTTTGCTATGAGAGATACTATTTATGGTAATATTTTTTATATTGATACTGATATGCATGCTTCCATGTTTTGGTTAGTGTTTTTATTTCTTATTATTAATTTTTTTCGTGTTAGGTGTACTTAATTTTAATTGATATCATATCATATTCAGGTTTATAATATATCTATTGATTATTGTGGTTCCTTAGAATGGATGTGAATGGATGTGAGTTATGCTTATTGTGCTATTTATTTGATTCTTAATTTTTTATTTTAAGATATTTATCATGTATTATATTTTTTTAATTGTTTTGTATTATGTTTTTTCTTTGTTTTATTTGTTTTTATTTTGAATTTTTCTGTAGCTTTGTTGTTTTTTTGTTTATTTGTAATCAGAAAACGAAAAATATTGTTTTCATTAAAAAATTCAATTGCAAAAAATTTAGTTTTCATTTTAAAAAGAAACAAATGGTATGGTTATGTTATAATAAGGAGGAAATTATCAAAATTGAGGTATTTCTTATTTTATTTATTGTTATTATCACTAATTTTTGCTTGATATTGTCAGCACTTTTATACTGTAGCAAAATGCCAAAATTAAAAATAATTTGTTAAAAGCAAAAAGAAGGAATAAGTTGAAAGATAGTGTTATGAAATTTAACATAAAAGGAATGAAACTGAATGATTTCATGCATAGTTATTTCATTTTAATTATTAAATTTGAGTTATACTATATATCTTGCATTATTAAATATTGCGGATGAAATGAGAAAAAGAAAGATCATTCATATGAATTTGTGATTCTGATAATTTTAATGGTCTAGGTTGCGGCAAACAAGCAATAGCCATTGTTAAATTTTATAAACAATAAGCTTAAGAGCAAAATAGAATATGTTCTAGAGAAATGCATCTAATTGAAAGTTTCTATAGATCTGATAGTTTTGAAAATTAAGTTTCGAATGAAATTTAAAATTTCTAAGATGATACATAAATCAATGGATGGATAAATCAAAACGCATATTCAATAAAATAATATGAAAAATCGTACAGTAAATGATAGAATTGATACAATTTTTGTCTCAAAATGGGCAATTCAAAATAGGCGATGCTTCATTTGCTAGCGAAATGAAGCATATATTAATCTTACATTTATAATATTAATTTTAAGCCAAATTTATAGTTAAATCCGGTACACTAAACATATATCCAACAGTATTAGATATATACAACGTATAACCAGCAATGTATACTGAATCAATCTGAAGAATTTCGAATAACGAAATAAATTTTGAATTTTTTTATTGCTGTTACTTCCTTGAAGACTATGTCATGTAGCAATTCTCGACAACAAATTTCAGATTTTATTTCAAATTTGATTTTTTTTTGATATTATCCAAAAGTAAAGGTTAATTTTAATTTGAAATTTGAGGGAAGTTGCTCAAATTTAATTATTAAAAATTGATCAATTTCAATTTTTCGGAGATTTTTTTATCACATCAATAATAAGCTAATCAGATACGTAATCTACTTTACACAATTACATTATATGATTAGAATTTTCTCATTTTGAAAAAATCTCAATTGGCATCGGTTAGCCATAGTTGAATTTGATTTTATTTCTCCTTATGATATTATCATGAATTGAGAAATAGTTCAAATGATTTAAATGGAATAGCAGGATAGATTATTTCATCCGGTTATATCTGAAGATTAAGTTGCGGAGTCAAAACAAAGTATTCAGAAAACCACGAACTATCAAAAAAAAACTGATTTTAAAACTTAGCTTATTTTAGCATGCAAAATAGCAATCTTTATTTTTATTTAACCAAAGCATTTATCTGGGATCGATATAATGTAAACCAGCGAGCGGCGCAAATTTATGTCCAACTCCTTTTTACTTATAATTGATTATTCAGTTGGAGTAATTTCAAGGATTTTGTATTTCTGTAAAAAATTCTTATTTATTAATTTATCGCTCAATTTTATTTAACTTAAAAATATAAAATTTTTATTTTTTTTGCTTAAATGGAATAAAATACCATTTTTTTTTCAATTAACAAATCCAGCAAGTACTTTTCCCGGAATGCTGTACTTATTACTTATTCCAAAGGTGTACACTCCAGATGTCGCTGATTTCCCAGGTGACAGTTGTTTATAGTTGCTTATATGCTCTATTGAAAGTAAATTTTTTCGTCTATTCATCCCTATTTATTTTTTGAGATCAATCATTTGGAATGATTAAATTTTTTTAAATCCACCGATATCCTAAATGTAGTAAAAATACTGCATAACACTAAAATGTTTTGACCTTAAAGATCTGAAGTTTTGACAGCGTCAACTACATCTGACTGGTAATAATTATTGTAATTATTACTGAATTAGAAATGAGGAACAGAATTAGTAACTTTATCGGTTGAAAAATAAAATTTTCAACATAATAATCTAGCTATTCGCTTGAAATTAACGATAATAATAATTTTTCAGCGGATACAATATTGTTTATGAGAACGAATGGAAGATAGCAATAATAATGATTACTATATATTCTTTTCTAAAGTTTGAAAACATTTCTTAATTTTCGAAAATCTTTTTTGAGTGTCTTATAATTTAAATAATAAAATATTTTTATTTTCGATAATATTTCACTGCTGAACAGATTGCTTGTATAATGAAACAAATAAATTAGAATTTTCAGCGACAAGCGAAATTAGTTTTATTTTTCTCAAATTGTTCGTGATCTCAAATAGGATCGCCAATGCTATCCGATATTCTTTCGATCAGAAAGAACCGTCATCTATCTATCTCTCATACTAAATTCTTCCACTGCCTTCGACTTTGTAAGTCGATTATTCATGACAACTTGCACGAAAATGATCGGAAAAAGCCTGCTTTCGGCGAAAACATTAACAAAAGAAATATCAAACCAAATTTCGGCAAACTTTCTTGAAACGTTGTAATTATCTCAAGAATAAGCAATCATTTAAAATTTAGAAAGATGAAAAAATAATAATAGAAAAATTAAAAATGCTTTCGCAATTCAAAAAAGAAGAAAAAGAAAGATGGTATATGATTGTGACTACATCTAAGGGATGGATAATTATTATAAAAAGTATTGAATACTAAAATAATAATAATTAATAGATACGTAAGAAATATATATCAAATTACATCACCAAATTATTTTGCATAAAAATTAATTTTAGTTAGATTTTACCTGAGGTAATCAATTTCTACAAATTTTATTCTTAACAAACAGCTATTGGCAATGAATTATTCATTAACAGAAATCATTTGATTAATTCTATTTTTCACTTCACAAAAAGTTGAATGATCCGTTGCATTGAAATTATAAAGATAATCGTGACTTTTATTCGCATAAATTTACATAGATCCTATAATTTTCTATGAAACCATGAAAAAGTTGTCAATACTCCACAAAAATACAAAGTATTAAAGATTACTAATCTTTTCAAACTCGCTTTTTTTCTATAAATAACTTTTCATTGCTATAAAATTTCCATGATTATGCAAAAGATTAATAGAAATGTAATTTATTTCATCATAGACGATCGCTTATTCATAGAAATGTTTATAATCAGTCTCCAAATAACACTCCAAATCAGTGCGGCGTTTATTATTCATTACAATTCACTCTTCGTTGATTTATATATTTTGTGAAATATTTTTCTAAAATATCTTTCAGAATTACACGGCAGAATTCGTACTTCAACCATCACCATTTATCGCAGAAATTGCTTGCAAATTAATATGTTACTGCCTTATTACTGTCTAATAGCCACATTACCATTGTGCATCACGCAAGTAATAATTTATAAATTTTCCGTTTTGATTTTTGCTTTATCTGTTTTTCTTGTCACTTTCGAAATAGTCAATATTTTGTGTTTGAATTCACTCTAACATAACATTAACTTATATAAAAGATTTTTTAATCTCTAAATCATTTCGCAAATGTCACTTCATCAATTTTTTCTTGTTTTTCCGCATCATATTATCTCATATTCTCTTTTAAATTAGCATACAAAATAATTTAGGTTCTAGAATCACACCGGAGTCAAATTTTTTATCAGATTTTATTTTGGATCAATCACAATAAAACAGCAGAACTGATTTTTTTTTTTCAAAATATTATTCTAGTTTCTTCGAAAACTATCACGAAGTAACCAATATGTTATTGTTCAAAGATTTTACAGCATATGAAGTGATATCAATGGAATCTCTTTGCACTATTGAGACCTTAAAAATTTAACCAACAAATCAATTAAGTTTATGAAGTGAACCATTTCGAATAGTTTCAGATATTAACCGAAAACGATTTATCAGTGCAGGCAAAAATAACTGTTCAATTGGATTTAAATGAATATAATCGGACAATACAAAGAAACCGTTCAAGTGCGAGACATGCGGTAAAGGATTTATTTGGCCTAGCAAACTAACTGTACATAATCGAATACATACAGGCGAGAAGCCATTTAAATGCCATGAATGCGATAAAAGTTTCAAGCAACGCAGTAGTCTGAATCATCATAGTCTAATACATACAGCTGTGAAAAAGCACAAGTGCGATGTATGTAATAAGCAATTCAATGTGCGTAGTAACCTAAAAAACATTATCAAATACATTTACGTGCGAAACTGCTTGAACCCTATTTGTGCGGTAAAAATTTGCCTCAGCCTGTTCAATTGAATAATCATAAGCCATTCAAGTTCAACGCTTATAGCGCAGAATTCAGTGGAAATTGTAATTTGGTGAGAAATAAAAGAAACATGAAAATTCAGCTAAATTACCTCATTTCAACGCTGTAACATTTACAGTTGACATTATCAACAGAAATATATTAATAAAGAAAATAATTCCGTATGTACAACTGTGAGCATTATTTTACCTTTTGTATTATTTTTATTATTACTTAATTGATTGGTAATGAAAATTAAACATAAGATTTTTGTTCCAATTAGATTTTCATATTTTATTCATTTTACTATTTAAATTTTCATGCGCAATTCACAATATTAAATTTTTTTAAATAACATTTACCTACGATCATTATAGTTTCCATCTATAATTCGAAAACGTTATTGAGATATCTACAAGTTTTGCTCCACTCCAATTTTTTTGTTATTGTGAAACTTTAAGTTGTCGAACATAACTTTTCTGCTATTGAGCTGATATGTATGACTTGTTTATGTGGTACACGAATCATGATACCAGGAAGTTAAAACAAAAAAAAGAGTAGAATTCAATCCAACAGCAGAAACAAACTTGTTATAAATTAATAGTTCAATGAATAGGATAAATAATGTTTATGAAAATATAATGCAATATTAAAGAACGCATACATGAAAAAATGCATATTTTGAATGTTTATTCAGGAATTAATTGAATCTCTCTTTCAAATTTGAGCTATCGCATTTGAAATAATACTGTTATTTTATTTTTGTCACTACTTTTCGGTGTATTTTGCTAGAATTTTGTTACTCAACTCATTTAACACTGAAGCAATTCAAAATAAATGCATAAAACGCATAAAATTGTTCAAATTCTGTTGTTATTATTTTTATTAAATAAATTTTTTTACATCTTTTGCTATTATGCAACTCAAATATATTTGTATCAAAACGATTGCTAATATATTAAAAAATTTAATCTTTGCTTTAAACTTTAAAAAAAATTTGTTCGGTGTTTTCAAATTTTAAGAAAATTTTAATTTTCAATTAAATTTTTAGTGTGGTTTCTTCAAACGTAACAGACATTAACCGAACAAGCTACTTTAATACCTAAAATACGATCATGTATGCTTATAATCAAGTTCGATTTGCACATCCACATATGTACTCCGAAGAACGATATGGCGTTCGAATATGAATTTTTTTGCTTCATTTTTCCAATATTTATATAATTTTTTCTAAATTTTTGTATTCTTCTCAATAAATCTGTATGTGAAAAATTTTGAAAAAAAGTTGAAATTTCGAAATTTCAATTCTTTTTTTGCAAAAATCTAATGAAATTATTTGTATCATCAAAAAGAACCTAGCAGTGCCATTTAAACCTAAATAATCAGGTGACGAAATATCCAATAGTGACGAAATATCCAATAGTGACGAAATATCCAATAGTGACAGAAATATCCAATAGTGACAGAAATATCCAATAGTGACGAAACACCAAGTCAAATCAGAGGATATAAAACAGAATCCAACAAATTATTTTTAATTTTGGCATTTTGCTACAGTATAAAAGTGCTGACAATATCAAGCAAAAAAATTAGTGATAATAACAATAAATAAAATAAGAAATACCTCAATTTTGATAATTTCCTCCTTATTATAACATAACCATACCATTTGTTTCTTTTAAAATGAAAACTAAATTTTTGCAATTGAATTTTTTAATGAAAACAATATTTTTCGTTTTCTGATTACAAATAAACAAAAAAACAACAAAGCTACAGAAAAAATTCAAAATAAAAACAAATAAAACAAAGAAAAAACATAATACAAAACAATTAAAAAAATATAATACATGATAAATATCTTAAAATAAAAAATTAAGAATCAAATAAATAGCACAATAAGCATAACTCACATCCATTCACATCCATTCTAAGGAACCACAATAATCAATAGATATATTATAAACCTGAATATGATATGATATCAATTAAAATTAAGTACACCTAACACGAAAAAATTAATAATAAGAAATAAAAACACTAACCAAAACATGGAAGCATGCATATCAGTATCAATATAAAAATATTACCATAAATAGTATCTCTCATAGCAAAACAATTATTATTATATTCATAAAATTGAAAACTCTTGAACCAATAAAAATACATAATAACAAAATAATTCACATTTACAACTAGTTAAACATAAATAACGATGAGAATACTTCAAAAATTCACTATTCATTGTCAAAACGAACCTAGCAGTGCCATTTAAACCTAAATAATCAGGTGACGAAATATCCAATAGTGACAGAAATATCCAATAGTGACGAAATATCAAATAGTGACAGAAATATCAATAGTGACGAAATATCCAATAGTGACGAAATATCCAATAGTGACGAAATATCAAATAGTGACAGAAATATCCAATAGTGACGAAATATCCAATAGTGACGAAATATCCAATAGTGACGAAATATCAAATAGTGACGAAATATCCAATAGTGACGAAATATCCAATAGTGACGAAATATCCAATAGTGACAGAAATATCCAATAGTGACAGAAATATCCAATGGTGACAAAACACCACCAAGTCAAATCAGAGGATATAAAACAGAATCCAAAAAGTTAAGAAAAATAGAAGAAAATAAAATCAACTCATTAAACAAAAAAACACGAAAACCTTGTCCAAAAATACGATAGTCATAAAAGAATACTGTCCACTAGCATCCTTAGGAGATACATCCTTAATCCAATAAAAGAAACATAAAATAAATATAAAAGACAATAAAATGATAAAATATATGAATAAAATTAAACCAACATCAACGCCAAAAACACCTAAAATACATATTAAAGGATAACAACTATACTTCATATAACGAAACTTACAAAACTTAATAAAATTACATTCTTAAACCAATGAATAGAAGACAGATAGCAATATCAGAAACTACAGATAAGATATAGCCGAGATTGGCCAAAATTCTGAGATTAAAAAATGAATGTGAAGTTGCGTACAATAACAATTTTTGGAAAAATAGTTTGCCAAAAAAAAATGTTTGGAATGGAAAAAAAAATAAAAGAAAAATAGATTACATTTATTTTTCTGATGTTCCATGCATGTTTCATTGAATATTTTATTAAAGGAAAAATGATTTTTGAATGGAAAATTAAAACTCATATATATCGAGCTTTAATGCTTTACACTATATTTTAAAAATAATTCATTTTGAAGAGTTTTTATAATAATACAAAATATCAGTAAGAATTTCATCATATTGAATTCTCGAAAATTAATAATTTATTGGTAACTTTTTTTTAAATTTTCAAAATTTCTGAATTGTGAATAGCAAAAATCACAATGTATGAAATGATAATAGTATGATAAATTTGATGTTTGGTCTATTATTTAAATAATTTTTTTATTTAGTAGAAGAATGAAATTGTCAACAAAACTACAGTAATCGCTTCTATTCATTCTAAATCACCTCTACATTATTCAGTGATTTTGTTATGCTAATTAATTGAATTAATCAAAATGTTGAAATCAGAGTTTTTATTAGTGACATGTAACTACTGCAGCATATAACTATCCCTTTCAGTATCAAATAATTTAGTGTTTATTTGCCAAAATGATATCATTCGTCTTTCTTATCAAATTTTATAAATTGAATTTTGAAACTTTGGCGAATTTCTTGTTTTAACCTCATCAATTATTAATAAGAGATAACAATTTTGAATAACCCAAAACTGCTCCTGATAATTATACAATATTACTTATTCCATTTCTTTGATAAGCAAGTTAGCTCAAAAGATTCACAACTTTGACTCCGTTTTTAAAATTTGTAGGGAAATATTGATTTTGTTTGAAAACATTCGCAATTTTATAAAGTTGCTGCTATTATGAATATTATTATATGAGACGTGTAGTATGAAAAATTTGAATTATTTAATTAGAAATAAAAATATTGTTATTATATGCAATATTGCAAATTCTTTTTAGCTCTTAACATTCTTCGAATATGACTTTTCACATCTGGAAATTCTTGGAAATTCGAATTCTTTTTACATTGCTATTTACTTTTCCTTGTTCCGTTGTAACCAAATCACTACAACTCCTAGAGGTAAATTTGAGGATTTCATTCATCTATTTCATTTAGTTATGCAAAATTAAATGGTTTAGACGAAATAAACGATGTAGAATCTGATGAAACTGGCGAATGTTGGAATAGTGGATCCCATAGAGATAGCAAAAGGATAAAGCTACTAGCTAAATTTCGAAGATTTCTCCTATCGATTAATTTAATTTTTTAAAATTAAATAATTTAGAAGATATAAATAGTAGTGAATTGAGTCTATTCGAAATGTATTTGAGTGTTATGAGGGCGCTGGTCCGATTCGGGAACCATTAATGAAATATTTGCGAACATTCAGCAACCTTTATTTGATCCCTGCATACAAGTTGGTCTTTTACATTCTATTCATCAATTTATTCATGTTTTTTCACTTATTCCCAATGATAATGCGTCTTTTCAATAAAATGATAAGCGTCAATCTATCATCTTTTATCACTTTTTTCTTCCAACTTATCGTGTTGGAGGAGTTGTAAATTGTTATGGGCAATTGTAAGAGAAAACGGATTAAACCATTGATTATCAGTAATGGTAAAATAAGTGATACAATTGATCACCGAATCTTTCCTACATATGAAACAACTGAAGATACATATATAAGGACTTTTAGCGGTTAGATTTTATTTCTGAAACTTGCTAACGCATAAAATTTGATCTTTAATAAAATTAACCATTTTAGTATATTGCTTAGCTTAAAAATTTATTATCAACGAATTTGAAAAAAATTAAATTCTATGATGAAATTTAATCATTCATTTTATTGACTCAAAAACGAAGTAATCAACAGTTAATGAGGGTTTTCCACATTTTTGAGGATTTTGAAGTACAAAAGCTGGATGGATTCTAGAAATGATTTGATAAAATTATACAATCCTTGATTTTATTTTTTTCGTCGTTATATCCTTCTTTAATTTGGCCTTATTATCAAAACGTAAATTCATCTATTGGATTCATGATTTTATGTTTTGTTTTAGTAACCGCTTTTTTTTCTCTAATCTGACTCATTCGTATAGAATTTGTAAATATTTTGTTGTTTTACAAATGTCTTGACGTTATTTGTTCAATATCATTAAATTGGTATTCAATTTATAAGTTATCCAATTTTTGAATTTTACATTTTTGTTAGAATAATTTTGCAACTATTAAATTTGCCATTAAGTTTTATTTCAGTTAAATTAAATAAAATTTCCGTTTTATTTACCTAGACCGTATAAAATTTTAATTATTCCAATTGACGAATTTAGCAACAACATTGTCTAACATGCTATACCTATCTTAATGATGTACAATACAGATATCACCTATTTTAATGCGAAAATAGATTTCTTCATTTTCTGATTCTTCGCGCTTCATTTGTTGAAATTAATCATTCTGAAGGGATGAAATGTTTAGTTTGTTTCCATCAAATTGTTTCTGAATCCTTCGTTATCTGCATATTAATAGAAATAATTTTTCATATTACCATCTCTACGTTTCCCAACAGTTTTCATGATTTGATATATGATACACGGAATTTTATGTATTTTTTGATAATAAAAATATTTGTGGCATACGTCATTTATTTTTCCTTAATATTATTATATAATAAAGACTATTGTCAATAAAGTCATCAGAAAATAGAGTAATACTATCTTCATTGTTTTTCCAGCTTTTTAGCTAATTCCTGCTTGTCCTCAATGTTTTGCCAATTTTTTGTGTTTTTTCAGCTTTCTCACGGAGATGGTTACTCGTTTTTGAAGAAAAGTCCCTTTGATAAAATGCTTTATAAAGGATTTATTTAGAATAATGCACACACTTTATTATCCATTTTATAATCGTTAATTTTCCATCCAACAATTGTTACGATTATATTCTTCCGCATTCTAATGCTTTTCAACAACATTGCGAAAAATACCATATTTCTCTTTTTTTTTTATATCAATTTTAATATTTTTGTATATTCATTTTTGTCTTTCTTCAAATTCTTTTTCTTCTATTTACAACTTGTTGCCTTTGCATTCAAACATTGCAAAAGTATTGCGATTCATTAAATCCAAAGCAAATTCAAACTTATTGATATCTTCTATTATTACTGGGCTCGGCATCAATATGATTCCATAAAGTTTTAAATAACTTTTTTTCATTAAAAAATTGAAATAACTGCAAAATAATGGTTACAAACTAATACGAAATTTTTCGGATAAAATTTCGAAAGGATACGCAAAGTCCAGGATCGAAATTAAAAAGCTATAGACTACGTGAAATAGTAATGATAAATCATAAATCAGCAAGAATCGCAAATCAGATGATTAGCAGTTTGGCTTTCCAATATTTTGAGCGCAAGCTCTATATTTGCAAAATCTAAAATCGATTCAAGGTTATTGATACGGTTTACCTTATTAATTAATATAGCTATCGTGTGGTTTGTTTAATTTCTTTATTTATCTTGACGATTTACATACAAAAATGAATCAAATTGAATATTTAGTAGCATAATATTAATGATATTAAATAATATCAAATTATTGTTAGGTAAACTTTTTGATAAATCACTTTTTCTTAATGAATTTTTTTTTAATCGATGAAAGATATAATTCTAACTTATAGACTTTTCCAATATAATAATTTTTATGGCATTATTATTCCTTCTTCATTATCAATTGAAAAATTAAAACTTTGCATTTTTATTCATTTTTTCATTTATTCATAACTCTTCATTTTTGATCATATCATTCTATTTATTTCTTATTTGTTCAAATATTTCGTATTTAATAACTACGCGATTAATGAAAGTAAATGCCAATTAATTAGAGTAATGAATTTTGAAAATACAGAAGTGGATAACAGACAGCTCTTTCAAAGCAATATGAATTTGATTATACTAATATCTTTCATTATATTCGGCAAAGCAATTATTGTTATACATGGCAAGTTGTTCAATAAAGAATATTATCAGCGTAAACATTAAAAAATGAAGAATATAATTGAAAGCAGTGAAATACAGATAAATTGAAAATTAAATAATTTGGCAATAAAAATAATTTGAGATAATTCTCTAAGCTATAGACTCTTCCAGGTTATGTTCGAGGATGCTACTATACTAATTGGGCACAATATCGGCAAGGTTCCTTTTTTAATAAGATTTGTCGAATGAAATTTTACTTCAAATATGTTATCTTCAATATCATAAACTGATGTATAGAACAAAATAATACTTTATAAACAAAAAAAAAAAACTGCATTAAGCAGTCATGTAAGGATTACATTTCTGGCACTGAATTAGTTACTCGTTAATTTAAAATAAATTTTTATCTTGAAGAAGAAGGCAAATTCTTACCCCAAAATATTCCAAAAGGCTTATGTACTCATATTCTTTACGCATTCGCTAAAGTTGATCAATCAGGTACATCACAGTAAGTTGCCAATGATATTTGTATAAATTTTCATATAATATTATGCTTGCATGGAAATATTTCAATGCTCACATAGTGAAAAGTAAAATTATTTTAAAAATTTCTTTAGTTAATCCAATGATTATACAAATAGATATATATAGTTTAATTTATCACAATGATCTAACACAGAATTTCCTTTGTATGTTGTATAACGAGCGTGTAAATATTGTCATCAGATATAATTTATTTCGAAAACTTTATGTTCAAATGATAATTTATTTTATTATACTGATTATTTTAATATTTTCAATAATTTTTTTTTCTTAGAGCTTTTGAATGGAACGATGAAGATACTGAATGGTCGAAAGGGATGTATTCACGTGTAACAGAATTGAAAAAACTGATCAAGGATTGAAAATCCTTCTTTCCTATGGTGGCTATAATTTTGGCTCACCAATTTTTACTGTTCGTTTTCGTTGGCTTTAAAAGTCTAACATTTGTCAAACATTACATGTCAAACATGGCAAATTAATACATTATTTTGATTTTTGATCTTCTTCAATCCATGTCTTATCTTTGTCGCAGTCTCTTTTCTGTACAAAAAAAAAAATATTAACTTAAGTTCGGTAATATAAAATATTTCAAGGCAATAGCAAAATCAGCGGGAAAAAGGAAACATTTCATTGAATCAGCGATAGCATTTCTTCGCAAAAACAAATTTGATGGATTCGATCTTGATTGGGAATATCCAAACGGTGTAGCTGAGGAACATGCCAATCTTGTTAAGGTGAATGTAATTTCATCTTTAAAGTTCGGCATTACATTTACTTGAAATATATGACTCAATTTCACTCATCAAGCATACTTTACCAAATTTTATTATATATCAAAAAGAAAGAATTTCGAGCACTTCATATAGTTTTCATTTTCAATTGTTATATTGAAAAATATTGTCATAAATTAATTTTACCACAGTCAGCCAACTCCATGACAATTTCATTTGATCCTAAACTAAAACTGAAAATTTTAAACCTTTTAAGACAAAAAAAAACTCTCACGCTTCATAACTTTTATTTCGAACATAATTATTCTGCAGGAAATGAAAGCAGCATTTGTAAAAGAGGCTAAGGAATCAGGCAATCAACAATTACTTCTTACCGCTGCTGTATCAGCCGGAAAATACACTATTGATCAAAGTTACGATGTTCGGTCTTTGGGAAAGTAAATACGTCATTTTATGCTTACCAGAATTTGATGTCATGTTTTGATTTATTTAATTACACAATAAAAATTATAAATAATCTAAATATACTTTTGTAATACTAAAAATTTGCAGAAATTTCGATCTTCTATTTCTGATGTCATATGATTTGCATGGTAGTTGGGAGAACAATGTTGATTTACACGGAAAATTACATTCAACGAAAGGAGAAACTTCCGGAATTGGCATCTTCAATACTGTTGGTTTTTTCGGTGTACAAAGAATTTCTAATTTTACGTTCACATAAAAACGAATTTTCGACTCTTTCAGGAGTTTGCAGCAGAATATTGGGTGAGTAAAGGTATGCCAAAACAGAAGATTATCATAGGTATTCCGACCTATGGACGAGGATGGACATTAAAGAATCCTTCGGAAACAACGATCGGAGCAGCGGCCATTCGCGCATCATCACCATCAACAACAAATCCAGCTGGTGGTACTGCGGCTTATTGGGAGGTTTGATTTTGATCAGAAGTTCTTTTCAAATATTTCCTGCTATTGATGATTTATCTAAATTGGACCTGAAGTAAATGTCATTAAAAACTGTTTTAAGATATGCAAATATCTGAAAAAAGGTGGAAAGGAGATGGTAGATAAACAAGGTGTTGGAGCATATATGGTAAAGGGAAACCAGTGGTACGGTTATGATAACGAGGAAACCATCAAAATTAAGGTATTTTTACTTCATTTATTATTATCATACGGTAAAATTATTCGAAATGAGAATAAAAAGAATAAATGAAGAAGAATAATTGAGAAATACTGCAGAGGATGATATTTTTTCAATGAAATTTAATAGGTTATAAATGGAAATGAAATTTAAAGGTCATCCGCATAATTATTTCGTTTTAATTATTGAATTTATGTCTGTTATATATTTGAATGAACAAAACAATTATTATTTTGCACTATAAATTTTTTTAGATGAGATGGCTCAAGAATGAAGGTTATGGTGGTGCTTTTATATGGACTCTTGATTTCGATGATTTCAAAGGTGCAAATTGTGGCAAAGGATCATATCCATTGTTAAATGCTATCAATAGTGAACTTAGAAGTGAGGTAAGATGCGTTTCAGAGAAATGTCTCTACCCAACAAAAAATTAGAATTTCTATTTTTGACTTGATAATTGTGGAATTGAATTCTGAATAAAGTTTAAAATTATGAAAAGATACATAAATCGATGGATTAGTAGATCAAAGCAGATATTCAATAGGACCGACATTATAAATGATGGGGAAGACACAATTTCTGTCTCAAAATGAATGATATCAATATTTGATAGCTGAAATAATCCACTCTATTAATTAACATAATTGGAAAAAAATCTTTGAATCGATTTTGTTTCACCTTTAAAATCAAGCATAAAATTCGATAAATATTTATAGTCAACAGCGTCGACAAAGGACTTTCAAACAACGACAACAACATCAGAAATTGTCGATGACACGGAATCTAAAATAACGACAGCAGCATCAGAAATCACAGAAAATATTGAAATAAAAACAACAAAAACTGTTAAACCAACTGAAGAATCATCTGGTTTGTTATTCATAAATTAATCTGGATCTTTTATTTTGATCTGGATATAACTTAATCTTCCGATTTATTTCTTATCTATTCTAAGTTGAGCAAAGAATAGTGATAAATAGATTGAGAAACTTAGGAAGTTCGGAACACATACTTATTACGACATATTTTTAAAGATAAATTATTCCATTCAATTCATTGCTTGCTAAAACTTAACGAGCAAACCTAACTTGAATTACAGATAGATAGCATATTTTTAAATCTCCAATGCATTTATAACTTTTTATAATTTCACCTTTCTTATTCCAAAAAAAAAAAATTCCCAATACTATGATATAACAATCTATTAAAAGCAATGAGCATATATTATAACTGAAATTTATTTCAGATATAAAATGTCCAGAGCCTTATGGTTTGTTTCGGCATCCTAGTGATTGCCGTCTATTTATTCACTGTGCAAATGAAATTCCATATGTGAAATCATGTCCATCGCAAACATTTTTTAATGATAATATCGAAGCCTGTGATCATTTGGTGAATGCGCCGAAAACATGCCAAATGATGTACGCAGTTTAGAGTAAAATTTTAGGATAAAAATTTTGATAATTTACAAAGGAATAAATTAATCTATGCGACAGTAACACTTTTTTAAAATAATTCTACATTTGTACCATATTACTGGAAGCCAAATTAATTTCTTTAAAGGTCTTCAATAATATAAAAGATCTGTTAAATTTGAAGAAATACTTTTGCAAGTTATTTGCTCATTCATTCTGAAATATTACTTAAAAATTATTTTTGAAAATTTCAAGATTTGAAATTTTTTCAAGAAAAATACATGCTATAAAGAAAAAGTAATGAATTTATTAATTCATTTAGATTACAACATCATTCGATCTAATTGAAAGCACAGAGAAAAGTCGCCTAATTTACGGAACTCTTTTGGCAAAAAATTAAAACATAAATTATATAAAAAGGAGATAATGACGGCAACATTATGCATTATTTAATAAATTGTTATTTACTGCATAAGGATTATATAAACACAATGAAGCAACACTAAGTGAAGAAATAAACAAAGAATAGAAATAAACATAAAGTTCCAATTAATCAGTCAATCAATAAATCATCGCATTCATGTCAAATATAATTCGACTTTAGCATCATGAAAAACAATTGTAATATTTCATCAAGTTACTGATGTCTTCATCAACTGACTAGGTTCATCGCCCTAATTCTTTTAATATCACACTCTTTTCGCACCGGTCATATGAAAATAAGTAAAACTTTTCTTTATTGTAGAATTTACTGCCAAAACAAACAGATGAAATGTGAAATCATTTTTAAAAATAAATGATATTAGTTTGAAAAGCAAAAGAATGTAAAGGAATTGAAGAGGAAGCAATTTGGAAAAATGAAAACTCAGCAAAATGCAAAATTATTGCCTAATACATAGTATAAAAAATTGATATCAACAGCGATATAAAGTAAAACGTCAAGGTCAGTCAAATCAATGAAGTACTACAACTTCTCAGTTGCCAAATTAATCGTACTCTTATAGGACAATTAAAATTTTGAGCAATTTTAAGCAGCAAAAATTCGAGGACATTCTGATTATATAATAATGATTCCGAAATCAGAAATGGATCAGCGATGTAATGTCCTTCAAAAAGTATATATTTAAGTCAAATAAAATCAACGTTCATTCAAATTTTGAAAAAGTATCTCTTCTGGAAATAAATGCTAATTTATCATATAAATTTCTAATTTGATATGTAATACTTCATCAGGCTATCATACCAAACTCGTTCGAAATAAATAAGACTAGAAATTTGGAAAAATATTTTAGGATCATGAAATAAATGGAAAGATTGGAAATGTAAAAAGTACAGCTTTATAATACCTACGTATAGACAGATTTAATTTACAATGTATTTGTAAATAAATATTCAGCATAAAATTGTTATCGAAGACGTAAATTTATCTTTATATACAATGAATTAGACAATGTTGACATGTAAGAACGCAAAGCACCATGACCGATGTTCAATTCGGATTAAAATTCTAACTAAAAGTCATATATAATTATGTGGTTGAAACCTCCTTAACTGCATAACATAATAAGCATCAATACGAGTCATTTGCACTGTTTAATGAAAAGTTTCAGATATTTTTGAAATCTTGCTGCTGAAATTTTAACTTGAAATCTTGAGAGTTAGTGAGGTATTTCTAAACAGATAAAAGTAACAAGATTTTTGAAATAGGAAAAGAGCAGAAAAGAAATAAAGATGAAAATACTACTATATTATCGCTGCATTCAGTTACCTTTATTTGCAAGCCCAAATTTAAAATATCATGGATAGCCCAAATTTAAAATATCATGGATAAATTCTGAATCCAAATAAGAATCTCCTGTAAAAAAAACTGTTACAAGAACATGTCCCATTCCAATCTGTAAATGATATAACTGAATGAAGAGAAGCCGATCCCAAAGTATAGATTATAACAATTGAAATCAGTTTTTTAGTTTTTATTCTTTAGAAATTAGAAAATTTATTTATTTATTTTCTAAATTAAAACACTTTTTATTTAAGAAAAACGTTATAGAGATTAAAAACTTGTTCTGGAGAAATAGCATCCTAGACTACATTCTACAATATTATTATTTTTTATTAAAGTTGATACTTCCAGCAATACTATCAGTTGTAACTTCATTCTCAAAATAATCAGCATATTCAATATTATAATATCGCGATCGATGTAGTTTTTCCTATTTTCTGTAAGAAATTAGGAAATCTACATTGCTGAAATAGTTTTTTTTTTAAATAACAGCATCAATAAGTAAACTACAATACGGATCACAGAGCAATATAATCTAATCTGAAAAAGACTGGCTCATTACAATTATCAGTTTCTTGAACAGCAAGAGTTTGCTTGCATAGTAACGCGGTTTAACAAACTTATCGACCCCGGGTCATTGCCATTTTTCAAATTCAAATATCTGAAATATTTTAAATATCTGAGATATGAGCGAAACGGAACAAAAATAGTGCCCATCATATGTTGTTTTCATTGCAATCCGACTCAACAAACAGATTGTCAGTATATCAATCCCAACTAAATGAAATGATGAGATGGTGGCATCTTGCAAAATATTGGAGAGTATTTGCGTCATTTGATTATATTGCACTGAACTTCATGTATTTCCTCAGTCACATCAATTTTAATCACTTTCTTTTTGTCACTAAACATAATCACATACTGATGTCAGATGTGACCAAGCCAAATGGTTCCATATGATATGCCTAACTAAATATGCGAAACAGGACAGAAGAGAAGACATTATGCTAATCTGAATTTTTAAATTACGAATTACCGAACAGTAACAATTCAATCAAGAAGTTTCAAGTATTCTAATCCTTACCTTCCATCATTTCTCTTCATGTCAACTGTTAATCGAGTGGCTACCTCATGAAATAATGTATCAACGTTAGTTGCATCAAGTGCTGAAGTTTCGAGAAAATAATCAAAAGCATTAGCATCTGCAAAATTTTTCCCAATCCGCTCCGGTACTTCACGTTCATCTTCTTTGTCTATTTTGTTTCCTGAAATTATCTTCAACGTAAATTACTCAATATTATCTTACTTTTTAATATTATATTCAGCTATTTTATGCAATTTGCTTAGTACTAACCTACTAGTATTTTCAACACTCGTCGATTGGCATATTGCTCGATTTCACCAAGCCATTCCGGTAAGCAATCAAAACTTGGTTGACATGCAACATCATAAACTAACACTATAGCATGTGCAGATCGGTAATAGCTTTGAGTAATTGAACGGAATCGTTCTTGCCCAGCTGTGTCCCAAATTTGAAGCTGTAATAAAAATAAATAGTTCTGTGCATCAGGTTGGCAATTAATTCCATAATGGAAATTAAGAAAAACAACCTAAGAATTACTGCTCACTTCTTAACATTCCATACAATACGAAGGTCAATCTTACTCAAATGTTAATTTCGTTATGACACTCCAACAATATCATTTACCAGGTTTTTACTATTTCATCAATCTAGAAATTGATAAAACATTAATGAAAAAAATTTTTTTAAAAATATACTTTTATTTTATCATCATTAACTTTAACAGTTTTTATCATAAAATCAACACCGATAGTAGCGCTTTGCCCTGGTGGAAAAATACCCTGCAAAAGGCAAAAATCAGGTATGCTTGAAATAAAACATCTAAAATGTAAAGTCCCGATTTCGAAACTAGGGTTGAAAATATTCCTTTATTATCCCATTTTTAAAAAGAAAAAAATTTCATAAGAAATTTTCTCTCAGAAATTAGAAAATAATAGTATTTTGAAGATGTTAATGTATTACTAATATAACTTTGGGATAAATGATCGACCATGTGACTGTTCAGAAAATCAGGTCATACTGTTCATAATTCTACAGTTCAAGATTTTCGGATTTCGAGAAATCACAGATGAATTTACGTTCTCATTAAGTTATTATGGAAATACAAGAAAAATGATGAAAACAAAAAAAAGCAACCTGTGTGAATTTCCGTACAAGGCACGTTTTACCGACGCCAGCATTACCAACAAGTACTACCTTGAATAAATATTTATAGTCTTCCATGCCACATTGAACTATTATTATTTAAATTTAAATACTGACAAGCTCGTTTTCTATGCTCCAATATAGCTTCTTTGCTATGCAAATAATCCACTAGCTAATTTAATTAATTAGTCAATTATTTTTTCTTTTATCCCCGCCTTTCCCTGAAAAAAATCACAATTAATTGAAAATATATTTTAGCCAAAGTGACTTCATTTCAAAAGAACATATATATTATGTATTTTATACATAACTTAGAATAATTTATGTTGAATCTTATTTCCAAAAAAAGTATACATAATGAAAAAAAAAAAAACTATTTCATGCATTACAAAAGTTGCACAGATAACTTCAATAATGATATATGCTTGGTAAAATACGTAGAATATTAAATATAAAATGTTTAGATATAGGAAAATTTTTAAAAAACAAATTTTATTGCTTAATTTCATAGCAAAGTTGTACAGTTAGAATATCAAAAAGTAGTTGAATGCATAATTCAAGCAAACAAATATAAAAAGTTGAACCTGAAAAAATCGGCATATCAAAGAAGTAGAAAGCCCAAGAAAAATCGAAAATCCTTGGAAAAAAACCACCCAAATAAATCAATCGAAATCCAATATTGTATAAAGAAATATGAAAACGCAATAATGGTGAAACGAACTCCGTCACGTAGTGACATAATAAGTATAAACCACTAGGTTTGACTATTTAATTTGGGCATTGTGCAATTCTCCAGGTTCCTTGTTCAATGATGAAATGTAAGTGTTGGAGATTTGTTTTCTTGATTTTCAATGATGTACTATTTTCAAGCATTAAGATGAATTCCTCTCTAACGAGAGAGACTAAATATTAATTTATGGAAATAATCGTCTGTTTGTTGAATGCTGATGCTGATATATTAGATGAAGAAATTTAAGATAAAATGATTCCGCTGAACAATATTCATTATTTCTCTCCAATTAATTTATATAATGAAGAAGATATATAATACTTAAAGATACATATCACCATCATATTTGAAAATGAGATTTAAATTTAATATGGAAGACGATTCGTAATGTTTGGAAGTGGATTATCGACTAACTAATTGACAATTATATGAATGCTATAGGATATTGATTGCTTTCAAGAGTTATATTATTTTTGTAAATTTTGAAGAAATTATCAAATCAAATTCAACAAACTTATTTTATTATGAATATAGCTGGGAACAATTGTTATGTCACTGGAAATCATCCACGTGGAAATGATCAGTCGAATGATAATTTTTCCGTTAATCATGCAATTCTATGGGAATATTGTCGGATATATTTATAAATTCGTGAGAGAAATACAGAAATGAATAGTTATTATCAAATTATTTTCCTTAATTTAAAAAATGTTTCAATAATAGTTATGCATTAATTGCGAAAAAAATAATTGAAATTAGCGAATTTTATTTTAAATAATTTTTGCAATTTGTAATTTTTCTTGCAGAAAAGAAACTTAAATTGAATTAAAAATTTAATGTAATTTATTATTGAAATAAATTAACAAATTCATGGAAAAGTAATGAAATATCGATTTTTTTAAAAAAAAGGAATGAGTTTCGTATGTTTGTAAATTTGCCGTCGCAAATTGATATATTTTCTAATTTTTGCAATTTTGATTGATATTTTGTGATATTGCCGAATTTTCCGATGACAAATTTTAATTTTAGCAAAAAAAAATTTTTGCAAGAATCTTTCGTTGCATAATTTCAATATATATGCATATTAAATGAATCGATTTCAAATATTTCTACGCTTTATGTCAACACCTAAACTTAAAAATTATTATTATTATTATTATTATTATTATTAAAATGATAACTTCAATTTTTGTTTACATGTAGAATGTATTATTATCCAGTAACATAATCAGTTTTCATTTTTATGTTTTCATTAAATTTTGATATCATTTGTATTGGTTATGCTTAGATGCATTTCTCATAGATCATTGATCGATTGTAAATAATTAGAATAGCAATTAATCATATGATACATCAGAAATGATGGAAGAATTTTTATTACGATATCGATTGACATTATGCTTCGTTTAGAGATATTTAGAAATTACAATAAATTGGGTAAAGAATATTTCTAACAGCATAGATTATGCAATAACCTGAAATGTAAAAAGTACCGAAAAAAGGGATATGGTAGTAGAATCATTTCCGAGAAATTTACAAAGACTAGTACTATATTTCGGAATTAATTTTTTTCTATTTTCATGAAAAACAAATATATATTATTTATCTTTGTATATATTTATCTTTGTTTCATATTCTTAGTCTTTATAAAAATTGTAAATATCAATTACCTTATGAAACTATTGATTGGATCAGCAAAAATATAAAGACTAAGAATATGAAACAAAGATAAAAATATATTTGATTGAAATACCTTTAAATGCTGATTTCATTAAACATACTCTAATTAATAATTTAAACTTAAAAAAATAAAACAAAAAGAAAAACGAATAAAGTGATAAATAGTTATTTATAATAAACCAAAATTATTCAACCAAATATAATCGTAATATTTGAAAATAAAATTTTTTCTCTTTTATTTTTTCATTTTGTCTTCAAATTTTTATCAGTACCATATTGATAAGCTATTGTTGACAGAAAATTTGCTTATTTTTTTAAAATTTGTTTCATTATTTTCTTTTTTGTTCTTCCAGAAAAAATTATTTCAATAATTTTTTTATTTTCTTTAAGTAATAATTGATAATTTGGTAACTCTACATACTTCATAAAAATTTAGTACTATCAATTTGTCACTTTCAAAAAAACTGGATAAATCAATAATAAAAAGAGCCAAGAAAAAGTTGTATGTTGAAACGAAATTTTTTGTTAGGCTGAATTATTTTGACTTACTAAAGCACATCCTTCCTCTCTTGAGAATATCTGTTAGTCACTCTTTTTTTTTCATTTTATAAGTTTGAATTATTGATCGGAGTATTATTAATAAAAACGACTCTTAGAATATTTCGATTAGAAGTTATGTTTTTACTTCATAATTTTAGCCTTTCTTTTTTTCACTAATTCAATTATTTTATTAGATATTTGATATTTATTATTTTATATGTAAAATATTTGATTTTATATTGAAGCAATTTATGTGCTTAATTTTATATTTAGTAATTCGTTGAATTAGGAAATTGTTTTCAAGTTTTGGAATATATAATCATTGTCGTAAAAGATGAAAAATTAAAGGAATATTCAAATTCTAAGTATTATTCTATAATTGAGTAACAGTTTTTATGATAAAATTAAGATATCGAACAAAATATTTAAAAATAATTTTATTAGAATTTAAGGAATGATTTTAATTTTAATTTCATTTAACATCAAAATGAGTTATTATTATTAAAAAAATTTTTTTTTTAATTTTTCATTCTTACCAAATAAACTTGTTGCTGATGGCTGAGTAATTCCATTAAAAGTAATATGTTAATCATATGTAGATTTCTTTTCGAAATATTTTCATCATTATGTTCTTTCCGGATCGGAATGAATAATATACGGCATTATTTATATTTCAGGTTACACATAATTTGTACAGTTCTCTATCATCACTAACAATTGCTATTCTAATTATTTACAATCGATCAATGATCTATGAGAAATGCATCTAAGCATAACCAATACAAATGATATCAAAATTTAATGAAAACATAAAAATGAAAACTGATTATGTTACTGGATAATAATACATTCTACATGTAAACAAAAATTGAAGTTATCATTTTAATAATAATAATAATAATAATAATTTTTTAAGTTTAGGTGTTGACATAAAGCGTAGAAATATTTGAAATCGATTCATTTAATATGCATATATATTGAAATTATGCAACGAAAGATTCTTGCAAAAATTTTTTTTTGCTAAAATTAAAATTTGTCATCGGAAAATTCGGCAATATCACAAAATATCAATCAAAATTGCAAAAATTAGAAAATATATCAATTTGCGACGGCAAATTTACAAACATACGAAACTCATTCCTTTTTTTTAAAAAAATCGATATTTCATTACTTTTCCATGAATTTGTTAATTTATTTCAATAATAAATTACATTAAATTTTTAATTCAATTTAAGTTTCTTTTCTGCAAGAAAAATTACAAATTGCAAAAAATTATTTAAAATAAAATTCGCTAATTTCAATTATTTTTTTCGCAATTAATGCATAACTATTATTGAAACATTTTTTTAAATTAAGGAAAATAATTTGATAATAACTATTCATTTCTGTATTTCTCTCACAATTGCTTATGACTTTTCATTCATAGTTGTTTCAGTCTTTTTTGTTTTTTTTTTGCATAAATTTATTGGTTTTTCTTTTCACGTTTAACTGATTATTATGATTAAACTCATGTTTCACTTCTGCCTTTTTTTTGATAAAGCATTTTTCTTCATCCATTCAAAATATACGACCTTTCATTTAATGCATTCTTGAATGTCTTCAATTACAGTTAATGGCGGACGCAATAAAAATTCGTTTAGTTTTTTAAATTTTTCTTCGAAACTTGGAATTTCTTTTTGATTTTTTGTTAACTATTCTTTTCCTTTCGAAAGCTTTCCCAACTCAACTTATTTCCGTGTTCCTATTTAAAAAAAAAAAAGCAAATTCTCAATAAAATCAAGCGCTAAAAAAATTATAAATTCTAAAATTGCCTACAATTACAGGCCTAATGATGAATTATATTTATGGCCATCAATACATTTCATTAAAACAATCACAAAAGCCATCATTACGTACTATTGGCTTTTTGCTTGGTTCAAGAATAATTCAAAAATAAGTTCCTTGTGTGGATGTTTTTGGCACCTAGCGATTTCAAGCCATTAATAACCATATTACCATCAACATTAACAATGTTGGATGCGAATCCGGTTCAAGTGGATCATGCGGAGGCTATCAATAGCAACACAGAAACAAAAATAAATTCGCAATTTTCATCTTCAGAATCAGATATTAAACGATATTATCGTAACAAAGAACAAAGTAAGTTATTTAAAATACAAAACTAAAGCGAAAAAAAAAGGCGATAGATCGAAGAAATGAAAGAAAACGAAAAAAGTTTGAATTTTATTTGTTGAATGTAAAAATTAACTTAATCGTCCATTTTTTTTTTTTGATCTTTTGGTATGGCTAATCGATCGTAAAATGAATTTTATTTGTTGTTAAAAATTTTGATAACATCAAAAACTTTGATAACGTAAAATTTACAGAACATAACTTTTCTTTATTTATATCAAAAAAATTGACAATTTAATTTATTATATAATTTAAAAATTGTTTAATTATTTTTTTTTTTTTTAAATTTGGTATCAAAAATAATTTTCATTTGATTGATAAAAATTTTTCATAAAATCTTTTTCCACTGCACAAACTTTTTACTTCTCTTTGCTAAAAATCTAATTCATTTCTGCTTTCTCGTCAATGATAATTATTTCATGATAATTTCAATGTTTATTTTTCTTTTAATTTTTTTATTTTTGCAAACTTTTAAAATTGAAAATTTAAAATATTTTATTTATTTATTCATAAATATTTCAACTATTCGCTATCGAATTCCATATTTTATTATTGCATTCCCTTCATTCATAGTTATCATAGTAATTTTGATAAAAAAAAATACAAATTTATCTTTTATAGTTGTTTGAAAAATAAAAAAAATATTGATTTCCTGTGAATATTCTAAAACATTAAAAATATATAATATCTTCCATTCTTATTCGAACTCTTTCAATTATCGCCAAATTTTGCTTATACTCGATTTCTTACTATTATCATTAACAGTATCAGGAATTTTTCCTTTTTATACAATTTTTTTACGTAATCAAAAGAAAAGCCATTTCTTTTCATTTCAAATTTCTTTCTTCAATCTAATAACAATAGCATGTCATTTATCAAATTCAGTATTTGCTTCCAAAAATTACTTTCTATTTTCTTTCACTTTCACATCACAATTTTCAATAGCAAAATAATTTAATTGAAAAGTATTACATACATCAGGACATTTTTTCTTTTTTTTTTTTTTATTGAAACTATTGTTATAATTTTTGCTATGTTATCATAAATTTTATTTGATATTTAAACATTTTGCTTAACTTCACTATTACTTACTTTTTATCAGATAAGTATTTTCGGAAATAGTTTCTTGATAATGATTCTAAATGTTAACATATAATGTTCCAAACGGAAACAACTAAAACGATTTTTGTTCATCATAAAATTTCATCTCATTCTTGAAACGATTTTCATTCATCAATGTAATGATGTCTTCTCATCAATTTCATTCACTTTTAGATTTTTATTTAAAAATGAGTTACATAAATGTTGCAGTTGATATTATTATTTATATTTCAAATATTTATTATTTAAAATTTAAAAAATTGTTATATTTTATTACTCATATTAAATTGCTAGTAGTTTTAATATTTTTAATTTTTTTTAAAATTAATATAGAAATTATTCATTCTAATGTTGGAATGAACTATGCTATCCTATCTGCCTAATTAAAAATTTGACTATAACTGTTTGAACTTATACATTACCATACTTCATCCATGAATCAATATCATGGTTGTTTTACCTGGTGTCGTGGATGTCTTCGAAATATGACAACTTCAAATGGTGAACGATATGGTATGTCTTATGTAAATTAATAATATTTAATACAAAAATATATATCTCTATATTAAATAATTTCTTTCTCTTATTGACACTAATTTTTCTCAATTTGTTTCTTTTTTTTTGATTGTACAATTTTTAATGAGAAATGATAAATTAATTGAATACTTAATTGAACTAAAAATAGAAAGGATGATGAGTAAGAAAGAATTTGATAAATATTTAAATTTTTAAAAATCTATTTGAAAAAGTTTAAAAATATTCAAACTGATTTTCATTTCTTATATCCTTTTTATTTTTGTGATTTTCAAATCATACTATATTACTACTTTATCAAACGAAGAAAATGATGATAATAATAATAATAATTAATGAATATTAATAAATAGATATTAGGATAAATAATGATAGCTTACATTAGAAAGAAAAACAAATTTAAGCATTCATGATAAGTGATATGATTATAACGAATGATTATTAAAGCGGCATTTATGTAACTGTAAAATGACAAAGGAAAACATATTATTGTTGTTGTAAAAAGATAAAAAAAAGGGAAAGCTATTGACATCATTGATTGTTAATCAATAAAAAGTGATGCTAAAAACGATAGGTTTTTATATGGATGATATCACTCACGCAAGACTAAGATAATCAAGAAAAATTGCTACAGAAAATGCATCTACAACATTGATTGTAAAGTGATAAGATAATGAAATGTTAGATGATATCATCATAATTGTCATAAAATTAGTAGAATGATAAATAATCAATGAAATAATAGAGAATTTTCACTGATAAATTTGAATAAAATTTCATACATATTCATTAAAATGTTTGCTAATTATTATTATTTTGTCAATTATGTATTATCTTCATATAGCATCATTTGTTTGATATGATTGATTGTGAAAAATTAAAATTTATTATTATACTAAAACTTATGAAATATTTATAAATTTAAATTAAAAAATTAACAATAATTACATGAAAAGTATGAAAATTAGAATTTCAAAATTTCTGCAAATTTTCATAAATCATCTTACTTAGGATTATTTATTTGTTGTATACACTTAACAAATCAAATGATAACGATTTGTTGAAGACAAAATACTTTTTATTTTTTATTTTTTGTTATTTTCTTCAGACTAGCCTAGATTATTTTGTACAATTCTGCATTACGACAACTTTGGCTTTCTAAAAGTAATCAATAGTTAGTGCAAAATGAAAAAAGAAAACAATATTTCAATTTGTCGAAAAAAAAAAGAAAAAACGAAAAGCAAAACAAATATCGTTAAATTTACGAAAATGAAAAAATTAAATTTAATCCAAAAATTCGAAATATCAAAAGATAAATTTAACAAAAATTGATATAGTTTAGTTAAACGAAAAATTAATTCAACAAATAATTTAAATTTGCGCACATATAAATTGAAATGAATGATATAATTTAACATTTATCATTTTTCTAAATTATTCATACTTTCATTCTGTTATCTATTGCTTTAAATAAATTTCTTTTCTTTTTTTTTAAAAAGTATTTTAAAAACAAAAATAATTCCATTTTAAATTTTGTTCGTTATTTTTCATCTAATTATGACAAATTTTCAGCTTATAATCATAAATAAAATTTCCAAAAAAAAAACCTTTCATTATCGAAGGCAATTCCATCTGAAAATGAAATTAATTAATTAACTTACACATTGATTAAAGCTGTTGTTAATATTTTCTAAAACATATCATTGTAAATTTAAAAAAAAATCATTTAATCATTTTCCAAACCTAATTTCAGATAAAATATCTAGAACAATTATCGAATTATACAATAATCTCGAGTATATCGGTCGTTATTAATTTATAAATAATTTTCAAAATTCTCATTAATATTTGAAATAATTTTGATTCGAAAATTATGCGCATTCTATTTTTATCCCATTTTTTTTTAATTTAATCTATCTATGATTGGTATATAATTTTTTTTGCAAATAATTTGAAAATATTAGAAAAATAATCATTGTATTATATAATATCGATTATGGCATCTAAATTTTAAATAATTTTCAAAATTTTTACTAAAAATGAAATAATTTCAGATTAAATGTTCTAAAATTAATTCAATTCATTTTCTTTTTCTTCTTATTATTTCTTTTCAAACTTATTCTTTTCGTTATTAATACTTCTTTTTGCAGTGTTAATAATGCATCGATCAAAACGAAGTTTTGAAATGGTACTACAAGAAGTATGTGTACAACATCTTTCAGTTGAAACAATGCGAAATATTCACCAAACTGAGGTAATAAGCCAAAAAAATATTACGAAAATTGGATGGATTTTTTGAGGAGTTAAAAATATCTTCTATTAGAATATGCTGTTTACGACAAATAAAAAAACTTTTTGTGAAATTTTTTTGGCAGTTCCTTGAATCAGTGCATGTCTTCAACGAATTTCATTTGAACTGATTAAAAAATCGAAATTGAAGTTTGGAAAATTTTTTCGAAAAAATGTATTTCAATTTTTAAACTAATTTATTATCAATTATGATTAGAAAAAATTTGTATTTCAATTGCAGTTGTATTTGTTTAGGTTTATACAGCATTTGTTTGAAAATAGATAGCATAATTGCAAGAAAAGAGGAACTAAAATAAATTGAAAAGGAAATACTTATTATCCATCAATTAAATTACCGAAATCTCTTACTTCTATTATTTCTTTTAGATAAATGGATAAAAATTTTACAATTTTTTTTGACTTCTTTTTCATGGATGGTACTATATAATTTTTACATTAAAAGATTAAAGATTATAATCTACTTATTCATAAATTAAATTAATGAATTTGATTTTAGATTAACCATCATATGCTTGTATTAATTTAAATCAAATTTTAATTAAAATTATGTCAACATATAAATTTCAGCTATCAAAAGCATCTAAGGATGATACTGCTGATCATTGCAATAATTATTACAACAATAATAACAATAATGATGAGGATTTTTTGTCAGCCCGAAAACGATTATTCATGATGATTCGATCAGATCACCAACTTTGATAGAAATACTCGAAAGTTTTCACAATCAAAATATTCAACGATCTTTTTCATAATTTCTATTTCATTTGATAGTTGTTTTTTTATTTTCATATTCGATACAGCTAAAATTGATTTAAATTAAAAAGTTTATAAAAAGTTTTTATACTCTGAATGAATCAATCTGTTATTTTGTTTTATTTCCTACATCAAAATTTCATCCACAAAAAAAATGTTAATGTATCCTCTCGTGTTTTTGAATTTTGAAAAAAAAATTTTTTTCAGCTTTCGGAAAGAATATATTTAAATAAGAGAACTTGTTCAATTCAAATTTTTTTCACTTTTCTTTATATCTAGTCTGTTCAATGTTCTAATCGTGTATCTCAATTTATTTGATCCCAATTCACTTCATTTTATATTATGTGTGATATACATTTTTAGAGCAAATTTAATTTAGTGTTGTAATTATGTAACATATTAGTCAGAGTTATTTACCAACTTATTTAAAACTTTTTGCAATTTTGAAACTTTTCAATTATTAATTTTTCAATTTAAAAACATTCTATGAAAAAGAAAAAAGGAATTACGCATTATAAATGATTACATATTTTTAGAAGTTTGCTCCAAATTCTAAATCATTTCTTTTTTAAATGCATACATTAGTGATAAGTATAAATTTATTGTTCAATTCATTGAATATTAGGCAATACAACAAGTATATTAATTGTGGAATGTTTATTAATATTGAAATATATAAGCAAATATGTGATCTCTCAAATTTTTGATAAGATTTAACTGATAAATCTATTTTTAAATTTTTTCTGTTTTTCTCAAAAAGTGCTATTACAAATATCACTGTAACAACAACATGTGTAATATACGAAATTTTACGGTATCCAAATGCTACAATATTTCATCAAGCATAGTTTAAATTTTGGATGGTTTGAAAATTTGGGAATCTTTTATTTAGCATCAAGAATGGAAACATTTTTAAAAAATAGGAAAAATAATTCAGAAAAATGGAATAGAAAATTTTTTCCTATCAGCAAATGATACCGTAATTCATTTATCGCATCGTTTAACCGTTTTAGCGACATCATTAATACTGTAAATTATAATTTCAGCGGGACTGAAATCTTTGGTCTTCTTCTTTAGCCAACAATTAAGAAAATCAAATAAGAAAGAAAGCAAAAAGAACTGAATGGATAACTGCCATGATTGATCACAATCATATGCTGTTTTGAAGTTCTAATTTTGAAGAAATTTTAAACAAAAAAAATTTTTTCCATATCGCTTCTTCAATTGCCAGCTAATAGAGCGTAATGAAAAAAAAAAAAATCGATAAAAAGGTGAATGTATCAGTTTATCGATTAATTTTTACAAATACTTCAATTATTTCAAATAATTCTTCGATAAGAAGTAACGAAGGAGAGACGAAAAGAAAGATGGAAAAAGAGAGAATAAATAATAATTGAAATAAAAATAAATTATATGATAAAAATGAAGTTGTAATATTCAATTGTAGTACATTTGAAAGCAACAAATATTTATTAAAATTTAGTAAATTAAAAATTTTAAATAATTAAAAAATTATAAGCAAAAATAATTCAATGGAAAGCATTCGCAATTATTGCGAAATTTAAATTTTAATCTTTTAAATGTTTCTAATAATATCGTACATGGAGAAAAGATTCAATTTTTGATTAAAGAAAAAAGCGTATTAATATTGCGGATTTTCTGGATCTAGTTTCTTGACAATTAAATAAGAATGATATTTAACATTATTTATCACATTAATGATAGCCAATTAGTTGTTTATAACAACAGTTGAAATTAGTGAAATATTTAAGCTATTATAAAGTTATCAATTATTATTAGTTAATATCTAAGTAATTAATAGTTGAATGTTATCTAATGCTTAAATATTTCAAAATTTGGGTTTGATAAATTTCAAAACTTTATCTTATAGAATTTCTTCTAACAAAATTTTTGTGTATCGAATAATATAACCTTTTTAAATTTTGATTAATTCTACTAGCAAATGAAAGACAATAATTCAACTTCGATAAATGCTATCAAATGGCGTAACTAATCATTTCGAAAAACTGAAATTCTACTCTAATGTCATTTTGAAATAAACAACAAATTTTCTTTCCTTTTTCTTAAAAAAAGTGAAGAAAGAATTATCGCATAAAGTGGTTTGCAACGTTCGTATCACTGTAATACCATAGTAATTGAAAGCTTAAATTTGAAATTTATAATTTGAAATAAAATATTTGCATTTATCTTATTGAAAATATTTAATATAATTTGTTACTATTCATCATTAAAATACATTAAAATATGATGAACTTCGATTTTTCTCTTTTGATTATTTTATCACATCGACAATGATATGATCAGATGTATAATCTATTTCCAATGATTATAATATATGAAATGACTAAAATTTTTAAATTTCTAAAGTATCTTTAATTACCATCAATTAATCATGAATGAGTTTAATTTCACTTCTTTTTAGGATAGCATTGAATTGGAAAATAATTCGAATAGTTCAGAGAAACAGTAAAATCGATGACAGATAATCGCTTTCTCTTCCATTTACAAAATCAAAAATAATTCCATTTCTTGAATATTCATTAACTGTTATTCGATCAAGTTCATAACTTCCTTGAAATGCTAAGAAAACAAATTCATCTTTCCTCTCCTCTATGAAACAATAAGAAGAGATTCAACATTATCTGTAAAATAATAGGAAAATATTCAGCAAAGTATTCAACAATCTGTTCTATCCCTTTTGTTAATTATATTGCATATGGCATGATAATTTTGAATCAACGACAGCGAAAAACATGTCCATGTTCAGTTAAATGTTCAGTTAATTTTTTTGATATGCCTTGTAATTATAATATGGTTATTCAGCTATTTAGAAGCAGCATACGTTGCATTTTGTTAAAATCTTATTCTGGCGAACAAATAATAAACAATCTTCTAACTTATCTCTATCTCTAATCAATCAAAACGATTTATCGGTTTTATGAAGTGTATGACATATGTATTTGTTATCATTTTTTCATTTATAGATGTAATCTTTAAAAGTAAATAAGAGAAAATTAAAGTTCAAGTATATGTATATTTCTACTTATTAATCTATTTTCCTAAGTTTGATAATGTTGCCAATTTTCAAGCAATTCAATATTGTATTTTTAGAAAATCAGATGGTCAAGAAGCATTTATGAATTAATTATGCGACTTCATAGAGCACCTTTTCAAACTATTATGTAAATTTCGTATTTTAGTTATTCTTATTTCAAATAAATTTAATATGAGGTTTTTTACAAAATTGAATATGGTATGATTTAAAATCGATCATGTTTATGAAAAGCTCGTAAAATTTCTTATTGATATTTCCTGTTGTAGATCTATCTTCACTTTTATCGAGCATACGCAATGTTATTAAGATATGACAAATTATGACAATTCTTATTAATTCATAATCATTATCTACATAACTTAAACATATGCAAGTTTAACAATTTCGAGATTTAAAATTTATTTATTAAGCAAATGATCTCCAAAGATATGAATTCAGTATATCTTTGTCACATTAACTGCAGTTAAATATGATTATTTAATAATATCAATCGCGCTATTAGTGATAGAGTACGATTATAAATGTTTTTAAAATAATACATTAGTCTTTACTCTACAACAAAGAATCTAATTTTTTCAAATGTGATTGAGATTTTATGTGAAAAACCCATATAGCAAGATTTAAAAGCATATTTTTGCCCTAATTACTTTTATATCTTTGGTTATCTGTGATTAAATAATGTAAAGAGTAAGGTATATGTATGTTATTGAAATGAAACTCCACAGCATGAAAATTATATATCGTACGCTGATTATAAAATGGTAAAGACGAATCGAAAGGATTCAAAATTCTGATATAAATATCATCCATCGAAGAATCCTAGAAAAAGCACTTCTTTTCCATAAAATAGTCAGCATTTATAAACGGAATCGCATTTACAGTAATGTTAAATACTACAGTGTTCAATAAATAATATATATTTATTAGATCAATTCAACTTGCGTTTTTGTGATAACTTTAAAAAACACTCTTTCATTGAAGTAGACGGTTTTTTTGTGGTATTACTTTGGAGAGGAAGTTGTTGCAGCAATTGCATTAACAGGACTGCTTTGAAATTAATAAACTAAAAAGCCAGTAAAACATTTCAAATACTGTTCACTAGATTCTAGACATGACATATGCAGAAAGATTACAATAGATATGATATATTTGGAAAAATTAATTGAAATTCTCTTAGTAATAGGAAAAATTAATTGAAATTCTCTTAGTAATACCTTTGCTCTTATTTTATGAAGAAAAAATGAAACTAATAAGCGAATCATGAAAAAATCATCTACTTTTATTACGCTGCTTTCCAAGTTATGATATTTTGAAGCTTCAAAATTTTAATGGACTTTTTTCAAAAATAAAATTTTGATATTTCTTTTCAAAAAAAAGTATGAAAATAAAAAAATGCAGGAAATCGAATCTAAAACGACCTTTGCAACAAATCATTAAATGATGAAAACTAATAAAGAGAAAAAGTGAAAATATTCAATATATTTTAGATTAGACAAAATTTTTATGCTTTTTTGCTTGAAAAACAGTGATATAATCATAAATGGAATTCAAGAAATTAATATGATCAATCAATCTGTTTTTTTAATAGCTTTTATAAACGATATTTGTTTAAGTATATAACAGTAGAGGCATATTTCTGTAATGTTTAATGAATTGATTTTGCTTCTGCTGCGGTTTTTAAAATTATTTTTAAAGTACGAAATCTATAAGTTGATATAATTTTAAATAAAATTATAATAAAGAAAATTGATAGTTTCGAGCATATCTTATATTCTAAAATACTAGGGAAGAAGATTTGCAATTCTTTTTAGATTTCTGAATTATTCAACAGCATTAACTGAAATACAATTAAAATTATTAATCGCATTTGCATAAAAGCACAATTCTTAGTGAAAAAGATTTTTTAGAGAGAATGGAAATTAATTTATTCTAGTACTATAAAATGATTAGAGTTTTATGATTTTAGTTGATCAAAGATGGTACGATTTATTAAAATTATATAAAAATGGTTCTCTCTGAAATATAGCAGTATAGCATTTTTTTTTCTTTTTTTTTATAGCATTATGCCGTCAGTGTAGTAATTTTTACTTCAGTGGCTGATTGATATTTTCTTAAAAGATTTCATTTTTTAAAGAGCATATCTCGGAAATATATCGTCGAATTGCTCAGCAGCATTCAAGAGAAGCAAAAGACGACGGGTATAAATGTAACGTATGTGCCAAAATATTCGAGTATCCCAGCAAACTGAAAATTCATATGAGAATACATACAGGAGAAGAGAGACCATTCAAATGCAATCAGTGTAGCACAACATTCAACAATATTCTTATCTGCAATATCATGAAAAGACACATGGCGAAGAACCATTATTCATATGTAGAAAATCTGGCAAAAATTCGCATACTCTAATGGTCTCTGACATCATAAAAAACGCATGGTGAACGATTAGAGTGTGAGAAATGTGGTAAAGAATTCAGAAACTTTTATAATCTCAACGGCACAAATATAAGCATAGCGAAGAATGATTCGAATGTGACGAATGTGGCAAACTATTCAAAGGACCTGATAGTCTCCAAGGCATAAACGCATGCATGGTGAAGAACTATTAAGTGTGACGAATGTGGCGAAACATTCAAATGATATTGTGATTTCAATAGCACATGCGGACGCATAGTGAAAAACAATGATTCGAATGTGAGAAATGTGGCAGAGGATTCAAATGATCAAATAATTTGTAACAACACAAATTGATGCAAATGAACGAACGACCATTCAATTGCAAACAATGTTGCAAAAGATTTAAATCTTTAATTAATTTGCGTGAATACATATAGATACGTACAGGAAAACGATTCGAATGTGGTGAATGTGGCAGAAAGTTCATTTAAAAGTCTAGCTCTAAAAGAAAGTATAAAGATTCTGCTAAAGCAATGATATTCTCTACTACATCTTTATTGATAGAAAAAATAATTTGACTTTCAGGATTGTGAAATTATTATATTGTGATAGCTTAACTGTTGTGCATTCTTTTGTCATTTATCTATTATTCGCCTTCTTTTATATCCAAAGTGATTAGATGAAAATTGAATGGAAAATTTTGAATGATAATTGAACAAAATTGCATGATTCGTCTATTTTATTACTTATATTTTCACACGCTATTTTAATAAATTATGATAATATCTTATTCGTCATCATGCTTATATACTTAGTCATCATAGCTTATCATCTGCAATTTTTTATTGTTTTAATAGTTGTCAAAAAAAAAAACAAAAATTTTAGAAATTAATTTTAATAGTTCTAAAATTTTATTCGAATCTTAATGAAAAATTTTATTTAATTGACAATATAAAAACATTTAATTTTAAGTTTAAAATTCTTACAATACGTGAACTTATCAAAGACCACATTACTATTATGAAATATTACGGTAAAAATAGTAAATTTCGTTGTTCACTGTTAAAGTATTTATTCAAGAAATAGATGTTTTCAGCACATGAATGCGACTTTTTGCCTTTCGAGGATATTTTGTAAGATTGTTTTAATATCTTAAACAATTCTGTTTCGGATTGTATTACTATTTTATTTTCATTTTCTCTGAATGTTGCCTTCCCAAAGTGAAATTATTTTGATTAGTGATAAAAACAATTTAAACAATATGATTAAACAAATTATATTTGAAAATCAAAAATTACACTTCAGAGAATGTGATTAAAATCATTGCAAAAATTACATATTAAATAGTTTTTTCAAAAAAAAAAAACCAAATATATTCTGCGTAGTATGTAATCTTTTATTTTTAAACGCATTTTGTAAAAATAATTTAATGCTTCAAAAAAAATCAATCAGAAGAGACAATATCATATCACAAAAACATATTTATCAGCACATTTAGCAATTCCATACTTCCTTTTATAATGGCAGTGAAACATACGTTCTTTACTTCAACTATTTTGATTTTGCCATAGTTTAAATTTTGACTATCTATTGTTTATAACTTATACGTTGGTGTATTAGTTATGGATCTGAAAGTTATAAGCTGTGTAAATACTTACTAAGAAATACTTCACAACAATCACGAAACGCATTATAGCCAGATTTAAATGCAAAAGGAGAAATAAATGTCAAAAATAAGCACTTTATTTATATGTCAAAAGATACGCTATCGTTATCGGAATAGCCGAAATATTTTTAAATATATTGAAAATAATCAAAGTATTTGCACTGCTAAATATTCATGTTCCCTAATGAAAATTCATCGCTTTGAAGGTCAGTTTTATAATTGTTGAAAGCTGCTGTCTAAAGCATTGTAACCAATCTTTATTAGGGAACATGGAAACAATTTGATTTGTTGATTTTCTATTGATTTTGACCTACCATCCTTCAGATCATAGAGCGTTAATTAAAGCATTGTAAATTATCATTACAAAAGGGAAAGTTATTGATCGAGAAATTACATTCATACACATTCATATATTCACACACATCTCCTTTTGGTGCTACAACTTCCTCTCAACGTGCTTTCTTAAATTCAGCTTCATATCCTCAAAAGCAATAAGCCCCAGATAACTTCCCTGCAATTATAGGAAATTCAAACTATCGATTGTATTATTGATATTCTTCAACTAATTTGTGTATCTTTGTTACGACGATGAATAAAAAAATTGTCATAATAAAACTTCGCTATATAACTAATCTCTATCCAAGTTTCCAATTTCTCAACAACACAAGATAAGCCTTTCACGACAATTATTTGATGTCCGAGGTGAGGTAATATCTATCAATCTTCTAAATTACCGGATCGAAACCACCAAATAAGATCGAGTTCAAGAAGCAATACGAAGATAAGAAACGAATTATCAAAGTGAAAATTAAACGCCCTGAACTTTATATTGGTGTGCTGGAATCAACCAAAATTGAACTAAACTAATCTCATTCAAAAAAAAAATTGTAATATCGTAAAAGAAAAAAGAAGAAAAATAGAAAAGGTACTGGGAAAAACCGAAAGATATAATTAAGTTTAGATAGAGAGAAATGTTGAAAGAGTCAAATTTGACGAGGAGACAAGTATTATAAACAGAGGAAAAATCGCGGAATAAAAGAGACTTAAAGTTTTAATAGTGCGCCAACATTATAAGGAGGACGACAAGCTTAAAAGATAAAGGTGTTAAGATGTATCCTATCAAACTACTCGATTCGCTGGTCAACAAAGTGAGGTTAGTCCCTCAAGTGGTGACATGTTGACTGGATATAAAAGGGAAGGATTTCGGAGTTGGCGAATTACTCAAATGGTTGCTCGAAGAGTTCAACAACAAAAATTCGACAGTTACTAAAGAGCAGTTACTCGACGACAACTCAAGTTGAATTCGACAATCACAGTTCAGTTTAGTTCGGAAATACAGTCCAACAGTTCGATAGCATTAGTTCGACGTAATTCACTGGAAAAACAGTTGCGAGGAAAATTCGACACAACAGGACCCATAATTCAAAGGTACGAGAAGCAGTTGCTTTTAAAAAAATAAAACTTTTAAAAAGACAAAAATGATAATGGAATAAGTACCAGCCAAACTAATTTGATTTGTAACTCAAGGAATATTATTTTAATATGTTTTGACTTGGAAATATCAAACGTACATATGCTATGTCAGCATTTTCATATTTAGCAATTTCTTCATAGGTTTTTTTAAAATAACTTTCAGCGAAATTTAAAGTATTGAAGTCAGAATCATGACTACTATAATTTGGCATGATGAAAAATCCTGGGATTGTTCCATATCGCGATTATTGAGATAGAAAAAATTGTACAAATGTATGTTCATGTGCATGTAGAAATGAAAAATCAGTCTATAAATGGATTATGTTAAAGAAAAATTTTCCTACTAATATTGTATCGAATGCATAAACTAAGAGCTGTATTGTCAATTAAAATATAATAGGATATCGTCGTCAAATCAATCGATTTATGAATACGACAGTATACTGTGCAGCTGGAATCCGTGATATTGGCGTTATGAATTGATTGTTGATCCGGTATGTGATAGTTCGAAATTTGCCACTTGAAAAATATCAAATTAACAATTTTTTTATTTTTGATGGAAGAGTTTCAGGCAATAATATACTGAACTTTTTTGAACTTACCAACTGTTCGTTAAATAAAAAGTCGTTATATACCTTGTGATAATCAATCACAAATTGTTGGTTCCTCTTATAATGAAATGTTTATTTCTTACTGGAATTTTTGAATATCTGCTTTTGGTATATACCACTAAATCTTCGAAATGTGGAAAAACTGAACGAAATACTCGACTGGAAAAGGTTTGTTTCGTTTATTGATAGATTCTTTTTGCTTATTATTTATAATAGCATAAAAATTTCTTTGCTAACAATAAACATACATATTGATAAGGATAATGCAGTATCTCACAATTCAGACATTCATTCTTTCATTTTTCAACTTATTCGATTTTTATAATTTCTTTATTTAATTGAATATCTTTGTTAATTACTGCTACTTGAATCGATTATGTTTGAATTGATCTTCGTGGATACACTTTTTTTTGTCCTTTCCGATAAAAAAATTTGCTGAGAAGCATTTATTAATAGCATTTTGAGCTGTAAAAAATATTCAAATTGATTGTTTCATAAACAACTGAAATTAATGGATAATGGATAAGATTAGAGGCGAAAAATGATTAGGGAATATTTTTTGCCTTGCATTATTTTTGATGAAAACTTATGAGATATCAACATTGAATGAAATCAACCAATAACTATTATCAACTTCAATTTTTTATACTACTATTAATACGTTGCATTGTTTTTATTACATATAGCACCAAAAATTAAAGCAAAAATAGTGGAATGTGGAAGATGATGGATCATTATCAACCGGGCAAATAAAGACCTAATTTTCACCGGCTGATAGTTTCGGATCAAGCAATCACTAAAGAACATTCTAATTTTTTAATTAAAGAGATTATAATCATTGGTAGTGAATTTTAATCTATTTCGAATTGATTACATTTTTCCCATTTCATTTTCTTATCTATATTTAGAGAAATCATGCATGATTTTATCACATTTTTTAACATTTGCAAATTTAAAATTTCAGCAAGTCATCATTGAATCTCTTCGAATTCTTGGGGTTTCATGCTTAACTAAATACTAATTATTTGAACAAAATTTTGAAAATAACTATTTTGCTTTCGAGATATAAGACGAAATATAAAGAATTAAGGAAATGATTGAAATCCCATATTTATACACTCCAATTTTAAAAGGACTGCTAATGGTAAACTTTTGTAGTTCTATTAGTAATTGAACTAAAAATTTTAAATATGAAATCGATAATCTATGAATGTAATTTGTTATCTGATTTTTAGGGAGAATCCATTTGTCTGTACATTAAATGGGCTATGTGAATTTTTCTATGTTATATTTCTTAGTCACAGCGAGATTTCGCAATGTTTCGACAAAATTTTTTATGCTTTTGTTAATTTAAACGATTCAGTTACAATTTTAATGAGAAAAAATTTTTGAAAAATCTAAAATAATCCTCAGCAAAACTAATAGATAAAGTATTAAGCAAACATTCATCCGATAAACATTCCAGCAATTGAAATCACAACATCGATTTAGAATGTTTTGCTATTTGCAAAATTTTCAGATTTCTCATTCTGCTAATTGCTTTTCATTTGGAATGGTTGAGAAGGTTGAAAATTTTTCAATCTTAGTAAATTTTATAAAATTTTCCATTTGCTTTTTAAATGACAACTGAATTTTCACTGAAATCTTCATCAATGTCAGCGATTTTCAATTTCAAAATGTTCGACAATGAAATCAAAACAATGCATGGCAAAAAACAGTTGAGATCATACCAGTTATGAATGACATCGTAATTAATCATTTAAATGCAATCAAAAAGCATCACTGTTGAAATTATTTATACGAAAGTATTAGCAGAAACAGATTATGATAACAAAACCATGATACAAAAGTCAATAAAACCGTCCTTTGTTTACTTCACTTAACATTTTCAATAGTTAAATTATTGCAATGTCTCTAAATGCCATTTTTGTATTTTTTTATATGTGTTTATTTTTTTGAAAGGTTATTTGCGATATATTTGGTGGCTATTTTTCGTTTTTATTTTTCTGAATTCCTATCGTTCATTACATATCTCAAGGGAATTATCTCATCTAAGAAATCCCAATAATATCGATCTGATATTGACAGCTAATTCAAAAGAAATTCAGGCACTACATAGTTCAATTTATAAAAGTAGGGCAAATGAAATAAGTAATAAACTTGACAACGGCGTGTAACGTAAAATAATGGAACCCGACATAGTAATATTAGCAGTCCAACAGCAAAATTTGGAATTGGCATTGATCAATTGTTCGTGTCGTAATCTGTCCCAGGAAGGCTCAAAACGTAAAGCAAAAAATGGAGCCAACTGATTATTTAACTTTTCGGTATTGCTCATCGTCCATAATCGGATGAACTGTTGCGCTGCTGTAGATAGAGTAGCATAAGTTCGACAGCCGCTGTAAGCGTTCATTCCAATTAAGCTACAGACCGGCTCCTGAGAATATAATATATACTTATTTCCACAACAAAAATTAATTACAGTAATTCAGGAAGAAGGAAAAAATGAATTGAAAGAATTTTTTCGGTCTATTTGAGAAGTTATACATTTAGCGAAATGATTTATAGCGATTACTAGCTGGGAACTGTAGACGATCTTCTTATGTTTGTAAATTTTAAAAACTAAATAGATTTTTTCGATATGAGAGATTTCTTTGTGTTACAACGAAAAGCAAAAGATGTGTGTTCTGATCTCTCTGACGACAACGATTAGAAGTAATAAATTATTTGATCATTGAACATCGGGAAACAATTCTCTCCAACATTATCGTAAGAAAATTTGAGTGAAAAATAAACCTGCTATTATTACATGTATTTACGATAGAATGCGTAATAATGAATGATACTTTGATTTAATTTGAAAGAAATAAAGATTCTAAGAAAATATAGAAACATTTGAGAATCACATTATGTAGATAAGCTTAAATGATATTTTATTATATTATAGAGCAAAAAAATATATCATTAATCGATAATTAAAAATTGTAAATTAAAACAAAATGGTAAGTGATTGAATTCTTCAAAAAGTTTATAACTATCAGAAGAGCAAATAAGAAGGTAGACTCAAACCTGTCTCCTGAAATTTCTGAAGTATTGCATGGGAAAAACTATATTGCTACACTTTATTTACTCTTATATTTATTTGTTTTTATTAAACATAAACAATTGTTTATTTGTAGCGATAAATCTCACCTGTATACAATGACAACTTTTTACAGTTCTATCGATTTTTAATTTGCTGTCCCAAAATCGAACATATCGTCCTTCACAAGTGCCATGGCATGAATATGGATTACAATCACCAGGAATATCAGTCTGACACTGTTCGGCATCTAATGATTGTGGCTGTGATTGCACTCTGGAATTGCTGAATTCCGATTCAGCAGAAGCTGTAAGGAAGAGATTGAAAAGATCCAGCCATAGTACTATTAGGGAAGTATAGGTGGTCGAGAAATAGAACGGCTGGAAAAGTTGGTGTAGCAATGGTAGAACAGCCGTGCAGCTGCTAACTTCAGCATTGCAAATGGCCCAAAGCCGAAAGCTTATAATTCTTACGGCACTCAATAAAAATAAAGAAATAATACTTCTAAATATCGAACTCACTAATGGTATCTTAGCAGTATTACAAGTAAACTACATATATCATTTTTCCAACTTGGTATCAAATTACTATGAAATATTGTATAATATTTAAATGTGAACTATTACATTTTTCATTATGAAACATAAGTATATTGCTCATAGCGTGAAAGATTGTAAGTTTATCAAAATTTTTATTATTATAGTAATCTAACATATAAAATAAGTCTTTTAGATCTCGATTCATTTTAAGATAAGGATGATTGTTTAACACTAGCTGGGAAAATCAGTCATGACTGGCCGAAAGATTAGTCATTTTTCAATTAGATACACTACGATATATACATTTTACCAAATATAAAATTCAGAAATGTCCTCTGATTGAAAAGAAGTGTTAAAGTATTCGAAACACTTTTATTGCTATTATAATAGAAAATGAATATAATTTGAACAGTTCACAAATGAAAATCTTTTGTTTTTAATTACTAAAGTTTCTTCTTGAATATCCGATTTTTATTGGCTTATTTATATTATTTGAAGAATATTAATTGATTCATTTATTTATTAATGAGAAAATTATTTCCATTGAAAAAATTTTTCTGTGGTTTATAAATTTCTAAAAATTAACTAATAAAAATATGTCTAATAAATGATAAAAACTATTGTAGAGAAATTTTTGTTGAAACATCAAATAATGAATAGCATGTAAATGTTTAAATCAAAATTAGAATATAACTGTTGCAAGAAAGCGAACAAATAATTTCGTTAAAGTTACAAGAAAAATATGCTAACTAAAAAAATACTTAAACTTCAAAATCGAAATCAGCCTAAGATGATCATATATCGCATGCTTAATCTAAACTTATTTGACAGCTATACAACTATTCTTTACCCCATAACCATGATCGCTTCTGATACGAGTCACATTTATTGATAGAATTAGCAGCGATTTTGACAATACAATCAACTGTTATTGAAAACACAAGCTAAAAAGATTTTAAAAGGTTAAGATGATTTGATTTTGAATCAATTTTGAGAAAATTTAGGATTTGTTTGAAGCGATTATCTAAGTAAAAAAATAAGCAATGTAAATTTTAACACTTTAATTCCCATCATTATCTTTCATTTATTTTTTAAATTCATTCATGCTCTTCTAAATTCTCCTTAACACCAAATTTATGAACTTGTGGCATTCACAATATTTGCAACGATCTATGATTATCATGAAAGACTTATCTTGTGTTGTTGAAAAATTGGAAACTCGGATAGAGATTTGTTGTATAGCGAAGTTTTATTATAACAATTTTATTCATCGTCGTAACTACGCTACATGAGCATTAATAATGTAATCGATAGTTTGAATTTCTTATGATTGCAGGAAGCTATCTAAGGCTTATTCTTTGAATTTAGGAAAGCACGTTGAGAGATGGATGAAAAGCTAGAAATGTTTGAAAATATCAAGATTTGAAATTTCTCATGAATTTCTCATCATTATTTATAAATAATAAGTTTGTTACCAAAATCATGCAAATTTTGTAATAGTTGATTGCATCAGTTTATGCCGAATATTCAACCAACCAGTTTGAAAAAAAAAGCACTTAGAAGGATTAATAATAAACATACCGATTAAATTTGTGGAATGGATCTTAAATGAACGAAATTACGACATTATTTCAGACAGTTAGGAAAGAATCAAAAATCAAGTAAATCAGTTTGGTTGGATCAAACAAAATCTAGATTCTAAAATTTCCAGTGAAGCAGATCAAAAGCACTACAATCGACATATCCAATTTTAAATAATGGCAAGTAAAAATATTGCAGAAAGGTTAATGTGATTGGTAGTACATGGGAAGATGCTCGATCTCATAACCAGTCCTTATCAGTTCACTTGAAAATCGTTGATCCTATGATCCAGCGAGTGAAATCATAATTCGTAGTTTTAGGTGTAGTTTTTAGATTATAATCATATTAAACTATTATCACAAGCTGCCATTTGCTGAACAAAGTGTCTAGAGCTTGTTCGACTTTATTTGTTCTGATAACACGCAAACAATGGTATTGCATTACTCAGCAAAATTCCCAACTGGCAACACTGATTATTCCGAATACCCTACATGGAGTTTCATTCGTGGATTGACTGATTTATTAATGAATCATTCGCTTATATACTTTTGCAGTTAGTGAAATGGAAGCATCACATACTGTAATTGAATTTAAGGAAAATTGATGCATACTCCTTCATAAAAAACCTATGACATTATATAAATTTATGATTTTCGATAAGGCTATAATAAAGTTTCCATTACTTCATAAAACATTCACAATATTCAAGATTATCAATCTTTTCAAGTTCGCTTTTTTATGAATCGTTTTTTTATCGCTTTATTTAGACGAGAAAAATGTTTAGTATTTTAATATGAAATAAATGCTTTTATTTTTCATTTATAATTATTTCTGGCAAATGAATAAATATTTTATCTCGAATCGGTCTTAATGAAATTGGATTTTTACATTTGAAATATTTTCAATATTTCACTGTCAACAAATATCTTTCTAACGATAATAACTTAACCAGTTGATTTTACTTTCGAAAAAAAAAAAGAATTAAATAATAAGTATTGAATTTTGTTGCCAGTTAAATTGATGTTGCAGAGGACTTTTATTTGCATAAATTTACATAAATCCTAAAAGCTTCGACAAGGCCATGAAAAATTTTCTATTACTTCACAAAACATTTACAATATTCAAGATTATCAGCATTTTCAAACTCATTATATTTTTACTTCGGAAATAATATTTGGAATAAATTAAAATTTTTATCTTGTATCGATCTCAACAAGTTAGATTCTCAAATTTGAAATATTTGACTTTCCATTTGAAATATTTGACTGATTTTCAATGTTTCGCTATTAACAAATAACATTTTGATGATGAATAATAATCCATTCGATTGATTTCATTCTATATTTCAAAAGGAAATGATTAAATTACAACGCTGAATTCTGTTATTAGTTGCATGACAGTCATGAATTTTATTTGTATAAATTTATATAAACCTATGGCTTTCGATGATGACATGAAAAAATTTCCATCACTTCACAAAACATTTACAATACTCATGATTATCAAAATTTTTAAATTCACTTTTTTTCTATGAATCGATTTTAATTGCCATATTTAGACAAAAAGAAAAAAAACTTGCATAATTAAGCAAAATGATTAAAAATACTGTAATTCATCTGATCATAAATTACGTATTATGAGAAACATTTAAGCAAATGACAATTTGAAATCTGATTTCACTCGCTGGATATCTCCATAATATCAGCACCTTCCAAATGAACTGATAAGTACTGGTTATGAGATCGAACATCTTCCCATGTGCTATCAATCACATTAACCTTTCCGGAATATTTCTTTTCTATAATTCTTTAAAGTATTTTACTTCTGCGACAGTTCTTTTTTCTTTCATTTATTAGAACAAACATAACTCAATTTTTGAATAAGAATTTTTAACGAATTATATAAAACTTATAGCTTTCGTTCTCCAACTATTTTGTTGTGTAATGGCCCAAATAAATTGACAATACTAATAAAACGTCAATTAAGAAGATTGATCCAACCAAACTGATTTATGTGATTTTTGATTCTTTCCTAGTTGTCCAAAATAATATTGTGATTTCGTTCGTTTGTGATTCATTTTACAATTTTATCGGTCTATTTAGCTACTATCTTTTTTTTCAAACTGGTCGGTTGAATATTTGACATTTAACTATTACAAAATTTGCATAATTTCAGTAACAAATTTATTAGTCATAGATGACACTTTTTCCATGTGAAATTTCAAATATCGATATTATCAAACATTTTCATTTTTCATCCATCCTTAAAAATAAGTTTATATTAAGCAAAAAATTTGCGAATCCGAGCAAAAACGTTCACGAAATATATAAATATATATCGAGCACAAAATATTTATTAATACGATTTTCGTCCCTCCGCTAATATGACCTCAGGTAGTATGCATGAAATAATATAAATTAGGAAAATAATATTAATTATTTCAAACAATACAGTAACAGTAACAATTCAAATAAATTCATTTGATAAAACAATTAAACAGTGGTGTTAAACATTGGCCGAATAATATCCCTCTTACATTATTACACGTGGATTACTAATTCTATTATACGTTGATTAAACTCCTACCTGAACGAGCATTTATATGTGCAGTTATTGGCGATTCATACAATTGAGACTGACAGAAATTATCTTACATCAAATTCTCTGTTATAAGTTTTAATCAATTAGTTTTACTTTGTTTATTTCATAGCGAATACTATGTTATAACGTATAAATAAACGTTTCTTGAAAAGAAAGTTATTTTCTTATGACTTTGTAAAGACCTTATAACCTTCTTCCTACTACAATATTATTTTTCTTTAGTTATACAAGTTGTACTTATTTTCCTATACAATATCTGAAGCCGATCTCCAGTAGAAATGATTTGTTGCAATTACGATATAATTGAAGAATGCCACATTTTGCTAATATTGATTGGAAGATCTTAATTTTTCCATGCTAATTTATCTAGAAAAACATTTGTTAAAAAATATTTCTTCTCATAATCTGAAGCCTTTGTAGGACGGACAATCAGATAATATCATTTCTCTCATGTAATTGTGTCGAATATATATTAACAGATATTCACTAAATACAGTTTAAAAAGGATGTGAAATTTTTGTGGAATAATTGACAGAAACAGAGAGTAAAGCAAAACAAAATAACAACAGGAGATTATGAACTAATTCATATTATATTATGGTTGTTATTATTTCAATTTATGCGTTTTCCTTATCATTTCAAGTCTACTATTAAATTTAGCTTAGATTTTAATTTTGATTAATGATAAAGCATGCAATATAATCAAATACTTTTCTAGAATGCTTCAAATTCCAAATTCAATAAATAATAATGTAAATTTAAATATAATGCAGTGGTGAGTTTGAAGAAGCGAGTACTGCAAAGATTATAAAAGTTACTTAAAACCTTGATAAAATATTAATTTGATTTATTATTATACACCGTTTTAGAAATGGATAAGATTATTGAACATAAGCCTGAGCCTAAGCATGCATTATACTCAGCAGTTTCTAGCTCTTCAAATAACAGGCATTATACTGAGAAGTTTCTGGCACCTCAAGCAACAAGTTTCACTGTTTTGAATGCCTTACGATATATAGGAATTCACTAAAATTATAATATATTCTATGTTACTTATATCATGCTCGTCTTAGGTTGATGGAATTTTTTGACTGGTGATACTGGACTATCTATCATTTTGGGATTTTCTGCTACTATGAATCATTTTTGCATTTGTATTTTTTAAAAAACTAGATAATTTGATTTTCTTTTCAAAGAATCAAAGAACTTTATACTTTTGTTTTCTATGTGTATATTGCTCTTCTATAAAAAAATTCATTAATCCAAATTCATTTATAAGAAACGCTTCTAAAAACTAATTAAAATTCTTTTTATATCAGAATATGAGAAAATTATTTTAGCAGAAGTTGTGCCGCATATTTAGGAGTAATAAATCAGCTTATAAACAAAAAATTTATGCTCAACGACTTCAAGATTCTGTAAATTTACAAGTAATCAATTTACAAATAGACAATGTTTTAATAAAATTCGATATGGAAAGAAGTAATGTGTGTTGATTTTAGAGAAACTTTACAGTTGTCCGCAATGTAAGAGAAATTTTGCTCGAAAAAGTATTTAATAAGGACTGTGGTAGTGAATAAAAAGGAAATTTTCTTTTGTAAAGATGGCGGTGATAAGTTTAAGCTTATGCAACATTGTGCAGTTAAAGATCTAGAAATATGTAAAAAGCTTTTGGTGTTGATAGTGCAGACTGTGTAAACAGTGTTTTAGGGAATACTATGGTAAAAATTATTTACACGTATTTAAGTATGCGATTTCGTTGCGGTGAGAAGCCGTATAGTTGTTTGGAATGTAGAAGAAGTTTCCTTTACTAAAAGAGACGGTTAAGACAAACGTCAAATTAACAATCATCAATGATTAATGGATAATCGATGAATGATAGTTGGTGCTATTCGTATAACATTAAAATCGTGGGTTGAAAAGAAATTGAACAATGGGATACACTAATTAAAGAATAGTTGACAAATGTAGTAAATTTGCCAAGATTTGCGATAAAATCATCACACAAATAGAAATCCATTTATTTGCGGATGCTTCAAAACACTGTATATTGTGCAGCTAGCTCTGTATGCATCAATCAAGGAAATTAAGTTATAAATTCAAATTTGTTTTTGGTTTACATCAAATCTTGAAATACTCCAATTAAAGATGGATTTATATCCAGACTTGGATTAATATCCATACTAATCAGGATAAGAGTAGTCCAGTTCGTTTAAAAATGATTAGAAATGGACGAAAACCGTGTTACACTATGATCAGATTCTAAATATTGATTTCTATTGGATTATACAAAATTACTTCCATGATTTGTATAAAACCGAATCAAATAAATATGGAAAGTAAATTTTGTATTTCTTCATATACTAAATGAATAAAATTCAATATGGCTACTAAAGGTTTCGCATCAAGTAAACTACGAAATTATAAGCAATATGGTGGGATGTATCTCAAAGGCTTGAAAAAATCGGATTAGCCATAATGTAAATTTAAATATGGCTCTAATGATGGATTTGAGCAAGCGATTACTGCAAAGCTTATAAAAGTGACTCAAAACTTCGATAAAAAATTAATTCGATTCATTATCATTTACCGTTTTAGTAAATGGATATGATTATTAAGTCTAAGCCTAAGTTTGAGCTTTCACACTTTCCTATAAGTATAAAAAAATTAGGTCTAATGTCATAGGTGGGAAAAATGAAAACAATAGATTAAAAATGATGAATAATCACAAGATCAGTTAATTTTACAAAAAAATTTCACTCGAAATTTGTTTCAAAACCAATCCTTGTTGTATTACCAGAAATTAACAAGAAATTAGTTAAGCAATAGTTAACTAACTTTATTATTCATCAAGTATATCTTCGTAAAAATCGTTTAATAATTCCGATTAAATTTATTTCATGTATAGCAATTGCAAACCAAAAAGTGATAGAAGAAATATGAAAGTAATCATCAATGTCATTCCCATTTTACCATACTTAATAACATTCTATCAATATCAAATCGTTCCAAAAACGTAATATTCTTGTCAAGATTTTGCAGAAATTATTTGTTAAATTTGGAATTTGAAGCATTCTAGAAAAGTATTTGATTATATTGCATGCTTTATCATTAATCAAAATTAAAATCTAAGCTAAATTTAATAGTAGACTTGGAATGATAAGGAAAACGCATAAATTGAAATAATAACAACCATAATAAATATGAATTAGTTCATAATCTCCTGTTGTTATTTTGTTTTGCTTTACTCTCTGTTTCTGTCAATTATTCCACAAAAATTTCACATCCTTTTTAAACTGTATTTAGTGAATATCTGTTAATAAAATGCTTCATCTTTTGCTTAACTATCACAAGCTATCCAAGCCTAAGCCTGAGCCATTTTTTTTATTTCCCAAACAATTTTTTTTGTACATCATACTCCAATAATCTGATTAACAAAGCAAAACTTACTTTCATATTCTATATGCTATATGCGCTTGCGTATTATGCATACTTCAGTAGATAAGAATAAGTGTAATGTAAACATTAAATACGTAGACAGATATGAGAGAGGAAATTTCATTGAATGAAAAAATATCAAGCAACAAATGAATAACTTACAAGTAAGTAACAACAATAATATTAGAAAAATTATTAAAAATAAAGTTAGAATAAAAATAAAGTATGAAATATTGACTAAATGTAAGAATTAAATTGATGAAATGAATAGATAATAACAATCTCAGTAACAGCAACGTATATATCAGTTTCAAATCATTTAAGTATTTATTTTTTTAGTATGAAATTCCTTTATGTGAAGTTCTAAATATTTGCTCGTTTTAAAATTACCACCGCATACAGAACAATTGAAGTTGATCCTCTTTTCGGCATGAGTCATTATATGAATTTTTAAACAAGATTGAGAAGCAAAACTTTTCCCACATTTTGAACAATTTTCGGCTCCTCACCGATACGAGCTCGCATATGCCTTTTTAAATTCGATACATGATTAAAATTACTCTCACATCCCAAACACTTGTGCAGTTTCACACTGTTATGATATTGCATGTGAACATTGAAATTCGATAATTGCGAGAAACTTTTCCCACATTCCGAACAATTGTAAGGCTTCTCACCGGTATGAGTTCTCATATGGCATTTTAAGTTCGAGGAATCTAAGAAACTTCTCCAACATTCCGAACAATCGTGAAGCTTCGCACGGCTGCGAGTTTGCCCACGATTTTCCAAACTGCCTGTCAGTTTTTTCTTGCATACATTGCTTCTATTTTTTGTTTTCTTTTTGTTTTTTCTTTCTTCACCTGCTTCTTGAATCAGTAAATTCGATGGTATTTTTTGTTCATCATTCATTACTTTATTTAATTTTGTCGACTCATTATCTTGAATTGATATGCTACATTGATCCGCTGCTTCTTTTATATTCACTTTTGGAATTGATAAATCTAACACTTCTGTTTGCTCCTCATTCGTTTTCATCACTGATAAGTCTAACGGTTCCGTTTTTTCTCATTCATTTTCTCCATTGATAAGTCCAATGGTTTTCTTATTTCTTTTCCCTCTCTTAATAAATCGACAAGTTTCGTCGGTTATGGTTGTGCCTCCTTAAATTATATTATATCATCCATTTCATACTTTCTTAAAATTTTGAGATCTTGGAAATAATACTGTGTTAAATATAATATTTTAATTAACTTACCGTTTGAATGTTGCACACTTGAAAAACGATGAAAAGGGAATAAAAGAAATGCATGCTCATAAACATTCCTGCAATTTTTAAAAACATTAAAATTTAATAATATTCGACACAATTACATGAGAGAAATGATATTATCTGATTGTCCGTCCTACAAAGGCTCAGATTATGAGAAGAAATATTTTTTAACAAATGTTTTTCTAGATAAATTAGCATGGAAAAATTAAGATCTTCCAATCAATATTAGCAAAATGTGGCATTCTTCAATTATATCGTAATTGCAACAAATCATTTCTACTGGAGATCGGCTTCAGATATTGTATAGGAAAATAAGTACAACTTGTATAACTAAAGAAAAAATAATATTGTAGTAGGAAGAAGGTTATAAGGTCTTTACAAAGTCATAAGAAAATAACTTTCTTTTCAAGAAACGTTTATTTATACGTTATAACATAGTATTCGCTATGAAATAAACAAAGTAAAACTAATTGATTAAAACTTATAACAGAGAATTTGATGTAAGATAATTTCTGTCAGTCTCAATTGTATGAATCGCCAATAACTGCACATATAAATGCTCGTTCAGGTAGGAGTTTAATCAACGTATAATAGAATTAGTAATCCACGTGTAATAATGTAAGAGGGATATTATTCGGCCAATGTTTAACACCACTGTTTAATTGTTTTATCAAATGAATTTATTTGAATTGTTACTGTTACTGTATTGTTTGAAATAATTTATATTATTTCAATTTTTCATGCATACTACCTGAGGTCATATTAGCGGAGGGACGAAAATCGTATTAATAAATATTTTGTGCTCGATATATATTTATATATTTCGTGAACGTTTTTGCTCGGATTCGCAAATTTTTGCTTAATATAAACTTATTTTTAAGGATGGATGAAAAATGAAAATGTTTGATAATATCGATATTTGAAATTTCACATGGAAAAAGTGTCATCTATGACTAATAAATTTGTTACTGAAATTATGCAAATTTTGTAATAGTTAAATGTCAAATATTCAACCGACCAGTTTGAAAAAAAAAAGATAGTAGCTAAATAGACCGATAAAATTGTAAAATGAATCACAAACGAACGAAATCACAATATTATTTTGGACAACTAGGAAAGAATCAAAAATCACATAAATCAGTTTGGTTGGATCAATCTTCTTAATTGACGTTTTATTAGTATTGTCAATTTATTTGGGCCATTACACAACAAAATAGTTGGAGAACGAAAGCTATAAGTTTTATATAATTCGTTAAAAATTCTTATTCAAAAATTGAGTTATGTTTGTTCTAATAAATGAAAGAAAAAAGAACTGTCGCAGAAGTAAAATACTTTAAAGAATTATAGAAAAAGAAATATTCCGGAAAGGTTAATGTGATTGATAGCACATGGGAAGATGTTCGATCTCATAACTAGTACTTATCAGTTCATTTAGAAGGTGCTGATATTATGGAGATATCCAGCGAGTGAAATCAGATTTCAAATTGTCATTTGCTTAAATGTTTCTCATAATACGTAATTTATGATCAGATGAATTACAGTATTTTTAATCATTTTGCTTAATTATGCAAGTTTTTTTTCTTTTTGTCTAAATATGGCAATTAAAATCGATTCATAGAAAAAAAAGTGAATTTAAAAATTTTGATAATCATGAGTATTGTAAATGTTTTGTGAAGTGATGGAAATTTTTTCATGTCATCATCGAAAGCCATAGGTTTATATAAATTTATACAAATAAAATTCATGACTGTCATGCAACTAATAACAGAATTCAGCGTTGTAATTTAATCATTTCCTTTTGAAATATAGAATGAAATCAATCGAATGGATTATTATTCATCATCAAAATGTTATTTGTTAATAGCGAAACATTGAAAATCAGTCAAATATTTCAAATGGAAAGTCAAATATTTCAAATTTGAGAATCTAACTTGTTGAGATCGATACAAGATAAAAATTTTAATTTATTCCAAATATTATTTCCGAAGTAAAAATATAATGAGTTTGAAAATGCTGATAATCTTGAATATTGTAAATGTTTTGTGAAGTAATAGAAAATTTTTCATGGCCTTGTCGAAGCTTTTAGGATTTATGTAAATTTATGCAAATAAAAGTCCTCTGCAACATCAATTTAACTGGCAACAAAATTCAATACTTATTATTTAATTCTTTTTTTTTTCGAAAGTAAAATCAACTGGTTAAGTTATTATCGTTAGAAAGATATTTGTTGACAGTGAAATATTGAAAATATTTCAAATGTAAAAATCAATTTCATTAAGACCGATTCGAGATAAAATATTTATTCATTTGCCAGAAATAATTATAAATGAAAAATAAAAGCATTTATTTCATATTAAAATACTAAACATTTTTCTCGTCTAAATAAAGCGATAAAAAAACGATTCATAAAAAAGCGAACTTGAAAAGATTGATAATCTTGAATACTGTGCTCAGGTCTAAGACGTTAAAAAGAGTGCACGGAAGATATGTTCAAGTGCCACATTGTATTTACAAAATCGTTGAATACTGGCCGACCGGAAAGTACCAGCCGCCTTGCAAGACGTTAAAAAGGGTGTATGGAAGATATGATCGAAGTTTTTTTGAGAATTTATTGGTAGCTTTAATGGTAGAATTTGGTAATTTTAATGATATAGTTCTCTTAATGGTGTATTAGATTTATTGATAAACACATATTACTAATCATTCATATCATTAGTATTACTTTGATCGTACATTGTCTTGTATGTATATGTAAGAAAGTCTCTTCCAATTATCCAGATATTGAATTGAGAAGATATGATTAAATAATGTCGAGAATTACTCGTTTATAATATATTTCAGTTGCTAAATCATTTTATAGTTGTCAAGAAAGATGGAACGGTTTCCAGAGCGAAATCGTGAAGTTCTCACTAGTGTTCCGGTCATTGCTAGCACATCGCCTTCAAGTTCGAATTATCAATGCAAAGTATAACTCACATCGGTTCTTCTTATCAGATATTAACATTATTTTCTTACTTTGACTTAATAAATAATCATTGCTATCGATAGATGGCTATAAAGAGTGATTTGTTAAAGGAATGCATACTATACGGAAGCGTGCTCAAGGAGCATGAGGAGAAACTTCTTCAACGATTACGTGGTCTTTGCGATCCAGGACAACATTCATTCAATGAACATGAAATGGTTTTTAGTCTTAGTACGTGAATTCAAATCAATTTAAAAGTAATTTTTGGTTATTAGATGGTGTAAATCGAAATACGGAAAAAATCGAAATTATGATTTAAATGATGGCTATTTGTAGTGAAATCAGTGTATTGATAGGAATTGGATTCAGAATGCTTAAATTTACTTATTTTCATCTGTATGGCAGAAGAAGATTAATTTCGTATTGCTCACTTAACTTTCCTACCTCCAGTAATATGTTATCCTTTTCAGAGACGGGACAAGATCCTGATGTAACAGTTCGTTTAAGGCGGAAATTTGGCGGACCAGATGCGAACAGTTTTCAGTGGCATTTTAGATATATGGGAGCTGCTGAACCAGATGTTCATTGTCCTACTATTATACGGAAATCCATTGATTCACTAATTTATTCTAGTAATATGATGGAATTCGTAAAAACATTGGGATTAAGGTGAATCTAAGTTCTACATTATTATTATCTAACTTTTTCGTTATTATACTCTATGCCTTATATGTATCAAACCAAGCTTATGTTCGAAAAATAAGAGACTTTGATATCAATATTTCTTTGTAGTATAATGTGTTTAATGTGTATATCAAATCATTACTGGAAAAATTAAATTCTTATAGGTTAGGGTTTCTTTCTTATGACTTACTTTCAGGATGGATTATGAATATCTTACAAAAGGATATCTATTTACAAAAGGATATATAAAGGTATTATTTGATTGGAGGAAGTTATTGTTCCCATCTTGTTCATTGAAAATATCTTTCCAGCTTTATCATCTTATTAAAAAGTTGTTTAGGATTCAAATTTCAGATTATCATCAACAACATTACACGAACCGAGAAAATAGGAACCTATGATCCTAATGTTCTGAAGCCATTGTCCGATTCTTTATTAATCGAAATGAGCGTTGCTCTACCAGACACCAAGGAGTATATGACAACAGCCAAAACACTTCGTTCATTTGCGGATCAATTTAGCCCGTAAGATACATTGGTTTTATGCTCTAATTCAATGATCTTATTTGTTTGCATTCAATGAACAGTAAACTTTATTTAGCATCTTGCTGAAAATCAACGACGATTACCATTTAATGAATAATTTGAGATGCGAGGCCTTCCCTACATTTCACCGCATCATGCAGTAAATTTTGAGGCACTGTAAAATTGTTCAGAATATTAAGAACCAAATTATCAAATAAGTTATACGTAAGATAATTTTTTCAGAATATGTGATATGCAAAAAGTGGAATATTGGAGACGATTGCAATGATAGCTGATTTGTCTTCCAGTGTTTATAGTTGAAATAAATGTCAAAAACTATTCTTGAATATTAGGCAAAGGAAACTGGAATTTTAAAAGCGTGAAGTCATAAATAATTGGTTTTACTGTTTTATGAAACTAAGTTAAACTTTAATATTGCAAAATACAAAATTACTTCGAAATTTTATTATTTCGAAGTTTTTATTTGCAAAACGTGAAAGCAAAATATCAAAGGAATCATTTTCATATTTCAAATGCAATACGTTGGTACAATACGAAAACAAGTCGGAAAATTTGATAGCATGTTTTCATCACTCATCAAAGAAAATTTTAGTGGTAGAACTTATAATCGGGATGACGAGCATAACGATGTGAAACTGCATCTCAGTACATCAACATATACTTGAGCATCCTTAACAACCGGACAGAAATTCAGATGCTAGATTAAGAATTTTGCTAAGCAAAACTCCCAGGCTAAAGCAGCGAATCCGCCGTTATTTAGATCAGCTAAAGATAATATTCCATAAAATTTTTATAAAAGAATTGATAATAAATAGAAAGAACAAAATAGATATGATATGGACTAGTCGGAGTCAGAATCGATCGCTGCACGTCTTCTGTCGAACTGCAAAGATGTTTAGATTTCTCGGCAATTTTTGGAAATTTTCTGTTGAAGACTGTAAAATCTCCGCTTAGAAAAAGTGACGAGAAAATCTACCTTGACAGTTGTAGTTTGTCGAGTACTTTCTGAAAAGCGACTCAGCAGTTGCCTTAATGTTTCATCGTTCATCTTACCCGATATTTGTCCTCTTCTGAATAAAAAGCATACAGCGAAATCTTTTAAAATTAGCTTCCTTTGAGGAGATTTGGAGATTCACACCAGTAATAGGTATACAGGATCGGTTTATTGTTTACTATATTATGACTTAGTATCTATTACCACCAGGAAAGGTTGTAGAGTTGTACTGGTATTTGTGCTCGGATGGATAAATTAAACAAGCCTACTTTTATGGGTTCAAGAAAAATTATAATCGATTAGAAGGAGGCTGTACTCTTCATGCCAGTGAATATAAAAATTTTAAGGTAATAGAATACTTTACGAACTTGAAAGATGAGATGAAGTAAAAGTGAGAGAAATGAGAAATTCCTAAATCTGCTTGAGTTTCAGTTACTACAAATGTGCAGAAGATTGACTTGTGTATTCTGTACAAAAAACAGAGTCTTAGTAAAATACACTCTACCTTGCCATCTGTACGATCATATTTTCCACCATCCCAGCTTTCTCAGGTTTTGCTGCAGATAAATTGCTTAATCGAGCCATCGCATTTTGATCAAGAACCTAAACTTACGAAATATTCAATGTAATAAATTGCTCACTTGGATTGAAAATCATAAATTGAATGCTTCAAATCCAACAGATATTTTAGAGCAAATACCACGATGACAAGATTCGAGAGTTCGATAAGTAATCTCCTGAACTATGTTAACAACGATAAGCAGGATAGACTGCCTTTAACTTAATTGAAACTAAGATAAAATGGATGAACAGTTTCCAAACCTGTGAAAGGATGACATTTTCATGGTTTCTTCACGCTCGGCAGCTTCTTTCGCTTGCTCACCTTGAGCATTCCCTACTTCACCACTCATTTTTTCTGAAACTTTGACAGATTTCAACAATAAGCTTTCAACAATTTTTTACACTTTTTTTTTGAAAATGCAATTATTGAGAACAAATTAGTTGTTCATATAAATGAATTTGCAATATTTTGATACTGTAAAGAGAAAAAACCAATTTGCTAAATAGGTTGAGAAATGTATGATCACTGATTATTCATATCCATTACAAGAGCTGAGAATATTCATAAAAAATTTAAATCTTCCATAGAATTTTCAACTCTTTTATTGCTCTAACACAACAAGAACGAGTAAGATAACAAGAAATGATAGATATCTTACTTCCTGCAATTTTTGCAGTTTATCATCGGCCATTTTCTCGATAATATTCAAATATCTATAAAAAAACTTCTCTTATCAATGATGCCGACAAAAATTATTATCATACGACAAAAAATACTGTAATAATTCAGTAAAATAATAGTTATTAGAGAGAACAATAACTAATATTGATTTGCAATGATAACAAATCTAGTTCCACATCATTTTAAAGCATATCTTAATAATTTTTTCTAAACTCTTAATCTGTTACATATTATCGAGAGTGTAATAGAAAGAGAAAATTCATAATATCATACCAGCTTATCCCAGAATAAGCCTTACTATATAAGTATTACGCCGGCGACTCCCAGGTCAAAATATGAGCCAAACATATCCACATTGCAAACAGGTTAAAAGTAGCAACTTGAGCATCGCTCCGAGTTGAACATGATAATTTCATCGCTCGTAAACAACGCACTCATTTGTATATTTATAGAATTACTAGCAGTATCGTGTTATTATCAACTTTATCACTGCTAATAGAATTACTAGCAGTATCATGTTATTATCAACTATATCACTGCTAATAGAATTACTAGCAGTATCATGTTATTATCAACTTTATCACTGCTAGTAGAATTACTAGCAGTATCATGTTATTATCAACTTTATCACTGCTAATAGAATTACTAGCAGTATCATGTTATTATCAACTCTATCACTGCTAATAGAATTACTAGCAGTATCATGTTATTATTAACTATATCACTGCTAATAGAATTACTAGCAGTATCATGTTATTATTAACTATATCACTGCTAATAGAATTACTAGCAGTATCATGTTATTCATTTATCAAATGAATACATGATCCTTTGTTCATGTAATGTCTTTGTATCTCTTGTGCATCTATCCAATTGTCTGTTATATCGAATGTTTACCAATCACCGACCAGTAGTTGTTCATGCTACTAACATCTTAATGGTCGTCTGGTCATCAGCTTCCTCTGCGAAATCATTCTATTATTCCTTGGCCTAAAACTAATTCCTTATTAACACCATTTCCAGCCAAATTTAGAAATGACCATTACAATCTGAATGGTCAAGAAGAAATTTTCATAACTGGATTATCATATTGTATTACTGTTAATCTTCTGCGATGAATAAAATCTTATAATTATTGTTGTCTGGGAAAGAAATCAAAATCTTTACGACAAGCTTTTTTATTTTTGAAAAAATTCTTAGCTCTTTTTATTTGTTTTGCTTTTCTTTTTATTTTGGAACGATAACTTATTACTTCATCGTTGAACTAGTCGCTATATTGGAATCAATTGATAAAATTATAGGAAGTACAAAGTAAATTCTTCATCAGGTTTATGGATAAACTTGAACTTTACTGCTGAATAACTAAATAAAGATTTACTCTAAATTTCGGTTATAAATTTTTTTTAATTTATGACATCATTTGATCCGCAATAAATTTGTTTTAAATCAATGCTACGAACTATCCTTTTTCAAAACATATGATATGATTAGTAATTGTTTGACCAATATGACGAAACAAAAAATTATATTATTATGCTATGTTGGAATTAAAACAATCGAATTAACAAATTCCGAAATGAAATAGTATATTAATTATTTATTTTAACTTAAATACTAAATAATTTTAAATAAAAATAATGCAAAAATTAAATAACAAAAGGAACAATTTATTAATATTTTTCTTATTAAATAAAAAAAGAATAATTTAAATTATTATAATTTTGAAAAAATATTTATATTAAAGTTTAGCATCAATGTCTAATACATATCTATCCATTCGATTAATTGGTACTTAGATTTAATCATTTCAATTAAATTCCATTTTGAACACAATACCCGTATTTCCTTTTTTTTTTCATTCTTCAACATGCAAGATGACAATTTCAAGTTAACATAAATATTTGGTAATCTTTTTATTTTGACTGTCAAATTTATGATGTTGATGATAGTGAAGGGATTGATTTTACACAAATCAAAATAATTATTAATTTGACTAAAATCAGTAATAATTTAAAAATCAATTCAGTTTAAGAAATAATTATAATTTAAATAATGAAATAATCATGATATAAAATGGGATGATAAATCGATTTATTGTAATGATACATTTTTTGTTGTACAAAAAATTTAATTATATGAAATGATATTTTGTCAAAAAATGCATATATACTTCTAGTGATGTGTTTATTATACAAAAAAAGAATCTTTTTTTGATGAGAATATAGTATCTTTGATAGATCCAAAGATTTGTTCAACAATTTTATTTATTTTTATTAATTTCACGACTTTCTTTTCTTCTTCACAGATACTTTTTTTTTTAATATATACAGTAATTGGAAGTGAAAAATAAGAATAAATGCTAAATATTGTCTAGCATTACCTTTCTATCATTTATTTAAATTGGAAAAATTATGGCATTTATGCGGATCATTTTTGCTTTATTGAATCTTCTACTAATTTAATTATTAATTTAACAATAATAATATTATCAATTTGCTTTATGCTCTTTTATTAATCCAACAGTGATAAACATGATTTAAGTTTCTTCATACATTCTCTTACTAATTTAATGATTTAATAACATCGCTACCTACCGGATCATGATATTTTCCAATAGTTTAGAATGATATTCAAAATTTTGATTTATTAGAAAAATTTAGATAAACAAACATAGTAGTCTTTGTTTTCAGAATCTCCTGTATATTTTAAGTCGTGAGAATTCTGGCAGTATGCTCTGAAGCTTATAAGTATTCAATTTAAAAAAAGAAAAAAATTTGTTAAGCAAATGGATCAATGAGAAAAATAAATACTTAGTCTTATACACAGCTTTATTTTTCAAAAAAAAATTCTTAAAAGTGATGAATTTAAGCTCTCATTACATGATGCATTATCACTTTAACTGAACTTTTATGCAGAATTATTTTAATATTAAATTAATTTCAAATAAAAAATAGCTATTAGAATGTTTTTTTGGCTGCTTCATAAATCAACTTTTAAATTTCATTATAATTATTGTCAGAAATTGTCCATTTCAATTTTTATGCGATTAAAGCTAAAAAAACTTATGTTTTTTCCTAAGCTATAAAATTAACTGCAATTATTGCCTAATATTCAATTAAATTTTATTTATAAATCATAGATGTTTTTACTTAAATTTGTCATCATAAACTGTTTCAAATGCATACTATAATAATCCACTGATTAGAAATATATTTATGATATTAGATGGATAAAATTCTAATATCAGTTATCATTATTTAAAAAAGATTGAAATCGATTAACTTTGAAACTATGCTCTCTATTTACAATTGTTCTAAATTTCAATTTCAGTATTTCGATCGAAATTATAAACCAGTTCGATTCATGCATCCTTTTAATTGCCCTTTAGTCTTCTTTTCACTGTTAATTGAGATTTTTTTCTATTTACAAATTTATTTATTTCTAAATTAATAGAAGAGTTAGAATTTACTCCTTCAATGTTCGAATATCAGAATGAATAGTTGGAATTTTAAATATTTATAATAATTTGAATTAATTACATTTATCATTTATTCGTCCAATTCACATTTGGTATTATCATTTTGTAATAAATATAATAAATCTAATTTGAAATTTCTAAAAATTGTTGACAATTTTAAAGTATAAAAATTTAATTTCTATTGTTTATTCATTAGGAATTTTAAAGTTTAATCATAATACATACTTAATGTTTATATAGAAAGGTATTCGTAAGACCGTCAAAATTATTATTAAATTTTACATCTGCAAAAGATGGCTAATTAAACAATTCGAATTTTTATGAATGAGTAAAATAAAATTTATTTATTTTTTTCATTTTATATTTCTAATTTTAGCAACGTATAATCGATAAAAAATTTTATAATATTCATTAATGGAATAGAAAAAATAACCAAATGAGAAAATAATTTTATTAATTATATGAAATTACAATTTAATTTTCCATCAGTACAAATAAGCCATCTGTAAACTAAACTGATAAGTGATTCATTGAATTTACTTCAAGTTATCAAAAATTTTCCTTTATAAATTGTACAATCAATTAATCTTTTGATTGACATATTTCCTGTCGCTAAGTTATTAATATCAGAAATAAATTCTGAAAGAAAATAACAAAAAGAAAAAACAAAATTGATAATATAAAATGGAATTTCCTAAAAATTTTTATTATTTTTTTACAAATTGATATTGCTATTTTCAAATTTTTAAACAAAAAAAAAGTAATTTTTTCGAAGATTCATAGATTGAAATTTAAATGATCCAGTAGTAAAATTTATAGTCTCTGCTTCAAACAATTCTTTTCTTGCAAAATAATATCTTGTCAAGATGATTTTAATGATAGGGAACAATTTTTTTTTTTGCACAATTGTCACTCAAAACTTCCTTTTCCCTCTTGACAAATAATATTCTTAGTAATTGGATTTTGAGTTTTTTTTGTCGAGACTAAAAACCTATCAAATTTTAATCATTGCAATTATACTTTTTAGTTTAACTATTTCTTTTTGTTGTTTAAACAAAATTTAACTAATCAAGCAATCATTCAATCATTTCTTTTATTATCATTTTGTTCATTTAATTATTTTCTTCACGCTTTAAACATTTCATCTTTATCGAGCATCGAATTAATAATAAATTCTTTTTCTTGGTCTTCTGCTTATACGGCCAATAAAAATTTCTCATTAGAGCAAATACTGTAAATGGAGAATTTTCAATAGGCTTTTATTGATAGAAAATCATAGAATTCTTCCCTTTTTTTCTTAACAAAATTAATTTGAAAATTGATTTATTTATCAATCAGATATATTATTATTTTTCCGAATTATATGTTATGTTTGAAATTTTTCCATTTGTCGAAAAAAAACTATTAATTTATTAGAATTCATTTTAATATATACTTTCTCTTATAATTGCTATTTTCGCATTATGAAAATTTTTATATTCTAAAAGTATATTAATGTTTCGCAGAATTAAAATAAAAAAAAATGAATAATTGGCAGATAAAAATTTGTGCTTTAATCTGAGCATCAAATAATTAATGAATAATTTAGCGATAATGATTATTAATAGTTGAAATGTATGAATTTATTCAGATGTAATAATTCTGTAATAATAATTCTTTTTCATTTCTTTTTCTTTTTTTTTTGTTTGTTTGACAAGAATATATTATTGAGAGATTTCAGAAGTAAATGTTATTGAAGAATTATCGTTGATGATATTATGATTAGATTAATAAGAAACGATTTGATAATTTTGATACGGCAATTTGATTTGATCATCAAAATAGAAAGTGTCGGAATGATTTTGAATTTTATGATATAATTTTTGCTAGTTTTATGATTCATTGTTTCATATATATCTTAATCTAATCATTTATCATTTAATTAATTTATTTATTGGTTTTAATTAACAAAAATGATTGCTATAATTTAATTAAATGAAAGAATAATTTCACATATTTTCAATATTAATATTATTTTATTAAATTATTGTTCATTGATGGAAAATATTCTTTTGAAAATTATTTTTTTTTCAATTCCATTTAAACTTATTTACACAATTTAAAATAATTTAGTGAAAGAGAAATTTTTTTTTACTATTATCAATAGGTTGAAATTTTTTTCTTCTCGTATCATACATATATGAAATCGAAAAAAAGTTCCAACGGATATTTCCACTTATTATGAATTTTCTTATTGAACCTACTCATTCACTTCAACAAAGAAATAGTAATAAATGGAAATATTTTTCGCAACAATTTTTTTTTAACCTTTCAAAATGACATTATTTATCGTAACATTGAACTTGAATGACGCAACTAAACTTTCTTGATAATCAACAATTTACAAAGTACAAAATTCGCAACTTTTTTTTTAAACAGCTTTCATGAAAATATTTATAAAATGAATATATTATACAATATTACCTATAATATATTTCTTTTCTCGACATTCAATATCGTATTATGTATAGTATGGCTGCCAAATAGTCTAAAATGAATATTCAATTTAAATTTTATCATTATTGATAAAAAGAGGAAGGGACATTATGATAAATATTTGGTACTAGTAAATAAATAAAATTAACAATATATAGTAGAACGATTAATAATGCTTTACTTAAAATTTGTAAATATTTTCAATCATATTATCCATCTCAGGATCGCATTATGCAATCTGGCTATGTGCAAAACAATTATTAAACTTAAATTTTATAATTATATTAACGATGTCTCCTTTATTCGATGATAGATAAATGAAAAATAAAGATGAAATATTTTAAAATTTGAGTAATTAATACTTCAGTAAATTGTAAATATAGTTAGGAAAATGATTATTAGGTGATATATTTCAGATTGTTTACATAAATACTATCTAATACAGGAAATAAATTTGAAATTTCTTTCGTTATTGAAACAATAAATTCATTTCTATAATGAATTTAACAATATTTTCTTTTTTTTAAATTAATATTAAATAGGATTGATTTGATTTGAAATGAACATGTAATTCTTGAAGTGAATCTTTTTATCTTTTTGATCAGCAAAAATTAATCTAATAATTGTTAAAAAGATAATAATATAAAACAAATATCATGATAACATCATTCTCACATCATTTAATCCATTGATCATCGATATCTTCCATAAATGAAACCAAAAATAAAACTTTTACACTATTTTTTAATGCTTTATTTATGATGAAAAAATATTAAAGCTCACTATAACAGATTCCAAAAATTATTATTGATAAAAATAGTTCTTCAATGATAACAATGCTGTAGTGGAAGATTCTCGATAATTATTCAAATACGTAATAAAACGAATAAGAAATCTTTTGTTTTCCTAAACAGCAAAGCATCAAATATTTGAATATCCAAATTAATTGATAGCAGCAATCGTTTCCGCTTTTGTCCAACAAAATTACAAAAGAAATTAGTACTATTAATTAATTAATCAATTAATTGACTAATTTCTTACCTATTAATAAAAATGAATGAAAAAGAAAAACCGTTTTGTTTTTACTTTTTTGCTTTGCCTTTGTTTGTTTACACTGAAATTTTGATTGAAAAATATTGCGGAAGGAAGGTTATTGCACTAAATTTGTTATCTATTTTTTCAGTTTTTCGTTTTTATTTTTTGAAATTTGTGTTTTGATATTTTGGAATTTGATATTTCATTCTGTTTGATGAGAGATTGTGAAAGAAAAAAACGAAAAGTTTGCATGCCGATATATTTCATTTTAGATCATTTATAGATGAAATATTTTGATCTAAAAAGATTATTTAGTGATATGCTATATCATAATTCTCTTTAAATGATAATTTCTCTTCAAATTATAAGAGTAGAATGATTGAATAAGTATTAGAAAATGTTTGTCTTGTTAATTTCAGTCTGATAATAATGTAAAATATTTTTTTGACTGATTAAATTTGATACAAAATAATGAATGGATAATTCTAATCTTTCAAATTTCAAATTTTATTTAATTTATTACTTGAACAATTTGTAAAAAAAAAAAGAAGAGAAATTCATAGAACATTAGATTGAACAAAATAAATGAAAAATTAATATCATCAATACATCATCGAATTAATATTGCTATTCGATGAAATGATAAATATCTTCAAATGAACATTTTCATCTCATATTATATTCATTTATCAAAAATTTATTACTAAAATCTTCTTTAAAAAAATCAGATTTTTATCTTAAAAATGGAAAATAATTCTAATAAATAAATTATGCTTCGTTACAAAAATAAAAAAATTCATTTTATGATTAATTATTAAAAATACAAATTTTCTTGAAGCTAATTTAAAGAAAATTAGGAATAAAACTAAAAAAGAAAAAATGAACAACGATTATTTCATCATCATTGTCATCATCCATCATCATCATCATCATCACCCATTATCATCATCCATCATCATCATCCATCATCATATCATTCATCATCATCATCATACTTCTCTCTTTTATTTCACATAATTTTTAATTATTATCATAATAATCAATTATTATCAATTAATTAATTATTATCATTACAGAAAATAAAATTTATAATGAACTATTATAATTTAGAAATGAAATTATTTTGATAAGAATTTTTATTTCATTTACATTTATTGTTCAATCAAAGCAAAATCATGTCGGTATTAAATGGAAAATATTCTTAGAAAATTTCCGCCTTCTTATCATCATTTCGCGCTTTTAAAATACTTATTATATATATCATATACTACATAACATGAATGAATATAATAAGCAGATTAGTGATAAATGATAATTTTATATCAAATGGAAAATATTCTTAAAAAATTTTCTCCTACTTACTTATTCTTATCATTTTTATCATTAAATTTACCTATCATAGATGAAAATAACAAACGGATGAGTATTAAATGATGACGATAATGATTGCAATTGTCAATCTAAAATTTTTCTATCATCAAAAACATAGGGATAGAAAAATGTTTATGTGGAAGTAAGGATGCTCTTTGGTTTTTTTTCCTATGTATTTATGCATGAATTATTTTCCTCCAAAACAAATTTCATTTCTTCTTTAAAGCTAACTTATCTGGCGAAAGAAAAAAAAAACTTTTACGACTTTCCTTCCGATGAATTTCAGCTTTACGACTTTCCTTCCGATAAATGAAAATGAAATTGCCGTTTAAAGATGTTTTAATGAGAAGCTAACAATTTGAAAAAAAAATTGGTTTAATTGTTTTCAATTATGTTAAAAGATTTGAAAAATTTTTATTCAAAATTTTTGCGAAGATTTTGTCGAGAAATGAAAGATAATATTGTTAATAATAATAATATTGAAAAATTGTCTTATAATAAAAACTGATAAGTTTATTTTAATCACTTATAAAGTTGTTCAATTTTGAAATTTGTAACTTCATGAAGTATTTCTTTAAAAAATTTGCTAGTATTTTATCGAGAATGAAATGATAATAATGCTAATACGAGTAACGATAAGCTGTCTTATATTAAAAACCTAATAAGCTTATTTTCAGTTATTTATAAAATCGGACTATTTCAAAGTTTTCGGCTTTGTAAAGTTTTCATTTAAGTGATCGAAAATTGAATTTTTAATTTTTCAGGCAAGAAAATCTGTAAACTTCATCATTATTATAATGCTTATAGTGCAAGGAAGTGATAAAAATAACTTTGCGTCTTTTTTTTTTTTTTCTTTTATTCATTTCCTTCTTTTTAAATAAAATCGTAAATTGAAACGCAAATGAAACGAATTATGAAAGGAAGAATATTCGAGAATAATTTTACATATGAACAGTTGAAAATATTATGAAGGATTTTCAGCACTTATTCAATAATCTTTTCTTATTGTTACTTCATCGAAAATTGGATTTTAATCGCTTTTATATTAAATTATTTTTGCTATTATTTTAATCATATGATTTTTATAAAGTTTGATCAGAAATTTTTATACTAAATGTAACAATCGACAATGATAAATTTATTTAAAAAAAAAAATAATTGAAATGAATAAGTATTAATCTTCAATCGATAGTAATATTATCATTTAGTTGAATACGTTCTATCTTGATAATATATATATATATATGTAATATATTATTATTACTTTCATCAATCTCGATTATCTAATGGCAGTATATCCATCATCTAAATACTTCACAAAATGAATTTCAATAATGTTACTTGTAAGGTACTTTTAAAACTAATGCGTTTTTTTTGATGAAATTGAAGAAATTACATTTAAATTAAAAATATTGCTGAGACAATCGTTTGCATGAAATTAAGCGTGACAAATATTTCAAAAGTTTAAATTCGAAGTGATGAAAAAAGTTTAGTCGAGACAGAAGAAGTCGTACAAAAATTATCACGAAATGGAATTTTTTTCATTAAGAATTATTTTCTATGTATGGAAGATTTTAATTTTGTCGGAAATCTTTAGAAAAAGAAAACTTTTCGAATTGTTTCAATTGTCGAATTTTGATTTCCTTTGTATTGCTTTCAATCTTTTATACAAATTAGTTGCTAATCGATAAATGATATTTAACCTAATAATTTAAAATAATCCATTTGATTGTAATATTAGTAAAATAGTGCCATAAATGATTAAAAAATTAGTTTAATTGGAATAATTTTCGAAATAGCATCTTTGAGATGAAATCATATCAATCTTTTTTTTAGACTAAATTTTCAATTTTCATTTCCTAACTTTTTTGACAAATTTATAAATTTAAAAATCGTTTTAACATTTGTTGGTGATTTAACAAAGTTGAGGAAATCTAAACTTGTTAATGCTATCAGTTAATCTTATTGATCTTTTAGAAATCCTTAAATTCACAATAATCAAATATTTTCATACTAAATTTATTTAGTAAAAAAGTAAAACTAATAGTTAAACTCTAAAATTTCCTTTATGCAAATGAAGAAAAGAAAAATGATAAATGATAGTTAAATTTAATTTCTTCAATTTTTATTTTAATAAATTTTGACAAAATGGATTCATACTTTCGTGATAGTCTATTTAATTTCGAAGATGAAGGAAAAAGTGCTAAAAGATGTAATACAAGAAAAGATGGGACATCTCGAGAAGAGGCAAGAAATAAATCAAAGTTTTTTTATAGATTATTTGATAGGACTTTACGCATATTTTGAAATTGATATAATCAGTGATCAATGATATATTCTATAGCTAAGGTATCATTTAAATTAGAAGAACGTGAAAATTTGTTCTGACCTGAAATTAACTTCATTATTTATTAATGCCCTTATAATGGAGAAAAGATGGAAACATTGCAAACAAATGATATTTCCACATGAAATGTGCATTGTTAACGATAAGTTTCAAATAGATCGCAACTATTATTTAGATTAGTTCTTTAAACTTCATATCATCTAATGATAATTTATCATAAAATTGCTTACAAAACTTTGCCGAAAGAAAATATGAGCAATTATAGAAAATTTTCATTTTTTCAAACATTCCGCTCTTTTTTATTCAAAAATGGAATTGTTTTTTGACATATTTTATTTTCGGAAAATTCTAAATTCTCGGCAATATTAAATTTTTATCAGAACAATAAAAAGCGTTTAGTATTAATTTCGAGAATGAAAGTTGATAGGAGAAGTTCTTATTTACCTAAAAACAACTTTGTTAGCATATTTTCTTGAAATATTTAATAAAGAAGAAATTCAATATGTCAAGCATATTCTTAAAAGTAAAACAATTATTTGTTTGATTTTAAGTTATTTTGTTTCTTAAAATAAAAGATTAATTCATCGTTTTGATTTGATCAAACTCTAGAAAATCTCGACATCATCTAATATCGCTAAAAAAATCGATAATAACCTTTTCTCAATATCTCTATCTCATTTATTCATATCATTCGGGGTATTTGTGTTAGTATCTTAATTGCAATAATATATCAAACAAATCTTTAATATTGCTTTCAATTTAAAATTTTTAATATCTTGTAATGTAATAAACTTCCTTTGATAAGTAGCAATAAGCTTTCAATGATAAGCAATTTAAAAAAAACAATCAATACTTTTAAAATACTATAAAAAATACTACGATCTTTTTCTTTCTCAAAGCATGTTTTCAAGACAAAGAAAAGAAAAAAAAGTGAACTTTAAATAAAAAAAAAAAAAAGTGCAATGTTTATTTGTTAGATAAACACAGATGTTATTCTTAAATTACTTCTTTGATCATTTCTATTCTGAAGTTCAGAAATTTTTTTTTTTGCAAAAATGATCAATGATTGGAATTTAAAATGATTTAATTCCTTTTTTAAATAAATCTTTTAAAATTATTTATATTTTATCGTTTATTATTATTGCATAGAAAAAGAAAAAAAGGAAATATTAATCTAAAAATTCATTACGATGTATATAAAAAATAAATAATAATTAATTCTTCTTTTTTTTTTAAATGTTATGTTTTGAAAAAAAATTTTTATTAGCTAATGCATTTAAAATTACTATTAATGTAGTTTGTTTTGCAATTACCATATTAGAATTATTATTACTTTTATATAGTCATTGAAATGCTAGTATTATAATTTATCATTGATAAATTTATGCTAATATCTCTGTTAAGAAATATCTTGGAGACACTCAATCAAATAGCCTATCATAATATGTTGTAATTCATCACTGATAAATTTATGCTGATGCTTTGATTATTAGAAATATTTTATCGGTTTTGTTTGCTTTTTAAATTAGTATAAAAAAAATAACTGTTAATTTCTGCTATATTTCTTGAACTTTTATCACTGATAATGTTAACTGAGCTGAACTACACTTTGGGTATTATTAGTTTTTTTAATAACAAAAATTTCAAAATCTAAATGGTAAGATTCTTTAAAAAAATAGGCTATTCAAGAATTAAAAATTTTAGAGTTTTTTTTTGGCATATATATTTATATTCTCATCTGATTACTTGGCACCTTTTTTTTCAAGCCAAATAATTAAATAATAATTGAATGACTTTGCGACGAATTTTTCACTTGCAACAATTATTTGACAATATTTTAAACAATGTTTAGATTCGCTCAATAAATTTAAAATATTTTATTTTTAAAATGATCGTTCAATTTTCCCTCCTTTTATCATTCAGAAATCAGAATTGAAAAAATTTTCAGATATAAAATATGAGAATTATTTATATATATTCGAATACAAAAATTAATTGTTTTTTTTGCTATCATTTTCAAATATTCAATGCTAAGTGAGAAACGTATCAAATTCGAAATCTCATCTCATTTCATATCATATATCTACTAATTTAACTTCGACGTTATTTTACTATTACAAAGATTCTTAATTTATATTTTGCTTAAGTCTCGATTATTTATTTGGTATTGTTATTTTGAAAGCATCTTGTGAATAAAAAATCGCAAGAAATGATATTACTTTTCGAAAAAAAGAAGAAGGATGACATATTAGTGTATTAAATTTTAATTATATTTCAAAAGACAGAAGTCCTTCAAAATGAATTATCTGAATTATCTATAGATTATATAATTATATATTATCTAATATTTATCATCAAAAGATATTGGCCATATATTTAATAACTTTACCTTTTGAAATGATAAATATATGTATATTTTATGTTAAACCATTACAAATTATATATAATTTAATTTTGTCATATTTTTGTTTAAAAAAAAAGAATAAATGACTTTTTTTCAATTAATAATAAAAATATTTATTTTTCATTTATCAATAAAAATTATCCGATCTATGCAAATTTATTATTAGTTTCTTAAAAACTTTTATGGTCTAAATTGAAAATTCGATAATTAAAATTTCCGCTTCATAACATTTTTATCCTCCTTACATTTTACATTCTGAAAATATTCAATAAGTTTTTTTTTTAAAAAATGCAAATGGTTACTTTTTATAATGAAAATTGACAAAGAGGAATAACGGGGAAATTGAATTTTATGTTATTACATAATTTTTCCATATTTGACTTATATCATCCTTTGAAATAGTAATTTCGATGAAAAGCAAAATCTATGCATCTATTATTAACAATTTTTTTTTCATTTTTTCTTAGATTTAATGATAAGATTGCATATATTCATGCAAATGAATCAATTCACATCTTTTTATTTTCTTTTGCAAATTGATTTATCAGTTTCGCTTCGTCAAATCGAGACTTTTCGCATTTCAAATAATTCTATAATTTGTAGAATTTCAGGATTGCTTCTTTTTTTTGTTTCTGAAACAATGTGAGAGAGAACGATGACAATCATAATTCAGAGCGAAGATGAATTTATGAATTATAAGCAATTGGAATATTCGATACCATTTCAGGTATTTCAATCCATTTTATTGATTTTATTTATTCGATAAGCTGATAATAATAATTCAAATTATCTGAGACATTTTTGATTTCATTCTAGTTTTTTTTCTTACTTATTAAAATATGTTTTTAGTTTTGCTTAGAAAACAATTCAAATAGATGTGTGCATAAATATATAATATTTTCTTCAATTAACAATTTACATCTGTTGAAATATATCATTTAAAATACTATCAAAAAAAAAAATTCAATGATTCATTACATTCAGCTGATAACAGATATAATAGATAACATGCTTTATAAAATTAGTTTTGCTTACATTTATGTTATGGCGAATTTTGCACAAATTATTATGAGTTCATCAGATTCAAATTTCTATGTACTCCGGAAAATTCAACTCCTACGTACGTCTGCTTTTTTAAGGGTTATCGACGATGGGTAGCATTTGCTTATATGGGTGTTAATGCCATCGGATTTGCTGCTAATTTTTGGGTACTTTATACTGTAGCACCATTGCTTTTTTCCTCTACCGTTAAAGTACCAAAGAGTATTTTATTTTATATCATGACATTGTGTATTTCTGATCTAATGATAATGACTGGTATGTTTTAAATTATACCATGTACTAATATAAAGAGTCAAACAATCAGTCGAAATTATGCATCAAATTGACATTATAATCAATAAAATATTTTGATGAATATTTGTCGAGTAAAATCTATTACTTTTTATATCAAATAATTTCTGCGACTACTGTATCCGATAGTAGTAGCTTTGGTACGATATATTACAGTAACAACAAATTAAAAAATTACAGGAATGCTTTTTTAATAATCGATATAGTTGTTGGTACATGGAAATTCAGCACAGTTTCATGTGTAGCATATCTTGTTTTCGAGGCAATGAATAAATTTGTTGCACCAGTAATTGTGGTATTGATCAGTCGAACTTGTTATGTTACGGTATGTCTCGATCCAAAAAGTCGACAAGTAGCTGCAAGCTTAAAAGTAAATTTTTATCATTTTATCATAGTGAATTCATTCATATAACAATTAATTGTGTCTTTTGTATTTTAATAAAATTTCATTTCTGAAATTACGCATTTAACTTAGCAATAAGACATAATAAGAAATTTATTGATCAAAAAAAATGATTCATTTTAACTTTTAGAAGAAATTAAATTTGCAATTTATGAAATTGAAACACTCATCAAAAATTTTTGATTATAACAACTTTTTTTCATTTATATAAATCAATCCGTTTACGAATTTTATGCTGCTATAGTATAAATGTTTAAAAATAGCTCAAGACAGAAACTATTTTAATAATTCTTAAAAGCTTAGAAAATTGTTTTTGTTATCTGATACTTTAAAAAAATTTTTCTTTAAATAACTTTTAGAAAGTTTTTTTATATAAAATTTATTTATAATTTTCTTTTGCTACATGTAAGAAAAGTACTTAAAGCTAATCATAAGCAATAATTTTTTAAAGCTTAATAAACTATTTCTATTCGTGCTATTTATATTTTTCAATTATTTTTTTTCCGCCGCTATTCCTCGTTTTTCATCTTCTCCTATCTCATTAAATGCGCATGATCTCAGAAAAAAAGAAAGAAATTATAACATTGATTAATGAATTTTGTAAGATTTCTAATGCAATTCTAATATCATCTGTTGATTATAAATTAAATGAACATATACATAAATGATTATAATGATAAGAGCAATTTGAAATAAAGTTAATAAATAAGTATATTCAAAATAATAATAATAATAATAATAAACACATTGAATATTTCACTAAAAATATATGAATTAGTTGGAATAAACTCCAACACGTTATTGGAATATGAAATAAATGAATAACTTACAAATAAATGTTTATTATTAATTTAAGTAAATTAATTATATTGCAGTATGCAATAGCACAAGTAATCACATCGATGGCACTTGTAATGATAATGTTATGGCCTCTTTTGCTTATAGCCAAGTATCAACGCTTTATTTCAATGCTAATATTACCCAACGAACTGTTAATGTACTAAGGAAATGTACCTTTATGCCACCATCTGGTAGGATAATTTTCTTTCTTTTTCTTTTCTTTATAAAAATTTTAGCCATAATTAATTAATTACATTGGATTCTAATAAATCTAAGGCTTATTTACAATCTTATGATAGAAATTCAAATCATAATATTTGCAGAGATTGAACTTGGCTTTGGTATTGTATCATGCATTGCAAGCTATGCTATACCACTTGGTGGTATAATTTATTGGTATGTTTCGGTACCATTTTTTTGCGAAAACATGCGAACAATTCGCTTGCATCTAGCAAGTATGCTTTACTTTATTATTACTATTATTATTGTTATTTGTTATATAGGCTATATAGGCTCAAATTTACTAGGCTATTTTTCTTTTTTTTTATTTTGTTTGTTTTTGTTTTGTTTTTATTCCAAATTTTTATTTTGTTTTGTTTTTGTTTTCTTTTTATTCCAAATCACGAAATTATATTAGTATATTTTTCTTTTCCTTTTTAACTAACAAATTAAAGCAATAAAAAGTTCGTTTCTTTTCTTTATTTATTTCTGCTAATACTGAATGTCATTCTGATAATTATATAAATTGGCAAATTTGTTTACTCCTATTTTTTTCATCAGTCTCATAGCAGCGATAACTTTTGATCTTTTTTAAAATTAAAACTTCTAATGTTTCTAAAAGAAAAGAATCCTCGAGAATGAAAGAGGAAAGAAAAAAAACAAAAATAAAGCAAAAAAGAAATGAATAAAAATTTAATTAAATAAAATGCATTCAAAAAAATCATTTCAAAGTTTTTTTTTTAAGTTGTAGTGCAGCTCCATTACGTCGACTTGTAGCAACGGTATTAGTACTTACCGCTGTTTACGTATCATGTTGGTCACCTTATTGGTTGAGTATTTTTGCTCATAAATTTATTAGTCGGATGAGTCGAACTGGTCAGTTTAATTTAGGCCCATTTTCATATATATATATTTCTAATTTCTAAATTTAAATTTTAGGAAATTTAAAAATATTTAAACTCTTATTGATTATTTAAATAGAATTATTGGTTTTTTTAATATCTTTTTACGTCTTTTCGGAGATTTATTAATAGATTTGATATGAATTAGTGGACTCAAAACTTAATTTAATTTTAAAAATTTCAAATTTTTTTGGATTCTAAGAAATGAATTAAATATTTTAAAACATTTATTTTGTATGCACAATTTTTAATTGAAAAGAATTTGAGAAAATATTTGAAATGAAATAGATATATATGTGATAATTGTTTCATCTATTAAAAAAATACACTTTGATCATAAAATTTTAAATCATTTTGTTACATATACTTATCTTTCGAAATATTATATTAAATTTGTATTAATTGTATTAATTTTCAAATTTTCAACAAATTCTTTTAAAATGTAATCTTTTTGAATATGTTAATTTAAATTGGTTAGATCAAAATTAATACTGATAAGCAAATTCTAAGATCAAAGTTAGCCAAAATATCAATAATTTAACTAATTTTTGCATTAAACAAATCAATCTGATCTGCTATTTACGAAATATATAATAATTCTATCAATTGTAATATCATCGAAATTCAAATTTTCATATAATATTATATTTAAAAAAATCATATGTATTTTCAATATTTGATTTTCTCTTTTTCAAATTAATATCATTTTAAGAGAAATATATTCATCTTAATGAATCATTAGAAATTTGTAGTTGTCGTAGTATCATACTATATTCATTTATTACCGTATATAAGTTGTTCCGCATATCCGGTAATATTTACCCTTCTAAATCGACGTATCAAAATGGCTCGTGCTCAAATGCATTTACATCAGAAACGACCAAAGTTTACTTTCATCAAATCATCACAAAACACTGAACAACAATATTCAACGTAAGCATTTATATTATCATTGATGAAATTAAATTTTTAATCATAATACAAAATGTTGTCTTAAATATTGTAAAAAATTACAAAATAATAACTAAGCAATTTCAAATTAAATTTCAATAAGTATATATTCACCATATCAATTTTTTTAATTTTTGAATTACACTTATAAATTCTCGCTACCATATTTATTAAAATTATTATTAACTTACTAAAAATTTTCATTTTAAATTAAATTATTCTTTTTAAAGAAATTTTTAAGTTCAAATAAGCAATGATAATTTTATTGTAGTAGAACATCAATTGGAAGTTTTAAAATTTTACGTATTTGTGTCGAATTTTTACCAACTTTTTCACATCAGAATATCACACCTGTTGATTCAGCAAATGGACATGATTCAACAACAAATGTATGCGTTATTTATAAAATTTTGTAAATTTTTATACTATGAATTATTTATCTAAAAAAATCGTTTTTCTTGATTGATTAGAGTAGTATCGCAAATTCATTCTAAACATAAAATGAAAAAGAGCGATATATTTTAATTTGTCAAATAAATTCGACTTCAATCTTCTGCTCTTTTTTTTCATTAATTGCATATTTAATTACCAAGTTTATCAGATATGCAATTTTTTTCTTTTAGCAATACATTGGAAATGAATTGAAATACTCGATTAAAGATTCGGCAGAATCAGGAAAATCATTGAATACAGTACGAATTAATGAGGTTACTCAAGCGATTACGGTTTATACACCGTCATTACAGGATGCGCAACAATCGCTGGAAACGATTGAAATGCAAGAGGATGATTTCCTCTTATAAAATATTATTGATTTTAAGTTGTTTTCTTTGTCAGTCTTATCAATAATTTACTATGCTGATATTTTTTGATCAAAGATAAACTGCAAGTAAAAATAAACTTTAAAACAAATATTAACAATGACATAAAACTTCCATAGCAATAAAATATTTGGCATCAATATTCTCGATATTATCCCGCGATGTTGTAAATTATCTTTGACCTGTTCTGTGAACTTATAATGAACAAAAATATTAACTCAGGGAATGGAAAAGTGATAAGTTTTTATTTTTTTGTCGCAAAATCATTTGAATAGTTAAAAAATTTTAAAAACAAAGCTGATAATAGCCTAGAAAATAATTTTCAAAAAGAATTTTGAAAATCGTATTGCTAATTAGGATTTAAAATCTTGAAATTTAGATCTTAGTTTTATGATATCTCAATTCAGACAAAATACTTTTTAATTTCTTCAAAAAAATTAAAAATTTATCCAAAAAAATTGAATCAAATTCATTATGGCACTAGAATCATGCAACTTTGCATTATCATTTAGAAATAAGTGAAGACATCTTCGATTTTTTTAGATTTGTTATATCAGCATCGCTTTCTTGCTTTTTCTCTTCTGAAATACCATTAACAGAAACATTTTAGTATGTTAGATCAAAAATAAATTTTTTTCTAGTAAATTTCGATTTAAAATTTTCAAACGTTTGTGACAGATAGATGGATGCCAGGCGATGACAATGTTTCAATTAAATTCAAATTTTAATTTAAATCAAACATGAATAATCAAATTTTGAATATTCTAACTTTTGCAATTCATTTTATTATTTATTTTCTTTTTTATTTATATATTATAGAGAAATTAAAAATAAAATGTTTGTGATAATTTTTTCCGAACCTTTCTCACTTGTACCAATTTGTTTTTTTGATTTTTTGCTCGATTCTTGAGAACTCTTCTTTGCTTCAGAATGCTTTTTCCTTTCCCCTCATCATCGCTTTCTTCATTTTTATCTTTTTTACTTTCTGATTGATTATGACTTTCATTTCCAACTTTTTTATCCTCTGGCTCTTTAGTCTCCTTGTCCTCTAGATTCTTTCTCTCAGAATACTTTTTTCCTCTTTTGATGAGTGAATTTGCGAAGTTTCAGGAAGAAATTGAGGCAATTTTTCGTTTTCACCAATTTGTTATAATCCTGAAAGAAGAGAAAGAAGATATGAATAGCATGAATATCCTGATTAATTTAGCAAATTACGATGATTAATTTTAGTTGATGTTGACTCAGGAAGTGATATCTTCTTTGAAAACATTGAAATTATGAATTCTGAAATTTCCTAATATGCTGAAATAAATCTTACAGCTTATTAGCTAAAATTAATTTACTGAAAATATAAATTTAGTATTTGGTAGCTAAAAATCTTTCGCACTAATCAGATGGAAGTAAATCTAACTGATAGGAAGTTAGCTAATTTCTGTCCCAATTATTTTGACTTCCATTTTTACGAAGAAATGAGATTATAAAGATTCGTAAAGATGGCTAATTTTGAATGTGATAATTAATTTGGCCATTATAAGTTTAAAAATGTACATCCATAAAAATACTTTGGCTACATTTCTGAATAATATTTTTCTAATAATTTCGAGCAAATTTTTCAATATTTGCTTGGCTTATTTATACGAACAATACAAATAGAAGGAATTGATAAGAAAAATGTTAAACTATCGACCTCTGGAAGTGGTATTTTTTTGGTACTCGAAATTTTATTTTGCACTCTTTCTCATTTATTGCTGCATTTGCAATTAATGCAATATCATTTTCAATAAATGAATTGAGCAATTTCTCTAATTTATAATCAATTCGTGCCCAATCTTTCGCTTTAGTCTATAAAATAATGATAAAAAAATTGATTTAGTTGATTTTATCATTTTCGTTTTTTATATTGCCTTCTTTACATATCAAACTAAGAAAAATTAATGAATTAAAAATAATTCAAACTATTGCACCGCTGATTTAATTAAATTAAAGTTGAAAAAAATTATATATATTACCAGAAAATGCGCCTACTTTTTTAGCTTTTGTATGAAATAAATCAGGATCAGGAAATCATTTAAAACGATACGCCTCCTTATTGCCAAACTATGGTATACGTCACGCAATTTACGTGGCTCTGTTTCAGTGCTCGTTGCTGTTATTGTTGCGGGAAAAATAACTTTCTTCGTATGATTTCATCCATAACATAACTATGAATTCGTACCTTAGAAAAGAATAAAAGTGAAAAAAATTTGTTTGAAATATTTTAATTTTGTTTTTTTTTGTTTTTTGTTTCTATAAACCTATTGCAGTAAGAAATTTTCCATTTTTTTTTGAATAATAAAAATATCAAATTTATTTCAGAAAATGTATGATTTACATTTCTGGCACGTTTTGCAACATCATTGATACGTTTACGATGATATGAATTAGGTAAATCAGCAATTTCTTGAACAACAGCTGCTAAATCTTCCTTAATTGCATCACGTAAAGGACATTTTTATTTGACCAGTATGGCCAAAATGAGCCAATGTAAACCTCAAAAAAAATATTCAATCTTGCAAGAAATCAATCAACAGATTGATTTTTTTTAACTTAGAATACGATATGAAATATACGAAAATTAATTCATTTCAAATATGTAAATAAATGAATTTATTGAATTTATAAAAATTTTGAAAATTAATTTTCAGCGACAAAACGAAATAATAATTTTTGAAATCTAAAAAAGGTAGAATATAACTGTAAATACTTTTGGCACTTCAGGACAACGCATAATTTTTCCTAATGCCCACATTAATGCACCACGTACGTGAACCAATTCACGTGGTCTAACCCAATCAGCTTTATTTAGGATAATTTTAATTTTATCTTCACTACCTTCCAAAATCTGAATGACCTGTAAAATATTAAAAGTTTTACGTTGCAAAATTGTTATCATTAAAAATTTCTTCAATATTATAATATTAACTTTAAATTATCTAAAAATTTAAAATTTATAAAATGTTCCAAATATTTTAAAATGAATTTCAAAACTACCTGTTTATATTCATCACTAATATCAAGCTTATTAGCATCAAATAGCAAAAATATGCAATCAACTTTGCTTGATAAAAATTTGATAACTTGTGCAAAATCATAACCTCGGTTTTCAACCTTAAGATTCTTATCATTATCATTTAAGACTATTTTTTTATTCTTACAAATTTCCGCTACGGTTTTTGTTAAATTAAAAGAAACATAACGCATCAATTAAGTGTTTAAATATCTCAAAAAAAATTTAATTTTCCCTACTGACAAGAATGATACCTGTTTATCACCGGTAAGAATACCAGGTGTATCAATGATAGATATATGCTTTAAAAGTGGTGCGTTGAAACGCGTAGCCCTTAATTTATTCATAAATACATCACCAAATATACTTAATGACTGGAAAAAATTTTTCAAATTTCTACCAAAACCAGAAAATCATTTTATCATTATTTTAATGATAAACTACTAAATATTGATTACGAGATAATCTAAATATTTCTCATTAATTTCAATAAAATTAATTTAACCAAAATATTTAGCAATACAAATGAGAATAATAAACAAAATGGATTGTTAACGTTAATTTTGAAAATAGAAGAAAAATTTTAATTGCAAAAAATCTAAATTAACTTGAGGATTTAATATTCATATAAGCTATAGATAGAACAGGTTAACCTGAAATTGATAAGTCTTGTCGGAAGCTAATGTTATGCCTGCTATTGTTTGTGCTTTCTCGCTATAATCAACATGCGCAAAATATCAGTTGTTGGTTCAGGACCAATATCGGCACCTGGATAGTTACCATTTAACAGGTATGAAATCATAGATGTTTTACCGACAGAGTATTGACCAAGTAGCAATATCGTTGGTTTACCCTATAAATTTACAATTACTCAATAATTTGTATTTTATTAATTTTTAAATTGAGATTTATTTAAAATAAAAAGTTTGCTAAAATTAAGGAAAAGTTGCCAAAATCATTTGTTCTTTTTGAATTTATTATTGTTATTATTTGCATTATTCATCAATTGCTTACTGTTTGTTTATTTAATTGATTTATTATTTTATTTTATTAAATTTTTAAATTGAAATCGTTTTTTGAAAACAAAAACTTTTTTACCACTAATAAAAACTAAGGAGAAGTTAAGAAAAACTTTCGCAATCATGCTTAGTCTACTATTTTTTCTGAAAAATTATTATTTAGTTATTAATCACTTAATTTAACGAGTTTTCAAGTACAAAAGTCTGATGAAATTAAGAGATAAAATTTGTTCAAACATATGAAAATTTATTAAAAAATATAAAAAATAAAAATTTTTTGCAACCTTCGTTTATTATTATTATTTGCATTATTCATTCATTATTTGCTAACTGTCACAAATTATCATCAATACTTGTGTCCTAATGTATAGGAAGCAAACCATAAATTCTTGTTCACTTAATGGTGGTGTATCAAATTCGCTGTACAAATAACGCTTTTCAGATGGTACTACTTTTCGATCGTATGCAGCCTTTAAAGCCTAAAATTCTGACCTTTGTATCTAATTTTCCAAGTAATGATAAAAATTTTTTTGAAATTTTTGTTTTCAAAAATTATTAATCGAAATTTGAATTTTATTAAGTGATAACGTAAATTTTAGAATATTTTAAAAGTTGAGAAAAATAGTAAATCAAACCTGCATTGCACCAACAATAGCCGGATCCGGTAAAGGTTGCTCACCAGGTTTACACATTGTCAAACTTTTCTTGTAATCAAATTAAAGTCACAGGTGAACCGGCTGCTTTGCAAAATTGCTTGTGAAAATAAATTCGATTGAAATATGAGCGGTGAAAATAATTTTATTCTTATATATCAGCAAATTTTTTTCAAAATATTGATAATTTTTATTCATTTTTTTATTTAACTAATAGAAAACTTTTGAAGAAGATATTTTGAATATTTTCTAAAATTATTGATTTTGTAATATTAAATATTCGAAATCACTTAAATATTCAAAATCGCTTAATTTATATTTTGACTGTTCTATAAAATTGTTGAAATATTATACTAAGCACTTATAATCATTTAAATATTCATAATTGCAAATAAAAATTCTTTCATCTCATATTAGATGCAATTTTAAATAAAATGTAATGATAAAGGAGTGGGCAGAATTTTTTCCTCTGTTGATATTAGTAACAAAGAGAAAAATTAAAGTTAAAATAGGTTGACTTATAATAAAAATTTGATTAAAATGGAATAAAAATTAGTTTTTCATTAGGCTGATCAAATACTCATTATAGAAATTTTCTGAGTAATATTTGCAAAAAAATACGGATCAGTTTAAGTTGATAAAATTATAATATTAGGATGGAGAAAATAATATTTAAATTTCTATTTTTATTTTTTCATTGTCATACGAATTTTCATTTATAAAATTAACGCCTCCCTTTCGTTCATTTTCCATCTTTCATTTTATTTTTTCAATTGCGCAAGTAACAATTCTAATGATTTTTATACCAATTTAGACCATAATTATCAAATCGTTAAAATATTCGCTGTCTTATTGCTAAACTCTTTATGAAAGTAAACATTTATTTAAAAAAGTGGTTTCTTGAGTTTTAGAATTAATAAGATTTCCTGCAGGATGAATTTCCAAAAAAGGAATTAAAAAAATGGACGGGAGTTACCAAATTTTGATTTTAAAATTGTTTTAAACAGAAACTAAGGATTAAAATTCTAAACGACAACTCCTGAAAGGAAAATTTATAAAAAAGAAAAATGAATATAAACAGAAAACAAACACATTTATAAAAATTTTATTTTGATCTTTAATGAAATATTTAAGAATTGAAATGAATAATAATATTATACAAAATAAAAATATCAATTGCTATGAATTTATTCATTTGGTAACTAATTATAAACGTATTTGTTTATAATTACTTAACTAATTGCTTTATAAGTTAATTAATTGATAATGCTTTTATTTAAATTTGACTTCTGATATATATGATGACCTTCCCTAGTAATATTCGATCGAGATTTATCAATTGCTTCGTCTTTAATTTTCATGCCAGAATCTGTGAAAAACGAAAAAAAAACACCTGCCCGTTATGAGAAAGCGAAATCTTTGTCTCACAGACAATTATATTTGGAAATGTTTGTGGGATTGAAAGTTGCTAATATTGAGAACAGAAAGAAATTGTTTCATCACTTCGCACTATTAAGGGCTTTTGGAGTCACTTTTTTCGGGAAGAAGGGGTCACCCTTTGATGGTCGTGAGAACTTGACTGTAGCCCGACCGTTTATCACTAGAACCTGACTAAACAATGACCAAAAAGCCCTTGATTAGTAATACTGTCTGTACGCCCTTGTGCCGCAAGATATGTGCAAGAGTTAATCATTTACGGTACGTGAGATAAAGAAATAAGACAGTCTAGACATCATGAGATAAATCAATGATACATCATGTTATATAGAAAAGGTGAAATCGACAGGAACAAAGGCAGTCCATTTTTCCAACATTTAGCTACATTTGTTTGTTGGTATACATAAGAGGAAGCAAATGTCATATAATGGCAGTGAAGAATGTTTGTAAGTGATGGCAGTCGATAATGTTCAACAAATTAAATTTAACATCAACCAGGCTATGAAAAGCAACTTCTTAAACACCTGAATGTCAATTATGGATCATGGAATTTCTTCGGGTTTCCCGACAGTATCTTTGCTTTTTTATTATTAACTTCAACATTGTTTTTTGATTGCCAGTTTGCTTTTCTGGTTTGTCTAATTTTATACTGGCTATTTGCTCTTCCAATTTTTTCTTTTTATATTAGCCTTTTGCTCATCCGGTTTATCAGATTCTTTTGGTTTATCCATTTTGATACTAGCCAATTCCTTCTCTAGTTTCTTTTTCTTTAGATTAATCTCTTGTTGGTCCGGTTTGTCAGATTTTACACTATCTCTTTGTGATGTTTTTTCTTTTTCGATCCATCTTCACTTTCTTTTTCTGACTGTTTCGAATTCATTTCTTCAACGGTTGTATATTTAGGCGATTCTTTTAGTGCTGCAGCATCAGCATTAATTTCAGCTTCACATTTCACAAATGCTTCAAAGAATTCATTTTTCGCCTTCCTTTCAAATTGATACTAAAAATTTTAGAGATTCAGAAGGCAGAAATTGAATAAGATTAAAAATGGTCATAAAATGTCAGGAATCCACCAATTAAAGAGATTCTAATAAAACTCTCTTTGAAGCAGGAGAAAAAATCTCTTCGTTAATCATCGAAATATCCATTAAGAAATTGGCTGATCGGACAGGTTTACGATAGTCAGAAACCAAAAATAAATTTATGGAAGCATTTGTTATTTTTTTCTTAACCTAAGTAAATGATGGAGTAGTAGAATTGACGTTATAATAATGAACTCATAAAATACGTTTACTCCACGGTTTACATCTTTAACATATGTCAAAATCGTCGAGAAACAGCATCATAATTACATATGGCCTTTTAATTGTTTAGATATTTTATTATAAAAAATAAACTTACACTTTTTAGCATCAAAACTTTAAGACATTGCATATGATGTCGATGTACTGCCTTATAACGCATTACCTTGAAAATTTATAGGAAAGATTAAGAAGCTTTATAAAGTTTGCAAAATCAACAAATTTTAATTCTATCGAATATACAGTTTTAGCCTGATCAGGTTGCAAGTGAAAAAGTTTATCTCATTCTCGAGTGAAATAAGTTTACCTCATTCCTGACACGTTCAAAAAATAATTGATGTTTGTCTCGAGCTTCTTTCGCTTTCGTAATACGTTCGGGTGTTTTCGAGCTTCTACACTTGCCATACTTCGATCCATTTTATCTTTCAGAATGTAGCACTTTTTAACATCCTGAAATAATGTATCTATATCATAATGATAAATGACATAAATAAATCTGATATAATTATCCGACCTGATGACTTTTACAATATATCAATACCTATGTCAGCACCTTTACTATTTTACGGCAGTCTTTCTGAAGATAGAAAGATTTTCTTATTTTTCAGAGTTGACGTATCTTTGCAGTCGTAAAGGTTTTTTAAAATTTTTAAAAATAATTTAGATTCTGTTAATTATATTTTAAGATTTATTAAAAATAATTCTATTTTGTGACATCGATCATAATACTTACGATTCTGTTTATAGTCAATAAATATACATATATAATATCATTCCGTTTCCTTCAAATGCCAAATTGCAAACAATAAGCTGGCATGCAACTTCGAAAATTGAAATAATTTAAAGCGTTGTGAAGGATTTTGAAGTTAAAAATTTCAAATTCTGCATGAAATTGAAAGATGACCTTCATAAGACGTGGATAATCTTCTTGAATCCAACTTTTCATCGGTGTAACCACTCGTTGAAATGCTTCCATTTGAACTTCACGTTCTTGCTTCGCAACCGATAAGCAAACGTTTGCTGTTGCTTGAAGTGCCTCATAGAAACTGCCACAAACAAAATATGGCATATACTGCAACAATTATGTAACGATCATTCATATACTGCAGCAAATATTTATATGGTGTAACAATTATCCTTCTATATACTGTAGCAATTATCTTTTTATTCATACAATGTAACAGTTATCCCTTTTTTCATGTACTGTAATGATTTCCGCAATTATTCTTCTCTTCATATACTGTAATTTACATTATAATAATTATCCTTTTATTCATATATATTTAATTGCATGAAATATTTGAATTTGTAGGATTAAAAATGTGAATTTTTCATTTTTTTAAATGCAAAAATTTTACAAAAATGTGCTCATTTTTATATGTTTATTTCAATTCTTAATTCAAATTAGACAATCGATTTTAGGTAAATAAATTTTTATGATATATTCTAAGTCAATATTTCCCATTTCCAAAATAGTACAGTAGTTTAATAATATCCATCAAGAGCCTATCGAAAAATCTACATTTCCTTCATCTCGTCTCTGTTTTTAAGGATTAAAACAAACATCTAAAATCCTGCAGGAATTTTCATATTATGTACAATTTAGAAACTTTTTTTTATTTTGCAAAACAAAACATAGCCAACTGTAATATTTCAGAGACGTTATCGCGATAATTTTCAATTGAAGATGTCATCAGATCGTCTTTCTATCGATAATATTTTTTCGATTTTAGTCATGCAAAGTTATTCGTTAGCAATAAAGTCATATCAATTTAGTAAAAAAATGATTCGATTGAAAAAATTTTTGAAAAGATTTGTAATCGTAAGAAATATGAGAAAATAAAGAAGAGATCTTCTTCGCGATAAAGATTATGAAAGTTTACTTTATTTTAATAACTATTTCGGTAGATGGTTTATTTGCAATAATTTTGCGATTACCAATTTTTTTATTTTGACTAACTCTGTTTATCTGGTTAATTTCATAAATACACTATAAATTACCATTTTCTCCCCTTTTTTTGCTGTCATCTGCATTCCTATATAGGCGATCCTTCAAAGCTTATTTTGTTCTGATGGTTTAATAACTATTAATATTTATTTCAATAACTTTGTAAAATTACAACCTGTGTTTATTTTATTGACTTTGTTTACTTGTTTACTTTTATAAATATATTATAAATTATCACTTTCCTCCCTACTTTTTTATTGCTATCCGCATTTCTACATGGATGATATTAGTAAAGTTAATTTGACTAATTTTTTATCCTATCAATGTTATCATTTCTAGCGTATCTCTAATAGCTTATACTAATCTTTTCTGCTCATATATAATATACGATATTTTTGCATAACATTAGTAGCATTTGTTTCATTCTTTGAAAAAAATTGGAAAAGATATTCTAAAGCAACTTAGGAAAAAATATTTTAGTTCTATAACTACGAAAATAAAAGAAGTAATTAATATTGAAAATTAGAATGTAACGAATGGTTTTAGTCACCTTTTTAATGCTTTAAATTAAGGTAAACATTAACGTAAGCAAAAGTTACCTTTTGTGCTACCTGTGCCAATCGTTCTAGATCATTCGGTTTGCTATGTTTCAACGGTGGAGCATTAATTAATTTTTCAATTGCTGCTACAACTGCTGTCGTATGCTCTTGTGTTATCTAGAGTAATCTTAAAACTATAACTATGACTACAGTAATTAACACTGATAATTATGACATAATAATCAATATCAACCTGTTTTCATGCTCTGAATTGAAATAGATATTAATTAAAGTAGGTAATTAATTAACATAATAATGGACGAACAGATAGCTAGGAATATTTAAAAGTTATAAAACAGTAACAAATTAAATAGACAATCTACAACTATCACATTATAAATGATTATTTTCCTTCATCTAAAACGGACAATCTAAATGTAAATATGTAATATTATAGGAGAGATAAATGATTCGTAATCATTAGACACATTAAAAAACATAACCTTTCTTAGTGAATAGATGTTTTCAACTAATGCCTAGTGATTAGATATTACTGATAATAACATTTCCTATTGTTATTTATATTCTTATCAAACATATAAATCATTAAAATGGCTAACTTTTATAAAGCCAATTGCTTTCTCGAAATCCTCTGAATAAGCTGAGAGTTTCTTAATTTCGCTCAAAGTTTTTGGCATTGCTAAAAAAATTGATATTAAATTTCTACAGGCATTTGGAAAAATTTACATAGAATTGAATTGAATAAAATGAAATATTACGGATAAATTGATAATCTGAAAATTTTTCCTCTCTTATACAACCGTTTCAGAAGTAATATATCGATGAAGTAAAAATAATCTTCACATGTAACATGTTTATTAAACTTATCATGTTATCATTTACGTCTAACCAAATATTTTGCAATTCTAAGCAATCTTTTATATGAAATTATTTAATCTTTTTTTCTCTGAATTGTTTGATAAAATTCGCATATATTTTAAGATAATTTTAATTAATTTATTCAACGTTTTACATATGTTAGTGTAGTGAAAAAGAAAAAAAAGATTTTCATCTAAAATAGAAAAAGTTTTATAAAAAATTTGATAACATTTATATTTGAATAAAATATATATTTTGCATTATATCTTAGAAAGTCATTTTTATTACTTATAGGTGAAATGATTGAAATGCTTTGTCATACTTTCTCAAATATTTTCATCCATTAATTGTTCACGTATGTAAGTTCCACAGAAAACATAGTACCTTTTCATTACTCAGGTAGTTTTAAAACATAAATTACAGCAATTTTATTATCACTCAGGAAGTTTTAAGAGTAGTTACAATAACTTTTCATCGTTCGGATAGTCCTATAGTAGTCACAGCAGCTTATTATTATTGCACAGTCTTAATAGTAATTGTGTGATAATTTCCTAGATTGTTGCAACGATTTATTAAGTGGCAAACAAAAACATTCCATTTTTTGATAAAGAAAATTGAAAAAAAAATAACTGTACGATCAATCAAAATCTCACAAATTCATAAAAATCATTTTTCGTAGTCTAATTTTATTATTTTATTAATTAATATTCATTATGTATTATAATTCCAATATTTTTTCGTTTAATCTTTCTCGATACTTTATCATGCTCATACTTAAAGTTTTTAGCAAAAATTTCTTCTAATATGTTTTTACGTCAACTCAATCTTTTCTAATATGTGCTCATGTTAACGTCAACTTTTTCATGCTTTAAAGACGAAAAAGGTCAGGAAAGTTTAAGTGATTCCATGATATTCAAAGAAAACAGGAAAAAAAGGGAAGATTCTTCTGATTCATTTGGATTGGGAAAAAATTTCACTGAAAGAAAATAAAAAAAGAAAAGAAAAGTTTTCTAAAATTTAACAAACATTGAAGTAAAATATATTTGCATAAATTTGAAGTTTACATTAAATATTTGTACATTTATTGACGTATTAGGAAACGAGAAATAAACAGTTACATTTGAAATATTAAGAGCTATTTTATATTTTAATTATGACGATAGTTACTCTCTCAAAAATCGATCAATAATAATAATAATAATAAACAAAAATTGTAGAAATTGAAAATAACAGACTTGTCATTTAATATATACATATACTCACTTATTTAATCAACATCTTGCTTATTCATAATTATTAAATATAAAAGTGATGAAGAAGCAAAAAATAGCAGATAGCAACTAAACTTGAAGATATGAAATATCACTGTAATTGTTACTGAGTTAGTGAATGAAAATGATAAGAAAAAGGTAATAACATATAAAAGCCAAAAAAAAAACAAAAATATTTCATCCCACTAATAAGATTTCTTCTGCTCCGCGACAAATTTAGAAGTTGATGATATTTGTAGAATAAAAATGACAAGAATCATATCAAAAACTCCTAAAAATCATGTCTTTTTTAAACAAATTAACGTTTTGCGAATTTCAAAATTGCCCTAAAAGAAATGTCGTAGCGCATATATGGATCATTTTTGATTAGTCTACTAACTGACAAGTATTACTGTTGTTTTTAAGAGCGAACATAAGAAATTCTACGAATAATCTTGATTCCATATACTTCAACAGATGTTACTGTCCAACTGGTCAGTTTCATGGCACAGAATTCGCAAAACAAATCGTGGTCATGTGTTAGATGTGTGTAGCAGCAAAAATATATTTTTATTTTACATTTCTCAGTTACAAATGATAAAAATATATTTTATATAAAAAAAAAAAAAAAAAACAATAAACAATAAACAACGTACGAACAAATGTATCAATTTCAAAAATGCCAAAAAGTAAACTTTAAAAGAATTAGAATAATGGCAATAATTTAATCAGGTACCTAGCGTATAGAAGAAAAAAAGCAAAATGATTTTTGAAAGAGCATTAAACAATATCTTCACAATTCTATTCTCGTCATTCCCAGTCTCGTAACTTCTAAGAAATTTGATCTATACGCCAGATATATCTCAAAAAAATATATATATTTTAATCAACTTTTTAAATTCGATTTTATGATAAAAGTCAGAACTGCAACCGCCTAAAAATGCGTTGCATTCTAATTGCAATAAATGAATGAGCAATAAAGACAACAAAAGTAGCTTATGATCAATAGAGTAAAAAGAATTGTTTATGCAAAATTATAATAAAGACTACTACAAATTTCGTTATAAACAAAATTCGCAAAATAGCCTAAGACTCTAAAAATGTCCTTTAAAGTCGCTTGAAAAGAACATTTGATTGAAAATTTGTTAAAAGTATTATGGGTAGGAAATAATACTCCAGTTTCTTCCAAGCTCTCTTTTAAAAAAAGTGTTCGAATCAGTCCTACGGCTTTCTACAGTCTCCATCTTTTCCTAGCGGACGAAACTGAATTAAATCTTTTAGTGTTATTTAGCAGATATATTTCGATAATGCAAAGTCTTTCATAACAGGAAAAGTATATTGAAAAAGATAATTAAGTGAAAACTTAACAAAGGGCAAAGAATGATAATTTTGGAACAATTTCCCATAGACAATGAAAAACAGTTCAAATAAAAGCTCATAATCTTGAAATCATTAAGAATATAAATCTTTTTGAAACAGTAGCAATAAAAACCATTTACTTAATTCAGAATTATTTCAGTAGTAAATATGCTATCTTTTGTTAAATTTCAATTTCTAATCTCATTCGTTGGCTGCCTTTGAAATAGCCAGATATCGAGCAGCAAATTATAATTTCGCCCACAATTCAACAGATAAATGTTCCAGAAAATGAAATTTACTGACAAAAACTGAATAAAACATATCTGTGATTAGAAAAAAAAAAAAACAGAATGTAATAAATGAACGATAATCATTATAACTTAGCGCAAATTAACGAATTTTTAAAATTCTCTGTAGAATGTAAAATAATGCAAAAACAACACATACTTTAAATTATCATGAACGTTACCTTTTTTTGCAGCCAATTTGAAAATTCTGCAAAAAAATAAAACCAATCTTGCTGATCCAAATTACATCCAGTTATCATTGCCTCTTTTGAACTTCTCAATCATGTTCAAAAAGCAGGAAAAAATTGAGAATGAACAAAATTTTTAACAGCTTGTAATTCACCCTCACTTTTTGAGAAACTGTGCATAGCTCGTAGAAAGATACTGCAATAAATAAAACGAAGAGAAATCTCCGATCGGTTTGCTAATTTGAAAAATGTTTATGCTACTTAGCCTGATGATATAGCATTTAGCTGATATCAAAATATCTTTCTCGCCTGAAAATCAATCAGTACAGAAAGTCGCATTCGTAGAAGTAAGGTATGTGATGTAGTACAAATCACATAAGCTCCAGATCAGACAAAATTGTCATTTCGCTTAATTTAAGAGAGCTAGATGCAATGCTGGATCAGTTGGCTGACTGTGGTAACGATTGGCTGCCATGCTGTTGTTGTTTAGTAACTGCCTGATGATGCAACATATGGTATTGATCCAGGTAATGCTGTGGTGATGCCAAGGTACTCTTTTCGCCTGAAATTAGATTAATATTGGAAGTTCCAATAATAAGTAAATTTAGAGAGCTATTATTTAAATTATGTATTACTGACACTTAATTTAATTCATGATAAATCTATAAAATTTAAGACCAGTTTTTCAATTACATGTTGACATAATGAAATTTATGGCAATCTTGAATCACTTTCTTAATATTAAATCAGATTAAATTTGAGAAAACGATTTATAAATTCCACAGATTATATCAGAATTTTCATTTTTTTATCGCTAAAAAAGTACTTCATTTATGGATGATAGCAACGTATTCTTTACAGACTATCAAAATCAAACTCACCTGGTTCAGGGAAAGCGGGTTCACAAAGGGATGTGTAATATAACTCTAACATTTGATGCATAGTGGCTGACAAATTTGGCTGTGAATTATTTTGTTGCACTGATTGTGCTCCTTGGTGATTTCTCTAGAATCAGGGGATTTGGTATTTAACTTTCATTTAACTGAAACAGTTAGAGCGGATAGTTACTAAATTTTACTGCTAAAAGATGTTACTTTACTTGAGAATATCAATTTTGCAGCTTCAACGTATTAAATTTACCTTCAAATACATAGGAAAAGGTCATTAAATGAAAGCATTTAAGTTAAATCATTTTAAATTTATTCAAAAAATAAACTTCATATATTTTTTAACATCTTTCTCAATGAATAACAGCAATTCTAACGCTTACTTGAGATTGATGCTGTGGCGTTCGGACGTTAACTGCTTGCGCTAGAATAACTGTTCCTGGAGGAGCTGTAGTGAGTGCTAAAATTAGAAAAATTGAATTGAAAAGAAACAAGGTAGTGATTGTTAAATTCGAAATAAAAACTGAAAAATTCACTTTGTGCTGGAACTTGAGCATATACCACATTACCGTTGACGCATCCATCTGAAAATTTTCAATTATAAATTGTTTCGCATGAATGAAACAGATTTAAGAAGCAGTAATAACAATAAACGTCTAATTTCATGCAATCATACCAAATAAATTATTCGATTTTTAGCATTACAAACCAGAAATTCGGAGAAATTCACAGAAAGTAATTCTGAGACAATCATTTTTCAGTCACAAGATGGTGTAAATTATTATGTATGAATGATGAGATAAAAAATTTACTGATTTTCGGTGTTGATGGAGTAGCAAATGTTACTGATGTTGCACCTCCATTACTTAGTGGTGTGCTCGGAGCAGTATCAAAGGTTATATTTGATTGTTCTGTTTTCATTAGGATTTTCGACAATTTCTTCCGCTGTGGATGATAAACCAAATTTGGATTGTCCTTCAAAGCCTGTAATGAACCGAATGATTTTTAAATCAAAAATATGACAGAAAATGACTACTAAGGATCATTGAACTATCCAGGAATTTACAGCAGCATAATTGGCAGCAACAGATGACAATCCCAAGCGATCTAAAGCTCTTGAAAAATTACAGTTAAAGCTGTCTAATCATCATTTCCTTTAACATATCAGCTAATTCGCCATTCTCATGCTATCCAAATCATTTTGCTTAGTTAGGAATTGCAACCTAATTTGTTTATTATCAAATGAAAGCCTCAACAATACTCTGAAGCAAGCTACTAAAAAAATTTGCACGAACTAGGAAACAAGAGTGGAAGCATCACATAAACAAACGCTGACACACACCCACACACAGATATACATACACACAGACAAACACAAACATACATATACACACTAACACAAATATATCCCAAGACAGAGGTCTGTTTCTGTGCAAAGAAGGAAGCACATCAAACGCTACCCATCGAGAAAATGCTTCCCGAAATTATGTACGCTCTCCCACAACTGTCTACTTCTTTCCTTTGCGCTCCACCGTTCGTCCATCTATCCATTCAGATATCCATTTAAACATCCGAATACACACCAATATTAAATACAGCGAAAGAAATTACAACTCTCTGTCACAAGAATCATTCTTTAATCTTCCAATTTCCGAATTGTTTACTATTATTCTCAAATGGAAGAGTCAGCGAGAGAAATACTACGCACACTTCATTTTATAAACATCAAACAAATAGGTAAGGAAAGTAAGTTATTGGCAGGATACATATTGCTGATAAACTGTCACAGCACAACCATAAAGTGATCTATATGGAATGATTTACAAAAACTCTTCGCAACAATATAAGGAGAAGAAATTTGAAATTGACAAATTAAAAAAGTTTTCATCTATAACTTCATGAAAATTTTTTCAGCCCATTTTCTAATCGTTTACACTTTCAATGAATTTGTAAAATATGTCTGTAATCCTTGTCTATCCTACTTCATAAATGAATCACAATCTTTTCGATAGTTAATTTGTTTGTCTTGGACTATTTCTACCTGTTCTTTGCACAATGATACTTAAAAGAACTTCAAATAGTAATTATAAAAAACTAGCCAAGAAATATTACTAAATAAATTGCAGCAACAGAAGAATATAAGATCGATAATGGAAAAAACACTTTACAGGATAATTTTTGTATTACTAAAAACATGCTAAGTTAAAAGATGAAATATGAAATATACCACTACTATATCGTATTGCTGCTACCAGAAGACTGTATCACGATAAAGTTACGGCCGGCATTCTTTTGCAATGCAATGAGCAAGACATGCGTATATATACAGACACAAGGAGATGCACTATCACAGCTACTGAGGCAAAATGACTAAAGTGAAAACCAAGCGGCACCTGAAGAGTGCTATATAGAAGTGCTTTGTGTAAGTTTATATGTATGTATGGGTATACGTGCATATGTTTTTATGTATAGACGTGGATGATTACCTGTTTATGTCTGTGTGTGTATGTGTGCATATGTATGCATATGTTGTACATGCATGCATGTGAATGCATGTATGTATGCATGCGTGTGCGGCCGTGCTTTATTATAACTTCCTAAGCTTAAACATGACTTGGCAAAATTTCTCTCAATGCGCTTCCCATATTTTCAAATATATCTAAAAGAGAATGAACTTTTACAGCCATGCCTGCAAATATCTGCGAGAACCGATTACTGCTTCCATAGTAACGTAATAGTTGCGAAGGAATTATATGCAGATCAGATTTATCGAATAATTGAGAAAAAAAATGACTGGATAATTGAAAAAATAAATAATTTTTCAAGTTCAACAAACAAGTTATAATACTGCCTAAAGACTCTTCAAATGCAAACAGAAATGAATCGCTTTAAACACTTGCAAGAAAGGAAGAAATAAGAGAAAATGGATAAAAAGATTTAAATCAGGGAAAGTCACATTCTACTTCAAAGTTTCTTATAATTACTACTCTCTTAAGCCTCTAATATTCGTCTCACAGATATGAATAAAAATAGCAAAATCCTACAGCAAAATTAAAATGATCAGATAGTGAAAGAACAAAACAAAGTGACTTACTTTTTGTGATCTAGCCGATTCTGCTTGGAAGCCTCAAAATATTGCCGTTTTCTTTTTCACTCATATTTTTCCATTTTTCACCCATCTAGAATTCAGCAGTTGAAATATCTCGAAATCTGTTCATCACAGTACTATTTTTGAACATCTTAAAAATGTACTTACAATTCTGCTTGCTTCATGCATTTTCATATTTGGATTCAAAGCCAGCAACTTTTTTCGCTCTTGTTTCGTGAATATCATGTATGCATTCAGAGGTCTTCTAATAAATTGGTGATCATCTACAATAGTGTCTATATTTTGTACATTTTAAAAAGCTTTTGCTCAAATTTATTTATTGATTTAATGTATATTGTTGACTATCTAATACAGATGTCTTCTCATAAAGTAATAATTTTCATAATTATATATACAAATTTAATATTATAAGAAAGGAAAACCATAAAAATTAAGAGTACTGTCATACCCTTGCTCAAACTAATTTTAATATTTAACAGAAACCTGCAGGTGAAGCGGACTGTATCCGATGCATATAAATGTTGTTCGGCAAACTGATCCCTTGTGATGGACTTTCCACCCTCGTATTCTCGCCAATACCGCTTTGATATCTGAAACTGGAAAGTGAAGTTCTTTCATCAAAAATAACCGCTTAAATCCCAAACGCTTATTAAAATTATACGTTAACATATTATGCAATATTAAGTGCTATTTTCGAAGATTTGAAAATCATCTCATTCCTGAGAACATTTAGGCGGAAGCTGAACTAACCTTTTTAATCAAATGCTAGTTAATCTTATAACAAATTCTATTGTTTCTTTGCAGTGGAGAAATTTCCCTAGAGACAATGCTGTCTCATACTATAATTTAAAAAATTTGCCAGGACTATTTCTGACGTCAAAATGTCACGGCAAGGTGTAAAGTATGATAATGAGGAAAAGATAAGAAAAACAGAAAAAGTTCGAAAGAAATTTCTGAATAACGATTAAATCGTTAAGAGAATTCTGAAAATAAAACAGATGAACTTCTAACAAGTGTAGCTAGCGAAATAATTTGATTGTATGTCCTAATTCTCTTTTCTTTATTCTACGAGCAAATTGCTCAAGCGAATAATAATACTGAATTATCGGAAATCTTTATCACTTCATTATTCGATATAATTTACGCAACAATCGGAAGAAAATACCCATTAAAACAAGCTCCTTGATTGTCGGGCAATGAGGATGATGCCGCTGGTGAAGATGATTCGCTAGTGGAAACCAATGGGGTCGAGCTGCGACTCTCATCCACGGACATTCAATCCCCTACATATATCGAAATACATACATGATAAACTTTCATATATGATCAAATATATTCTCGATATAAAAAAAGTGTAAAAAAAAACAGAAACAGGAATGAATGCACATTAAATAAAATGAACTTTGTGAATTAAAATAAATAACACATAACGGAAAAACTATATATTGAGTATTTTTAAAGAAGTTATTTCTATACATCAATTAAATTTAAAATTAAGGATAGATGTAATCCGTGTTATAACATAATCGATGTCACAAATAACTGTGACACATGGAGACAAGCTTCCCTCTCTAGAAATATATGATTATCGTTCCGCGGCGATAAAAGATTTCATCAAACGATAAAGGATTATCATAACATTCTTAAAAAGTATCTTTGATGATAAACAGTTCGATAAGCATTCATTTCCTCATATTTTATTTATCAGAAAAAAACAAGAATTAGCTACATAATAATTTTAATGTTGCGCTTTTACAACAACAAAATGTGACTACGATATGTTAGGTTACTTAAATCTGGCATAATGTATTACCATTTCTGATACAGACTAAGGCCATATTATTCTGGCATAATTTTATCTGACTGTAACAACTGATTGTCTACTTGACAGTTTAAGCACTATGTTACGATATGGATGTCTAAATAACCACTTGCCAGGATTCTATGCAGATTACACATTAAAATATAACATAGAGAAAAGTAAAAAAAAATAATACATTAATGCAAAATGTTGATCTAAATATATGGTGTTAAGAAGTTGAAAATTTTACGCACGAAAGGTCCGTTGATTCACTTTCTCATATTAACCTAATCATTACAAGGATATCACTAGCCTATTACTAGTTAATTAAATCAATCAAGTAAAAATAACATTGCGAGACAAAAAAGTCCATCTTTCATCATAATGTAAAAATGCATTAGATGCAAAAACATATATTCCTATCTCAAAAAAATCAATCAATACTTCAGTATAATTCTTAAAATTCAGCGTAAATCACGCACGTCACGCACGACCTTTGACCCTCAACTTACTAACAAACCTTCTCTTCCTCCGCCCGCCCCCAGTCCACGCGCTTTACGCGCACACCCTGCGCAATATAAACAACAAATGATATATCATAAAATCACTGACATCACATTATCCTTACATGTATAATTCAATCTGTTGCAGCGCAATATTTTTATCAATTTTCCTTATTTCTATAATGATGAATTTATTATCAAATTGCCCAGATGCATGCTATTATTAGCTGTATTATTAGCTGTAAATATAGCTTAATATTGGCTTATAATATCCTACAGAATATTCGAGAGATGCAGTTATCATTTAACAATGATAGATTGATTAATTCTTTAAATATTATGTCAATATAATGAGATGCTCGACAATTGCCATTACAGTATGATGAAGTAATAATAACTCTAACATTTAATATAGATTTGATATTAATTTTGAACATTTAATACTAATTTGAATGAATAGCCTAATGATAAATCGCATGGCATTTGATAAGTTATCAGCGAGTAAACAAGCATATTTTTGAAAGCAATCTTTTAGCTAGTTAACATTTGAAGTTATCATTTGCTATAGTATGATAGTTGCATTCAATCAACATTTCAAAATTTTTATTTTGGCAAAAATTTTCGAATTATTTGAAACTTTATATGCTGAAATAGAAAAATGAAAACTTTGTTTCACTTACAATTTTTCACTCTCGATCTCAGATTATTCACAATTTTTAACTCTCGATTAGTTAAAAAAATATACAATAATTATTTGAAAACTCAAACTTACTTAATGCATTGAAATTGAAAAAAAAACCGGAAAGAAACTTATCCTATCAGTCTTTGTTTTTCATTCACAATTTCTCACTTTCGATCTCAGATTATTTGCAGTTTTTCAACTCTCGATCAAATGTTTATGAAAGAAAAAAAATAATAGAAGAAGCAAAGGAAATATTCATAGATGTTTCTATTTCAATGCTATTGATAATTCATAAAAAAGTTTCTTTTTTTTCAAAATTTCATAATTTATAAAATTAAAATTTATTTCCAAAAATTGTAAAAAACTTTTTTAACTTCAATTATTCATTAAATGACAATTAAATTATATTTTATTGTAAAATGTATAAAATCGTCGCATCGCATATTTTTGCTATTACTTATTTTGATGAAATATAAGAGATCGCAAAATAATGCAATTATGTCGCAAAGCTATTTATCCTATCAATCTCTTTAATCAAATTTATTCCTATTATGCTTACTATTTCTGGTAATCGATCAATTGTTTAGCAAATCGAAATATTTGGAAGAAAAAAAATAAGTGATCAGTTGTATTATCACTTAGCATTCTCGATAAATGATTGATAATACATGATAATGTGCTCGAATAATCAATGGAAGCGAGAGTGCCAAAATATTTTAAATGTCAAATATTTCACATACGTTAAATTTATATTTTCTAAGAAAGTTGAGAAACAAAAATTTTTGTTAATTGATTCAATTTTAATTAATTATTAATTGATCTAATGCAGATTGATTATTGATTAATACAGTGTTAATAAATTATTAATTGATCTGACGCTAATCAGTTATTGATTGATTCAATGCTAATTGTATTAGTAATATATTAAGCTAATGATTTTGCTTTGAAATTATCTTCGTCCAAATGTACCTCCCAGGCATTTCAGTATAATTTTAAAATGTATAGGTGCATATAAAGTTAATAATCAATCTATTATTTTCATTTCTCGATTCATAAAATTGATCATTCATCAATCGATAGATTGATAATCAAATAGGTAGTGAGGTAGTTTAATAATTTTATTAGTGAAAAGGTATTGAAAGAAAAGATTGCTAAATAATGAAGAAATATGAAATTTCTTACTATCATCTATTAATGAGTAAATTTGTATATGGTTAATAATAAAATTATCGATTGATTCCTTTTTAGCCATTGATCAATTAATTTTAACTGACAAATTTTATTGAATTTTGTATATATCGTAGATTCATTTAATAATTTCTAAAATTTTCGACGAAAGTTTAGAGTTGAAAGTTTCAAACTTAACATTTTCCAAAAATTTATCAAATAAATTTTGAAAATAATCAAAATAGGATTGTGATTTTTTAGATCAGAAATTTAATTTTTATTAAAATATGAAACAATTTGCTTTATCTAATCATATCTGTTCTAAATTCTTTTTCATTTTGCAATATTACATTATTCTTGCAAACAATCTCTCATCGATATCTTTATCGATCAACTTATTGATTGATCTATAATGTAAATCTTTTTCAAGAGAATATTTATAGTATGAAATTGTTTGTAGTTATGTCATCTGTCATCAAAAGATATATATTTAGCTGATAAATTTGATGTAGTTATCATTCGATATCATTATCAACAGATTATATTGATTGATCAGCATTGTTAATCTTTTCTGGATAGTATGCCATCAAAATGTTTGAATAATCATTGTTATGTGATCCTCAACATTTATTCATTCTTTAATTACAACTTTCATTTGGAAATAGTAATGAAATTATATGGAATAATTTTAGTTATGAAATTATTTTATTCATATAAAATTTATTCCAATAAATAGAAAATAAGTTAGTATTATCTCACCTGAAAAAGATTTCATGAGTTAAAATATTATTTTACACGTGGAAGCAAATATTGAAAGTCCTAGTTGAATAGAAATCATTCATCTCGACTTTTCTGATTTCATTTTTCTGCAGATACATTCACACATCATCCGATTTGTTTATTTATCCTGAATTTCAATCCATAATTGATATTTCGATTTTTTTTATTAACAACCTATTGTGTAATTTTCAAAAAAGCTCACGCTGACATTGAAAGTGTTTATTTTTCTCGTCAAAAAAAGGACAGACTATTACAATACAATATTTTAGTATCAACTTTTAGAGAATTAACAGATGATGAACTTATTAAATGTTATATAGAGAGAGATTTGATAATAATAATAATGATGTGACGATGACGTTGATAATGATAATAATGAACTTAATCAAATATTGTCATATCAAGAGACTTGATGATGATGATGATAATAATGAACTTGCTGTGTCATACTGAATTTAAATTGAAAATATCACATTATTTTTCATTACTATGAAAGTGATTTGATCAAAATGCTTTAAATTATATATGATGAAAATTTCGTCATATTTTTTATTTGTGTAATATTTGTTTAGTTGCTTAAATTTTATTTATTCTTAAGCGAAAAATAATTTATGGCTTAACCAATCTAAAGCTAAAACCTTTTACAGCAAATAATTTATGTCTTCTACCAAACTTTGCGATTAATTTAAGTTCCATCAAAAGATTTTAACCAATAATCATTTGAGTACTATGAAATATACGATTTCAAATGTCAAAGCAGTCCCTATCGATAATATTCGTACGCTACTACATAAAATCTTATTTTCTAGGAACTTCGAAAGAAGAAGAGAGTATGTATTTTTTTCTTATCAATTTTTCTTAACTTCAGTCAATTATTACTTTCCGTAAATGCGGAAATGTCTCAGCATACTGATGATCACTGTTCGTCACAATGTCGCTGCTATATTATTGCATTCAAGTAAAAAATTTAACGTTTTTAAAAACTAAAATGTACATCGAGCAATAATTTATTTGCTTTAATTCGTCTCATACATTATGTGATTACTGTTTGATTACAACCGGAGCTTTTTACTCTCTCTTAATTCTATAAGTTGGAGTTATATTACCGTAGTTGTAACCTAGTCATTTTACAAACTATATCTTATTTCTCACATTTCTCCGAATGAATTTTTCATATTACAAAATAGAGATGTTTCGCTGTCACTAATTTTATTGCGAAATTATGATTCTTAAAATTTCTTGGTATAAAATATCGGATTTTTTAAAACATTTTAATGCTTCGATTCTAAATCTCATGTTTACATTTTATCACAAAATTTATCGTTAGTATTCTATCAATATACATAAATATAATGGTATAATCAGCAGAAATCTTAATTCTAAACATTCAAACTATTACATTTTAATAATAAAAGGACTAAAAACAGAGATTAAGCTTAATCCCAACGTTGCCTAATAATTAGTTCCTCTAAACTATTTTCGATAGTTCGATGTTCATGCAATAGATTACCAACATTCGCACGAGCTTTCAGTACTTTACCACTTCCAGCAATCTTTTTTAGGTTTTCCTGGCATACGACGTTGTTCTGCTTCCAAAAATTCTTTTTCTCGCTGTTCCTCAGGTGTACCATATTTTTAATATATTCATGTTCCATTTCCTGGAAAAAAATATGAGAAATGTAACAAGATAAAAAACAGACTATGAATAATTTAATAAAAAAACAGACTAAATTATTCATACTTAAATGTGCGCAGCGCTGACTCATTCTTGAAATCTAATATACTCTTGCAGATACAAAATAATAATTTCTTTTCCACTATTCTAACAACACATCAATAGATTAAAAAGTATAGTAAGCTATTCACTTCATCAAAATCTAGCCAAGTTTATTTTATATACCACAAACAAGTGAGACAGATTTTCCGCCATTTTTCTTCCTTTTTTTGATAAAACTTTTCTTGACTTTTTTAAGTTTCTTAAGTAATTAAACTAACTAAAAATCGAACATTTTACTAAATATTCCATGAGAAACATCAAATTTGAAATCTTTCTTCGAAATCTTTAAGAAAAAAAATAAAAATCAATGCTTAATAGAAATAATGGAAACCTTTGTTAAAAAGGTGTTGCGAGGCACTTCATTACTTCATATTCCCGTTTCAATTTATTCTGCAATTCTCTGATAGCATTGTTACTGATTGGATAATCTGGCCTACCTTTTCTAAAATTAGTAAATATTGTACTACAAAAAAATGAAATACATGGGATACTTCAAGTTAATCGCAATATCATAACTTTTGCAGCAATTCCATATCAAACCCTTTCATCTCCTCACTACTTCATTTCATATCCTCGCTCACATTTAAAAACCTTTTTTAACATATATTTTAGAAATACATACATTTTCAGTTTTGGAAGCGGGGTCCACGGTATCCGACTTCCCAAACACGACGATTCCATTCTGGAAGATTTAAATTCCTCCGCAACCAGATTGACAATCGCATGGTACTTTATGTCATAGATCTGTTGTTTATGTCATTTCCTAACTTTGATTCTTGAAATATTAATCTTACAAGCAATTTCATAGAAACCGACATTTTGGGCATTTCATTCTGTTTTTCATATACAATTTCTAATAATCAACAATAGTTCATTAAATTAACGGCTCTGAATTTGCAGAAATCTTGCAATATTTCTAAACAAATACTAGAATTCTACGGATGGTTAATTCGAGCATTTTTGATCAGCTATGAAAAAACAATCGTATGTTCTTACATCCTATTAGTCTTTTCGGAATGGAAAAAATTTCTTGAATCAGTTTTCTTATCGAATACAACCGAAATGTAATTTCAGTTGTTTTGTAGAAGAATTGCGAAACAAATAAACCTCTGTGATAAAACAAAAACAAGAAAGAAGAATATGGATATTAAATGTTTATATTAATTATATCAATCCATTATAAAGTTAAGTTCACCATAAACAATATTTATCAAAATTTATGTTTGAATACCCAAATCAGAGATTTCAGCATTAGGAAAAATATTAGGAATAATTCGTCAAAATATAAATCATTTTTCTCAAAAAATGTGTAAAATTAGGACAAATTTCAAAAAAAATCGAAATTATTTCATGCCACTTACTTGCTTTTGTGTTTTATTTATATCAAAAATGCGAGGTATTTAGTGGAATCGACAAAGAGGAATTTTTCAGTATTCATGCAACATACCATTTCTAATAAAGAGATATTATAAGAGCCTAATAAATTGGCACAAACTTAGATGTAAATTTAAAAAACTAAACAAAATCCACAACCTAAACAGAGAATCCAAGACTTTACAATAAAATGAAAGTGAAATTAGTTTAAATATTAGACTTTTATCATAGATGTCGAATTGGACCAGCACTACCGATACGAGCCGGACGCCTTAATTCGTTCAATAATAATCGAATACCCTGGGCCCAACTAGTTCGAGTTTCGATTGGGAATGATACTTGTAATTGTTCGAAAAATTGATATGCTTCATCAAACAAGTCACGATCCAGTGCTGCAAATCCAACTTTTTACAAATCTGTTGCTTATAAATTAAAATTATATATAAAGATCACTGAAATGAGACAAAACAAACGTATTTACTACTGCATGACTACTTTAGCATAAATTAATAAACAATTATAGCTTAATAACCTATTCGCGCCATCACTCATTCATCAATCTATTCGCTATCCATTCATTTATCATTGACAGCAACGGTAAATTTTCAACAGCTTTTTTTCCGATATTGGGAAATTTGTTAAGTAGATACTGATCTCGTTCTTCAAGAAAGAGTCACCCCAAGAAAATTAAGTGTTTAAGTGTTATAAAAATTTGATCATACCATCAACAACAAAATTTAATTTCTTGATGCAACTATCTGTCACTTGCCCTGCATTCATCGATTCGTTTAGTTGATTTATACGTAGTTGGATTCCATCTCTAGTTACTCCTAAAAATTGTAAATCATTCTTTAAACACAGGATTTAGACAAATATCAAAAGCTTATGAAATTCTAAAAAGAATTTTCATAGTTCGATGGAAAAAATGGCTTCAGTGGGTCTATAAAAACTTAAGATTTCGATCAGTTTTTATTTTTAATTGATCATACAAGAGACTTTCTTTCTTGCTTTTTATCCTATGTTATGTTCATCGAAAGGAATAAATTTCATAAGGGGATAAGACATATTATATAACGGTATAAATAAAGAAATATTTACAGATGGGAGCTTGTATGTAGCTTTGATCAAAAACTGGACGAGCTGAAAGCCACTCAACGACACATCACCAGCAGCTTTTATAGGTGCTACATAATCAATTGGATGTGGCGATGTAGCAGGCCTTCTATTATTTTCATTTATCATCTAAAAATACAGAGAAAATTAGCTAAACAAATACTTTTAGATATGTATAATGAATAATCTTTCTATGAAAACCAACTGCCATACTGAAATTCTGATTTCATACAATCTGCATTCGCAATTTTCGAACAACCAATCACACTAACTTCTGTAAACATTGAATGGAATCGAATTCCAGCTTACATTAGGTGGAATATAAATTAAAGCATTCGGATTTCTTTCAATTGGAGGTGCGACTTGACCTGCTAAAGTGCATAAATTCGGGTCATAGCATTTCTGAAACTCATTTAATACTGAGGATCTGAAATTCTCTTTCAAAAGTAGTGCCAATATCATTGGAAAATACTTGTAGCTCTTATAGTTTAATAAATTCTTTCATGAAAAGATCGGATTTTAATAAAACTGCAAAACTGATATTTAAAAAAGCTAGCTTTTTCTAGACTTTTCTAAAAATTGTAAATAACTACAAGCAGCTTTATATAATTATTCAGAACAATGCTATTTCTTAATAAATTAATTTGCATGGTGTTACTGCCGAAACAATAAAAATACCAACAGTTACCTGAAAACAACTTTCAGATTTATTAAACGGCAGACTTATCGATTTCGGTAGTATCTGCTGCTGAGAATCTGCAATATACGAATTAGTTTATTTTGCTTATTCCAGACTGTAATTGCTTTCAATTCCATAATTTGCACATTTCCTAAGTATGAAAAACCAAAGACAGAAAGACGGTGAAATAATGCTTTATTTTTTAAAATAATGCTTTATTTAAGCACGTCACATTACACGAATTACGGAGATAAGACAAAAATAGAAAAATATATAGTAGAAGCTTGCAATAAATCATTAGAGCAATATAATTAGTATCAGCTAGTAAAACAATGATAACATTTTACTGTGACTATTAGGTATTGCTATTAATAATGCTAATCGAAAAGTCTCATCATACATTATCGGTATGCCACCCTTCAATTATAATAAAGCTTAAAAGGAGGTATTTAAATATTTCAAGGAAGAAATAAATCTATATCAAAACATATCAAATTCGTCACCTGGGACATTGAACGCATCGAAAATAGAACGCTGTTTCAAGGATGGAGATTTCTCTACAGATCGATCCTGCATTTCATTTGTGGATGGAGAAGAAGAATATGGGACAAATGAATTCATCATGGCATTATTTGGCACTGGTGCCGAAATAACTGATTGTGCAGCAGATTCACAAACTCTAGCTCCCTGACCTGAAGCTACCACTGGAATCTGAGTTGGAACTATTGGACTTCCGAGTTTCGGTGAGTAGACTGGTTGCACCAAATTTGTAAGTGACGGTGAAGAACTAGATGCCTAAAATTATATCAAAATATCATTTTCTTTTTATTTTTTAATAGAAAGTGATGCGCCTCAACTTTTTCGCATATTTTCAATTAATCTGATAAAATGATTTCATAATTACATTAACAAGTTCTTATTTGCTACTCTGTTTCTCCTATTCCAGAACTTTAATTTCTTGAAAATTTTTCTATTGAACATGATAGATATGTAAAAATTTCTCAATCATATTTTGTTGCCACAATTCAAAACTGTTCAGAAATGCTTCAGAATTGCAGTAAATAATGATAATAAGTACTGAATATGATTCTTTTTTAGAAAGCATTTTTTTGGATACATCATTCTTTTATTCCAAATCGAAATCAATATCATTTGATAAGCCAGCTCGTTAAAAAAAAAAAAGGTATTAAAAAGAAATTGAAACTTACTATTCGTAAAAGTACTAGTCTGAAATTTCAAATGAAAGAAATTACAAGGAATAAGAAAGACATGAATGGATGAATGAAGAAGTCTGCTGAAATAGTATAACTGTTCTATTTCTGAATAAATAATTTCTAATCCTAAATTTGGAGAAACTAGAAAGCAGTACTTGAATGGAAGGATGTACGGGACGCCGATGTCTATTTGCCAATATAGCTGTACTGGGTGATGAAGGTGTTTTGGTGGGGTCAAGCACCGCAGGTGGATCATTCCAACCAGGGTTGAACATGATGATAACGGCTGTAAATAGGACATCCAACAGATCCCTTACAACCTAAAAGTAATAACCAATTCGAAAATATTATGCTAAAGGATTCTACTGAATTTAGGAATGTTCTAAATTTAATCTTGTGAATAAACGGAATTGACTAGCACTACGTATCAAAAACGTCGAAATTTTGTTAATACAAAAAAATAGGCTACGATTTTTTTATACTAATTTTGCTATCATCTTGAATAGTCTGCTTGCTTATTGCGATACTGTCTAAATGATCTTACTAGCTATTCTTCTGAATGGTTTTCTACTGTCAATTATTTATATATCATAGGAAACATCAACTTCATTATTGAATGAAATTAACTCAAGTTTTAAAATCAAATCTCGATTAACCTCATATCACTCCAGTTAACCTCATTTATATAGCCATATCTTTTCTAGAACAAAATCTCTATATTTTAATAAAATTATAAAATTTAGAAAACACTGTAACACCATACCTTCCACTCAAGAAAACTTTATGCAGCCCAAATATTGTCTTACAATGAAAACGTAACAATATGACGTGTGATAATCTCATTGGAAATACGTAGTAATTTCATCGGACATGGTGATAAAAATTGTTAATATTACTAGAACGTCACAATAGTTTATCAACTTGGAGGAATTTTATTTTTAGTCTTAAAATAAGCTTTTTAATCAAGAAGCAGTTGTACTAAAAGAAAAGAAATTAGTTATTGTGATATACTTTGAAGAATGCCTATTTCATAGAAGAGAAGGCTTTTCATATCGTAAATGAATGAGAAAATAATTTAGAGAAGACATAAAAGAAATGATGAATGATATTATATGTTAGTGTAAAAGTTAAAATAAAATTCAAAATATTAAATATTCTGTGAAAGAATCTATTCTTTCCGATAAAATTTCATTTTTCTTTTTTTCCCCTTTCGGAAATAGAATAGAACCAAAATTAATTTATTACTTTATAAAAAGACGAAAATCTCGCATAAAGTGAAGAAGCTTCAACATATTAGCAAAGTACAGTAATCCAATAATCCATTCTTTATCATTCAAGAATATTCACCTTTAACATACCGTAATTACTTGTAATAATAAATCTCATCTCGCCTCGCTTCATTAGTGCAATTTCGCTTAAAAATTATCGAACATAACTATATATCATTTCTTAACTAAACTTTCTTCAAATTTATTTGCCTTCATCTTCTTATTTCCACGAAATTAATGAATCAAAATTTAAGATTTAACATTTAAATAACGAACTACAGGTATACTGTAAAAGAATAATTCCAATTTTATTACCGTAATAACATTGTTTGAAAATTTTCCCAATTATAATTATGCTAAATTTATCATTTCTTAACTAAATGTTCTCATTCAATTCCTAAACTTTCCCCAAATTTATTTGCTTTTATCCTCTTACTTCTATGAAATTTAATAAAAACAATTTAAAATTTAAAATTTAACAAAAAAAAGAAGACGAGCCTATCTTAGTGAAAGAGAAGAAAAATTACAACTTTACTAAAATCAATTTACACCTATTATGAAGTATTTTTATTTCCGTTGCTAATCTTCTCTTTAAAATCCGTAAAATACATACATACATACATACATACATACATACATACATACATACATACATACATACATACAAACATACATACATTATATATATATATATGATATATATTAATATATGTAAATATGTTTGTATGCCTACCTCTATATATATATATGTATGTATGTGGGCGTAAATTATAGCTTATTGATATTTGTCACTTATCACCTAGGTTACCTATCTAAGCAAAATTGAATTACTTCATGTAGAAAATTTCATAAAAGCAATAGAGTTAAAGTAATCAATCTTATAAAAAACACTCAATATATATCATTTATCTATGAATTCATTCAGGCATGTATGTTGTATGTATGTATGTACATATGTATATGTATGTATGTTGTATGTATGTATGCATGTATGTATGTATGTATATATGTATATATGTATGTATGTTGTAAAGATATATTATTAATTAATAAAATTATTTAATGTAAAAAAAAGAAAAGATTTAATTTGATAAACGAATATTTAAAAACATAAACTATAAAACGTTGGAAAAAAAAGATAAAAAAATGGATAAATTTAAGAATCAAATGTTTAGTTATTTTTCTTAATATTGGAAATTATTAAATTAATTATTTTATTATCATAACAGTGTTAATATTAAATTAATTTTATTTTAATGTATGATAAATATTTCGTAATAATTTTATATAAATCATTCATTGATTGATAGAAGTTAATTATTATTAATGAAATGAGATATGTTAGATATATGAGATAAACTAAAAATAATTTAATAGTTATCAAAGAATGATTATGATCAGTGCTTATCATTAAACTAATAAAATTTGCAATTTATATAACATTTTTTTATTCGTTTATTTATGTAAGATTGGAATGAATTTTTTTATTAAATTCGAATGTTTGTAACTAAAAGAGTAAAGTTTAAAATGAAATAATATTTTATACCTTTAAGTTATGATTATTGATTATTCTTTTTTTTTTTGATTTAAAGATTACACGAATCAGAAGATGAAGAAGAAGAAGAAGAAGTGAAAGATGTAATTTATATTTATTGTTTATTACTAAAAATTTAAATTTAATCTTTAGTTTCTTCAAGTTTTGAAATGCTGCAAATGAAATGAGCATCTTAATTGAAAAAAGACTGTGTTATATAATGCACAATGAAATGCTTGGAGAAAATAACGGCAACAAAAGTTGACAGTGAAAAAATTGATGGCTATGAAAGCTGATGGTGGCGAAAGTTGATGGAAGCGAAAGTTGATAGCGACAAAATTTGATAGCAACAAAAATTGGTAGCGACGAAAATTGGTGGCGACAAAAAATTAAAAATTAAACCAATATGTGACAAGCATATTTGAAAAATAAATAAAATTTTTTTAGCATATTTAATATAATAATTTATAAATGAAAAAATTTATAAAATTTCCAATTTAATTTAATTTTTAATTATACTTTGAAAAGAAATTAAATTCAATAATTAATATTAAATATTTTCATATAAAATTAACGCACTTAAAAGCTAATTTGTAAGTCTCATATCCAAAACTAATTTTGATAAAAGTAATATCACAAATATTCCTTCAATATTTATTTACTTCAAATAAGAAAAGAGGAGAGGAGAAGGAGAGAAAGAGAGAAAGAAAGAGGGAGAGAGAGAAAGTGAGTGTGAGTGAGAAAGAAACTATGTTTCATATCTTTTTTGCTCCGGTGGTACTAAAAGATTGATATCTTTTTAGAGATGTGGTTTACTGATAACAAATTCAAATAATCAAATTCGATTGACAACAACAACAAGAACAACAACAACAACAACATTAACAACAACAATAACAACGGCAACAGCAATCAATAAATATCGTTGCTCCAATTAAAAATTCATTTACAATCAACAAAATTTCAATCAATTTGAGTATTTTTGAAAGGATACACAAATGTATTTATATATATATATATATATATATATATATATATATATATATATATGTATATGTATATGTATTATCAATAAAATTTTGTTATATTACAATAATTCCTCTTTTTGCCATTTATTCATTTCTCGAGCACTTTTTTTTCTTTCATTCTCGATCAATCACCTTCTCTTCATTCTTCATTCTTTACCTTTATTACCAAAATTTTTTCAAACTTTTTTCTTTTTTTTTTTTATTTAATTTTTTCTTTATTCTGTTCGGTTGTTTTTATTCAATAAAATTATTGATTATAATATTTTGTATTTATTTATATCATTGCTTTTTTATTTTAAATAATTTTTAATTTTATTAAATAGCATAGTTAGTATTATGATTAGTTTTATTGTGAGTAATTAATCTCCGATTCCATTCATTTTACAATTTATTTCGAGTAATTAATTTCCGATTTCGTTCATTTTACAATTTATTTTGAGTAATTAATTTCCGATTTCGTTCATTTCACAACTATTTCATCAACGGGAAATATAATATTTTGAATATTAAAGAAATTTAAATATTTTTTTCTTTTTTAAAACTAAATAGAATATCATTTCAATATATTTAATTTTGATTTGAATTTTTGCTAAAAATATTCATTAACAATTGATATATCTGTACTACGAATAATCGATCAATAATACAGATTGTGTGATATTTTAACATTTCAATGAATCCAATACTAAATCAATGAATGATAATTTTAAGATATCTAGAATAATCATGAAATGGGTCAAAGTTTATAAAATAGCTCAGTATGATGAATAAAGTGATAATTTGAATATCCACCCGGAAATATGTAAAAAACCGACCCGTGATACAGATTAATATAATGTTTTATTTTGCTGAATCCATTGCTAGCTGAATCAGATGCAATCATGGAACTGATAAAAGCTTTAAAATTAGCGAACTTTGACAGTTATTTTTCAATGTTATTGAAGTTATCAATATAGTAATATGATATGGTGATATCCGCAATAAGGAGGAATATGATAAACTTCCTGGGGCATCATTTGGTAATCATTCTATTAATCTTTTCCTTATTAAATAAACAATAATAAAGCATTTTTTCCTGATAAGGACTCGATGCTAGAATATAGCATATGTGAGATCTGGAAAAAACAATTTGTTGTTAAGCTAAGATTGATCTAAAGAATCTATCTTATCTTAAATGAAACATCTGAAATATAAGCTATCATTTTGTTTCCCTCCATGAAATATCTGCTCCGGTATGCTGAATATCTCAAATATACTGTGATGCCCTACTATGCTTTTTAAAATTATCGCGTTATAATCTTCAGAAGTCGATAGATTACTGAGAATGTGAAGCTAAGATTGGAATCTGATAAGCATTAGTTCATGCTAAACAAAGAGAGAGAATTGAGAATGAAAGATGGGAGCAAAAGAAAGGACGTTGAATGAGGAGGATGATGGTGCTTGTATGAGAGATGAAATTGATAATGATAGCTTGCTGGAGATAAGGAATAACGGATGTGCTTGTAGGTGATTTGATCAGATAAGGGACTAGCTTGGCTTCCTTTGCATTTGCTTGCATCGAGAATGAATTGAGTTTTGTGAAGCTCTTCTGTTCCTCTCCGTTTCGACCCCAATATATTCCATTTCTCCCAGTTGCTTCAGCTTCATTTTCATGGGCTTCAACCGAATGAATGAATGAATGATATAGTTGATGAGAGGAAACGATGTCTTTTTGCTTATCGTTTCCTTTCAATCATTTCCCACTTCTTCTTCTATCATTGTCTTTTCCTTCAAACTTTTCTTCCATTCAAGAAGACTATAACTATCACTTCTGTGAATCCTTTTTTATCTTATTTTGCATGTATATGAATGATATAGAATCTTAAAAGTATTTCTATTTGACCTGCCACAAATGAATTAGGTTTGATTATTATTGTTATGGTTATTGTTATTGTTATTGATATCTAAGCAACAATTATCAGTAGGTATATACTTCATAGTTTTATTTATTATTTTTAATTTTTGACTGTATTCACTTTTTTTTACTCATAGTGATAATGTTTAAAATAGATCTATAATTATTAATCTTATCCACAGACATTATCATTACATTTATTTTATCTATAAATCTTATCATTAAGCTTATTTTATCTATAGATATAAAAATATTACGCTTAATTTATTTCTTCTTTGTCATTATTGCTAAAATAACATACATATGTCCTTTTTACGTGGAATTAATTTTTTTGCGTAAAATTAATATATTTTTTCGCATGATATTAATGATATTTTTACGTGAAATTAATGATATGTGATATCAGCGATTGATAAAAGAACATTGGAATATGCATAAAATTATGCAAACAAAATTGTATAAGTAATTATTGAAATTTTTTCAACAATTTAGGAAATGACAAAAAATTTCAAATTATTTTGATCAATAACAATATCATCAATTGCTTTCTTAAAAAAAGAAAAAGGAAACAGAAACGAAAATGTGTGATATAAATGATAAAAGAAAATCACGACGGAAACAATGTGCTCCATCTCGTCATTCTAATATTGGAACAGCTACAGTAATTTCTATTCTGGATGATGACAGTAATGCAACTAATGATAATACAACGATCAGTAATGGTGTTACAGTAATGAAACAAGTGAGTAATTACTGCAGGAAATGAAATTGACAAAAATGAAAAAAGTAATTAAGTTTTTGATATGGCTGATAATAATCTGTTTTATTTTTATATTCTTGTTCATTTTTCCTTCCCTTCTAATCTATCAAATTTTACTACGACAATTTGTGCAAAGTATTCCATTCCTATCATTATCCATTCTTTGTGAACTAAATTTTGCGAAAATCAAATTACACAAAGAGAAAATGGTTATATGAAGAAATCAGTGACATGCGACAAACCACAATCTCACGATACTTTGAACAAATATCTTGAAGGTCATTAAATGATGGGTAATGCTCTCTCTCTCCTTTCTTCTCTCTCTCCCTTTCTCTCTCTTTCTCTTTTTCAGAAATCGTGGGATATTTGTCATTTTCAATTTTGTCGAATTCTATTTTATGAGGCGGAATGATTACTTATTGAACAATAGTTAAGACTTCTATTCGAATTTCTATGATTGAAAAAACCGATCGAATTTAATTCAACAATAATTCTGCAATCAATAAAATATGATTTCGAGTGAAATTATCAGTAGCATAACATTTTTCTTAATATTAATCTGATCATCTATATATCGTACATGTTCATAAATTAGCTAAAGTAAGAAGTTTCCAACTATTATTTAAATTTTACTGTTTTTAATTTCATATAGGATCGAAAAAATAATCGAGAAATTCAAGAAGAGATTGATTGCTCAGGTTTGCTTGAATGCGAGCAGTACTTGCTACAACAAGAAAATACGGATCCAGTACAACGACTATCTCCCTCTACCGGTATCCTTTTCAATCATAATATTCAAAATATTTTTAAATTTCAAATTTTATAATTGCACCTTTCATTTTAAGATTGAAATTTCCTTCGGAATTTTCCTTTGAGTGCTTTTTTTCTCATTTTTGAATTTAAAAATTAGTGTAAATTTCAGCATCTTCAACATCATCCTTATCAACTTCCATTGATAGTAATAGTTTATCATTTGATGCTTATCGTCATAAAGAAATGCTTACCGATCAATGCATCAATCCGATGCATGCATTATATCTTCCTATTGCTTTCCATAATCATTCCATTAACAGTGTTCAGGTAATAATTAAACATTTATTCATTTGAGGATTAAATAATTAATTAAAGTTAAATCGGAAATTATGAATTCTTTCAAAAATTGTATTCGAAAAAATTTAATTAAATTTTATAATTCAGTTATTTTTAATTTTCCTTCTCTTTCTCTATTTCAATTCTTATCACAACAGTTTTCTCGTATATATTTCATTTTTTTTTATTATTTTAGATATATCACAAAATCACTAATCTAAGATGATAAGTGATATTCAAAATTTTTGAATGAAAAAATTTGACATATTATATGCAGAAAAAAATACTTAAAAATGAGGTAAAATTAAATCAAAATGATTTTACAATTAAGGTTGTAAATAAATTTGGATTAAATTCATGACGCATAACTGAGAGCAACTGTATATACATCATTTATAGTAAAATATATTATTATCATGAAGATTTATCAATTTTTGATAATTTAACAAAACAGATAAATTCAAACAAATGATTTTATAATTTATGAAAAAGAAAATGCTTTGATAGATTCCTGTGATGTACATTTAAGTTGAATAAATTGTATCATTATTAGTTCAGATAATTACATCATTATTAATTCAGATAAATTCTGCTTCGATGAATTTTCTGCTTTAAATAGCTGCTAGTTAGATATCTAATAATAAGTTTCGTTAAAGAGAAATTGTGAAAATTACATGTATACCTTTTGATAATATGAAATAGACTTCAAATTAGGTATAGTATGTAAACTTTCTGAATAGAAGTATGAATTAATTAGCGGAATGAAATGACTAAAAATTGATTTTCATTAAAGCATAACATTTTAATGAGATTGCAAATAACATTAGCAAAATAGGAAAAGGAAAATAATTAATTGAAAGGAAAAAGAAAAATAAAAAAGAAGTTTATATATATGTGGAATAATTTAATTGAAATCTAAAATCGAAGATTCATTTTCATCTTAACATAACATACTTTATCATTTTAGAACTGAAATAATTCGAATTCTAAAATTGATCGTTAATTATAAATATAATACATAGATAAAAAATATAAATAATTTATATATGATACGATATGTGAAAAATTATGATTGAAATTAGAATTTTCGCTTAAAATAAAAATTAAATTATTACTCTCAAAAATGATTAATTAATATAATTTTATAATGATAAAATATGTTAATGTTAAAATGAAAAATATTATAATTTATAACTATTTCAAAATAAATCGCTTATATTTTTATCAATTTATTCAATACCGAAGATAAGAGCTTCAATTTGTTATAATGATGATATATGTTAAATTCTTTTCAATACATATATAGTTTAGGCAGATATTATATAAATAATAAAGAATTTAATTCAATTTAATTATTATATGATAATTATATTATAAGCAATGGATTACCTGCAGATATTAATCCAAATTTCTATGTATTCTTTATTATTTATATGATATGTATATATTATTTATTATTTATGCGATACATTAATCGGATTGATAAAGAATTTAATTTAATTATTATAGATATTGAATGTTTGCAAGAGATAATCTTGATCTCGATCAATAAGAGATTTGATTTAATTTAACTTAATTTAATTATTATACGAAAATTATATTATAGGTATTGGGTTATCCGCAGGTGTTAATCCCGGTAGCTATACATCCACATGCGCAAAATATGCTTAAACCGTGTTTATTTATCGATGAATTTATGGCACGTAATATTACAGTTCCTAATCAGATTTGTTTGGGTGAGACACGATGTCTTCTAACTATTAATACAATACAACAAGCATATTCACAAAATGTTTGTAATATCCCGTCAACATCAACCGCTGTTTCGCATAAGAATAATCAAAAAGGTATTACGTGAATTACGTTACGTCAAAATTCCATCGTCTATTAAATTACTTATTAATTATTGCTAACTTTTTAAATATCACTATAAACAAAAATGAATATCTATTTTGATTATTTCATATCCTTTTAAAAAGTATCACTAATTGATACAATCATTTTCCATCGGAATTTCGTCATTGATCAGCTCATATTGGTCAACCAGATTTAATTTGATATATTTTTTCTTTTCGATAGCAGATTATAAAATATGATCAACTACTTAATTGCTATAAACTTTAACTATTCTGATCTCAGATATTAGGAGTAAATACCATTTATTTATAATAATCTGAGATCATTTCAGAATGACCTTACAATTATAAGATCAATTATGGAATGAGATGTCATCCTAAATCAGAAATAGTAGAATTATTATATTGATTAGATATTATAATAATAGCTTTAAATCATTTTCAATGAAGTTAATTTTGCTGATTTCTTTTATTATTGCTGATCAACTGATAGTGCAATAACAATTTGAAATCATTTTCAAATGATCTAACGATCATATTAATAAAATCAGTTATGAAATGACCGTTGCCGAGATGTTATCTTAAGCAAGAAATAGTAAAATCGTTTCATTGATTAGATATAATAACTTTAAAACATTTTCAGTAAAGTTATTTTGTCCATTTGTTTAGTGTTACTTATCAACTGATAATAAAATAACAGTTTGATAATATTAAGGAAAGAAATGGTATCGAATGATATAAAAAGAGACGAAAATTGTCAAATGATTTGAAACCATTAGATTTAACAGTACGAATTAAACAAATTCGACAAAATGCTCATAGTAGTAGCAGTAATTGTGATAGTACTGAAGAAGATAACTCTACAAATGTATGTTTTACCGTTTCATTTTCTTTATCAATTATCCGATATCATATACGGTAAAAAGTTAGAAGTTAGTCATTTTGCAAAGATTTATTGGATAAAATGTATCATCTGAAACTGATAAATGTCGATATTATTTCGGAATGATTATAAGCAGAAATTGATATTGTTTAAAAACTGATAAGAAATATAAATTAAAAGATGAAAGTTATTTTGAAAAGATTACAGGATAAATTAATATCTTCTGAAATGGATAAGAAATATCGATGTGATTGTGGTGTATCATTTAATAGTGAAATAACATTAAATGGACATAAAAAGTATTACTGTCATAATAATGCCAATCAAATAGCGTCATTTCGAGAACCACAACAAAAAGTAAGCAATTTATTTTCAATCTCACTGAATTCATTCTCTCATAATTTATTTGCATTTTTCATTTTCTTTCGAACTTTTAAAAGATTATGAGAAGAAAGATAGGACGAAATAAATTGTTGACATTGTTTTTTTTTCTTCTGTCTTTATCCATCAAATTATATTTGATGAATATTTATCATTTCAGGTAGCATATCATTGTCAGCAATGTGATTTTCTACCTTTAAGCGCCAGTCAATTAGCTCAACATGTTCGGGTAAATCATGCTACAATTCAGGCTTATGTTTGTCAAATTTGCGGTTATAAAGGTTATTCACAACGTGGCATTCGATCACATCTCAGGTAAGCTTACAATAGCACGAAAAGAGATATCAAAATTAACTGATATGGATTCGATTTAAAAAAAAAAATTAAAAATCAAAACGAAAAGCATATTGACGTATTTACTTCTACGTAAAAAACGTCATTTTCTACATTCACTAAGGTTAATTAGCTTAAAGTTTAAATTAAGTTAAAATTATTTTTTCATTTAAAATTTAATAAAAAATATTTTATGATAATGCAAATTGATGATATTAAAAAAATTAGAATGGACAATTTAATAACAATAACAAATTAATTATTTCTTTATATTACCTTATGTGATTATTTATTTGATTCAGTAAGTTGATGGATGATAATAATTGGATTAAATTTTAAATTAATATAACTTTTAAACCTTTTTAATTTTTCAATTTGAAGCACATTGCTAATTCTAATGGATTGATTTATTTATCATTCAATTGAAAAAAAAAAAAAGTTGATATTATCAGATCTAATTCGATCATTTCAGGACTCATACCGAATACGCAAATGAGAAACCAGAAAATTTAATCAATTCACATGTTCATTTTATAACTGCAGAAACAAAAACAACACAATGTAGTAGTTGTCATAAAAACAAATAACTTTTTTTTTTATTTTTGTTGCCATTTGAATATCATCTAAATGTTATCATAAATATCATTTAAATGTTATCGGAATATCATTTGTAAAATAATGAACATTTCAAATTTTATAATTTTCATTTCAGTTTTTGAAAATAAAAATATTTTCTAATGAAAGCAAAAAATTTCAATTTTTAATCAAACAAATAAATCAAATGAATAAGTTTTAATTTGAATTTATGCATCAATAAAAAATGAAAATTATTAATAATATTTTGCTAAAAACTTTCACTTTTTCTTTTCTTCACTTCTTCAGAATGCTAAGTTATTTGTATCGATCAATCATTTGATATAAATTGTTCTTATCAATGTTCGATCTTAATCCCAAAATCATCCCATTTTATATAAGTTTCGAAAAAAAGAAAAAGAAAACTCCCGAAATCATTCCTTTGTGTCATTTCCTAACTTTTTTTTTTGACGATTTCAAAATTGCAATTTCAAAGGGAACGATATAAATTAGCTTAGCCTATTTAAAATGTATTACTTTGGAACATTTATTTACAATATTCTAGATTTAAATTTATTATCAAAAAGTCTTATCTGATAATAATTTTATCAATCGTCTCCATCAAGCATTAATGCATGCAATCCAATCCAATGTTTGCATGAATTTTGAATAAGTATAAAAGATTTTACTGAAATAATTTTAACTTAATAAACTTAAAAATTTATTATTCGACAAATGGGATATAATTCTACATTAGAAAAAAATTAATTAAAAATTTTTGATTTATGACAGCAAGAAATTGCTAATATTTCAATTACATTTCAATGCATCAATAACTGTTATACTGGAATAATTAAGTAATTAAGTTCAAATATTCTATTCTTGGACTGATGATTTAAAAGAAAAAAAACGGAAATTTCAATAAATCACTTCCATTTTTTTTAAAACACATGAAATGAAATAAATAACTGATTTTGGATATTGAATTGGACAATAAAATTAAATATTCTTCGTTTAAATTTTTGTGAATTGTGGATTCTGATGCTGTAAATTATGAAAAATTCCGATACATTAAAATATGGATTCTGGCAAATATATTATTCAATATTATTAAACTATAAGTATTGATTTAATCTATTCATTAGTTTATTTGATTCTTTATCAAATACAGAAGAATTAGTAATAATTTTTATTATCAAAATTAAGAAAATTGCATGGATTAAAAGATTTGAAATTGTGATATTTAAAAGAAGCGATTGTAAAGGTTGAAGTTTAAATATTTGAAAAAGTAAATTGTGAAAAGATTTTTGATATATAAATATAATATTGATTTATGATGATAATAATAATAATACATATTATCAATAAAAATTAATCTCTAATACGATTAAACAATATTACTATTAAAACAATGATTCATAATTTCTCAATTTTTATCCTCATTTTTGTTTGATTACAAAGAATATGCTATTCTGTTTAATTGATAATGCTAGAACTTTTAAGATAAACAAATTATTTATTTATTTCATATAAAAACATTTGTATATAAGAAAGAAAAATTTTTAATACTTAAATTAAATATTTAAAGTAGTTGAAAAAATAAAAATTGAATCAGGAAGTTTGAATATTTAAATTAAATATTCAATACTTGAATATTTACATTAAATATTCAATGTATTAAAAATAATAATTGAATTTGGAAAATTGAAATAAACTTCGAAATCTAAAATTGGATTCTTGAATTCTCTTTTTTTTTCTGTTGTTGATTATCATCAATTTCTGAATAAAATGTATTATTATATTTTCATCAAAAAATAAGCCAAGCGTTGGAAATTTTATTTAAAAAAATATTATGGTCCTATTTTTTTCACATATAAAAAATCTGTTATTATTTGATAATTTAAAAGCAATTAAATCGTATATTTTAATGAAAATATAAAAATGCTATTTTGTTAAATTAATAAATTTAATTGCAACTTAAAGCTTATTTTATGAGTATCTTAAACAAAAAAAAAAAAATTATCTTAGGCTTAATTTTTAGAGAAAACACAATGATATTATTTATTTCCTTTTGGTATTTAGTTAAACTGAAAAATTAAAGAAAAAAAATCATATATTATCATTTCTTGTATTCATTTTATCAACGTTAACGATATATTTCAGTGAAATATGGAGAGATATGATTCATTGTTTGATCACGAGATGTGATACATTGCAGTTCTTTAACTTCATTTCGATTACCGATTGTTGATGATACTGTTGCTTCCCATCTACCGTTAAGGTTACATGCTATTATCACTTGATTCGATACGACAGGATTGCTTAACGGAAAATAACGTAACGTAACGATATAAATTATTGATTAATTTGCGGAGCAATAGTGACATATGAAAAAATTTATTAGACAATCTGATGACTAATTATCATTATTAAGCTTATTCATAATTCTATGAATTGATTACCTGTTTGTTAAATGATTAGATAATGTTGTTAATAAATGTTGAAGGAATGAAATAAAATTTACGTATCATTATCATCAGGATCAATTGACTGACCACGAGCAACAATAAAACTTGCTTCAATATGATATGCAAATTTTGGAAAACAATTTAAAATCTTAACAAGAATTTCGATTTCAATATACCGCATTTTCTTCCATAAATTAATAAATTTTTATCACAATTATTCAATTCTTCAGGTGATGGTTCACATTTCCAACATTCTAGAAAAGTTAATCATTCTAAACAAATCAATTAGTGAATAAAATAGATTTTTAATTATCGTATTTCAATCATCTCATCATGATTACAGGTAATTAATAAATATCATTTCTACCTGTTCTACTTTTTCAAGCTATGCTATCTTCCCTTATCTTTTCCTTCACGTTCCTTCAGTCTGTTTTCTCATTGATGATTTAACACACACAACATACATATACATACAAGCATACATACATATATACGTACACATGCAGACATACACACACTATAATTTCAAATATATATATTACTAATTTGAAGACTATTTCCGGTAATGATTGTGACATTTAACTCACACCATACACATACGTATACACACACATACACACACACACACACACACACACAAAAATTTCAAATATATTTATTACTAAATTGGAAATTATTTTCCGGAAATGAATAATTGTTTGATGGGAAAAATAAAATTACATGTAAAAACATACTGTGGCTGATGTCCTTCTCGAGCGGTCGCATCCAACCGTCGCTAATTAAATAGTTATCACTTACTAAAAAAATATCATCAGATAGAGATGAATCAATAGAGTAATCATGTTGAATATCGCAGCATAAATTAATCAGTTATAAAAATTTGTATATATATACATATATATTGATGGGCCTAAATCTTTTGAATAATATCAATGACCTTTAACCCTTTTGCGAAATCCTCTATTATCACTGCCGATATTACATCTCATAGATAGAAAAAGAAACAAATCCTATGCTATTTTTTCAACATACTGCTTTCTTTTCCATCAATCATTTATTAAATGTATGTTGAAAAAGTATTTATCAGATTGATTATCATTTACAAAATGAATACTTAATAAATCCTTTAAATAATTTCGTTAACCTTTAATTTTTACTCTTCACGAAATCATCTAATATATGATAAGGGGATATTTATCTCTCATTTCGAATATCACTGAATGATAGTGATCTAAGCTTAAATTTATCTAAGCATGTCAATAGTTTTAAGGTGATAAATAATTAAAGAGTCATATTCTTGCATAAAATGTCTATTATCAGATACTACCAAAAAATATAGCATTAATTATCTGATATTATCGGAAATATAATAAAATGTATATTTTACTTATCATGACAATATTCGAATACTACAAGTTAAATTGAAATGAAGTTGAAATGCAAGAAAATCTTAAAATAAATAACTAATTCTTCTCGACAAATCGAGTTTTTGCATAAGAAAATTTAAGAAAAAAGAAATTAAAATAAGTTTATTAATTATTTTTTATTTAAAATTTTACTCTATTAATTCCTTCAATTCAATTTAAATTTTTAATTGAATTTATTTAAATTTAATATTTTTTAAAATCTAAATCGACATGATTGAAAATTCAATTCATTTTAATTTGAATTGAATAAACTGGAATTCAATTCAATTTAACCTAGCACAATTTCATCGAATTTAATTCGTTCTAATTCAGTCCGATTTATTTTAAGTCAATCTAACTCATCCCAACTTGATTTCTTGTAATTCAATTCAATTCGAATTCAATACAATTCAATTCAATCTCAATCAGACTCTGTCACCGTTTCAATCCATTCCATATAATGAACTAGCTACACATCTATTTCGTTACTCGGTGCTTCTATACCTATAAGGTGTGAGATACTGGTCGAGCTGGTGAAAATATTTATTAGGATTGTAATGGGAAGAATTGCTAAAATCAATAACCACAAGTTTGCCTTACATAATAATGTTCTACTTATGTGTAAGATCAATTTGTACTCCGAGAGGACTTATCACCCATCACCAGCCTATATCATAATTACCATTAGCATCATCAGGTGAAATTAAGAAAAAAAAACGAACAAGTTTCGAAGTTCTTCTCTTGATCAGAGATATTGATGCGTTTCTACCTTATGAGCACTCGTGCAGTTCTAACATTCAATAAATTTTATCGTTGGAATTGTTGTCGAAGTTCGTGACATTCGAAAACTTCATCGAGGATTTAGTCGATTTTTTTCCTATCTGAAAGGCGTATTAAGTAAGAAATGAAGACTTACAAATTTCAGGTTTATTTTATTAGGTTTAGAGTCAGTGTATGGTACTCTATTTATTACTGAATCATTATTTCTACAAAATCCGAATACGTTGTTAATTTCAAAGTGAATATAAAATTTTGTGCTGTATAGTGAAACTTTTCATTTTATCTTTTTAGCTTTTGCTTATATTAGAGTAAATGAATGGTTCGATTTATACAAAGCCTAATTTGCTAACAGAGTTATTGATTTTTTAATTTAATTTTTAATGAATCTTTTGACGATTGTTTTTCATATTGGCATAAACTAATAATTTCATTTAACTGTACGTTTACATATACGTCCTATAATCATAATTTTTAT